>JAVIWC010000394.1:0-1200000 GCA_031894815.1 Creontiades dilutus
ATAGTATCCTCTGCGCATGCGCAAACGTGAAATCCTTATTACGCACATAACTCCGGGAGTTCTTGACCAATTTCGATGAAATTTTCAGGGATTGTTCGGTTTGATGTGTAGATGATCCCCTATAAGTTTCATGGTCCCCGGATCAATAGTAGCCTCTGCGCATCTGCAAACGTGAAATCCTTGTTACATGCATAACTCCGGGAGTTCATGACTGATTTTGATGAAATTTTCAGGGATTGTTCGGACTGATGTAAAGATGGTCCTCGTGAGTAATAGAGAGAAAATAAAGTTTTAGCCTCGAGCTTCGATCGAACCATAATGAACCATCATTGAACGATGTATACATTTTATGTCAATTTTTATTATTAGGTATATTTTATAGTTTGTTCAGTAGTTGAACATGCCTACCTTTATTTTCTCAAGTTATGCTCCTGCATAACAATAAATTTACCCTAATTCAATATTTACATCGCCTAATTGAACGAACTTCTTTAGTCAATAATAATTGTCAATGATCTATACAGTCATGTTATGGATACGAGGAAGCTATGTGCCACACCCACTTGGCAGACGTTTTTATTATTCCGACATTGTGGTGCATTAGGAAGATATAAGACTATTCAGAATGATTTCACCTTTTTCAATAAATGCAATGTTTCAGGAAAACAGACAAGGTAACCACATGCCCCTCTATGGGGTGTGCCTGGGTTTCGAGGCGATCGCTGTAGCTTCAGCTAACATGAGGAAAGTCTTGACAAAGGTCAAAGGTACTGAGAACATAGCTATGAATTTGAATTTCCTTCCGCACTTCCTAAGAAGTGACTTATACTCTAAAATGCCACGAAACCTGATTGACCTACTTCGATATAAAAATATCACATCCAACCATCACGGGTAAGATACTGACTTATACTTTGTTAACATTGATTTATAATTATGCATCAGATTTCCTACATGCAATATGTTTCGTGTCTCAACATCCAAAGAGGGATCGAATTTTGATCATTCGGATAACTGTTTCAACCACAGACTCCTGTTCAATGCGGTAGCTCCCCGTTATTGTGTGTTCGAGGTGTCTGTCTGACTGGTCTGCCAAACCCTTATCGGCCCAAGGGTGCACTACCGCTAGCGCGCCAGCATATACATTTTATCACAATCATATTGATAGTGCTTGCGCGAAATTAAATCCTTGCAACATGGGTAATTGCTACAGCTTTAAACCAATTTTACAGAAATTTTCAAATCAATGTTTAGAAAATGGGCGGGTTATTCTCTCTCTTTTTCTTTCTTTCTTGAATATTTAATTATGGAAACATAAGGCCGAAACAGAAACGCGAAAATGTTTAATAGTGGCTTATACTTTTCATAATTTAAGTTGGAAGAAAAATTGTTAAATTGATATTACAAGTCACAATAGTTGATATAATAATATCACAAAAATGTCGCCTTGCATTTTAATATATAGCTTGTACTCGAAATAATGTTAATCATTGATATATAAGAATGCTGAACTGCGAAATCACCAAGAACTTATGTTATAAAAGCAATAAAGAAAATATGCTCACTTGTTATTGATTATAATGAATGTTTTTCTTATTGAAACCCGATTAAGTTACTTGATTCGCTACTGCCATTGTTTTCTGTTAGGGAGGACCGTCGGTTTTATTTTGTATGGATAAGTAATCGCAATTAATCAATCATTGCATACTTCCCTATTTGTTAGGGCTCGTTTGTTAGTTGCGGGATAGATATTACAGTGTTGTAACTTTCCGATTACGATTTTTCTTGTCCTACTGTGTATGTCGTTAATTTTCAGAGACTCATTCACGCCAGAAGCTATCAATAAATACAGATTGGAGCGAACTTGGAAACCCTTGTCTGTTAACTTGGACGCGAACGGAGTCATTTTTATTTCTTCGATGGAACATATCGAGTTCCCACAGATATTTGGAACTCAGTTCCACCCTGAGAAAATTGTTTTTGAGTGGAATATCAAGGAAAACGGACCGCATACATTGGACGCCATCCTTCCAAACAGATTTTTCTACGATCATTTGGTTGAGCACGCCCGAAAAAATCATAACTCGTTTAAAACTAAAAAGGAAGAAATAAGTAGTCTTATCTATAACTACTCTCCTATTTTCACTCCGGGCGGGTATTTCGAACAGATATATATATTCAAGCATTCTAGTATGTCATAATGTGGATTAAATAATACCTATCATGAATATTGCGCATGTTGTGTAATTTTTAATTAACCGCCTTTACTGCAAGCCTGTCATTTTGCAGGCGGTAAGATTATAAATTACAGTAGTATGTCATTCCACAGCAGTATGTACTTCTCCTTGGAACTCCTTTATGTATTCCAGGATAGAACAGTTTGGAATTGCACTGATCCTCTCTGACCGATTTATCGTAATCAATATTCGGTGCTAAAATACTGTGTGAAGCTTCTTTGGGAGATCTAGAAAATAATTAAGACATCTAGTAGTGATTTACTGGGTATGGATTCACCGAGTTTACATAATCTACGCTTACCACACCATACACTAGATCTAGTAGACATTTTTTTTTTTTTTGAGAGAGAGAAAAAACATTTATTGATCATTATATGGGGTGGAATGTTGGGTTAGTTGGGATTTGTGAAAAGTATAAATTGATATTCCAAAAGCTCGAAGTGGTATGGAAGCCAGAAGTAGAAATTGAGTCGCCGAAAGTTTAAATTGAGATGCCAAAAATATTAGAATTGATTCGTGCCAAAGGTTCAAATTAATTTGCCAAAATCTTCAATTTGATAGTATGCCAAAAATTCAAATTGATTTTGCCAAACTAATCTGATTTCATTTTTTTTCCTAACTATATATATGTATGTAGGTATGCAAGTACGTTGTGTGTGTGTGTGTGTGTGCGTCTGTGATTTTAGTCTTCCGGTAGCCAAATTGCTGCTCCGTCCTCCAGTCCTAGTCCTCGTACGTGTTTCCTAGGGCCCCTTAGCCTCATGGAGACTGCTCGGTGAACCGAGAATTGAGTTTTCACTCGTGCCCACATCATCACCTGGGAGTAGGATTTCGACCACTTGCTGGCGAGGCGTAAGGAAACGTTCTTGAGGAAGGCTTCGTACTCTTTATGTATTGCGCCATCGCATGAAACGACGAGTGGCTCTCTAGAACAAAAACAATAAAACTCCATATAATCATTTGCTGCGACTTTGAAGTAGTTTATTAGAAAGCTAGATACTCATAAATGCATGCATTCTTATGAGGCAAGATTGTTGCGTAATCGGTAGTGAAACATTTATATTTTTCCGGCCATCCCAAGTTGCATAAGCCAGCGATGTTTTTCATATACTATATATAAACATGTAATGGATCGTTGATTAGTTAGTTAACATGCGAAATTGCGCGAGCATTGTTCTCCTGTTAACCGTCTTGAGCTGTACGGATATCACCAACGGTTGTATTAAATGTTTTGTAAGTTAGTTATCAAAATCCTAGTCATACTCAATTCATAAAATTACAGATGGTATATTTATCCATCTACCTAACAACTTCCTTATTTTATTCAATTTATTCATTATTATCCCAATGTATCACCGATTTAAGAAACTGATCTCTTAAATACTGTTGGAAATTGTCGAAATCATGAATCTGGTCCCAAAACAAAAACGCTGTAAATTGTTACACAAAGGTTTATTGTTTCTGTATTAGATCAACGAATAAGCAGATCTGGACTGCGCAACCAGAGACAATGCTTCCTAAGTACACTCGGAACACGTAGAAATCCAACTGGAATCTAACAATATTCGATATCAGAGAACCTGCATGTCGACACGGTGCAGAAATCCACACATAGAACAACTGAAATTTAACGAGATAATATAAATCCACACCACTACTACCACTAACGACATACTACTGCGATCCACTACTACCGGATACTATTAACGATTCACTTGTTCGCAAATATATGAATACTCAAGTTATGAAAAACTCGAGTGGAGACGCCAATGAACCATGTACTAGGTGGCCTATAGCATCTAACTTGAAGATTTGAGCATCCACGCGCATATTGACAGACATGTGTGGTCTCATCCGATTCGCAGGACAAATTTCTATCTGAATCAAACCCCAAAACGGAATGTTTTTGAGATTTCGATGTTTGGTAGATTGATCCTTATATGTATATAATCCCTTGGAGCTGACTGATCAAGGAGCCATGATTAATAGCACATCCAGGATAGAAGTTGAATTTTTGAGCTAAATTTGGCAAACATTGGTCAAATAGTTTCGGAGAAAAGCTTCTGGCGGAGGACGTACAGATTTTATTATTTCTGTATTAGATATCCCTTCTACGTAGTTTGTGGCACATTATCAAAACTCAACACCTCTAACTTCCGTACCAAGCATTCAAGATGAAAATACTTGAGCGCCCGCCAGCCACGCCGTCTAGCTACTTACTAAATCATTCGCGACAAAATTGTGGAAACCCCTGACCTGAAAAACTCGGAGATCGTAGAACAAACGTCGTCTATTTCCACAAAATTAAAGAGTTACAACGTTAAATCGATTCCGATGGTTAGATTGTCAGTAACAGAACAATACATCCCATACATGTACATACATAACAGTTATTGTTCTGACCTAACCGTCAAAATCTTGTAACTCTGTAATTTTTTGGAAATATACTACTGTTCATATTTCCTACAAACCCTGTGTTTTTCACCATGTGGTCCAGCACAGACCTACAATCTACATGACTGTAGCCGACCGATTTTTGTTACGCGAAGTTTTTCAAATGGTGAGTAAACTGGTGATCGTACAGCAACCAGTGAGGTCCCATTCGATTCAGGGAACTAATTTCTGTCGTAATCCAACAAAAAAAGTACTATTCTACTTCAATAATCCCTTAGGGTCGATTGGTCAAGATGCCGAGATCCCTGATCAATGTTGGCTTTTTGAACCTAATTTAGTAAACTTTGGTGGAACGTTTTAGACGGCAGACGTCATACACAGCAAATTTTTTCGAGATATCACAAAAACGAACCTAAGCTTTACTAGTCTGCGAATACATCAAGGAAGCTATTTCAAACTAAATCTCTTGTAAAGAGAAAAACAGCAATTGTAGCTGATTTAATCGTTGCAATTATTAAGATTACGGTGATTTTGACATTGTACCACTTCCTCACATTCATGTTTCCATTCTTTATTCCGGTAAAAATTCTTGCCCTTAATAATTATTTTGAGTTTTCAGCGTTTAGTCTCTAATCAAATTGTTAACTATCTTAGTGGCCTAAAACCCATTTTATGGGGAATAAAACTATTGTTTCCATCACAAACTATTTGGCCATGTTTATGAAAGTTTGACCACACATCACATGCAGGTTATTTGTTGATCCTGAATCGTCAGTATCATTTTCCTAAACAGTAAAATTGAAGGGTTTAATTATGTATAAATCGGGTTCTCGACAATTTTCGAAATGAAAAGTTGGCTTTTATCATTTTGTATAGAAAAAACGCTGCAAATTCTTTCCCTGGGGTTTATTATTCAATTGGCTTGCGTTCATGATTTGAATTTCTACTAAGCTTTGGAGTGTGCGTGTTTCATAGGATAGGGCGATTATTGAATTTCAGGAGATATACATGGAGCACGTGAATCTGTTCTCGACCAAAATACCTATTTGGATTGTTCAGTTGATCATATTTGTGTGCCTCCTGAAATTTAATAATTGCTCTATCACCTGTGAAACACGCACACTCCAAAGCTTAGTAGAAATTCAAATCATGAACGCAAGGCAATTGAATAATAAACCCCAGTGAAAGAATTTGCAGCGTTTTTTTATTGAACCTCAATACCCCCCCCCCCCCTCACAATAAAAACATCTATAATTTATCAAGTCCTTTGGCACTCATATTGCGTTAAAACTTCCCCAAATCCAAATTTAAACGATGTAGCCAAAGGTAGACAGATGTAGAGGGGGCACACAAATACCATCAACTGACCAATCCAAATAGGTGTTTTGGATGAGAACCGATTTACGTGGTCTATGCATGTCTCCTGAAATTCAATAATCGCTCTATCACCTGTAAAAAAAACACGCACACTCCGAAGCTTAGTAAGATTCAAATCATGAACGCAAGGAGATTGAATAATAAACCCCAGTTAAAGAATACTTATTTACCCCAGTAATAATATTGAATAATAAACGCCAGTAATAATATTGAATAATATTTACCTATAAATTATCAACGTTATATTATATAGGACGAAGGGTACAAATGAGTAATTTTTCGCCATCATATCATGTTTGTTTTAGTCAAGATTTCAAAAATTGTAAGGTTCATAACAATGCCTGTGTGTTTTAAATTGAACGTTTAAAAAATTTTGAACATCTTGAATATCCCGGGTGGTTTTTATTATTTGGTTACCTAACAGCTTGTTTCAGATAGAACTGAATCAATTGTTATTTATTAACATTTTTATAGATTTTCGTGATGTTTTTTTTTTGTTTAAAATAGTTGGAGAAATTTTTCGGAGGGCATTCTCATGAACGTCCAACGGAACGTCCAACGGAACGTCCAAAGGAACCAGCTGCGCATCATGAGTGTGAGCCGTGTCCTACATCCGAAAGCTGCTGCGGTGACGTTAAAAGGATAGATGAGAAGTTCGAAAATTTGATTGTCAAACAAGATAAACTGGAAGAGTCCATCCTACAACTCACAATTCTCGTGGAGAAAGTACACAGTTCAACGAAAGAAGCGCGTATCACCTCGACGTCCGTCAAGGAGCAAGTAGTTACGATGAACACAGAGATAATCACTAGGATCGACAACGTGTGCGGTCGACCCAAAGCGACACAGTCGTGTCCGATTTGTCCGATGGTGGCACCTTGTCCTGCATGTCCTCGGGTAGTATTACCGCCGTCATATACTTGTCCATGTCAATACAAGAGGCCACCATGCGGTGCCACGCCTGTATGTCCCTGTCGGACCATGAATGGCAACTGCCCTTGTAGCAGTTCCGCTCGCATTACTCAAAACCAATCGCAACAGATGTTCAAACAAGCGAACCGTACGGAAATCACTGAAAAGGACGATTAAAAATCATTGGAATTATGAATACCTGAAACATAAAGTTGTCATGTAATAATTACAGGCGATCGTATGAGTTATAAGATGATGATGATGTAGAATAAAACCTTCCCTGATGACATACTAATCCAATTGACAAATTTCGGCTTAATCAGACAAATTCTACTATTTTATCTGAAGGATGTACAATTAAGATCAAACCACCGTTTTGGAGTTTTTTCTCTTTAAATTGTTTTCTAGTTTTCGATCTTACATCGCTTAAAAGATAATAACTCCCTTAATTTTTCAAATAAATTAAAATCTAGGGAGACTGTATGAAAAAGAATTAAATTTCTCATGTCCTTGATTCCAAACAAAAATGTTTCACTGGAATTTTACAGGGGATAAATCAACCTAATAAGTCAATCGGATTTTTTTTAAATCGTTGACTTTTTCCTTTTGTAGCTCCAAAGGAGTTAGCTTAGTTTTCCTCAGCTCCAAAAGCTCGACTATCATCCCGTTGCTCGAATTAATCGAAATAAAAACTACTTAAATACCGAGCCATGATTCGACCCAAACTCATAAGTCATAAACAGATAATTTGTCGACCCTGAATGCCGATATCTTGTGAATCCGTGTGTTTTCTTCCTCAATTTCTAGAGTAAATTTTAATTTTATTTTACCCGTGGAGAAAGATTCTGGCGCAGTTTTTAGGTACGCCCGCAACAATTCACATAGGTACCCAATCACTGGTTCCTATAAGCGTTCAAAAAATCCACCAATTTACAAAAATTGACTCATTACACTTTTTAAGTTCATTTATGGGGATAAATGATTGTGGAATGCCCCCTCCCCCCCCCCAATTCGAGTGAACATTTTTTAGCTTCAAGAAGGTAGTCAATTTAATGGTCTTTACAACGGATTTTTTAGATTTATTTTTATTTAGAAAAATAAGGTAGTTATGGCAATTTTAGTAAAGTAATATTGAAAACACTAAAGAAGAACTCGCGAACGGAAAACTCAGAAATGAAGGGTTTAAAAAATTGCTGCAAGGCGAAAGTTGTTGCAAATTGGTTAGGATTGACTCCTTGCCGGTGGTGCAACCTTAATGCGTAAACGATTTAGAAATAGTTTAGAAGAAAAAATTTACTCACTGAGTTGTACAGTATACTACAATATTATACTGCAGTATATTGTACAGCCCAGAGATGAATTAAATAAACGCTTTACTTTACAGAGCAATAATTCGTTACCGGAACAGTTTTATTTCTATGAGCATCCTTCACCCTACATCCTACCATAATTTATGAACTGTAGGTTGAAGTTAACATGAGTGCGAATAAGGGGTTCTATGGTGTAATGGTTAGCACTCAGGACTCTGAATCCTGCGATCCGAGTTCAAGTCTCGGTAGAACCTGAATTATTTTTCGATAGTCGGTCTGTAAATTTAGGGTGAGCGAATTTTTGAAGGGTGGTGGAGAAATTGGATTAGCGAAGACTCGCTGAATTACTTTCAGAGAAATCACAAAAAGCTATTGAGCGAAGGCAATCAGACCGTCCCATTATCCATCAACGAGGAGCGGTCGAGGGGAATTCAACACCCGACCACACAATTATCGAACCCCCGCCAATGAATCTCAAAGGAGCAGTCTAGGGATTTACCTTTAGAAACACGTCCGCAACATTCGACGCAGTATTAGAATAACTTCGACACATTGCATACTCGTTACAGTAACAACAATCATTGGAATCGGAACGTGCCGAAGTTATTGATTTATTGAGCAGCAAAAAGGAGAAAAATATTTATGAAACTTATTCGTATGAGCAAGCAAGGAGAACCTAGTTGATCGAAGAAAACTATTTAAATATGATTTATCTTATGCAATTCACGAAGGCCCGTATTTGCTATTTCTGATGCTTCCTAGTGTGTCTATTGGTAGTTGAAACCCAAGGAAATGTAAAAAAGGAGGATTTGGGGGATGATAATTTTGCGGGAAATAGATTTTACGTTTTCGCAAGCTTAGAGTTCTTTTATCGTTGAAGTTTTATTGCACCAAGTAATAACAACATACAAACAATGTTTAGGTGATACGTCAATATACGGTTTATTAAGATCTAAGGTATTTCAATTTAGAGTTATTGTTTTGATAATTGACTGACTCAATAAAGTGAACTGAACTAAACTAAAATGAGTAATATATGGGAATCTTAAACTTAGCGGTTAAACTTGGCGGTTGTAGTTGGATATTGTAAAGCAGGTGCAGTAGCGGCCCTTCCACACTGCCTCGTGGCTCTTCAGCATGAAGCTTCAAAGACGTTGAGAAAGCGTCGTCTAGTTTGATTTGGAAGTATCGTTCGGCCAGGTGATACTGCAGAAATGCTGGATAGTATGCTGGTAGAAGTTTGTGAATCAGCCCTTCGTACTTTGCTTTATCAAACCTGATGAACACTCATCTAATGATCAAAAAAGGCTGTGAAGACACTTCTTTTTTCTCCTTTTCTTTTGAATGGGACTTGTAATTGAATGGTGACTTGGAATGAGTTTTCGTTCCCCTACAACCACTAGGAGCCTCTTATTAAGGAGTTTTTACAAGCGTTTTGAAAGCACTGGTAGGAGTGAAGACTTAAACTCATTTGCAGGTTTGCCTGGGTTCCGAGTGATGATTAGTTCAGCTATTTTCCGTAACTAATTTTTTGGTACTATTTTAGCTATCGTACACTTGACTATGGTCTATCAGTGAACCATTTGGTAATGTCACGTCCCGATGCATATTTATTTTATTTCCATCTGAATTGTTTTTTGATACTTCTTTGGCAGTGATAAAGGGAATGAAAATCTCTGGTTCTGACGGTTCAACATCAACAGGTTCTTCGTGAGGCACTCTGGGGTTTGTTGTGAAAATGTCAGCCAAATGATTTGCAAATACATAAAACTACCTTTCAGTTTGTTTTTACGGGTTGGGGCTTATACAAATGATCCTTTCAAGTTTTTGGTAGCTTCCTAAAGAGAGTAGTTGTTCGCTCTCCTGGAAAGTGGTAACAAGGGGCCGAGCGTTTTAGGTAATCTGGAACAGAAATAGATTTTGGCGACGCAAAATGAAAACTAACGCACTGCCAGGGAGATGGCACAGCAGCTTCCTCGTTGCAATCAAAGTGACACCATTATAAAATAGAAAATAAAGAAATCTTGAGAAGACTGTCTCAAGAATTCCACGTTAGCACATGCGCAGATCGTAACGCTGATTATATTGAGATGAAATTCGTATGTGACCTCAACAGGCCTTATCCGCATAGGCCCTCAAAATATGAGCTAATACATTCAAAATTGTGAATGTTATGGCTATAACAAGGAAATGCGGACAGACAGACGGACAGGCACGGAACCAAATTCGTTCAGTAGGCTATGAAACGCAAAATGCAATTGGAAATTTTGAATTCGGACAAAAAAAATTTTTTTGGCTCCCGAAAGAGGACACAAGTCTTCCGCTGCTTCGCAGACTCGGGAGCAATATACTTAATGCTTGGAAGAGAAAGCTGTAATAACTTGATTCAATTGCATTATAGATGCAGGTGGTAACGGAATCGGCTGTATTAAGTCCTCTTGCATAAAACCATTTGATAGATTGCTTAGCGGTGTGGATTTATTGACACTGAGTCCATCCTGTCCGTTACATAATTCATACTGGCGTTGAAGGTTGTATCTTGTTATATTCTGGATGTAATTTTCCTAATGTACTTCATAAGTTTGAAGATTTTATATACCTATTACTTTTGTTTTTCCAAAATCATAAAGTCAAGAGGAAGTTATGTAATCGTATGTAGTGATGTCTCTGGAGCTCTCACAATGCTTGGATCTTTCCCATCAAATAATCGTATATCATAAACTGCTATAAAGGTTACGGTAGACCTCCTGAGTTGCTCGCCCCTTTTGTTAACATCCGTTAAATATATAAAACACCATGAACATAAGCGGTTAATTCTTAAGAAACCTGCCGATTTGCCCAAAAATTACTTTCAAAATTTACCCTTTCTTAACCCCAACGTGTTTGGTATCATTGTAATCAGTGCAATGTCCACTTCTATATGGTGAAGTTGTGCCAGGTTTCGTATTTTTGAAATCATTTAGGAACGGTGTATTTCTGAAAAGCGTGGGTTGAAATCCGGCCCGATAGTTAATCTTTAATGGGTCGTAACTCGTGATTAATTGGTCCCATGGCATACTAATTTTTGTCTCCTGCGTTCTCTAGGAATAGAGTACTCGGAACTTCTAAAACCGTTCACAACTGAGAAACAAAACAGAAAATCGTATTAATTGAAAAATATTGAATTAGATAGAAAATACAATATTGAAGTCAATAGAGATCATAGATGTTTCACTCTAGGTTTCACCAAAGGCGTAAGACTTGTGGTTAATCCTTTTCATCAATACTTCGAGTCATCCTAACTCTATTTCCCAAATTCAAAACCCAGCGATTCATCGATTAGAGGGATTATATCAGCAGTTGTGATGAAAAAACCATTAGAACGGATTGAGTTTGAAGGGAAGGATTTATGCTCACGCTGAGGTGATAGGAGAGGGGTCAAATCAATTTCCATGTCACACTCTTTTAAATTTATTTCCTGTTTTGCTGGTTTTGGAGTGTGAGGTTCGTCATTTTCTCGGAGTAACAGCCTCCGGAATTACACGTTTTCAAATTTTTTAAACTTATATGTTTGTTAATGTTTTACTTGTTGACGCTTCGTGGTCCCTTTTTCAGCTGTCCTCCTATTTCCTTACAGCAGTCGTTCTTTCTGAAAACTTCACACCGGCAACAACTTTTTGTACGAAACTAGCAGCTGTTATTTCAATGTCAGCATTGAGCCGAAATTAGTTTAGGCGTGGGGACGGGTCGGAGTAACTAATATAGGTCAAAACCACTCTTACTTACACGAAGTTATTGACGGTAACGTGAACAGATCCAGGATGCGAGAAAACACTACACCTCGTCGAGACTTTTCAGGTATCGAAGAAAAATGACGAGGGGTTGAGGAGCCTCACTCAGGTGCACTATAAGCTATTTTTTAGACTACAAGTCTTTTGGGGGAGTCGGAGTTGAGGCTCCCGAGTTTGCACTTTTGGAACGCTGGATGCAAAAATCCTATTGGAGACATTTTCTTAAACCTTTGAGAATTCATAGTAACAATCTTTGCATATGAATATATTTTGTATATTTTCCCCTCCCTTTTACTACTTAGAAACCTATTCAAAGTCTAGTACAGAGATAACCTCGGGGGACAGTTATAGAGTTTGAGATGTTTATCTGCGTAATAATCACAAATACGTAACGTCACCGGAAATATCTGTGTTCTATTGATAGTGTAGAATGATGTTACAGAAAATCCACGAGAGTTTCGCCTGAAAAGATACGTTCCCGTTGGGAGTTCAAACGATTCGGGCGGTTTCTGGAAAATCCTGAAGAATCACCCAGGACCAAACTTTTTCAGCCTTAGAAAATCAACTAGATGGATAAAATATGAAACAACGATTACATGCGCCGTGATTGATTCTGAACAAGTAATTCCCGTGCCGGTATTTTAGAAGCTGAAACTGCTTAATGAGATCGACAACAGCCTATAAATTTAGATTGCTAGGAACTTGAGACAAGGCTCTCCCGGCTTACCAGGGATATTCTGCCTCATTTGTGCCGACGACTTAACCTCATCTAGATCATTATCCCATGCGATTTATTGATTATATGTGAGTATTATTGATTCAAGTTAGATAAACTTTGCTCATTCATTCAAAAAGAAAAAATCATGCTTGGAACATTTGTATTAGGGCCCTCCTAAGATGCGCCAAAAACACTGTAGGTGCGCCGGTAGAGGATAGGTCAGTAGCGCCTCTGCTCCAACCCATCGGCGCTTTAAACAGTGTACAGAAATGTATACTGTAAAGTTCGCCTACCTTGTCAGGCGTGATGAACCTCTCCAACCTCTGTTTCCGTAGACAAACTATTATTTGGGCGCTTTTCACATCGGCCATGGTATCGATTTGTGTTTCCAGAATGACTTGAACAAACAAGTAAATATTGGAGTAGTGGCTACCCAACTGGTTGTACATTTTCTATGGAAAGATTCCCGAGCGTTTATCGTTCGATGGGGATTTTTTGCCCTATCAGATGGTTGGCATGGTTGACTGTGGTGCCAGATACTTCAATCGCCGATGTACAACAAATTAATGGATTTTTGGCCTGTGGGAATGAGGTGGTCATGAGTAAAAAATGCTAGGTATGGGAGCCCAAATTGATGTCACAGCCCTTGACAAAGGGGCAAATTTTGATTTTGAATACTATACATTTTATAGGACACGTTTAGATTACATAATCACCATTATAGGTTGCATTTAAATTTGTATCTACATTCTAAAGAACTTTTTGGCACTTTATGTCATACGGACAGAAAAAACTTGAATCTTACAGAGCCTAGCAGAGTTCTATAAATTTGCAAGTTTCATATGCAACTAAATAGGTACCTACACGGTTTGTCAGGGTTGAACCGAATGAAATGATGCAGCATTATTGGCATGTAAAATACTTTTAATTACAGTTTTACAATGAATTAAAAATAGATAACTTTTGTACTCAATTCAAAAATTTTTTCATCTCTAAAATTAGGCACTACAAACAAGCACTGGAGCTCTCTGTGAATTATAATACAATTTCTTTGCCCTATCTTAAAAACACGGTTCTCTCGCAATTCGGAGGCAATATTATACTTAATTATAACAATGAATCAACGGGGAATCAATGTACAGTATATATTTTCCTTAAACAGTCTGTTCTAATCACAATGTTATGTAAAACCATCAAACATCAAGTTTGAGTAATTCATACATGAAGCACTTTTCAGTTTTAACTCGTGAGTAAATGTATGACTAACTTCATAAAAGCTGATGTTTGTTCATTATATCAGGATCGTTCTGAATTTTATAAAAGTAGATTAGAGGTTGTTCACCTATTTTCAACTCAACATTTCTAACAGTAAGGTTTATCCTTCTTTTAATAGAAGTTAGATTGTTAGCATGATCGTACCACTTTCAATTATGGTACCGAAAGTTTTGACAATATATTTATTCAAGTAATCTAACGTGCACATGTATAGTTAGTAGATTTAGCGACTAGAAAAAAGCACCTTTATTCTCGGACGAGGGACTAGTTTGATAGCGCTTTCTGAATTGATGCTTTTCTTATCCAAATTTATTCTGGAACCACCATTTTTAAATAGGGAAGTTGAGACAATTCGTAGAGTTCACGTGTTGAGAACGAATAATTGATTTTTGTCGGGGAAGCTCCCTTCGCATTCATCATGAACACACTTTTCTTAAGCTTTGTAAATGTATCGTCATCGCAAAGTGATATTTTCATAGCCAATGCCACTTAGTGTCTGACATGATCATATTAGACTTCTACATGAAAAAATTTTGGTACCTACTTATTCATACTGTTTTATAGAAAGAAGTAAGAATTTAAGTTCTAAGTAAGTACCTAATGATAATTATCGGTGCCTAATACCGATTTCTACGTAGGAGATTTAGTCAATTCGGGAATCCTGGTTGTAATCGAGATTTGCTATGGGTTTTATTGAGTTGTTTTCATGGCGCTCTTAAACAAACGTTAATCTGCAGTTAAGATCGCTCAGTAGCATTTGTTATTAACGAACGAACCCGAAAATTCAGCAAGCATTAATCCAGAAACCATAGGTGCATTTAAAATCGTAAATCTTGACATATTAATATTACCGATATTATTAGTCTATTTTTGAAATTTCCTTAAGGGGTATAAACACCTTATTTGATTGGACTACCTATCGAAGAGGAGCGAGTCTATGATATTATTTACTTTCTATTCTCAAAAATATGAACAATTATTGTAGATCATTGATTTGCCGGTAGTTCTTTCCACAGTAGAAAATTTGCCGATTCCACGGTTCGATAAGTAACAGAAATTACATTGAAATGTCAAAAAACTTGAATGAGGATGGGGTATACGCACTACTAAATCGGAGTATTCAATAATTTTTGAACTAGTTAAGTACTTTTCATTAAAACCTGATAACTTGGCGAATGCCTGATCTATTTCTTCGAGTAGATAATGTCACATTTTAAATCCTTCAAAAACAAATCAAATATGTATGAAAATTAAGCACGTTCGGATGGTATTACATCAGTTACCAACTCGTAATTACGGTGGTGATCAAAGTAGTTACAAATACGGAATCGGTATGCAATTTGTTGTAATCGTCAAATTCAAAATTCAACTACGTAAGTACAGATTCATTTTAATGGGTTCTTAAATTAGAAGCCACTACTTGCAATGGCCTTTTTAGGCACATTCAGTTCCTTTACAATACTACTAAGAAATTACATCAAAGAGCAATGTTTAAAATAAACTCTTCTCAAATTTTCGTTCTAGACAGTCTTCATATATATTTTTTTAAATATTCATTCTTATTTACACTTTTCCCACTTTTACTTAGCATTTTTTCTTCCGAATTTCTTACCACGTTTCCTTCACAGGTTCCGCACATTGGTTAAGTACTTGGACAACGTGTTCAGAACCTTCAGAGAAAATAACATTAATTAAATAGGCCTCTATCGGAATACTTTCTTTTTTTAAATCTTTAATACTATGATATTGTTAGGTTTAGACGTAATTTATATATTTCTTAAAATCTACGCCAGTGGGATAGCAACCAACAGTTGTCTGAATATGACGACAATTTTGTATAAATTAATTGTATTTATTTACAATTGTATTTACAAATGGCAATATTTCTTTTCAATTATTCATAAGGCCAACAAAGAGGAAGGATGATTTTTCATAAAAGTTGTTTATTGCCATGAATTCCCATTTATAATTTCTTTATTTTTGTTTTTTTCTTCTCAGAGTACGTTTTTTGAGACTTTCACTCTGACGAAAGGTAATTTTCTTAAAAAATATCCTCAGCTCTTATAAATTTCTATGCACAGCAAACAAGTTTTATTCTTCGTTTTTAATAGATTAGAAATGTTTTTTCTTATGTTTCTTCATTTCATACAGGCACCACCCGAGGATGATAAACTGGTTTTCAGTTGTTGTAAGAATTAATGTAACATCAGTTTTAGAGATGATCCTTTTAAAAAATGTGATTGTTCAAGTTATCAACACAAACTGTTTTTAGTAGGTTTTATAACTCTATAAGAGCATTGTCTAATGAGAGGATCGGAGGATAAAATAAGTATATTCTCCTGATATTCGTGAATGTTTTCCAAGAAAATCTTGTGAGGAAAATCATGATGGTCACAGAGGTTAAGCCAATAAACACAAGTTTCTACATTTTTCAGCAACTCGTACCGAAGGGTCACAAAATGGGAATACGCGGTACCTCCTGAATGACGTTAAAACTGTGGAAATATTACAAAAAATACGTTTATCAAATTGAGTCATGTTGCCAAATTAATGTATGACAATTTGTGGTAAAAGTTGAGCAATCCTAATAAATCTATACAAGTTTTAGTTCTACGTTCAAAACAATTTTCACGGAGGTTCAATGAAAGTTACAGGACTTGTAAAGAGAATGTCTGTTGTAACCAGTTTCAACAAAGTATTCATAGAATTCATAGCATAAATAGAATTGATTATCTATAGTGTTAGCTCTTAGATGGGGCAGAAGTCAAGAAATGTTATTGCCTCTGTCAGAAAAGCACAGATTCTGTATAGGTTAGGTGGCTGTTATTGTCAAAAACTCATACCAGTGTTCGTGATGTGCTGTTATTGGTTAGTCAATTTGGAATTATATAAAGCTTTCTCCTCTTTTTTAAGGTGTATTATAATTAAGTTAATCAAATCTCGGAAGTTTTCTCGAGCGGTCCTTCCGCACTGCTGCCGCTGTCCTGCGACAATGATTCTTCTTGGTGTGCTGTATCAACTTCGGTTACCGTGAATACAAACTGCTCACCGGATTTTTTCCCAACTCCTGCTAACAAAACAAATAGTTTCCATGAAATTAAATGGTTTAATTTTATTGGAAGAATAAAAGTGGTGTTGTGTGCTCCAGCTAAACTGAATCTTAGATATCTGATATGTTCTCATGTATGTATTTCAGACAATATATTTACACGTTTCAATTCAGAGGAATCTGCGTGGTACATTAACACCAAAACTGTTTGAATTTTAGATATAAATTACTATCTCACAAGTGTTTTGACCGTTTAGATGTTGAGCGTGTACCCCGTCTTCTTTGTACTGACGTTTTGTTAAATGTAACCACACCATCACCATGTGCAAAACATTGTAACCGCTCCAGATACACAACGATCTAGGGTTGCCATTATATCCTTTCACGCTATTAAAAACACAAGTTATCACATTCAAAACATGAACGATACAAACACGATCCCGTTATAACATTGCGTTAAAATGGTTAATTTCCCAATGCAAGCAATCACAGCCTGACCTACCTTTCTTCAGAATTAGCTTTTTGTTGCACCTCGAATCGCCGTTTTAATACGAGACCACGAGACCTTTCCAATATGATACAGTAGATGTATGAATGGGATGAAAGCTTTTTTGTATTTACTTTAGTGATCACTATCTGTAAGCGACCCCACATGCTGATACATATAGTTTGTCTCCGAAAAGTGCACATGACTTACGATTTCAGATGGCAAACATAAGCGTTGAAGAAGTTGACAATTTTTGGGGGAAATGTTGAAGCGTCAGTACTATTGGCTATAGTTACTGAAAATATATTATCACGTCTCTGGTTAATAAGAAGTAGAACTATTGAAAAAAAATAACAAAATAATCATATTATAACATCCTGATAATTATAACCAGTTCTTTGAAACCTGTCCAAGTCAAACTAATTAATCATTCATAATTCAATATTGGTCACTGAATACCATGTCATATTAGCGTTTTTAGCATGTATAAATAGGAACATATTTTTTCTCTTTAATTGTGCTCGAGGTCTGAAGAAATTGCATCCTCTTTAATTGGAATTTTCATTTGAGTTTCAAAGCTTCCAAATGTTTGCTTCTGTGGTCTTTTCTCAGTCACTTCGTTTACCCGTCCAAAGCTATGCCAAAATATAGGAAGAAATTAATAACATTTTATAGATTCTGGTCCTTTGGATGGCACTTTATAGGTTTCGTTACTGTCGTCATTAGACTAACGAGCAAAGATATTCTGAAACAATAGTTTCTTCCAATTTAGAATCAAATTTCGCTCATGTTGAGTCTGGAACATCTGATGTATGAACTGCATCATGATCTCATCGGCAGTCCTTTGATACTGTACACTTGCATATGTTAACCTTTTTGTATCAAAATGAAGTAAGAAGATAGCCCAGACAAGGAGTAAGCATTTCCGATAGTTTTGAAACAATGGAAGCAATAATAATTATTGCAGCATTATTGCTGAAAGACTGGTTGATGGATAAATTCTAGCTGAGGAACTATATCAAAGAGTCTAATCTAACTGAATAACCATAAGGTCTTCACGAAATACTGATATGATTAGGTAAAGGCATATGATTAGGCATCTTCAGCTTGATACAAGACACTTCGCCTGAGATAAATCATCATGCAAGACCGATAAAGCTGAATCATTAATCTACAGCCTGATAAGATCTTCGCAGTGCACAGGATAGGCTAGCAGAAGGCGCAATTCATCAAGAATATTAAGGTAATTCTTCATTTTCCATTTTATAAAGCAACATTGAAGAAGATTAGGTTCAGATTCAGGAACATCGAACAATATCTCTAAAAATTATTACTCCGACACTAAACAAAAGAAAAGATAGTAAACCCAAAGACATAAAAAGCGCGCCGAAATCGTAAGCACACTATTCCAATAGAGTTCAGTTATATATCAGCGGGAAGAAACAGGTACAAGTCGTCAATTCTGAAAGTTTTGATATTAGCAGCTGACTAAATGAACAGAAGAAAGTTGGGACGGAGAGCAGAAAAAATGCTAAGAAACATAAAAGAAGCAATACCTACCCCAAAACTTACGATTATACGAACTTTGGAATGAAATGCAACTGCTCAATAATTGCAATGTAATAGTTATATTCTCATTCACCTACCATTTACTTTTTTACGCTTCATATACCTGCAATACCTACTGCTATTCATCAATCTTGAATGTTTTGGCATCGATAATACGAATAAATATTATATACCAACTTTACTACACTACGTACTTCATTGTAACAATCTTCGAAGATTACTGAAATAAAACTTTTCGCTCTGATTTGATTTTATGTAATCTCCAATACCTTCTTACCATCTGTTCTCGGTGCATGGAATGTTAAAGGCTGGTGACAGTGCACCTGGATTCTTTCTGTTATGGCTTTTGAGCTGGTGAAGTGTCGGATATAGAGCTCGAAAAAGATTCCAGTGACGTATTTACAGGAAGAGAACTTTGACGGCGGCGGCCAAGCTGACGGGGCGACCATCTCTCCACCAATGATGGAGTGGATCCTGAGTTTCCTTTACCCGTTCCTGCAAATTTCCATTCTAGGTTAATTGGGCTGCGAGGAGGCACTAGGTTGGCCTAAATTAAGTGACTATTACCTGTCAAGCTTTTCAACACATCTACAACACTGGGGATGGAAATAAATTGAATTGCAGTTCAACACAAAAATTAACATTACGACAAATCTGACCTTAAAACCTATCTCTAAAACGAGGAATTTACACTTTTGTGGCAATATATGACAACCATTAATGGTAATAGGAGGCTAAGAGTACCTGATATTAGATATATCACACGATTTTATTTCCCTTCTTCTATCTGTAGATATTAGGCCTGTACATCCGATCAGTAGTTTATTTATCGGTTTCCCTTAGGCTTCTTCGTTAGCGAGTTTTCACGAAGATCAAATGCTGAAGTTGTGGTATTAAATCTGTAACTAATGCTGCCCATTGTTTGCCAGCTCAATCCATCGCTGCTACCATTCCCTGAGGTGACTTACAATTTTCTGGAGAGGCAGCAGTTGTGTTTAGCATATGCGAAACACCTAATGTTCAAATCACAATCTTCACTGACCAGCATTAATCATCATGGCCTCAGTAATCATTAGAACTCATGAGTCTGTTTGAAGTACAATATAGATTGGGTAAACCCTTAAATGGATCAATTCTTATACCGACTGATCTTGATTATCTTCAGAAAAGTGTATTATTTGCTTGATTTGTTTTCCTAGAACGTTCTTGGATGCACTATCGTAGTGCACCATATATTATATTAAACTTACCAAGTATCTAGTATTGATTGACAATGCAACGCGGAACTTGTATGAACTATTGTTCCTAATTTTTAGCTCTGCCAACGGAACAGCAATATTACGCGGTAGGGGATTTGTGGAGCAAACATTTTACTGGAATACGTCTCTCAGCTCTAAATACTTACCACCAGGTTTTTTGGGGTGGCAACGTTGCTTTTGAGAGAGTAGAAAGGAACACTCACTGCCTAGGTAGTCTTCATCCGTTCTTTTCTGGTCGTTGGACTGATTGCCCAGAAGCGCAGTATCCTCTTCAACCAGCAGCACGGTGGTCTCGTCCTGCGGGCTGGGGGATTCTACTGCGGTGCCTTCACCTTCCGGTCGGAACAGACCTATCACAGAGCAGCGTGACGGCTCAACACCTCCTGCTCATTCGCCATGCAAAAAAGGAGAAGTGAAACGAAACAAAATAAAAAAAAGGAAGATATCTACAATAAAGTGCAAAATGATGAAACTAAGTGCAGTTTTGTAACATTCCTCAATTCATCCAGTTTATGGTGAAAGTTTATTAAACTAGTTCCACTTTCTGGGTACATGCATAAGTTGAAATAATGAATAACAAGTTGAAACTTCTAGATTATGATCTTTTTCATGTTCTGAATATCGGTTGAGTAAGTTGTGCTTTAAATTTTTGATCTTGAAACTGAAATCTTCAAAAGTGATCACCTAGTTACATGATATATATATAATATATAAGAAAGAAGAATGCATTATCCTCAATTCTCAACCATTCAGTCATGGAATAAAGAAACAGTCTCTAATTGGGTCTGTGATATGATGTTTTATGATATGTGCGAGTAAAAACTAAACATGAGCAATGTGCTCCTAATTATCGCAAATTATCGCGTGATAGTGGTTACTCTACAAGTCTTCTAGTAGAAAGAATATGTTCAGAGGCCATGAGTAGAATTTTCTCATTAATTAAAACCGATCCGATTATCGGACAATCCTCTAGAAAATTAACGTCATAAGATTGACAGTATCTGGCATTGATTCATGCCAGTATTATGTTGGTCAGAATTAGTGTCCCAGTTGTCTTATCGTCTCCAGAAGCCACAGGTTTAATTGTTGCTTTCAATTATTGTAATTGCATTTGTAAGGCGAGAAGAAAATTTCAAAAATTTTAAATCAAATAACAACTATGAATCAAATGTAACTTGGGGAAAACCTTTAGTTAAAATTTACAGATCTCCAACAAAATCATAAAAAGTCGTTTATTGCCTAGAAAAAACGCTTCAAATTCTTTCACTGGGGTTAATTATTCAATTGGCTTGCGTTCATGATTTGAATTTATACTAACCTTTGGAGAGTGCGTGTTTCACAGGTGATAGAGCGATTATTGAATTTCAGGAGGTATGCATAGAGCACGTAAATCTGTTCTCAACCAAAATACATATTTGGATTGATCAGTTGATCATATTTGTGTGCCTCCCGAAATTCAATAATCGCTCTATCACCTGTGAAACACGCACACTCCAAAGCTTAGTAGTAATTCAAACATGAACGCAAGCCAATTGAATAATAAACCCCAGTGAAAGAATTTTCTGCGTTTTGTGTTCCCAAACCAGGCGGTAAATTTCGCACGACGGTTACGATTGCTTGGCCCGATAGACACTCATCCAAGTGAATTTGGACAGGAATGCCCAGAATATACATGAAGTTCCTTAGAAAAAGAAGCAAAGGTAATCATTTCAGTCTGCTATCTGAATTTCGAGCTAATTTCCACTGCTTTTTATTTATTTATTTTTTATGGTTATCAGAATGCTTCAACCCGTGTATCGGCCACAAAGCCTTTTAGGAGGTCACTCCAATATCCACATTACTACATCACTACGTCACTAGGTTACTGATATCAACACAAAAACAATAATAAACCAAAATAACGCGAATGTTGGCGCCATAAATCGGGCCATAGATCGGGAATGGTTTGACCTACGGACCTGAGGAGGGGATCATTCGATTTCTCGTGGAGTGTTCTTCAAAAAGAGTACAAATTTAGGCCGCCTCGACTCTTTTTGAGGTTTTTAGGGATTTTACAAAACTTTGACAACCCTTAAAGGGCACTTTAAATTAAGTGAGAAAGCTGGCTCAAAAATTGGGGCGTCGTCGGACCAATATTGATTTTTCCTGAAAATTTCAGATCTTTTGCTTCAGCCGTTTGGGAGAAATCGTGCGTACGGCGGACGGGCGGACAATTTTTTATTGCAGATTCGGATTCTACACCCTTTGAAACGTAAACCATGAAATTTTCAGGGGGGTTAGCATTTTTTTTTTCAAGAGCGGTTACAATGGTTTATTATTGAATTATAAACCAAAAGAATAATAATAATAAATAAATTATAAATAATCATAATTCCAAAAAACCTTTACGACTATGAACTCGGCGCAAATGTTCAACAAGTGATTAACCAAAATCACCTGTTTTAACGGTAACCATAGTTCATTCTCACGACTCCTAACTCACTGGATAAAGGTTCTCTTTTATCCCAAGCTAGGACCGTGGTTCATGAGCACATTCGACTGTTTTATGAAAAATTGACAGAATGAATTAAATTGATTAAATGTGGATTCGGCAGGAGGATCTTACCTAAAAATGTCGCCGAAGGTGAGTTATACGCGAGATACTCCTTGTTGGTGCACCAAGATGGGAACTCGCTCTGCTTCACAGGAGCTGAGACCATTTCACTCTCGTCCGTCCTCTTCCAAGGCAGCATCGTCTCTAAGGCAGTTGGCGTGGTCACTCTCGTGTCGTCGCTTGCTGCACAGCGGGTTCGCAAAAAAAAAAAAAAAAAAAAAAAAATCTGATTCTAACGTCCATCTTGTTGTAAACGGTTACTACTATTCAACGTGCCACTAAAAGTTCGTATGAAGGATCAAAGGCCGGAAATGTTAACCAAGCTAATTAGCTGATCAGTTACTGAGAAAAGGGTGTATCTTAGTAAGCATGAAGGAATTTTATAAAATTATATGTGTCCCGCGACGATGTACTAATGATTATTGCTGAATTACTATACTGAGATAAGTTATTTTGTAGCATACAACGACAATGTTCCATTACGTCAACTAAACAGTAAATTAATGTCGTTTGAAACAGTGGTAAGTTATTAATAAGAACAGTTTTTCAAGACCAATGACCCTTTTATTTGCAATGATGAGACCGACATGAGTTCGGTGCCGCAAGCTCACACGTACACAGGCATTCGCACTAATGTTTTCTGACGTTCGAAAATGGAAATTAAAACAGTTAAAAACGTTGATTACACCACATTCATCACATGGAACCAAGAAAATGCTACTACTCGTGCAGTTAAGCTTAAGGTTGATGGTACGTCGGACAGAATGAACTAGGTACCTACACATTTTGCAACTACCTCTACTTGCCTATGAACTGTAATCCAAGCTGCTGTCACTTGTAACAATATATGTTAATTATATTCTAAATCGTGAGTTGATAGCGTTTATTTCCCGCGCTTTCCCTGATATGGCTAGATTAAGGAAATCTGATAAACCGATAGCAGAATCTTAAACAACTCATCTTAAACTAAAAATCATGTTGATTGTATTAGAGATGAAAATATAAATTTTTCGAAGCGAGTGTTTTAGACTAATCTAATAAATATAGGTACTCTCATTAAGTATATGTAGAGGAAAATTAATCAGATTTTTTTTTTTTTTTTTTTTTACGATCATGATTAGTTTTACTTTATACTCGCAGTTGTCGGGAAAATATCGTATGGGCGATATAAATTCGTAAAGTCAGTTTTCTTGGAAATCATCGATTTTTAGTATATTTTTTCTTAATTTTAGTAAAATTCGTATATCATATGTTCAATTTACAGCACGAAACATGTACTGACCTGCTTAAATAAAACAAATGCACTTTTTAAAGTTGATTTTTTCAATAAGTGCCGATTATTTAATTAAAAGAAATAAAGGAAAACAATTATAAATGAGGAAAAAATTAATCTGGGAAGCTATTTCTACTTTATTCGATCGTTTTACGTAAAAAATATATGAAAATACTACTAATTATACCATTTTTAAAATTGAATAAATACAGTTGAAATAAATTACGTAACTTTGATTGAAATATCTTAAATACGGTTTCCATTGACCCCAATCAATATCACAGGACTAGCTCGACCATCTAACGTAATGACATTGATGATTTCTGTCGAAATTCGAACCAAGTAAAAGCTGGATTTCACCAAAAGTGCTTGGTGCTCTTTCCGAGTACCAAGTCCCGGAAACCTTCCGTTAGAATCTGTTACGTAGCAAATGTTCCGAACGATTCCCCAGCCGTTCAAGAGTCAACCTGACATAACTATACACGTTTGAATTTTTCGTTTTTCAAACACACCATCGTTGATGATTGGATAATTCAGTTTCAGTTGTTCTTACTCAAGTGACAGCAACGATCCATGGTGTGCTATTAGGTGCACTTGACTTACCGTTGGAATCCCTGGACATTTTCTTCTGCGGGCTACCCACAGGTCCATCATCTAGAAAACACATTTTCTTACAGATATTCAACCAAATGGTATTTGTTTCTTGTCAAAAAAACCAAAAAGTTATATTCATTTTTCGGTTTTGTTCGAAACAAGTCAGAAATTATAAATTCCAAAATGGTTGAAAAACAGGGAAAAGTGCGTTCATCTTACCCACTGCTGTGATATAAAAAAGTCAAAAGCCTAGCAGAAAAAAGTTTAAAAAAAATGGATAATAGAAAATAAATTGGTGGAGTATAGGTAGGTACTCGTAAAGGGTGTTTAACCAAAATGAAACTAGAGGAACGAACACTTACTTGGTCTCCAGCACCACCACCCTATTGTTGGTCTTGACGCCTGCTTTTTCATTTTTGCATGCAACGCTACAAAGATGAAAAAACAAAAAACAACAAAGCAATTACAAAAAACGACCCCACTTCAAAATCAACACCAGCTGTCCAAAAAAATGCCATTCCTTCAAAAGCATGTCCCATGCCTTAAGTCCACCAATGTTTTATGTACGAGTGGTCATGATTTTGAATTATTAGTTATTAGTATATAACAAAATATTTGTACAACATAATAATGTACAGATAGGTAATATTTTAATTCCCACCAACCCTTATTACAATCATCTTTGTTTTGCCAGAGGCTTGTGATGTGAAACGTGATGCTAGAAACCAGTGTGGCATTAGTAGAATCTATAATGCTTTTAAGCAAGTTTGTAATGGAAATAAGCTTGTACGGCTCAAAGAAGCAGGCGCTACGGTTTAGTACCTTCTGATGGAGTCTGCGGAGAAGAATGACTCAATTTTGTTTGAATTTTACATTCAGTTAACTTATAATTGATCGATAGCAATTAAGTGTGTGTTCTTGCTTCAATGGTGATCACATTTAATTATGTTTTTGCGTATCCCAGAAAAGCAAGCGGATCGATTCAGGTGGAACTAAGTATGAGCTTGTGTTACAAATTCAAGATCAAGGATTTTTTGTTAGGCCCTCAGTCGTTCGAAGTTACCCTACGAAGATGATGAATCTCAAAAGTGTATAAGCATGAAAAAGTTGGTAGTTAGATCATGACTGATGCTTTTAAAAATATTCACGAAAAATTATAAATGAACATTTGAGCGACATGAGCAAAGAACATGGATGACTGAATGGATGACGAACTATGTAATAAAAAGTTGCGTAATAATTTGCGACTTATTCACAAAGATATGTAGGTAGGGACGTATTCTTTGCAAGCAGTGAATAATTACGGTATCGCATTGTTTTCTCTACTATCAACCTAGAGACTTGTATCTACGTCTAGTATTTGTGCAGTTTACAATGACGAGATTGTGATTTGGTGTTCAGCAATATGAATGTAGCAAAGATAAGCATGATTTCTATTCAGACGGATCATCAAACGAAATAGAGCATTCCTCAAATTACTGAGGGAACCAACCTTACAGATCTCTTCAACACTATCAACTGGGGGGGTGTGAAGATCGCCACACACGGGATCAAAACTTTACCGCTGACATTCAAGTAAAAAATACAATATTCCAAATTAAATAGGTAAATGGACGGTCTTTTCATGAACACTTATGGTGGAAGATGAGTTTGTGATGGAAAAACACAGCAAATATAAAAAGCAAAGCAAGTCCATGCATATAAACCATGTAATATAAAATATGTTTAGGAAATTTGAAGAGGGTGAACAGCGGAGTGAGAGTTTTGCCATTTATATTTTTCCATTTTAGTTTGGTTAGATATTGAAGTATTTCCCATTTATAACTATAGTTGACTAGAAAACATACATTTTGTCCGGAACCACATATCTACAATCAAAGGGAATTTACCAGAGGAACCTAAGCAAGAGATGTTGTAATCATCATCATCATTGTACCCGGCGAACATTCAATTAAAGATTGTAAACATGAAAGATGAATTGATTCAAATGTTGACCAATTTTATGTTATTAATCTGAAACGCTTCCTATTTATTAGGACAGCTAAATTGAAAGACTGCCTCAAAATTTTCGTACATAAAAAATATGCAAATTGTATCTGGACTGACTGAGGCAGAAGGCTGTATGATAATATCACAGCGTTTTTACGGTGGTTCAAGTCGAATAAAGCAAATTAACCATATGTTAGTCCTAGCACCGAAGTATGGAATGCCTTTTGATTTTTTGTGTAATATTTCTGCAATTACTACAAGTAAACAGTATGGGGCATAGATATTTCACAGATTGAATGGGTTCTTTTGTCGTTTCTTACTACGCTCCACCGCTTATTATTGGGTTTAACTACAAGCAAAACATTATTGCAAGCACACTTGTATAACACTATTAAGACGGACAGGTGGAACCATCAAGTGAGTGCCAATGCAAGAAAAATTGTTTTCCATATGTTTTGGAAGTCCCCAAAAACATGGGTCCGGCCTATAATTAAGTAATCTGTTTACAAAACAGAGGTATAGACGCAGATAAAGGTGAAGAGTATATAGTAGTAAGAGAAACAAGAGAGAACCGCTTGCAAAAACTAGCTCTACGATTTAGAATTACGGATACGGATTTAGGATACGGATTAGTATCTACGTAACGTTTAATGGTCTTTCCGAAATTTTCAACAATTTTTATGAATATTAAACAAGTTCTTTGGTAATAAATTATATCATACGTACTTAATAGCAGATCGTTCTATGGATTTGATCAATGAACCATCAAAGTGCTTATAAAACTTGAATAAATTATGGGGACGTAATTTAAAGTATTTGCAGAACTAGATCGGAGTTTTCTCAGAAAAATCGTACACAGACAATGGTTATAACTTGGGTTCTTCATGAATTTACACTATTGCCCTGTTGTGTGAAGTGGGATTAATAAAAAATTAGTCCGACATTTTCGGGTAAATACACCCTAATCCCCTCAAGCTTCGGCAATTTAAAATCTTGGCAATCATAAAAACGAATGGTTTTTAGAGAATAAAAAAGGATTGACAAAGGACAAAGGAAAATCGAATTTTGTTTCGTTTGTAAGTTTTTTGTTTCTTTTGTTTATGGGAATCGTTACCATCTCGTCGTCGCCATGGGAGAGATGTTTCTGCAACAGTTGGCTCATCAATATATTCCCCACTCTGAGGACGGGATGACATGACCAACCGAGCTCGCCGCCCGCTCGAGCCCAGAGGAAGCTGACTCCCTCCTAAAAGGCTGGTATGGCTCCCTGCATCTTCATCTTCCTCGTCCACAGCTGTCACAACACAGATAATTGCACATTGCTGCCGGCTCAAAAGTTTCTTTTGGTTCAGTAGATTTCACTATAAACTCCGGCAGAAAACTCTCTTTGGGAACACCGATCTTCCCTGACTTAAGCTGCCTTGTAAAGCTCTGAGTCTTACATTGAGAGAGGATCAAGAACACTTGGGAATTGGACCATGCAGTGAAACGATAGAAATTCTTGCTCAAAAATAAATTCTTTCAACAAATAAAATTAGAAAACAATGTTCTATTAAATTTTGTTCGTGATTCCCTTACAACATTCAAAGGAAGAATATTCAACAAATCTTCCAGCTTTCCATGGAGAGAAAAAAATCATTAGTAAAATCTCAGCTACAGCAGAAATTCGATTTACTGGCATAGGGATGTTTTGGATGATCTGAAAAAACGTATTAATAGAAAAATGTCACCAGAAAAGTTATTGTGATTTGTGAAATGCATCATGCCCACCCAAACATGTAAGAATGGTCTACATCATTAGAGTTAGAATAGGAAAGCCCCAATAACCATGTAAAAAGCACATAAAGGCACACACACACACACACACACACACAATTAGAAAAAATGGAAAAATCAAAGAATATTTACTGTGGAGACGTAAACCCAGATAGATAGCCTAACCGAGAAATAAGATTCACGACTTCTTCTCTACAACGTCTTTTATGCGTCCTCGACTCATTCCACGCCTGCCTACGTAGGAATCTACAGTGTCAGGCCCTCACCACATCATCTTGGTTACCTCAGAAAAGTGAACCAGTGGTTGCTAATGTAGTGAGTCACCAGACCTCATGGAAGAACTCTCGTTTCGCATGATGTCTCGAATATTCTGGTTTTCATTTCGTTCCTGAGAAAGATGTACTACACCAATGCACATTTCCAGCTTTACTATTACCATAGAACAATTGGGGTCAATTCCAGGTAGTAGAATGCCTACTCATGCTAAAACAGGCATATGCAGTGAACAAAATCGATACCGTAATTATGGGAGTCAACACAGAATAGTGGAGGCTATTCAAACAGATGAACTAATCGTTTCAGCTCTCTAACGTTTCAACATTAACGTTAGAAAATTTCAACATTCAACGTTTCAGTTTTAACGTGCAACATTTAAAGTATATGAACTTATTGATCTCATCCCCAAAGGAAGCAATGCTCTGGGCGCGGGCTATGAGCGAATAGGGAGCAACGAGAAAACTGATCGCCTTGATAAAAACGCTGCAAATTCTTTCACTGGGGTTTATTATTCAATCGGCTTGCGTTCATGATTTGAATTTCTACTAAGCTTTGGAGTGTGCGTGTTTCACAGGATAGGGCGATTACTGAATTTCAGGAGATATGCATGGAGCACGTAAATCTGTTTTCGACCAAAATACCTATTTGGATTGATCAGTTGATCATATTTGTGTGCCTCCTGAAATTCAATAATCGCCCTATCCTGTGAAACACGCAGACTCCAAAGCTTAGTAGAAATTCAAATCATGAACGCAAGCCGATTGAATAATAAACCCCAGTGAAAGAATTTGCAGCGTTTTTTTATTGAACCTCAATACCCCCCCCCCCCACAATAAAAACATCTATAATTTATCAAGTCCTTTGGCACTCGTATTGCGTTAAAACTTCCCCAAATCCAAATTTAAACGATGTAGCCAAAGGTAGACAGATGTAGAGGGGGCACACAAATATCATCAACTGATCAATCCAAATAGGTGTTTTGGATGAGAACCGATTTACGTGGTCTATGCATATCTCCTGAAATTCAATAATCGCTCTATCACCTGTAAAACACGCACACTCCGAAGCTTAGTAAGATTCAAATCATGAACGCAAGCCAATTGAATAATAAACCCCAGTGAAAGAATACTTATTTAACCCAGTAATAATATTGAATAATAAACCCCAGTAATAATATTGAATAATATTTACCTATATATTATCAGAATGCTTTAACCCGTGTATCGGCTACTAACTACACTACAAGTATTCACATCGGCTTTCACTCCAGTATCCACATTCACTACAACTCGACGCTATCGGCCGGACATCACTACGTTACAAACAAACAATAATAAACGAAAAAACGCAAATGTTGGCACCATAAATCGGGCCATACATCGGGAATGGTTTGACCTACGGACGTGGGGAAGGGCTCATTCGATTCCTAATGGTATGTTCTTCAAATAGGAAAATATTTAGGCCGATTCGACTAGTTTTGAGGTTTTCAGGGATTTTACAAAACTTTTACAGCCCTTAAAGGGCACTTTAAATTGAGTTAAGGAGCTGGCTCAAGAATTGGGGCGTCGTCGGACCAAGATGGATTTTTCCTGAAAATTTCAGATTTTTTGCTCCAGCCGTTTCGGAGATATCGTGCGTACGGCGTACGGCGGACGGACGGAAAAATTTTTATTGCAGATTCGGATTCTACACCCTTTGAAACGTAAACCATGAAATTTTCAGGGGGGTTAGAATTTTTTTTTCCAGAGCGATTACAATGGTTTATTATTGAATAATAAACCAAAAGGAGCCACGTCAAACCCTATTTGTCAAACCCTCAACTTGTGGTTACCAAGTGTTATATAACTCAATAGGTCCAGAAATTAGAGGACAAGACTCGATCAAAACATTGGCATTAAACTCCTAATCGGAGACAGGCCTACTTCGTAACCATCTAAGGAAACGCGCAAACGGTTTATTGTCATTGAGGCGTTAAGACCTTCGCAAACGTGTGGGTCCCCTCAGTGGCCATTTCCTTTAAGGCACCCTCTTAACAAAATGGTTAAGGCCATCTTCAAGAAAATGACGAATCATTCGTGATTGTCCTGCTGCATCAAAAAGATTGCGACATCAAGGAAAGAATGCCTAAACTCTCGCCGATGTTGCTAAGGAAACGCCTGAATACCTTCACTTGGTGAATGAAAAGGCCTCTAAAGAGGTTCTGAATTGAAATGAGGATAGCGGTCTCTATGATCTGGGGTTGATCCCGTCAATCATCGTGAAAAAAGGGAACCCCTGCTGTCACCTCCAGCAACTTTACTTTATATTTCACCAAATGTTTGCGATGGTAGATGCAAATGATCTTAGTTTGGGACGCCAAAAACATTTAACTCAAAGAAACAATTTCAAATACTATTTGGGCTGTCTGTTCGAACAGAAAATGTGATTTACGAATAAGGGCAGTTAACCAAATTTCTACTGCATAAACCATTAAATTGGTTAAATCGTCATTTATCAAGCTATCACGGCTGGAGAGCTGAAAATTTTGGTGAATTGATCTGACTCATCATTCTTCGAAAGCAAACTTCTCCTGTTGGGAAGAGGGATAGTTGGTAGTTAACAGGTGGCGATATCGTCCAAATGATGCATGAAATGAAAATACCGTTAGATGACCAATGCACAAGTACTGAATTTAATATTTAAACAGTGATAACTTGATAGCTATAAGTAAAGATAATTTAGCAATGAACAAACACGAAACCTTATATTACGTTTCTATTTTCAATTGGGTGAGTGTATCATTCATCACAAATAATGGCTCAATAACTAAAAATGATGAAAAGAACTACAGTTAGGTGAATGATGAAATAGAGAAATTCGATTAATAAATCACAGGCCTCCTCAAGATTTATTAAGAAAATTCCACACGTTAATTATTAAATTGGTTTTATCGTTACATTATTTTAAAATAACACAAATTACAACATACAGTGGTGAAACCAAACTAAACTATGAATACCTTACCAAATCATATGGTGAGATACTACCTAATTAATAACTAAACAGTGTTATACAATAAGGTATATGGCCTACGTGAATTAAATATTTTACTGTGCGAAAAGCTTGCTTGCTTTTTTAGCGTTACAAATACCTATATTATCACAAAATAAATTATTCCGGAGTTGTGAAAAAATAACTATTTGGCCTCAGTCATGTTTTCATCGATTGTTATGTTCGTGTTGTGCAATCCATGATTTCCGGCTCATTTTGAGCTATTGTGGTATACATAATTTCAAATTAAGCTTATACAACTACCAAGGGGAAAATATTATAACTGATATTTTTACAGTCTTTTAGCTATCAGCACGAGCGCATTGCTGTTATTAGATGGAAATTTGAAAAAGAGAGAAATAATCGAGAACGAAACGGAAGCTGATTGGTGGGTAAAATGAAGGTAGAAATACAGATCATGCTAATAGCTTGAGAACACTTTGAGTAATAAGGTAATGAGAAAAGTATAAATTGACGCAGCGAAGAAGAAGGTGAACCTAAGCCTAAGTTTTTTCAAGAATCTACATACAGAAGAAAAATTTATTGGAAACATTGAAATGCCCTATTTCGTCTCAATAACATCTATAAAATGAAAACATTAAGCAGGCCAATTATATAAATTAGAATGGGCATTTTCCTTACCTTTGTAACTAATGTGGATTAGCTGCATTTATTGAATAATTTCTTCTCGGCTTCAACGAGTACCTACTTAACTCAACTCCAAACTCTCACTTCTCTCTCCCACCCAACAAAAACATACAAACCAATAACTCGATAGGTGTTTGAACTCAAATAAAAAACCGGACTGGTATGAAATTGAACAGCTCGGAAAATGGAACAGTAGGAAATGTTCGTGTTCGCCTAATTACGATGTATTGATTGTATTGGGTAAATGCATTCACATAAAAGAAGGGTCATAGTTCTCAGATGTGCAAACGAAATGGTTAGGTCTGAGCCAAAATAATCATTAATCGCAGGTTGAAGTTGTAAAAGAATCACAGAGTTAGCATGCACACGTTAAGGGGGTTAGTTGAGCAAATCTACGCACAAAATGACGAAAAGAAATATGTTAGTAACCGTTTCCGGCTTGTAACCATTCTCAGAAATGAAAGATGGAGTTCTGTCATCAGGATTAATAAGGGCAAGTGCGCAATTTTCTAGCTGATCACGTGCTTTAACCACAGCCTCTTGAAAAACGTCAACTGACATGAAATACTTGAAATTAAACGTTAAAACAAAGGAAAAAAAGCTTTTGTTTTCACCAGTACCATTTTATACTTATGATTTTGGTATGCTAAGAGTGATAATACATTGGTTTGATGTAGGCGTTCAGAATGGGACTTACGTGACGGATGAGCAGTAAACGTAATACCACTTTCCCAGTCGTCCCTGTTCTTTTTGTTCGCTTCCCTCTCTTCATTTTCAGCTTCTTGTAGCACTTCGTCGAGATAATCTAAAAATCGTTCAGGTTCAGAAATGATTTTGTTATTAATTAGTTTCGTTTGAAAGACATAATTAGCGATTGATGGTGATCGCAAATACGTATTTAAAAGTTTAATCGAGTTGTGACACTCCCTGACCTTTCCGATATCGTAATAACAGAGTTGATTAACACTTGGCCCTAAATTTAAAACTTGATAGTTGCACGTAAAACTTTTTTATTACTCGAGTTCCATCCATCGATCCAGACTGACAACGTTAAGAAGAGAGTTGACCTCAAATTCATTAGCACTTGAAAGGTTTCTCATGAAACCCTTTGCATTACCAATACGCACATAGTAAAAGAACGAAAATTAAGGTTACTAAGGCTCCATGGTTGGAAAAGTGGGCTTTTACGCAGTTTCTATGCTTAGAGAAATATAAATCAACAATCACCTTCAACTCAATTGAGATTTTTATAATGTTTCAACTGCAAAAAAATATCAGCCGATTTCCTGAAATAATCCGCACACTGAAGGTGAGTTTTACACTACATTCAGAATATGTACAAAAAACCACATTACCATTAGCGAACTGCTTGGCTGATCCATTTTGTATCCCCGGGAAGCTCACGTGATTTTTACCGTCCTGGACAACAAAAAAACGCAAAAAATAAGTAATGCTGCAACAGTTTATTCAACGCAGTTTTTGCAACGATTGATCTGTTGAATGATTTATTTAGTTATTGCCTTACTTTGAGACGTTTGCTTCGCTTGTGATGATGCCGACCTTGGCCAACCAGCCTTCTGATGTTCATATGCATCCTGTAGTTCACTTGAGTTGATAAATCCCTATCATCAACGGCGTGTCTCGAGTAACTGAGTCTTCGGTGCTATAAATTAATCAAAACGTAAGCCAACTCTTCCTTTAAATTAATGTAGTAATTTGTTTGTTAATGCACTTGGTTGCTGAAGCTTTTGTTGCTTCGATAACCGATTGCTGTATATCCTAGTTTATCCTGTATGCTGCGTATTATCAAGAGCAATGGGAAGAAATAGTGACATTTCGAGTTATTAAAAATCGGTCATTTCGTCTGATCTTCGCGACTGCAGGACAGACATTTTCTGTCGTTTTCCTAGGGGAGGATCAGAATTTAGGTTTCCGTATCTTCTTTAATTGGGAGCTTGAAACTTGCTTGTGTCTCTAGTTTTGCTGGCCCTAAAAGTGATAGAGGAATGATAGCCGTTTTCAGCTGAATTGTAGGTTGTACGAATGATAGGGTGAGAACTAAGGAGTTGTTTGCTGCGAGACTTCTCAGTGTTTGGCACCAAATGTTACTGATCTTAAAACAATAGATACCTACGTACCAAACTCAGCCAAACTCAAACTCTCAACTTTTTCTTATACATCTAAAGCACAGAAAATGGTTGCCGTCTTTAACCACTGCCTACCGAGCCCAATTATTTACCTTCTTCACTGAGGATAACGCTTTAAACCATTCCTGCACTCACAGTGTTCCTGAGCCGTTTGAAAGTTTACATTATGGGTTTGTATAGTCTTAGGTATATTAGGAAAACAGTTAAATTATTACCCTCTTGAGCCAGCAAACCAAACGTCATCACCTCCTTACTGAAAATGTTCGGTTATGTTATTTGCTTCGACTATGGATATTTCGGGAAAAGTTATGCATGTCATGTTGAGTGGTCCCTTGTTTGCTATCTCACTTTTCGGCTCTCGCAAGGAAAACAAATCACCCTTACCTTCAGAAGTCTAACTTCCAAAATTTGGAATATTTAATGTTGCATTAATGAATACCTAGATCACATCTTTCAGGGACTGACATAGCTCTTCGACGTCTCCTTTTATTATTTTTTCGTTTATGAAGATAGAATTGAAGTAAGCTACCTTGGCACCTTATGTCCACTTTCCACTGTGTTATGGACGTCATCAACTCCCATGGGGTTCGGCGGACAAAAGATTGAAAACTACTTGGGCTGCTACATAAGTTAAAATCGGCTCTACCCGACACCTACTATCGCGTGCTGCTCTCATACCTGACAAATCGCACATTCACTGTTCGTTACAACGAAGCCACGTCTCGAACAAGGTGCATCCGTGCAGGAATGCCACAGGGGAGCGTTTTGGGTCCATTATTCTACCTTGTCTACGCTGGGGACATCCACCCCCATCCCCCCTTCATTACTAACTGCCCAGTTCGCAGACGATTCGGCTTTCTTATGTAGCTCACCCAGTGGTGAAAGAGTGAGCATAGAACTTTAGGAGCTTGCATACGATTTGCACAAGTGGGCTCAGTCCTCAGAAGTCATGCTCTGTCGTCTTCACATACCTCCACATCTACGAAGAACCAGAGTTGAAAATCGGTGATGACGCCATTCCCTCAGAAAGATCGGTCCGGTACTTAGGAGTGGTGCTTGACAAACACCTAACTTACAGCGAGCACATCACAGCAGTGCTTAAAAGATGCCGCAACCGTCTTCGACAGCTGAAGCCCCTTCTCAGAGAACAATCCCCACTTACTCTTGCCACGAAAAGACTGATTTATCTGCTCTCAATCAGACCAACTGGCAGTATGGAAGTCAAATCTGGGGTGGAGCATCTGATTCCCGAGTGAAGAGACTGCAGACCTTCCAAAATCGGGTCTTGAGGGTGATCACTGGGGCTCCCTGGTTTGTCAGGAATTAAAATTTGCACCAGGACCTGGACATGCCCACCGTAAACTACTTCCTCCAAACATCGTACGCTACCTTCCATCGCAGGCTCCTCAGCCACCACAATCCACTTTTAGCGGACATACCTGCGTCAACCCCTCTGGACCGACCAAATCGCAGACTAAAACGGAAACGGCATACGGACCTTCTGCAGCGAAACCGCCCTCCGTGACCAGGGCACACCAGAATCTTTTCGGCGTACTCCTTCCCACCGTGATCGTACTAACTCTCATCTCCCCGTGTACCAACTTGCAACTAATAAACTGTGATTAGTTAGGTTAGTTCGGGAGAAAGCCACTGTGCTTAAAACTCCCTCACATGTGCCATGTGACAACCTACACCCTGTGACTACAACTGTAACCCTACTAAGCAATAAAGTTATATATTCATTATTAAAAAAAAACTTGGACTGTTTCTAAGTTATAAGTTACTTAGAAGTAAAGTTTTCCTGAAGTTACTAAATTGGACATTGGACGCGAGTGATGTAAAATTCAGTTTGCCAGCAACATTTTTTCGAAAACATGTTTTCTAGAGGTTAACCACCATCTCCAAGAGTAAGTAACATACCCTTCTATATGGTTGCACCAATTCTTCAGCGAGGAGATGATGAATTTTTGCGTCAGTCAAATCCTTTCTTGAAGGATTGTATTCGAGCTCCTGGAGATCGATATTCCAAGTACTGGAGTCCAGCTGAGAGTAACTGCAACAATATATTCCCAAATTTATTAAATGCATTTTAAAGAAAAACACATCTATGTATCAATAAAAATTTCCTAGTCATGTACTAGAAATTTATGAAGATGGAAAATTTTAAAGAATACATTTTAAATCATTCAGCAAAGAAGTAACTGGTTTTAAATATAAGTACGACATTCAATCTATTTCTAATCAATGTGTGCAAAATAGATAATAAGCTCACATTATCCGTTTGAGGTGGCAAGTGCATACTGGTCTCCTCAAAGTTTGTTCATTCTTTGTTTAGTTTTGTTCGTTTTATTCATTTTTCTTTGTTTAGGAACTCAGTTTCCTTTTTGTGATCATAAGTTTTTATTTTTATTACTATCGCTATTTTTTAATATTCACTTTCGCAAGGCTAGCTACTCTATCAAGTTCTGAAAGTCAGATGTTGTACATTTACCAACAATTCGATGAAATTCGGGTGTCCATGACCATTTCAATAGTCGAACGTAAATTTCGTTTTATCCAATTTTTTATTTGGTATTGTATTTTATTTACTACCTTGAGGTACCACACTTTATTTCTGGTGAACAAAGTTGTTTTTTGCCTGCTATTATTGTTGTCCGCCAAAACTATGCTGAATGACAGAATGAATTTGATAATCGTTACGCCATTATGAGGATTAGCTCCGTACAGGCGGACGGACCATCAGGAGTTTGGACGCATGCGCAAATGTTATTTTCATTAAACACCCATTTTTGTGCTCCAATGGCCCAAATTCAAAGAAAATCTCAGGCGAGCAATTGGATCTTGAAGTTATTCTACATACTCTTTACTGTAAGTGGACCAGCTAGGGATATTGCACATGCTCAAACGTTTCAATTCAAATGAAGTAAAACGCTGCATATGTTTTGCAAATATGTATGTTATTTTCAAGAAATGTTTGGGTTAATCAAGTGATTAACGAGATTTCGTTAATCACAACGCGAGCGAATGCGCACAAATCTCATAAAACGGATAGAATGACTTCAACGCATTTAAAATTGCTGGCATGTGTGGTTTTAAGTGGTCTCGAATGATTTATTATGAATTTTGCCATGTGCTCTGTTATTCATGTCATTTTATTATATTTTTTAAAAATAAAAACTCAAAATAACAATGCAACAATTTCCAACAACAATCAAGTGTAAAGACCAGAGCGTTGAGAATACAGGAAATCGATGCTCTTTACAATTAAGGACAGGCAATGGGAAGGCGTCGTAATTTACATTGTAAGGTTTAATACTTTCTCTACCTAAGTTATGAAATCAAAACAAACGAAAAGCTACAAAACTTTGTGTTTACGTAATAGAATTGCTAAGCCGTGAAGCGTTGAACTTCTCTGAACCCTGCGTCAGAAACGTCATTGACGTCGTATCCAGAGGGGTCGTCTTTCGTAATTGCTAGTTGCGAAATCCAATTAACCGAGAAGCATTGCTCAACACGTTCGCCAATCTATTGTTCGTTAGATATATTATTGTTCCTTTAGGTCTTTGGAAGTGGCATGGCCTTTGTTTTCCGTGAAATGTTCGTAACCTTTTCATGAAAGATTCCATTTGCTAATTGGTTGAGATTACAAAATGTAGATAATTAACAACGTTTATTCAAAATGAACTCTAATGTAGTTTATTAAACCAGCTTGCATTTTGCTTAATTTCTTTTTAGACTACACAAATCGAAAAAAAATAACGGCTTCTGAGAGGGTTGGTTTTATGTACACAACTTAAAGATGATAAGTTTTATATTTTAACCCACGTTTAAATCTGTACCTCCCCTTAATCATATATGAAATTCATATATGAAAATCACCCCTCCCCTTAAACGTATATGAAATTCTTTGATGAATAAGTAAGTAAAATTGAAGGTACGAAACACAAATTAATGTGGATTCTATTCCACGAAACGTCTACAGGAAAACCCCAAAGCTTCGTTTAAAAAGGCTCCGCACTAATAATTTTGTTGTTGGAGAACATATTGTGTTCTTGAGTAGATACATCGGTATTTTGTATAGGTCGCGCTCAACTCAGTTATTTGAGAATCTGAGATGTAGAAATTACAACTACTACGATACTTGAATTCCTTGCAAAATAATTCAGGAATGTTTAACATGCTTGTATCTCAGAGCTCCTTTTGCCGTCTCTACGAATTCTTTCTTGTGCAAACCTAAACTAAGTTTTTCTGATTTTGTTGAAACTTTTAGGGATTGTACGATCTGGCATTTAGTTTACATGCGCACACGTGAATTTTCTACAACGTCGATTTTCTATGATCTGTCTTTCCGATTTCATTCAATGGGGTACAACTTTCAGGATGGTACTCTATGATTATTACATCGATTACTTCAGTAATATTCTTTGACACTGGTGAAACTCCAGGACTGTTGAACAGTTTATGATGACATTGTAAGGCGTAGTTCATTTTCAAGGTGAACGTAAGATTCTTCCACTAATCAACTGGTTGGGCTATAGAAATTGTCTTCATTGTATTCAGCTGGATTAATTAGAATTGAAAAATGATTCAACACGTATCCAAAACTTCGTAGTAAACAATGGACGTTTACGAGCAGTAAACGTATGAATGAGCCTTCTTGAATAGAATCGAAGACCGACCATAGGGTCCATTATACATTATCCAAAAATAACAGTACGATACTACGATTAGTCCCAAAATGTGTTGTTTGTTAACATGCAACAAATTATGCACAATTCTCGTCACTACAGAATTAACTGAAACACTCAAAGGTACATAATTTTAAATTGCAATTCCTTTACCTCATGCTAGCACTCCTTTGTGCATCTCTGGGTCCTTCTTTAAAACTATCCATAACAAATGATCGCACAAAGTGAACGAAAAATTTATTATAGGTACAAATAGGAATACAGGTAAGGTAGTACGAGTACAAAATGCAAAACGATATTCAAGAAGTATGAGAAAAACGAATGAAATAATAACGTAAGAAGCGGTTCTAGACATTCTGTCACAGTAGTGTCAGGTGTTTTTCTTTTAATGGTTTTTCTTCAACACAACAATGAAGTTATAATTTACAAAAGAAAAGGAGGTCACATAAATAAATGAAAGTGAGGAAAGATTGATAGAATAAGGTACCTATTGGATTATATTCCAATTTCAGTATAGTTTGTGTTTTCAGCAAACATTGAACAAGGCTTGAAATTGTATCATGCAATATTCAACTTTGCTGGCTCAGCAGCTAAAGTTGACGAAGCAAGAGTTGAAGCAGCAGTTTCCAAAGTTGCTAGGAAGTGCTCGGAAAATATACTTATCAAGTGAGTTCTTCGGTTCACTAATCAAACATTTTATTAGTTATCGGTCTAACAGGCTGCTATTAATTGTGTAATCAAACTCCGGTTGTGGATACAAACTTATGGGTATAAGTGTCTTTTTACTCTTGTGGCAAACATACCTACTTTCCTCGTTCTCTTCACTTTAAAAGTAGGATGAAAGTTGGGAAACACAAGTGACTACTGTCGTATCTTATGGGTGGATGACCTAAGAAAATGCAGGTCGCTCATTTTGTATTTGTTTGTTGGTGTACTCGAAATTGAGTGGAAACAACATAGGATCGATTACTTGATTGGAAAACGTTGATCAGATTTGTATAGTAGTTTCAGGATTCTTGAGCAAAACGGTTAGGATCAAGGGATACACATTACTACTCGCATTTTTATTAGTTAACAGGAAGTAATCAGACAACGTAATTACGACAGATATATACGATTGTACACAATGATTATTGACTCTTGATTGTTACTTCAAATCAGAGAAGTTATGTCTAATTCAATGTAGATTCTCAATGACTTGTTCATCCCAGAATTGTGGATCACGTTTACACCTGACACTTTTACCGCATGCCGACTAACATTTAGCATGCTTGCCATTTTTTCGTTAATCGAATAATGGTCCGTTTCCTACAAGGAGTCTCTGTCATTTAAACTGAGTTCATATTCACCTTCCATTGAGATTTCCCGCTGTGTAATTGCGGAAAATTGCCGACATCGATTCGGTTCCGGAAATGTTGCCTATGGTCGACGCGTTCCTTCGCATGTAGTCTATGGCGTCCCGCATCGCCAATTTCGAATAAGTTTCCAGGATTTTGGGCTCTTGTCCTTGATTATTACGCAGGACGTAAGGCCGGATATAATGATTGTCGAATCTCTTAAACCTGCAAACGCCGTTATTTGTTTGAATAAAGACATATCTCATTGACAAAACTGAAAATATCGTTAAATATCATTATGACAAAGGTTCTCACTTGTCACGCAGATGGTGATTTCCATGATGGCCCACTATGTCCTCTATCCCCGTCATAGTGTGATCCATGAACTACAACATCACAATTCATTAAAACTATTCTGTTATTTCCGATGTAAATTTTTTGGTGAACACCAAACTGTACTTGATACTAACCTTTTCGTGTATTCTTTCATTCATGGACGGTTTCTTCTTTGAACTTCTCTTAACATTCAGAATTTTTACAATTGGCTTGATTGTTATACCCTGCAAAGAGAGAAAAGCCTTATATAGCGATTTAAAACTACTTTCAATTTAAAGAAAAACGTATATTTACGAAGTAGCGAATTTTGAAGAAAATTAAACTATGCAAAGGCTCTGATTTTGTTAGAAACTGAATTTTCAAAACTTTCAGTGGTTGAAACCCGTTTGGAGGCATTTTCAAAAAAGGTTTAAGTCTTATCAAATTTACAACCCGTATTCCCTTCATAGTACATCTTTTGATTGAGACAGTAAAATCTTTTTTTTTTTTTCAAAACACCAAACATTTTAAGAAAGATGATAAGTTCTCTGGACAACACTAATGTGCACAATGAAGACTTCAGAATATATTGTGCTGCACAAAAATATTTCTAAACCTGGTAAAAAGCTGCTAAAAATGATTAAATAACATTTTTTTTTTAAGCTCATCTGACTTGTTTATGGAAATGTGCTCAAGTATCAGAACATTAAAATTTAGTTACAAGGAGTTCTGGAACAGAATTTTATGATAAACTCACATTGATCGGCGGTATAAATGAGGTATTACAAGCGCATTCAACTCAAGGAAGTCATTCTTTTTATGTGGTCTATTGAAGAATGAATATAACATAACAATTTTCCATCACAACGGTATGAATTTGTTTGGTTTTTTCGGAAATTTAATCTTGGCAAAAAATGAAGTGAAACGAATATGTGCCTACACCTTGATGTGTCTACGTGCCAGTCTCCATTGACAACAAAAGTCCGATTACGAGTCCTTACGCCAATGAGGCTGAATATCTTGCTGAAGCTCGACATAAACTAGTTTTTAAATTCAGAAAACATGTACTGGCTTACGGGAAGACGCTTGGAACTGTCTGTCTATTGTGCAAGCAAGTCCTCAAACTTATCTGGACATATGGTGCTCAACCGGTCAGAATAATGCGGTGTGTGCCCGCGTCGACGCATATAGACACTTCGAAAACAGTAGATTATGCTGTGAGGTGCAAGTTAAATTTGTTAATGAGGTTAGCCAAAAACAAGCCGTCAATCACCTCTCGACATTCAGAGATCATCTCAACATTGGATGTCCTCCAGCTCTTTGATACCGAGGATCTACTTAGAATAAATGAAAGAACAAAACCGCATGAACTAAGTAAAATAAAGTAGTAAGGCTGGTTACTCAATAATCAAAATAGTAACTCCAAAGTGAAGTGTCTTAGATCTATAGAAAAAGTACTAGTATAATAATACACAACTTGAATATTGCTTATAAGTTCTTATTACTTGACGTAATAAAACTTGAGAAAAAAACTTTTCAAATTGTTTGCCGTTGAAATGGAATATTTTTACGGTTTGATACAACATCTTTATTGGTTTCTTTTCTACATAATTCAACAAGATGGACAAGAAATTTGATCTTCGATAATCTGTAACATCCGGCCAACGTGTTACCAAATATTTAGCAACAACGAATGCAACATCCAGATATCGTACTTCATAATCTTAACGGCATTTGGCTTGGTCGGCCTTGAGCGAGACTTCCTGCTTAGGTTCTTATTGATGCGTTCCCAACACAAACATATCGATTACACGATAGACAAGAATCGAGTTGATCAAAATCAAGTCGCGATTGTATAAGATGCGAATGTTGGATTCAAGTCGCACCGAATCAGCGAATCTACCAATGGCTGATGGTTATGAGCAAAGTTCGATTTTACAAGGGCGTTTTCTAAGTAATTTTGAATTTCCCCGTATGAAGCCAACGATCAAATTCTTGCGGTTCACTCATCCCTAGAATGCGTTGAAGAAAGAATTTATGAACAGAAGCATGTTGGAAAAGGTGGCGAGTTCAATTTGATCCTGACACAATATCTAAACACATTTGACTTTTTACAGGCACATATTACAGGGGACATATTAATAGAGGGAATATGAAAAGGATTATGAAAAATGAGGGATTAAGCTCATGGGTGGCTAGAAAACAAAATATATTGCGAAAATTGCTTGTAGGAATCGGCATTGTGGGACTGCAAGAAGGTACCCAGCGTACAAGCGATAAAGTTGAAGCAACGTGTGCTTATCATTGTGTATCTAACTTTGTATCCGTTTACTATGATTATGATGTATTAGAATGTTCCGTTACCTGGAAGAAGACAGTGAAGTATATTACAGCAATAGTGGTAGTCACGAACATGGGCTGCAGCTTGACGTGTCGAGGGTTAATGAGGAGGACCAGAGCGAAGGCAACGGCACCTCTCAGACCTCCGTAAGACATGACGAACTTTTCCACTTTATTCAGCTTGTAGAGGCGGAACTCGTTCACCACAGCCGTCAACATGATCACACCTAAATAAAAGGTTTTGAGTCACAGATTAGCAAATAAACTAAATATAACGAAAAATCGTCGGATGTATAAATCAAACTGGCTGTAACACAAAATAATAATGTTAAACAATTTTTTTTTAATTCAAAGAACATAAAATTTTAACTAATATTTATTTTTAATTACTATATAATGTTAGAATAATATTTTTTATTATCATGAGCGACAATTACTATACAGCTCCTAAGTCGTGTTTTTAAACAGCATCCCGTCCTCTTCAATTCACATTCGAATTCTGCGCTAAATTTTGTGTAATAAGTTCAAAGTTACAAAGGAGACATTGATTTCTAAACCATAATAAAACACTTTACTAATATTCGCTTTCAAAATGCCAGCTTTATATTTGCATTTGAAGCTAGATCATTTTGCAACATTGAAACTCTTATTTTTAAAAGCCTCAACGACTCTCCTTATGCACAAAGACACAACTTGAATAATGAAGACCCTTACCCAATTTGGCTGAAGGCCGTTCCATTTTTTTTTTTTTTTATTCGTCCAATAAAAAAGCCACTCCAGTCAGAAAGGGGTAGAGAAAAATTAGTGGTTTGGACTGATAAGATGTGACACTCGGATTTTATTCGTTTAGAGAGCATGAAGCATATCTTTGGATAACAATGTCGAGTGCAAAGATGTCGTTACATTGTTGGTGGAAGTACCACAATATCCCTCGATAGTTGTACTAATTTAGCGCAATGTAATCGTTGTCGCAGCTTTCTGATAGGCCGGAAGGATCGCTGTCTCAATTCAAAGTCCATATCGGATCTGCTCAAAGCCATAGGTATGATTTTAGATCTTCTTTTCTCCGTTGTGATTGATTCGGTGAATTTGGAAGTTGACATATAGTTTCTTCGTATGAAACATTATCTAAATTTACCATAGGAATAATCTCCTGCCTCTTTACCTGGCTCATTTCATCATTCTGCTCTAAATTGTTGTGTGGCTCACAGCTTCTAATATACCTACTTCAAGGTAACGAATGAGTTGACAGACCTATACAAATCTACGATAGTCACTAGTGGCTCTTACAATGGAAGCCAACGGAACCTAGATACTTCATCATTTTTACAGTTTCGGTAAAATTAATCAAGCTTTTATTGGACGATAAACAAAGAATCACTTAAATTACTTCAAGGTATCATCTTGATACCGGCCGTAACATATAGGTGCTTAATGGAATGATGAGGGTGACACATGTCTAAGGGGGACCCCACTCAACCCAGAAAATTGAACTTTAATTCAGTTGAGTTTCCAAGTGTTGTAGAGCAGTCCGAGACAAGAAACTACAATAGACAGGTACTGTTTAAAAGGACAGCACGAAACCATCAACCTGCACTTTCACCGAGGTTGTAATAGCAATACAATACATTTTTATCTGTTAATTGCCAACAATGAACTTACCTAAAGCTCGGTAGACGGAGCAGAAAACTATAGTCAGAATGACGAACCAAGTGTTCCAATCGTGGGCATCACTGACGGTGGCCACGCCGAGAAACATGAAGATGATCGTTTCAGAACTGCTGCTCAACATCTTCATCGCATATTTTATGGTGGTGTGACTTTTGTGCGAAATGTTAGCTTCAACGTAGTTTTTCATTGTAATACCGCAAAATGTGATCCTGAAAAACATGAATGTTTGAGGTTTGAAGTCTTCGACATAATACGGGTATCTTCAAATTATTTGGATGTGTAAATCAAAAACAGAGGAAAGTCATAATCCGGGTGTGGAGTTTCTCATTCGAATCAGAACTATGGGTGAATATCTGTAAGATTTTCCCATGAATGAAAGCTACCAAACTTTAGTGAAGACAACCCTTCAAATTATTACTCATCCTCTTCGGAGTAATATACGGATTGTTTATTGCCTATCACAAAATCTAAACTCGTCAATTTCATACCTTGTAACTGTATTCTAGATGTCTTAAACGGGAGCTACTTTTATACTACACCTATGATCGATTAGATAAATAAATAACCACAAGGTTCGTTCAGCTGAGTATGAAAGTGATGCTGAATTTAGGAAAACACGCTGCAAATTCTTTCACTGGGGTTCATTATTCAATTGGCTTGCGTTCGTGATTTGAATTTCTGCTAAGCTTTGGAGTGTGCATGTTTCACAGGAGATAGAGCGATTATTGAATTTTAGGAGTCTATACGCATAGATGATCGTAAATCTGTTCTCAACTTTAAATACCTATTTGGATTGTTCAGTTGATCATATTTGTGTGAATTCTGAAATTCAATAATCGCTCTATCACCTGTGAAACACGCACATACCAAAGCTTGTAGAAATTCAAACACAGACTACGTTTAATATACATTATTGAATTCAGTGAAAGAATCATGTTTTATAATGATAGAGCAATCATTGAATTTCAGGAGGCACTCAAATATGATCAACTGACCAATCCAAATAGGTATTTTGGTTAACAACCGATTTACGTGCTATAATAATAATAAGCCCCAGTAATAATATTGAATAATATTTACCTATATATTATCAGCGTTTCATGCATAAGTGCATTCAACCTGTGTATCGGCTTACTAACTACAAGCTTATCCATATTGACAACTCCTTTCGTTACAACTCGACGTATCGGCAGGTAGGTTACTTAAACAAACAATAATTTCATTGGCAAATGTTACACCATTAAATTCAATGTCTATTCGCTTGCTTCATTTTATGAGTAGCCCTTTTTGTACAGGCATTTAATCTTGGCATAAAGGTCACAATAGGAAATATTTAGGCCGAATTCGACTTGGATTTTCTTTGGATTGTGAGCTTAAAGAACTTCAAATGTTTCACCTGTGAATAGTTTATATTGGGGCGTCGTCGGACCAAGATGGATTTTTTGAAAATTTCAATTTTGCTTGCCGTTTGGGAGAAATCGTGCGATTTAGAATTTTGCTTTACATCCTTTCAATTGTAAACCATGAAAATCAAGCATTTTTTTCAGAGCGATTACAATAGTTTAATCACGGACTAGTCAAAAACTTGAAAATGAAATCAATTTACAAAAAAAAATCACACAAAAGTTAAAATTCTTGATGATAAAATACTCACACTATACGAAAAACATTTTCCAAGTATTAAAATGAAACCTAAACATCAGCCTGCACCATGGATTACTGAAGATATTAAAAATATTATCAATTCTAGGGGTAAACTGTATGAGCCATTATATTGTTGATCTTTGTTTCATCGCTCCATCCTTAGTTTTAAAATCGTATATTAAATGACGATTTTAATGAAAATAAATAGTTGAGTGATTTTGGAAAAATAATTAGAAGTCGTGGGATCGTAGGACGAAAGAAAACCGACCTCTGCCCACTCGAAAGTTTAAACGAACATTTTTGTAAATAAGACGGTATTAATTCTGCAGAGACCACAGACGATTATAAAACTAAAATTGTCAGCTGTGGGGGCGGATGGAATCTCCGTGGATATCCTGCATATTTTGTGTGAGGTGGTCCTTCCAACCTCAACACATCTTTTCAATTACTCTATTACCACTGGAAACTATCAGGATCTGTGGAGTCAGGCGATTGATAAACCTATTTGGAAAATGAAGTTACCCTTCGGGAGACGATCTTAGGGGTGTACCATTGTGCGCTAAGAGAAAGGTTTTAGATGAGATGATATATGGCGAGCTATCAATGTGGTCAGAGGAGAACGAAATCTCGGAACCTAAGCAATCGGCCCAGAGGGTTGGTCTCGGCCCTGAGACCGTTTTCAGTAAATAGTTCGCAAAGAAATGGATGAAGCCAAAGTGGATGAAGTAGAGGTTTCAATCATAGTTTATTTTTCCGCGGTCTTTGACAGTTTGAAGAGGGATATTCCCGTTTCACGTAAAATCGTTAGTATTGAAAGAGGATTGAAAACGAGAAATTATTTGCCGGCCGGAAACAGTGTGTGTAGTTTCCTAACGCTACGCTCTCTAGAAGAGAGACAGAGTCATCGGGACTCGGCATAGGTACTGTCAGGTAAGCTCATTTCATTGTACTTGAATTCGTTGTCTGATTGCTTCGCACCGAATACAATCGCGTGTAATGAGTGTAAATCAGACAGAGAATAAAATTATGATGATAGATACAACGTAAATGGTGATTGTGGACCTTGTTTTATCTTGAATGATATATGCTTACAGATTGCTTACGAAGTCACAAACCTAGGAATCGTAATACGCAATGATTTGTGATATTAATCACAAGTGAACAGCACCAAGCGATTCAAAGTAATCTACTAACTACGAAGCGTTGCCGTTGATTTTCCGTGGAAAGTTATCAGAAGTCAGTAGTGTCGGTGCTAGTTTAGGGGTGTTTGATTCAATGAGGTATTTAAGGAAAAGTCGCCAATCAAGCTGAATAAAGGCTATAATTAACAACTTCGTCTGAATCCTAATTATCTATTAATTAACCCTAAACTAAAGTCTCTCCTCATATGGTAGCTTAACGTCGAGAACGATGGGGCGACAGCTTGTTCCGAACGCGAGGGGGACTGCTTTGAGCACTGGATACTACGACGGGGCTATTCGTCTTAGGAGTCGTGGATGTGGTAGGAAACAACAGCGAATTGTTTTCTACCTCAGCTTTCTCCGGACTAAATTTTGTGCAGTTCCCTGCTTCCTAAGAAAACTGCCGTCTTCAATTTCCCGGGGGAAGGCCGCCTTGAGCCAGGTGGAGGGGACACTGGACGCTCGCTTCCTTTCCGTGGACCCGACAGTAAAAGCTTTCGTTTTCCCGGTTTTTTTTTTTTTTTTTTTTTTTGCTATGCCACTGTGGTCAATAGTGATCTTAAAAGCGAAAATGTTGTAAGGCTTTAAAAGGGTAGATGAACTTGTCATCCCAGAGTATACTAATCTTGGGTGGCTTGAAATAAAAGGAAAGAAGATGGGACAAGGACGATGAGAAGATTTTCAAGGTATATAAAGTTGAGAATCCACAGTGTTTGTATAAAAAGTTCGTTCAGACGTTGAGTGTTCACCATAAAAGAATAGGAAATGTTGAAAAACTATTACTGGAACCAGTCCATAGAACCAGAACATTTGGAAAATCCCATAAGGAAAATTGTTAGTTGTTTGGTGTGAATAATAAAATAGAAATAGTTAGAAAACAAAATAGGGAAAAATGGTAAAAACTTTACATTGATACTAGCGAATGAGAGAAATAATATTGCTTTGATTTGGAGTAAAAATTTAATAATTTTTAAAACTGATACTGAGAACAATGGACTTTACAATTTTACAGGTCTTGCGAACCCAGCAGTAAAAAGAGCTCTGTCGGGAGCTGCGAGGTACTGCGAGCAATACTGATGAGATATTGTACCTCTGTATAGATAGACCTATCTTTGGAGGTTGATGATTTTAAGAACAATTTCAAAAATATGTTGCTTGATAAATATCGCTAACAGATTATTTGTGTTTTTTGTTTGTTACGTAGATGAACTTGCTGAAGGAACATTAATTTACATTATAAACTTGAGATGCTAATTATTATAAAATGATAATTGACCTCAGAGGAAAATATGTGCATTTTCCAGGGTTGGCGGAAGAGAGGGCTATCTTCAATCTCTCTCTCTCTCTCTCTCTCTCTCTCTCTCTCTCTCTCTCTCTCTCTCTCTCTCTCTCTCTCTCTCTCTCTCTCTCTCTCTCTCTCTCTCTCTCTCTCTCTTGCTCTTATCACCTCTCCTTTTGAAGTGCTTTCATGACCGACTAAGCCAAAAATCTATTAAAAGTAGGTACCTGACTGAATGACTTGTTCCACCAACAAGTTTTATTACCCTTGATTAATTATGCTCTTCGTACTCCATAAAACCTTTCCGACCAACCGCCGACTAAAATTTATGTTGATTTTATCATCCGTTTTGATCTATCTTGATTACCCATACGTCATACATCCAGTTCAGATTGAACTGATCTACTCAAGACCTTACTAAGTAAAATCAAACTAAACGAGGATGTTTCATATTAGTTTGGTAATATGGAGTTTAATCGCACTGTTCGTGAATGTAAGTTTGTCTATTTTAAAATTACTCAGAATCTTCTAGCGAAATATTGTCAATAATTTCAAAACCTGTTATTCGGGGAAGACCGTGGTATTTTTAGGGTTATTTGAAGTTGAGCCAACGCTAAATGATAGGTCGTTTAATTCTATCTGCAAAACTGTCAGGTCTCTTACCAGAAACGGGGTATAAAGGAGCATTATTAACCTCCAACCTAAGCCCTTCTAGCTTGAAAAATGTCTAGCAAACCTAAAATGTCTCCTCATGCCATTCTTACAAACGTTCCTGAACTTATTGCTAGTATTGATTAACTTGTTGAGGGGTTTTTCGCGAATTCCAAAGTCAGCCGCCTTGTCGGAGTGGCCTCACAACTTTGACAACTATCTTCTAACAGCCTCCATCGACCGGCAAGTTTGTAATGTACTTCGATATTATATAGATTCTTACTGAAATTTTAATTAAATCGAAGTAAAAATTTCTAAACAGTAAAATAGAATTAAAAGAACAGTAGAAAATCGCAGCACGAATGACAAACATGTTGAATACGTATTTATGTACCTGCCATTGGTGTTTAGGACCTTCCCCTTCGAATTTTGGGGCTTGCAAACACCCAGAGAATATTCCTGAAGCTAAAAGGCGACAGGTATATGCTCAGTTCCAATAATCGAGAAGGGGAACGACCCATATCCATCACACCTATTAGAAATGTAACCGAAATACTTTTCCATTCCACGTATAATTTTTTGTAAAATTAATTTTCAGTTATCACATGAAAAGAAATGCCCAGGAAATCCAAATATTCCACGTAACTGTCAAGCCAACGAAGTGAAGGGCATACATAAGTACCTCGATCAAACATCGGAAATCGTCCAAGTAATATATTATACTAAAATCCTAAGATAAGTTCAGTAATACAATCATACTTCTACTATTTCAATTTGACTGCAAATTTATTGTGAGAGTTTTGAGACTAATCGTGCAAACGAATACGATAAATAGTTATTTATTTATGATTTTGGTTTGTAATTTTCAATAATGAACCTTTGTAATTGTCTGAAAACGCTGCAAATTCTTTCACTGGGGTTTATTATTCAATGATTCATGATTTGAATTTCTACCAAGCTTTAGAGTGTGCGTGTTTCACAAGTAATGGAGCGATTATTGAATTTCAGGAGAAATGCATAGAGCACTTAAATCGGTTCTCAACCGAAATACCTATTTGGATTGATCAGTTGATCATATTTGTGTGCCTCCTGGCTTATGTTTCAAGATGCATAGATTCCGGTAGATAGGATTCATGTAACGCAATTAATTAGCAATTTATAAATGATTATAGTCTAAATTCTTCTTGTCGACACTTTTCAATCATCTGGAAAATTTCAAATCACTGGTTGGAAGCTATATGCTTCCTGTCACACACAATTCATACTACAGTTCTTGCGATTTATTACAATATAACACTTGACATGCCCCGCATTTCACTTATTTCTCAAAATTCTGATTTTTCAAATATTTCAAAGTTTACGATTGATAGAAAATAATGCCAAAGTCCAATAGTTGCGTGGGAAAGCTCTGTAAGGCGTACGGCAGAAGGACGGAATTTTTAAATTCATTTTGAGATTCTAAATATCTTGAAACTTAAAACAAAAAATGTTGAGGGAGGTTACAAAAAAATGTTCTTGGTCGACTACAGAGGTTCATTACTGAAAATAATTAACTAAAATTAGATTTCGTGCTCATAATGGACGTTTTGCGCATTAACATAAGGTCAAAAATTTCGTTTGGCAACTAATGCAAACAATTAGGGATTCATACGTTTCACTGTTTTCTCCAATTACATGGGAGCTGTTGAGTTCCTCCATTTTTTACTTTCGATTATATTGATCAGACCTCTCTGCGTTTGCAAAGATCGATGACAAGAATTACAGAGAGTCGATCAAATGTTATTTTTTATTTGGTGAAACTTGCTTGTATAACATCGTTTCAAATTTTAATATAATGTGTAATATCATATTCACAGAAAGATATGGGAGACATGGCAAAACTGGCTGGTATTTTTAACGCATTAATTGAATTTATAAATGGATTCTTCTTGTCGTGGCCGTTTCAAATCAATGGAAGCTATATGTTTTTCAAAACGATGAAAGAAGGTGTCAAAATGATTTTTGAAAAGTTTCGATTGGAAAATAATGTGTCCAACGAGATTAAGGCGTACGGTAACGGAATTTTTAAATTCATTTTGAGATTCTAAATATGCTTGAAACTTAAAACAAAAAATGTTGCATTACAAAAAAATGTTCTTGGTCGTCATTACTGTAATTCTAAAACTGTGACAATTAACATAAGGTCAAAAATTTCGTTTGGATGCAAACAATTGTTTTGAGCTGTTGAGTTCCTCCGTTTTTTACTTTCGATTATATTGATCAGATCTCTCTGTGTTTGCCAAGATCGATGACAAGAATTACAGAGAGTCGATCAAATGGTATTTTTTATTTGGTGAAACTTGCTTGTATAACATCGTTTCAATGGTTCTGAATTGAATGAAATGGTTGATAATCTGACTTTAATATTATGTGTAATATCATATTCACAGAAAGATATGGGAGACATGGCAAAACTGGCTGGTATTTTCGCGCAAATTGAAGATCGGATCCGTTCAATATCCAGGTTTTTCAAAACGATGAAAGAAGGTGTCCATAGGGATGTGAAAAGTATCAGGAGGTCATGTGACGAGATTATGTAAAGACCGCATTTGGTCTTTGTAATTCTATTGTGACAATTGAATTGTTTTGAGTACCTCTCAAATTCATATATGACAACATACTTTCAGAATCGTACAACGCTATACGACTAATTTACGGTTAGTTTGTAACAAGAATAAATATTGTTCATAATAGATTGTATTCTGCATTTCTGTCACTTGATTTATTCATAACAACGTGAACTACGTGTAGTTGTGGTTCTTATCCGTTAAAATACCGACCAATGAACCAGTACCTACGTTCTTTCGCACCCAGTTTCTAAATTGATTCGTGAGTGAAATAAATTAACCTTAAACTCTGAAAAAGAACACATTTTCACGAAAAGGCATATCTTTCTATTCAAGAAAGAAGAGTAATCTGGACCCCTTACTAACTTTTGCTCATTTTCACCTTATGCTCAAATAGAATTTTCTCCTCCAATAGAGTCCTACAGTCAATTTTTATCTTCCATGAATGAAGGGACGGATACGCAGTCTTTGGATCCACTGTTTTTAGCAGATGGAGGAGTGGCTTAATACGACGGTTGGTGTTCCTAGGGTGCCGCTCCCACCTCCTTCCCCTTTATTCCCAAAAGGTGCGATAGACGGATAGAATGGTTTATATTCTCTAACAATTTTCTGAGTTTGTGCACTATTTTCATATTCCACTCTAATAGTGTATATTGTGATTTATGTTACTGAGATTTCGTTAACACAAAACAAGCAAGCCCAAGTTCCATCCACCATTCATTTATCATCTCAAGAACTAAGGAAGAAGAATGATACTGGAATCATAATACTGGAGGGAACTTTTAATTTGATTATGACTGTTAGTGCTTGTATCCGACTTGAATGTTCCTAATAGGTGTTGCCTTGTTACCGGCACTTGAAATATTCTCATGAACTATAGTGGATATAAATACAGCTGAGCAAAAGACAAAGAGACGTGTGGGGGAGACGGGATTTTCGTTACTCAATAAGTTCCATTCAGAACCAGAATAGAGCGTATACATTGCCAACTACCGTAGAGACGAATATTCATTCCCGTGTTTCCAAGTGTTTGGGATTACCCATAACTCAGATATTCAATAAAGTTAGATAAATTTGGGATGTGAGGTTCCACTAAAAATTCGAAACGATTATGCTCCGCAAGTGAGGCGGTTCCGTTCCAGCTATTTTAAAGCCCACGATAGCTGAAACCAACATTTAGGCACAAAATCCGACTTTAGTCGCACTGAAAACCTCCACCGTTCGCACTCCTCTGCCGTTACTGATGTCAAATTTTACGAAGAGAGCCCGACGACTTTTCTGGAGTTCTTACGGAAGCCTCAACGAGAATAGTGTGCTGAAGTTTATTTCTGGGTAATTCACTCCACACTGTTTTTGCGATCTCCAGAAGGAATTTGCCTTGTGTTATAAATACTTCCATTGGTCATTTAGGAGTTCTAATGTTTCCATCCCCCCTCCGTATTCAATTATTTTCCTTATTGATTTCAGACATTTGCCTGAAGTTTTAGGTGGCATATCCTGAACAATCTGTACTTTATTTAAAATCCTATTTCCAATATACCTATTCACCAAGGAGCATAAGCCTCTACCCAGTAGATTACTTCGGAAGGAAGCTAATAAGCCATGTGGTTCCTCAACTGGAACCCATACTATTTTTTTGCCTAAATGTTACTTACTTATTCTTCAAATTAGTATGTTTTTACGGGGAGAAGTGTGACAGCTCGAGTCACAATCGATAGAGTGCGTGTAGCCTACGAAATATCGTGAAGTCGAACGTTCATTAACTTGTTTTCATAGCAGCGATTGAGGATACCCCTAACACTCCCTTTGCTCACAGCACAAAAATAAAACAACGTCCTGAATCAATCCTTCCAGTAATCTATAGATTAGTTGGACAAATAGATAAGAATATATGGTAAAACTAGCGTGGTGACAACTACTAGCCTATGCATAACAGAACGCTTACAACGTAATACCACAGCTACCTAATACAACGCTGCCTCCGTATAAAACCCAGTACGTTCTATGGACATTATAATAATTGATACCAAGGGAGAGCTCGCTAGACAGACACTTTTTAACCCCTCAGTTTATCCCGCAATAAAGGAAAATGTCGGAGTTTAAGGAAAAAGGGACAACGACAAAAAGTAAAGGTAGAGGTAGCTACTATTTTTAATTGATTTTCGATATATTCAACAGCATTAATGATGATGATCATAGCCTCGAGAATTATAAACCTCTACTAATAGTGATTATGGGTAATGCTTTTCCCTTTCAACACATTTTTTCTTGCATATATTTACAACTTACCTCATTTTCAAATAACTTCAGTGATTCTATTGAGGAGTCTGTTCGACAGATTGTAAGGAGTAGGAGTTGTCCTCCACATCAATCCTGTTGTTCAGAAAAATGAGCTACGTGATCGGATAATCAGAAGGTTTGTTTACGAGTTTGAACATCCTAGAAACGTGCGCCGGATTTTAACCCCCCAATTTCCTTCCTGATAAACCTATAGTGATGACATTTAAAATGGAACTCGTTTGAGGGCTATTAAATGCAATTATAAGGCAAGTTCGCGCACTGATCAGAGATCAGGGAGACTGAATTTTGTTTCCTTAATCTGTCTAAGGTGCTAAAGTAAGTAAAAGCTTACGGAGCTTCTTTAAGACATCTAGAATACGTTACTCTGTACGGAGGCGCTCTGGCCAGTTGAGGGATTCTTAGGCTTGTTTCTTTTTTTTTTATCAACCTATGGAGATGAAAGTAGAAATAGAGCTCTATTGGGGTACGTAGAATACACAATGTATGGAAAAACACTGATGTGCTGGAAAACCTCTGAAATTAATTTATCTCTTGACTTGCCGGACCTACAATTGAAATGGAGTATCTTTGGCACACATTTTTGATCAATTTATGCAATAGAATGAGACTGGAATAACGGGAGACTTTTTTTTATATTATCGCGCGGTTAAAGATGTCGCTGTCACTTAGGGAAAACTCGAATGGCACATTAAATACGATACAGCCACTGAAGGCTTGAGAGAGTAATGAACTCCACTAGTGTGCTCTTGGCAAAGGATTTCAGCGCTTTCAACGGCAACTTGCCATACCCATCAGCGAAAAATGGCCTCAACCTTACTCCCAAGTCGCAGGACATTTACATGTGGTTATGTTTACCAACACGGTGACAGTGATGGAAAATGTGTCCTCACAACACCCTCTGGATCCCCGGATGCTTCAACTAAGACCCTACGGCTGGTTCAAAAAGCATGGAACATGCTTTAGCAGCTGGATTTAGGTATTTTCTTTTCATTGCGAAAATTGTTCAACGTCTATTAAACCAAGTTACAGGTTCCTTAGATTCTATTTAGCAAAAACAATGTCAACCAACTATATGGATAAAATTCCGCTGAATCAATGATGGTTCTCGCCCCGAATGTTGTTTACGTTTCTTTTAACCGTATCATAACTTCCTCGGTATTTACAGCGGTGTTGGCAGCAAATAACTTATGCATAAATTGAGGGATTTCCAACGAATGGTGAACGATTCATGTACAGTCACAAATAGCGAAGACCGTAGCAACGACTGGTAAACGAAACGACCCTTATAGTCACGATAGCCTGGCGTGAAGCCATTATCAAACGGCCGGGTCACACGATGTGGCTTGAACCACGGACGTTCGTGGAGAAGGTTGATTATGCCTCTGCGAAAGAAAATCCTATCATAACACCAAGAGAGAAGAACCCTACGGACGAATAGCGAAAAGTGCCCACATTCATTGAAGTCCCTTGACATAATATTCCACAACGTCTAAATCAAGTAACACGTATTTGGTTTAATTCTACCGAAAGTATAAGAGAAGTGGAAACTTCGTGGATCTACTTCACCAAATTATACGCAAAACATCTGGGGGCCAGCCGTTGGAGAAAATCCGATTAACAAACTATAACAATGAAATGAGAGGGTCTCCGTTGTTTTATTTGTTTTATTTTACTATTATTATTATTATTTTTTTTTTTTTACTCGGAGAAGTGGGGTCATTAAAAAATTTTCGAGACACAAAAACTGCCAGGGCCTGACGTGTTACGGTTTCCCCCAGCGATTTCCTCTAACAACATAGGGAACCTCGGGAAATGAACTCCATTTTTTATCAGACAAAAATGGTTCACCCTTAATGGAAAGATCTCCCATTAGGCTTTAATCTCAAACTACTCAAACTGAGCAACACTTGAAGTTATTAACGGTAAATCCTCAAGGAATAGTAGTGTAAGTAGTAACCAGGCTTTTCACTTGTTTTTAATTGACAAATGATGGTAAAGTGTTAATTGGGGTATTATTGTACTCATTTTTTCTGGTTTGCTTGGACATACCTCTCTCTGATCTAAAGCTTTTGTTGAGTGTGTTTACGTCCTTGTAAGGAGCAGTTTTATGTAAATACATGGGAAGAATCAGTGAAACTACATAGTTTGCGAATACTCGCTTATGGATCCATCGAAAGCTCACAAAAGTGGAGAGCTTTATGTTTGGCAATGTAGATAGATCCTTATTTAGATGATATATTGACAGCTTTAAGCCCACATCGGTTCGAAACTTTCGAAATCGTGAATTTAAAGTTGAAATTATTAGAGAAAAACTATTTTGGGCATTTTAAAAACCATGCTGAAGACTTCCTCTTTGGGTTACTTGAAAAAATTATACATTCATTTCTTTACATTTTATTGAATCTGCAATGCCCATTTTGATAATAAAAATTTCGTTTTTGATTTATTCTAAATTTAATTAATTGAAAACATAGAACCTTTTTATAATTCGTGCAACTCCCATGTTATAATACGTTATTTCTAACGGCCCATTGTTATAAGATGTTAAATTAACGAAAAGCGTTTTCCCCATGATTCTGATATTTGGTTGACGTTATTTTTCTGGTAGATATAATGATTTGATATTTTCTTAAAGTATTATTTAATTTATCATTGTGATTTCTAACCCAGAAAGTTTAACCCAAATGCAATATCTGCGATTTTAAGATCTTATCTGTGAAAATCGTAGAACTTTTCAAATGAATCAGAAGGTGTTTGTTCCGGAGTGGTTCAAAGTGGAAGACCTGTATTGCCTAGGTTCTATATGTTCTTAGTTGATCTAAATTTTGGAAATTTAGAATTAGTTATGTTCCAAGACATCGTATAGCATTGGATATAATTTGTTTATACTCATTTTTATTAATTTACCGGGTATTTTGACGAATTATTAATTCAACGGCTAAGTGTTGAAATCAGATGCAATAAACATTATTGAGCATTGATGAAAAGTCCGGAAAGTTTTTTCAACGCAAAAAACTTGTCTTTGTGTATTCTCAATCCTGTAATCTGTTAAAAGTAATTTATACTGTTTGTGTCTATTAGCTAAATTTGAAGAAAAAAAATACACTAATGTAGTTTAATGATTTAATGGAAGTAACTCACGCAAGAATGCCTGACATGTGGAATATCTCGGCGTTGAGATACGCGAGGTACGCCATGATGAAGATGAAAATGGGTTCAATCACGCGCACCTGGTCCGTGAATCTCGTCACCATCCCCGTAACGAAGCCCCAGATTACACCTAAGAAAAAACAAGAATAATAGTTAACAACGTAATAAGCAGTAGGTAATACAGATGTAGGAATACGTCCAGTAAGATGTTAGGAAACTATTGTAGTTAATGTGGTAACGTACTTTTGAGAACTTCGTTTCGTCAATACAATTTCAGCTATTGTAATGTTGCTAGGGCTGGTGACTGGGTTTAGTGAGAGGGTTTCATGATTTTTTTCTTAAATGTCAATTTTTTCGTAAATGTATGTATGTATGTACCTATTTTAGACGTATCAGTTGTACATTATCTAAACGTGGCATCTCGCGCTTTCATTTCTTGTCTTGTCTAAATTCTATAAAAAGATCCCCATTTACATCTTCAGCTCGTTAGAACGATTAGAAACGTAATTAGCCACAAGGGTTTCAGCTGATCGTTGATATCAAACCTTGTAGTTCAGGAAGCTCAACAAGCGAGACTAAGCGTCATTCCATATCCTTTAACAGTTTACTTTGTAAAGTCCTCGATTTACCTCACATCATTGTGGACAGGAGTTACCCGATCAGATTTTAATTGTCCGAATTACATAGGCTGTAATTCAAATTTCAGCTTTCTAGGTGCTATATACAGTATATTATTGTATATGGACAAGACATGGAAACTCCTACCTACGCTTCTCTTGTCCACAATTATATCACACAAGAATTGAAAAAATCGATTTCTTCAACTTTCATCCCGTAGTTTCGGATAAAACCTGAACGGCGGACGGAATAACTTTTTTAAATACAATTTTCAGATTCTACACATCTTGAAACGTGAAATAACTAATTTTTAGGGGCTTACCATTCTTTTTCTTGGTCGATTACAAATATTCATTATCGAAAATATGTAATAAACCGAAAGCATATGAAGAAAAGAGCAAAAACTTGCTCATCTAGTGAACGGTGCACTGGAGGGGGGATGAATCAATGGTTTTCTTTGCCGTTTCAAACTGAGTGTAAGACTATGTTCATTCCTTCGTGGGTTCGACGATTAAAGATCCTAATGGTAAAGATAAGAATTAACTCTCATCAAGTCTGCAGGACATTTCCAAATGGGAACCCCAGGTAACATGGGTGGGTAGTAGATGACTTTTTTTCGATATAAAAAATTGGAATCGTATGGTTATTACCTATGGCAGTCCCACCGAGGCCGACCACGAAGAAAGATAGGAAGCCCGCTAAGATGTCAGTATACAGGATGTTGGAAGGTCCCATTTCCGTGTAGGCCTCGAACATGTGGTACAGTACCTGCAAGGCATCATCATCATGGAGCTTATTTCATATTTTACAACATTATGCTGACAACTCCTAGTCAACTTTTATATCTCCCGAAAACGATTATAAATTTTAAAAGTTCACATGGAATGAAAAAAAAAATAGGAGGATGATTCCATGTCACTACTGTTCTCACTATTGTTTCGGTGGGAATCCAAAGCTCAGTAAAACTATACAAAGCTGGTGAACTTCATACATTTTTTGCATCTCTATTGAATTTAAATATAAATTAAACTTCTTGGTTCGTTCACGCGTTGCACAGGATTAATCTACGGATTCAGAAACAGTCCCAATTGCAAAAGTTGTTAAAGATTGTTTCATAGGTATTGGAGTACTTAATATTTATAATTTTCATTGTTTAAACAAATATACAAAAATCATGGATAAGCCCTAACATTTTAACATTGTCTAACTGAAGGTTGTTTTTTCTGAACTTTAAGTATCTCTAATGACTAAAAATGTAGATTTTTGAGTTCTTGAAGATGCATGTTTTTGTTTGTCGTTCATCAGATGCTCAATCATTTTCGCATATGGAATGCTCTATTGCTTAATACCTGAAACGACATCTTAGGATGAAAAATGGATATTATACCAACAAAAATAACATAAATTCGCCCACCAAATAACTATGTTGGCCAGTTAGGGAACTCCCAATCACTTCAAACTTTAAAAAAGCCGAGTTTTTTAATACGATCATGGTGAAAGACATCTGAGAATATTCTAAACGTTGTAAGAACGCTTGATTTCTTACCACAGTCACGGCGTCATTGAGAAGCGACTCTCCGAAGACAACGATGTAAAGGATCTCGTTGACGTGGATCTCCTCGAAGACTGCAAGTACTGCAACAGGGTCGACAGCGGAGATGAGAGCAGAGAAGAGGAGCATGTCCAGGAGTGGAGTCTCGCACCCGAAGAGGCCTGTTAGCCCAACGCCCCATAAACTCAAGCCTGGAACGAAAATTATAAACATCGTGTTCAGAAACATTGACAGTTTTTGTTGTATTAAAAACACAATAGGGCTACTTATACAAAATGGACTGAGTGAGGCGCTTTGTTTATATCACTGACCTCAAGCCCAGACAATTCTATAGGGGAAGTTATAGATAGAAAAAAACGTCTGCCAAGTGGGTGTGGCACATAACTTCCTCGTATCCATAACATGACTTTATAGATCATTGAAAATTATTATTGTCTAAAGAACTTCGTTCAATTAGGCGAAGTAAATATTGAATTAGGGCCAATTTATTGTTATGCAGGAGCATAACTTGAGAAAATAAAGGTAGCCATGTTCAACTATTGAACAAACTGTAAAATATACCTAATAATAAAAATTGACATTGACGCTGAATGGATAGATGACTGAAGTGATAAATAATTATTATGACATTTCTAAAAATAAAATATAAGCATCGTTCAATAACGGATCAAATAATGTTGGGTTGACTGCAGCGTCGTTGCAAAGTACCCAACTGCCGTCATCCCTCCACACAGTGGCTGTATATATCTTGCGCATGCGCAGAGGCTACTATTGATCCGGGGGTCATGAAACTCATAGGGGACCATCTACACATCAAACCGAACAATCCCTGAAAATTTCATCGAAATTGGTCAAGAACTCCCGGAGTTATGCACGTAACAAGGATTTCGTTTGCGCACGCGCAGAGACTACTATTGATCCGGAGGTCATGAAACTCACAGGGGACCATCTACACATCAAACCGAACAATCCTTGAAAATTTCATCGAAATTGGTCAAGAACTCCCGGAGTTATGCGCGTAACAAGGATTTCACGTTTGCGCATGCGCAGAGGCTAATATTGATCCGGGAGTCATGAAACCTATAGGCCATCTACACCCCAACCCGCACAATCCCTGAAAATTTCATCAAAATCGGACTATAACTTCGTGTAGTTTTGCCCGTGCTTTGTTTAATCTCGACAAAAGTGTTGATAATATATTCAAGGATTAAACCTTGGATAAAAAGCCACATAATTAGAATCTGATCAGCATAGTGAATGCTCTTTAATGTGTCATTTCACTTCAAGTAAAGAGCAAGTGGAAGAGGGGATCCCACAGCTCTCATAAGTTTTTGGGACGTCCACTTCAATAGAGGGCCTACTAGAATTAATCCAAGGGGATAGAGAGGTGGAGCAACCTGAGTATGAGAGAAAAAATACAGGAATATAAATTTATTTCAGACCGAATCCGTGAAAAAATTAGGTACTGTGTGCGCGTGACAAAGTCGGTCTACATTGCCCAGACTGCAATTCTTGACCGTTTCATGTTGAAATATATGATCCTTTGGTCACGAAAGGAGAAGGAGGAGGACAATGCCCGGAATTCAAGATATTTTCAAACAGTGTTTATGAATCTTTCTTTGTTCTATTTCACAATGTACTCGTAAAACCATGTCATCCTTCATTACGGTAGTGACTCGTGGAGGTGATTTTATCGTGGCACATTCATGTTGAGTTGTAATGAAGGAGGTATATAAAGTAAAGTCATGTTCTATTCACTATTCTCGACAAATCATATACAATGAAACAGGTTTGTAACTGTAATGAATGCTACTTGCCTACCACTGTATAAATATATTCTCAAGTTCTCACTCATGAATATTTCCATAGTGAGGAGTTCGTGTCAAAAGTTTTTACAAGGGTGTTTGGAAGGAAATAATAAGGATTCTTTGAAATAAACATACCGATAGTGAGCGTGTTGAAAATGGTGCCTATGACGGCGAACATCAGAATGGTGCCGAGATGATCAAAGAAGAGCCTATTAGGCATGAAATAGCCGGCGTCGAGGATGATGGGAGGTAGCATGTAGAGGAAGAAGGTGTCCGGAGTCATCGGAGAGACGTGGACGGTCGAGGTGCAGAAGAGAACGAGACCGATGATGACACCGACCACGATGAGGAGGCACGACTCAGGGAACATGTTGTGCAGTTTTGGCGTCATATGGAACCCTGCGAACCAAAAACATCCAGGTCAGTTTGAAAATTGTGAAAAAATTGTATGCACTTGCCCTTAGGTCATTTTTCATATTTCGTGGCTCAACAATGAAGAAAATAGACAGAAAGCGTGGAAGTTCTCGGAAAACAATTTTGATATGCAATCGCAACAAAAACAAGTAATCTCGTTAATCGCTCTAGTACAATGCCTATACAAAATCTGTATGATCTGTATGATTTTTATTCAAAATAACAAGAAACCGTTTAGGTTTAGGCACTCGCCCTGAATTGTTCAGGAACTTCATCCGATTATAGCGAGGAAAAATATTAGCAATCTCCAACTGCTACATTAACAGGATTTTGTACATTGCATATCCCGCCAAGTACTATAGTCACCTCTGGGTGACACTACTTTGATAATTAATTAAAAATAAATTAGCCGCCAAATTCGATTTTTCTACGGTCCTACGTGATCTACAGGGCACGGACAACAACTTACGAGTCATAGAAGAAGTTAATATTCATGACAGTTCAACTGATAAGGTCATATGTTTTGTTATCGCGTGAATTTCGTTTTTCCCTGCAACTTGTCAAGAGTTTTGAGAAAAATGCCGAAGATCAGGTAAAATTCTGGGACTTTTTTGTGATAATCTGTTTTTTAGGATGTAGCATGTGTTTGTAAATAACATTTTGTCCAGAAAAATTCAAACTGAAGCCCCCTATACTCAACCAAATCAGCCATGTCACCTGTAGGTGACTCTAGGATTTCACGGAACATCAACCCCCAACTCTCACCCAAGACGTCAAAACTGTTTTATTCATAATAGTTATGTTTTATTTAAACTGTGAACAAGGTGAAAGTATGTGCTAGGTGTTGGCTGTTCTCTGTTGGCCCCGTTGGAGGAGGATTTTAGATGTCACAGATCTACAATGGTAGGCATGGCAGCAAGCAGCACATAAAGGGGGAGCCAATCCGTTTTGGCTACAAACTCTGGTCCATAGCCACCAAGAATGGGTTCCTTGTGCCGATTGAACATTACCAAGGTGCAAAAGCTGCCCCTCTTCCTCATCAAATTGAAGTTGGACTAGGAGCTGCAGTCGTCCTCACCACTCATTCAAGGATGCCAACCAGAGCTCTGACCAGACAACTTGTACATTGAAAAATTTTTCACCTGGTTGCTGTTGCTGAATATTCTTTATGGTTGGTTTTCATTCCACAAAACTATTGTTTGATTCAACGTACGAGTGATGAAGTTCACAGTGTAAGATTTTGGAGGACTAATACTGTATGTAGTGTTGAGCTGAGGCCTACAGTCACCTAGGGGTGACACCCTCATATCTTTTGAATAAATAATTTTTCTCGCGGTTTTTCGTCTTATATGCTTCTCATTACCTAAGGAGTGGAAATTTGCTTGGGCGCCCTTATAGTACTTGGCGGGATATTTGAATAATACCACGGGCTTTTTATAGATCTATTTAGGAAGAATACCACCTACCTAAATGGAAGGCTTTCTAATATACAAATACTAATGTTTGCATAGTAATTGTCAACATATTGAGAATTGTAATCAATTTTTTTTCTTTTTTTACATTTTGAAATTTAATTGAACTGTAAATAAAAATGGTATTAATATAGTTAAAATTTATCAGACGCTCCCGCTTCCCTTAGTATTCTTTCTCCTATATGTAACTGACTGTAATGTAGCTGTGTCGCCCCCTCCTTCCCTCCCCACACTTGTCAAAGCGCGCTACCAGCTAATTTATTTTTTTGACTGCCTCATTTTGAACATACCCAAAATGTAATATATACACATGTTTTTATTAATAAGTAGCACGCATCCAGTCCATTTACAAAAACTTTACTTATTCCAAATTTATTCATAACGTTAGATTCACATTGCAGCGTAAATAAAAGTGCTGGAAGCAATTTCGTTCATTACGGCACGTTACGCGTCTGGCAGCCCTGGTACAGGAATGTTGGTTATGCAAAACCCGCACGACCGCTCTGTCTTGAAGGTGAGGTCGCTCCAGACGCCGTGAATGAAAAAACGGGTATTACTGAACTCGGTTAATCAAAGGCTCATTTTTCTATAAATGGATAGGTATCAATACTAGAGTGTTTATTATAGATATTCAAGCACATAATAAAATCGGGAATTGATTCTTCCTCAATAATATTTCAATTTTCTTCTTGCTAATTAAAAAAAAAAAAAAAAAAATTATTATTAAGTAAATGAGCTGGTCATTTTTCTCTCCCTACTATTTTTTTGGACATGAATGCATCAAAATTGTAACACAAAGGCCTTGCCAGATTTTATCTACATGGCTGGTGATGATACCCACCGGACAAAATGATTTTAAATTAAATCGCAAGTTTTTACTCCAAGCTGTGTTGAAGAGAAAGTTGGAAACTACTCGACAAACCTGTATTTTCTAATAATCTTAAAGCATTAATTTTTTCTGAAAGATTGCTTCAAATTAAAAAAGTTCAAGTCTATAAGGAATATCCATCATTTAACAATCCAATTTTGATTTCAATGTTAAACTTCAGTGTTTCAAATATTTAGTTATGGGTCTGTTGATGTTGAAAAATCAAAGCGGCATCAGATATCGGAACGAAAAATAAATATTCCATCACCAGGCGGAGCAATTTTCCACCGCTTAAAATAATAATTCCAAATTTGATTTGAAAATCGATTTTTTATTCGTCCTATTTTCAGAGTATAGATTAGGACACTAAGTATCTTACTCTGATTGTTTCAAAAAATCAATTTCTTATTAACGATGCTTGTCCCAGTTTATTTGCATGAAAATTTGGTTGTAAACTCTATTAGTTTCATAGCTATGTAGACTGGTTAGTGGTAAACCAATTTCTAATAGTGGTTTAGTTATTTGGAAAATGTGACTGCACTTGTCAGAATGTTGAATAGAATATTAAAGCATCTTCACTAAGAACCTAAGTTCTATGAAAGGCATTTGTCGTCGAGGGAAACTGTAGTAAAGTAGAAATACAAAGATGTTGAAATCTCATGAGGAAATGGAGAGATGTGGAAGCCTGAATTAAATTATCCTCCCTCTAGGAAGATCACTGCACTCATTTAATCAAGTTGTTTCTCTGTATTATTTCACTTCTTGACTCTTTGAAGATGAAATTTAAACTGCCTATCTCTTGAAATCCTAGAAATGTTTCTTGATGAAACCTCGATTTTATTCAAGTAAATCCATTAGAGGATCAATATAAAAATGTATTCACTGATGGCGGTATTACTACTGACATCCAAACTTTATATAAAGCCGTTTTAATAAACCATTTTAAGAAAAATGCCAACTACACATCAACCATGTTGCGTTGATTGCGTAGATTGATAGTGTCAGACAATGAAGTTGATACAGGAATTTTCTACATTTTCTCTATTTTCTAGTCATTTTGAATGAAAAATCAGCTGGGACAGGTTTCAGATCCGTAAAAATTCACCCGCAGCAAATAATTGCAAATTCTGAATCTAAAAGTTTCAAACCCTCACGAGCAATCATATTTAAAAAATAATAAAACCCTATGGTAGAATTGACAGCGTTCTTTGTTCTCTGTTGATAAATGAAAAATTCATCGGTCAATGAGTGGAATTAGCCCACTCAGACCACTTTCATTCGTTCCTTTTCCGTGAGGGTTTTAACAGAAAAAAAAACATCAACTCAATTGTGAATTTGATCGTGCTTGCACACAGTAAAAATCCCCTGGGATCTTTTGAGGAAAAAACCTGCCAACATAATTGCAATAGATTTTTTTCTAAGAGTTCCCATTGAAATTGAGTTTTTCAAGACTTGTTATGTATTCCTGGACAGGTGAATCTTAGGTTGGTATTTTACTTTCTACAGAGTTTCAACGAGGCGTTTTACGCTCCACACCGCTCAACACTCAGACTGTCAAGCATCAATCAGAATTTCATTAGTATTCAATTAAATGATATAGATAGTGAATAGTGCATGATCTAGGAGAGACATTTTTTTCATATGCGTACAAAGTGCTATCATGACTAAGAGTAGGGCAATGATTTGTTTAGTAAAACGGAAACTCAAGTTTTTTATGAGCCTTCTGCTGCCGCCCTCCACAACGTATGGACCATAGCTTGAAGCACACGTACCATTGCTTAAGGGGTTCTATGGTGTAATGGTTAGCACTCAGGACTCTGAATCCTGCGATCCGAGTTCGAGTCTCGGTGGGACCTACAATATTTTTCATTGGATAGTCTATAAATCGAGGAAGAGAGGGTTTTATAAGGGACTTTTGAGGGGGAGAAGGAGAAGAGGGGCTTACGTTGGGTTATTTTCAGAGGGAACCCCCTTGAAGAGGGGTTGGACGGTAGCCAGACTATTTCATTTTCCATCAACGAGAAGCGGTAGAGGGGATTTCAATCTCCGACGAAACAATTATTAAACCTCCGTCATAGAATTCTAAACGAACGGTCGAGAGGGATGGTCTTTAGGAATATATTAGCTGCCCCGTACGATATACGTTGAATGATTTCGTAATAATCACTTATCGAGCGCAGTTGGAGGAAATGGACTTAATGGGAACGGAGAAAAACATATATGAAGTTGTTTGTTCATACGAATGTACAACGTGAACAGCATGGATCAATGTAAATAATTTACATACATCTTGACCAAGTAACAATTCTCACCCTCACCCTCAATCTCACCCTCATTCGCCAGTTAAACAAACTTTCTCGGTAGATAAAGCTATTGCAATGGCACCAGTCAAATTGCAAATGGTTCCAGTTCTGAGGTCAATTGAAGCAGAATCAAATAGGGCTAGTCAGAAGGCCGTAACAACGCTGGTATGCAATAATTCCACCACGACCACTAACCTACAGCGTCACCCTCCACTGGAGGGTGAGATCAATCTGTAGATTTTTAGCAACAATCTGAAAAAATCATCTACTGCTGGATCCATTCTTAATCCCCTGCCAGACTCTCCTTCCCCCATCTTCGATGTTACTGGCTCTTTCGTTAGTTCTCAATCTGGGCACTCACTGGAAGGTTCGTTCACTCTTGCAGCCTTCTGCCGACGTGAGCTCGACTCCAGTCCAAGCTCAATACCCAACCTTGATGAATCCTCAACTCCCGTATAAAATTACGCAACTTCTCAACGGTAGGCTCATGGTTCCCTTGGGCTGCCAGCATATCCAGATACATCCGACTACTCGTCAGCACTGCAGCCCATCACCGAAACATCCATTGCACGGTAGATTTGAAGTGCTAAGGCTTGTGCTTGATTGAAAGAACATCAACCAGTAAGCCTGCGCTGCTGACGAAGTTCTAAGATAGAGTTGAACATCATGTTCCAAAACCTGCCCAAAACAGGAACACCAAGGCCTGCTTACATTTTGTTTTTCATTCAATAGCACTGAAGCTTCACGCAGTTTGCAATCTCTTCTCGAGAAGTATGATGAATACGTTACCTGCACAGCCCATCTCCCAAAAATGCCCCCAGACGCTACCATGCAGTATTGAAGGACATATGAACATCCAGGGACAACATGACTCCGTACTCCATTCCATCCAGACTTCCTTTTTGCTGCTTTTCAGTGTCACTTTACCTTTTAATCATTAATTACATCTATTTTTGGTTTATTATTCAATAATAAACCATTGTAATCGCTCTGGAAAAAAAAAATTCTAACCCCCCTGAAGATTTCATGGTTTACGTTTCAAAGGGTGTAGAATCCGAATCTGCAATAAAACTTTTTCCGTCCGTCCGCCGTACGCCGTACACACGATTTCTCCCAAACGGCTGGAGCAAAAGATCTGAAATTTTCAGGAAAAAACCATCTTGGTCCGACGACGGCCCAATTTTTGAGCCAGCTCTCTCACTCAATTTAAAGTGCCCTTTAAGGGCTGTCAAAGTTGTAAAATCCCTAAAAACCTCAAAACAAGTCAAGGCGGCCTAAATGTGTACTTATTTTTAAGAACATACCTCGAGGAATCGAATGAGCCCCTCCCCAGGTCCGTAGGTCAAACCATTCCCGATCTATGGCCCCATTTATGGTGCCAACATTTGCGTTTTTTGATTTATTATTGTTTGTTTGTAACCTAGTGATGTCCGGCCGATAGCGTCGAGTTGTAGTGAATGTGGATACTGGAGTGATAGCCGATGGAATACTTGTAGTGTAGTTGGTAGCCGATACACGGGTTGAAGCATTCTGATATGCATGAAAGATAAATAATATTATTACTGGGGTTCATTATTCAATATTATTACTGGGGTAAATAAGTATTCTTTCACTGGGGTTTATTATTCAATTGGCTTGCGTTCATGATTTGAATCTGTACTAAGCTTCGGAGTGTGCGTGTTTTACAGGTGATAGAGCGATTATTGAATTTCATGAGATATGCATAGACCACGTAAATCGGTTCTCAACCAAAACACCTATTTGGATTGATCAGTTGATGATATTTGTGTGCCTCCTCTACATCAGTTTACCTTTGGCTACTTCGTTTAAATTTGGATTTGGGGAAGTGTTAACGCAATACGAGTGCTTAAGGACTTGATAAATTATAGATGTTTTTATTGTGGGGGGGGATTGAGGTTCAATAAAAACGCTGCAAATTCTTTCACTTGGGTTTATTATTTAATTGGCTTGAGTTCATGATTTGAATTTCTACTAAGCTTTGGAGAGCGTGTTTCACAGGATAGAGCGATTATTGAATTTCAGGAGATTTGCATGGAGCACGTAAATCTGTTCTCAACCAAAATACCTATTTGGATTGATCAGTTGATCATATTTGTGTGCCTCCTGCTTGGATTCTAACGGTTGATTGAAGAATTAATAGGTACAAAATTAGTGTCTATCAGATTTGAAAACAAGCCCACGAAAACATGGTATACGTTTTGTTTCAAACGTTTCTTCCCACAGAAGTATGAACGATTACTGCTTATTGATTGCGGATGAACTGCGTGTTCTTATAACTTACCAATTCCATATTCTGGTTGCACTTGGGTATTTACAGATTGGGTATTTAATAAAATATTTTTGTGATCTTAAGTTACTGTTGTTTAAATGTAGACCAAAATTTCCTTTATTTTTATTAAACATAAGCCAGTTGACAAGGAGAATTTTAATTAACCGATGAGTTCCCCGTTGTGATGTAGCCATTTCGTATAATGGTTGGCTCTTGTCTATGGGGATGTGACAACAATTTCCGCCTTCCAGATAGAAGCTGACGACCACGAATCTCTCATGTACCTACGTTAGTGTGGAACAACTCACCAGTGTTGCCGTGTTGTGGTTCGATGATGCGTAATCGATTGATTACTTGTCCGTCACAGGAACTGACGGGAAACCGTGATGCGTCAGACAGCCCGAACATGAAAGGCTCTAGTCATGGAGAAATACGTTGATTCCGAAAATATCCCACGCCACCAAGCCAAAAATATCTTTTTCGACAAACGATTCCAAAAAATGATGTTTCTTTCATTTAAAGACGTCAAGCACCCCTAAAAATAAAATATATGTGTCTGTGTACATACTCCGGACGAAATTATTGCAACACAGAATGTGTTTTGGCCCACGCGTTTCACATAATTTCGCTACTTTCCTCCCACTAAACCAGCATGTTATATAATCCCCGCGTTATAACAAAACATCGCATAGATTACTCCAGGTTGTAATCCTTAGTTCCGTATCATTAATTCATTCATTCCTTTTAAAAATTCAGTCAACAGATAGGAAGGTTTTTGGTTGTTTAAGTTCGGGTTGTCCGTCTTTTTTTCGCAGTCGCCACTCTCTCGTTCATTCAGTAGACGTTTTCGGTTGTGTAGGTTGAAGAAGACATATACCTGGAGAGCTGGAAGGAGGACAATCAGGACCGGAGCAAGAGAATATCACCGAAGGACGGTCCGCGAACAATAAATGGTATGATTCACTAATACCAGTGACTTTCTTCCCACTAAATCAGAATCTTATATAATCACCGCGTCATAACAAAAACGCTGCAAATTCTTTCACCGGGGTTTATCATGCAATTTTATTCATTTGACTTGCATGCACGGTTTGAATTTCTACTAAGCTTTGGAGTGTGCGTGTTTCACATGTGATAGAACGATTTTTGAATTTCAGGAGGCACACAACATGATCAACTGATCAATCCAAATAGTTATTTTGGTTGAGAACCGATTTACGTGCTCTATACATATCTCCTGAAATTCAATCATCGCTGTATCACCTGTGAAACACGCACACTCCAAAGCTTAGTAGAAATTCAAATCATGAATGCAAGCCAAATGAACGAAGATTGAATAATAAACCCCAGTGAAAGAATTTGCAGCGTTTTGGCTAGTTAGTCCAAGGCTAAAACACATTCTATGTTAAAACTACATCATTCAAATTCCCCGATGCCATCACTTACGGTAATTACAATGAACGATTTCAAGAGTTGCAATTAAAATTCAGATCGAATTCATGGTCCTATGAGTGCACCCACCAAATGGGAGGACATGCCATATAAAGGTAAATAGAAACGCTGTGGTACAGTCCAAAAAAGTAAAGATTTTTGTCTACAGGTAATCACCAAAGTAACCTATTAGCGGCCAAAACCACTGCTCTCTTTCAATCTGATAGCTTTATCTGTAAAAAGTTTCAACTTTGTTAAACCGCTGCAAATTCTTTCACTGGGGTTTATTATTCAATTGGCTTGCGTTCATGATTTGAATTTCTACTAAGCTTTGGAGTGTGCGTGTTTCACAAGTGATAGAGCGATTATTGAATTTCAGGAGGCATACAAATATGATCAACTGATCAATCCAAATAGGTATTCCGGTTGAGAACAGATTTACGTTCTCTATGCATATCTCCTGAAATGCAATAATCGCTCTATCACCTGTGAAACACGCACACTCCAAAGCTTAGTAGAAATTCAAATCATGAACGCAAGCCAATTGAATAATAAACCCCAGTGAAAGAATTTGCAGCGTTTTTTTTTTTTTTTTTTTTTTTTTTCAAGAGCGATTACAATGGTTTGTTATTGAATAATGAACCAATAGAGAATTCGACAAAATAAATTAATAAAAAAACGCCAGTCCTCCGTACACCGTCTTTACATTACAGATGGGCCTTAGGCAGTCCTTAATGGCTTCAATCTTGATCAACCCTCAAGGGGAAATTAGGGAACTAAAATATTTAAAACATCAAAATATCGAAAACTTTTGAAATAACCCCAATAACCATTCAATTTTTCGAATTACGTCCATTCGGTTCCCCAACTTGGAACGAAAGCTGAACGGGAACATAAATATAGGTTAAGGATAGGAAGTCGTTACAAAAAGAGATTCGAAAGTCACACCACGCGGCACGAGGGTTTGCCGCGACAAACGTAACTAGCGCGATGCCGCGCTTTTACGTATGACAATTCCATCTACGGAATGTACTCAAACCTACTCTATGTGTTCTATAGAACAGCATAGTTTGATCGCTCATAGAACAGATCGCGTTGGTGGCCCGCTCGCTCGCGTTCGTTTTTCACATATGACCCTGACGCGTCTGCGGCTGGTGACTTCTTCATGTAGGTACATACACAAGCGCGCCGCGCTGTGGGAGAGTTTTCTCTGGGCAGGCGCCCAGGGGCCCTGTACCTTGACCATAGCCCATATAGGGCGACCCCTGACCGCAGGGACGAAAACCCCTTCCCCCCCCCATCAGGTGGCAACACCGCCTACACTCCGGCTACTATCCCTCATTAGCAGCGGTAAAGCCCCTTCCAATCTCCCCCTCTTAACGCACGACGTTTTAGTTGTTTTTCGTTGAAAAATGTAATTTTTTGTGAGATTCAAAATGTTCTCGTTGTTCTGAGGAAAACAAGTCTAAATTTCATATCAGTCGGTTCAGGAACACCTTATCAAACAAGTGTGTGGCCGTACCGCAACAGTGTAAAATAACAGAAATTCAAATCATGAACGCAAGCCAATAGAATAATAAACCCCAGTGAAAGAATTTGCAGCGTTTTTATTGAACCTCAATACCCCCCCACAATAAAAACATGTATAATTTATCAAGTCCTTTAGCACTCGTATTGCGTTGAAACTTCCCCAAATCCAAATTTAAACGATGTAGCCAAAGGTAGACTGATGTAGAGGAGGCACACAAATATCATCAACTGATCAATCCAAATAGGTGTTTTGGTTGAGAACTGATTTACGTGGTCTATGCATATTTCCTGAAATTCAATAATCACTCTGTCACCTGTAAAACACGCACACTCCAAAGCTTGGTAGAAATTCAAATCATGAATGCAACTCGATGAATAAAATTGAATAATAAACTCCACTGAAAGAATTTGCAGTGTGCGTGTTTCACAGGTGATATACAAATATGATCAACTGATCAATCCAAATAGGTATTTTGGTTGAGAACTGATTTACGTGCTCCGTGCATATCTCCTGAAATGCAATAATCGCTCTATCCTGTGAAACACGCACACTCCAAAGCTTAGTAGAAATTCAAATCATGAACGCAAGCCAATTGAATAATAAATCCCAGTGAAAGAATACTTATTTACCCCAGTAATAATACTGAATAATATTTACCTATATATTATCACCGTTTCATGAATATCAGAATGCTTCAACCCGTGTATCGGCTATAAACTACAAGTATCCACATCGGCTATCACTCCAGTATCCACATTCACCACAACTCGACGCTATCGGCCGGACTTCACTAGGTTACACCCAAACAATAATAAACCAAAAAATTGGCTTGCGTTCATTTATCATATCAGACCTACATCAAATTAAAGGAAATGGGCTCACTCCCATATTCGAGTTGAGGGCGCTTGGAACGGCCAGATGGGAAACTGCCAGTTATCAAGAAGGCGATAACAGAACTCGAAAAACGCAAATCTTGGCCGCATTAATCATGCCATAAATCGGGAATGGTTTGACCTACAGACCTGGGAAGGGGCTCATTCGATTCCTCATGGAAAGTTCTACAAAACAAGTCCACATTTAGGCCGCCTTGATGTTTTTTGAGGTTTTTAGGGATTTTACAAAACTTTGACAACCCTTAAATGGCACTTCAATTTGAGTTAGAAAGCTGGCTAAAGAATTGGGGCGTTGTCGGACCAACATGGATTTTTCCTGAAAATTTCAGATGTTTTGGTCCAGCCGTTTGGGAGAAATCTTGCGTACGGCGTACGGCGTACGGCGGACGGACGGAAAATTTTTTATTGCAGATTTGGATTCCAGACCCTTTGAAACGTAAACCATGAAATTTTCAGGGGGGTTAGAAATTTTTTTTTTCGAGAGCGATTACTATGGTTTATTATTGAATAATAAACCAAAACGCAAATGTTGGCACCATAAATCGGGCCATACATCGGGAATAGTTTGACCTACGGACGTGGGGAAGGGCTCATTCGATTCCTCTTGGTATGTTCTTCAAATAGGTAAATATGTAGGCCGATTCGACTTGTTTTGAGGTTTTTAGGGATTTTACAAAACCTTGACAGCCCTTAAAGGGCGCTTTAAATTGAGTGAGAGAGCTGGCTCAAGAGTCGGGCCAAGATGGATTTTTCCTGAAAATTTCAGATTTGAAACCGATTGAATAATAAACCCCAGTGAAAGAATTTGCAGCGTTTTTTTTATTGAACCTCTTTACCCCCCCACAATAAACACATCTATAATTTATCAAGTCCTTCGGCACTCGTATTGCGTTAAAACTTCCCCAAATCCAAATTTAAACGATGTAGCCAAAGGTAGACAGATGTAGAGGGGGCACACAAATATCATCAACTGATCAATCCAAAAAGGTGTTTTGGATGAGAACCGATTTACGTGGTCTATGCATATCTCCTGAATTCAATAATCGCTCTATCACCTGTAAAACACGCACACTCCGAAGCTTAGTACAGATTCAAATCATGAACGCAAGCCAATTAAATAATAAACCCCAGTGAAAGAATAATTATTTACCCCAGTAATAATATTGAATAATAAACCCCAGTAATAATATTGAATAATATTTACCTATATATTATCAGAATGCTTCAACCCGTGTATCGGCTACTAACTATACTACAAGTATTCACATCGGCTATCAATCCAGTATCCACATTCAGTACAACTCGACGCTATCGGCCGGACATCACTAGGTTACAAACAAACAATAATAAACTGAAAAAACGCAAATGTTGGCACCATAAATCGGGCCATACATCGGGAATGGTTTGACCTACGGACGTGGGGAAGGGCTCATTCGATTCCTAATGGTATGTTCTTCAAATAGGAAAATATTTAGGCCGATTCGACTAGTTTTGAGGTTTTCAGGGATTTTACAAAACTTTTACAGCCCTTAAAGGGCATTTAAATTGAGTGAGGGAGCTGGGGCGTCGTCGGACCAAGATGGATTTTTCCTGAAAATTTCAGATTTTTTGCTCCAGCCGTTTCGGAGATATCGTGCGTACGGCGTACGGCGGACGGACGGAAAATTTTTTATTGCAGATTCGGATTCTACACCCTTTGAAACGTAAACCATGAAATTTTCAGGGGGGTTAGAATTTTTTTTTTTCCAGAGCGATTACAATAGTTTATTATTGAATAATAAACCAAAAAATTAGTGCCTATTCGTTCATCAAACCCTTTTCTTTTTGCGCGTTACACAAATTTTTATAATTCCTGCTGATGATTTCATATGAAGAGCCATGCCGTACTAATTGTATAGGGTTCAGAACTCATATAAAGAACTGTAATAGAACTTAGGCCAAGTTTTTGGACTGGTCGACTAAGATATGCTTTTCCAGTCCTAAAGATGGCCATTACTGTTGCTTCCTCCACGAATCTCTTCGATTATAGATTTCAGGTTTGTAGATTTAAATTATCGTATTTGAGCTATGTATTCCTTCTTAATTTGCTACAGCAAACCTTACTTATACCTCTATCAAAAATGCTCTTACAGTTGAGGGAAATTGATTACAGTTGATGGAAATATACAACATAAGGAACCTATCTGTGAAATACCTTACGTGAATATCTCTGTAGCATAAGGTAATCGTAAATTTTCTCATGAACCTTTTCTGGGTATGCTTCCTTTTACCTTCCTACACGTTTTCTAATCAATGCAGACTATTTATTTAGCTTTACTAATTCTGCCTTTAAAGGGATGAGGTGCTGTGCAATTTGACGTGTGTTCTCTTAATTCTCTACAATTTCTCAATTCAACTAATATAACTACTATATTTTCGGAAATTCGAAGATCGTTAGTTTGTTATCCATTAGCCAATAATTTCCAATTATATTTCCACCTCTATTCCTAAATTATAGATTCCTACATTTCATTTTGGTTTATTATAGACAATAATGAAAATGAAATCTAATAAAAATAATGATAAGTGTGAAAATCCGATGGGTCCCTCTGGATAGACTAGTTGCTCTCATTAATGTGATCAAACCGTTTAACTAACATATTTAATATTTTTTTAATACGCTTGAAGCGCTTTTACTCAAATCCACCTAAGCTAATCCACTTCCTTCATCACTTTCCAAGCTATCTCCGTAACTAGAAAAGAGGAAGCAAGATCGCTCGGTAAATATCAAGAATCGAAAAGTTTTAGCTTGTCTGTTTTCTGCAAGGGTTGTGTCTTCATAAAAAATTGTACTCCCATCCAATAACGAAGGACAGGTTGATGGATGGCAAGTTGAAGAGGTTTACAGGGGATCGAAAGAGAAGCAAATAGGTCACTTGCCTCAGCCCGCCTGAGAAACGGAGACAAGGGGTTGACCCTTTTAGGTAATATGGAACACGTGGAAGAAAACCGTTTCTCAGAGAACGATAAATAAAACCTAATATACATAATATTGGGTAGAAGAAACATCGATGCTACTGCTACAACTAGAAAAGTTGATCCAATTCCATTAAAGATGCAGGATGAATTCAAATCTGATATCTGTATAAAGTTTGCTTGCGCAAGAACTTTTGAAGGATTATGTAGCTGTTTGGATCTGTTGACACTGGGCCCATCGTGTCCCTTACATAACTCATACTGACGTAGAGGGGTGACGACCTCCTTACAATCTACGTAAGAGATACAACGAATTCACCAGCCTGTAGATGATCGTGCCAAAATTCTTCTTCACAACACTGAAAACTCGATATCATATTTCCCCTTTTCCAACAGCCGAAAAATCAAAGGAAAGTTATGTAATCGGTCTAAAATGAGTTTCTATTGAAACGCTCAATTCATCCATCTGTACACTTACAAAGAAACATACCTTAACCAATCAAAATAAACTTGAAAATTGTAGCACATTGTTGTTCATTGTTTCTAGAGTGACTGATAGAAAGGGTAGGATTTTGAAGATTTTCTACTACTGATCGAAATTGAAAGATCGATACTCTAACTAATCTGGAAACTTAAGTTCTTTCCGGAAGTATTTGGAAAATCCGTTGTTTTGCTACTATTTTTACTTCTAAGATTTTCTACCCCTTTTCTACCTCATATTACTAGGACATGCAATGTAAGAAGGACGCCGTTGAAAATATATTTAATTCTCAATTGGGACACAATCATTAGAGACAAGATTCAAAATTAAATTTTCTGAAAGTAGAAAACAACTATTTTTTTTAGATGATACGATCTTCAAAAGTCTTAGTGAAAACCCCAAAGTACAATGAAATTAGGTATATCATGATCTCAGCATTCTAATGGTGCGGTAGAAATAATGTTTACCTTTATAATCTTTCTAGAGAGTAGCGTGTAAAGCATTTATTCATTAATTAGCTCAGAATCATGTAAAATTTATAACCCTAACTAAAATCTAAAATCAAAAATCTAATCCAATCTTGAGGTAAATTATGTTTATGACTGAATCTAAAAAATCTCCGAGTACCTACCTTACATCATCTAAATGAGACACGAATTGCACGTTGCGACCCCACTCTTTTAGTATATTGAGTTACATCTCACGTCCATTAGCACTCTTACTATATGGACTGGATTTCTCAATTTCTTCGTATTTTTAAGGATTGTAGTTCATCCTATCTTTTTGTCGCATGCAGATGTGCCCACGCACCAATCTGAAAATTTCATAACCCATTTATAAATCGCTTTTCTCTCTCTCTCACACACACATACACTCACCCTCTCCCCGCATGAACACATCTGTGCAAGCGCTTACTTGTTATTGTCATTCGATTTGTTTTTCTGATGCAAATTTGTGAATTTCGCCGCAACGTGATAAATGAAAGCGAAAATAAATGCCTTTTTTCCAGAGTGATACGAATGGAATCTTTGTTAACTCATTACTGACCAGAATGAACGGAATGACGGACACGAGCCAGTTTATCAGGGTTTCCCACTGATTGTGCAGAATGCGTATCTACTACGAAAATAGTAAATCTTTTGTAACAATTGTCAAAATTTAGTATTTTTCGTTACTAAACTTCACGGAAATTATTTTGGGTAAACTTATACTTAACAAAAATGATCATGTAGGAGTATATAAATTCGGATGGAGACCCAAGGGATTGTAGTGTTCGTGATATATTTGTGGTGGATTCGCTGAAACAATTTTGAACCACTCGTTTCCCACTCCAAATTATGTTGTTTCATAAATGTATCCCCTGCAGCTGAGGGTGCACAGTAAGGTTTACTCGTCTAGACGATATGTTAGGTTTCTCTAGCATTAACTCAGAGGTCAACAATCTCGGAATGGGGCGGAAAGGCTTTCTGGACCGCAAGCTGTGATGAAGTGGGAAAACCTGCGACCAAACGGGCGCCTCAGTCCTCAACGCAGCCTCCCAAACTAAATGAAGTTTGTCGGTGTCAACCGAAGGACATGTCCCGCTCATAACTCAATCTCCCGCCCCAACTCAGCACCTAAATGAAGGTTGTATATTCGGCGAGTATTCACAACTGCTGAACAAAGAACGTGACCTGTCATAAATCAGAACCTATCTTCATAGCCACTGAGAGAAAATGTAGCTTTGATGCAAAACGTGCATGATCCACCATTTAGGATTCCACCAGAATTTCAACCTCTTAACTCCGCAATTTCGTACTCAAATTTGAAATTTCATATTGACAACAACCAAGTCCAATATATCCATTACAACAACGAGTCGCTAACAATGCTCCCTTTTGATAAAATATTCCTGTTGTATATCCAACGATCCAGATTATAATTATCAAATAGAAAATCACTGAATAGACGCCGTCATGGGCGGAACGACTATCAAACAACTTCTTCATCATATAGATTAGTTCAGCTTAAAGTAAAATTTGTTCTGAATTATAGAAAGGTTACCTCCAACATTGTCAGTCTGTTCTCGGTTTCATACTGATGTTCAAACTCCCGTATCTTACCTACATGATCCTGTGTTCACACGAGCATCACTGACGTTGGAAAAATATCGTAGGACACATTATAGGAACACAATGTGAGCATTGTGATTTCATCTTAAAGTCATGAAAAGAAAGAAGATACGGTAATAACCGCTTAAACTGACTTTTATAGCGGATTTAGCAAATCTTGGTCATTTTTATGAGCGCGGGATCCTAAATCATACACAAATAATTTAATTTGTACTATAAAAAAACGCTAACTTTTTCAGTTGGAACATAAAAAACTTTGAAAAGGTGTTTAAAAATGAGGGGAGATTTTTTTTTTTTTTTTTAACACCATAACATAACGCTGCAAATTCGTTCACTGGGTTTTATTATTCATTTGGCTTGCATTCATTATTTGAATTTCTACTATGCTTTGGAGTGTGCGTGTTTCACAGGTGATAGAGCGATTTTTCAATTTCAGGAGGCACACAAATATGATCAATTGATCAATCCAAATAGGTATTTTGGTTGAGAACCGATTTACGTGCTCTATGCATATCTCCTGAAATTCAATAATCGCTCTATCACCTGTAAAACACACACTCCAAAGCTTAGTAGAAATTCAAATAATGAATGCAAGGCAAATGAATAATAAACCCCAGTGAAAGACTTTGCAGCGTTTTTTTATGGTTATCAGAATACTTCAACACGTGTATCGGCTATAAACCCTTTCAGGAGTTCACTCCAGTATCCACGTTCACTACATCACTAGGTTACTGCAATCAAAACAAAAACAATAATAAACCAAAATAACGCAAATGTTGGCACCATAAATCGGGCCATACATCGGGAATGGTTTGAGCTACGGACCTGGGGAAGGGATCATTCGATTCCTCATGGAAAGTTCTTCAAAAATAGTCCAAATTTAGGCCGCCCTGACTTTTTTTGACAACCCTTAAAGGGCATTTTAAATCAAGTGAGAGAGCTGGCTAAAGAGTTGGGGCGTCGTCGAACCAATGTTGATTTTTCCTGAAAATTTCAGATTTTTTGCTCCAGCCGTTTGGGAGAAATCGTGCATTCGGCGTACGGCGTACGGCGGACGGACGGAAAAATTTTTATTGCAGATTTGGATTCTACACCTTTGAAACGTAAACCATGAAATTTTCAGAGGGGGTTACAAATTTTGTTTCAAGAGCGATTACAATGGTTTATTATTGAATAATTAACCAAAATCAGAACGCGTGCGATGCGTATTTAGAAGGAAGTAGGTCATCGTGGACGTTCATCGTGGAGGAATTTTCTAAAGTTTTCTAGTAAAAAGCATTCAGATTTTCATTGCTGCGATCAGGAAATTATGAAATTCTGTCAGCACCAGGCCAGACATCCAGTTCTGTCCAGACATCCCTAGATAAATTATTCCAAAATGTGAAGATTTCAATCAATGTCCTTCACACCATTTAACTTCCACCACCATTCAATTCATCACCTTGACATGTGCACCTAACCACAAAATGTATGTCAAACCTTGTCTGAGGTAAGCAAAGACGATAGGATTAACGAACGACCTTCCGCTTGTTCTTTTAGTGACAATCAGTCAATATGGAAACAATAAACCCCGCAATCCGTAAACCAATCGACACACGTGCGATATTTCTTATACAGAAAAGTAGGTTTAACTCAATTCTCCACCTCCTCAGTTTGCTATTTTAAGACCGGGAGAAAAAAGTCCGAAAAAAAGTTCACCCCCCGCAAATCTTGCTCGGAATATTTAGCCGACGAATCTGCTCGCAACCGGTTAGTTCCAGCCGGCTCCTGGTGAAAACAGCTTCCGAAGGCGCGTACGTCGGCGATCCGAGTGCAAACGTGGGTGATTTCGAAGGCAACAACCCCATTTCGGGATGATCCATCTACAAGCTGACGCAGCTCCATCAGGGTTTCAGTGACGCAATTCACCTTCTATCAACCCCAGTTTAATAATGCCCAAAATAGACAGTTGACGAATTTCCTCGGAAAATTAAGCAATCGCTTTCAAATTAGATTTGTAAAAACTACTTTCATCATTAATTTTATCAACAATATAGACTTACGCCCTTCGGAGGAAAATCACTGAAATAACATTGAACATCTGGCTACGAGTATACTTTCACTTATAACTCACAAAATTTCCAGAACGAAAATCTGATTTTTTCATATTCCTCTCAATTCGATCATAAAAACCAACGAAAATTATAGAAAAAATTGAGTTTTAAATTTTGCTTAGCTTGTCCTAAAGGCAAACAAAAAACCTGGAATTTTCAGCAAAAATCGAGGTTTAAAAAAAACTTTCTCATGACTTGAGACGTTGAGAATTACGAATAACATCAACTTTTTATGCAATATCAAATGGTGACACTCCCAAATCTCTAAGATTGAGCGACAATTGAGTTTTTGAAAAGTCAAAGTAGTAATCAAAGACACATACAAGTGAGGTTATAACGATTATCTAAAGAGAGAAAGAGGTTGATTAGTAAAGAAAGTTCAGAATAAAAAGCTCTTCAAGACGGTGTAATCTAATTTGAGCTTACTTGGTTTACTAAGATTGTTGTGGATAATTTAGTGGAGTAAGATCGCAAATACTACAAAAATCTTGAAACTGTAATAATTTGGAAACCTGGTGACTAAAATAAAATCGACCCCTTGGAGGTTAGCAACCAAAAGTGTGAACACCCTGTGAGGAAATTTAAATTATATTCACTCGTGTTGTCATTCAGTTTCAAGCTTAGATCGTATCAATTCCTGAAAAATCATTTATATATATGTGTGAATTTGCGTTGGAGCAAATATCGTTGTGATATCTAGTAGTTTTATGTAAAACATACCACATTTGTAAATGTAATACCAGCATTGTTTATCAAAATGCTAATGTAGGGGAGAAACAAAAGAAGACCCTCTTTCTAAGCTAGTATATTTATAACTTGCATTAAGACTTGATTCAATTAACCTACACGTAAACCACCGGTCTGACGTTTGTGTTGTTTCCTATGTACCTCTTGATTCAATTAACCTACACGTAAACCACCGGTCTGACGTTTGTGTTGTTTCCTATGTACCTCTGTAGACCTGAGGATGTTCAGTAAAGTGGACGAAACGTATGCCTTGAGAAACCTTTTACTCGTTCGACCAATCCTCAAATAGCTCAACATGAGTTTCCATGTGTACCTTCTGGATTTATTGCTATTGCCTAACTAGGATTGAAGGCAACTAGGGCCCATATGTTAGTTTTATATCATAAACTTTGGTTCAGTAATTGAGGAGATAAGCTGCGGATAACGTACGACAGATGGGGCTTTACATTCATACGTTCGCCCCATCAAAGGGCGAACTTTGACAGAGAAAAATAATATCAACATGAACGAGGATGTTAACGTCCTTTCCGGGCACCGTTGGAAAGAACGTTACACTTCCTATCTTCTTATAGCAAAATAAGAAAATTTCAACATAACATAGAAGGTGACAAATCATTAGAAAGATCAAGTGTTGAGTATTTCTGAAAATACTGCTTTTTTTCATGAGTTGTCCCGCTCATAACAAACATGTTTTATAATTCCCACTCCCTAGGAAAAACTCCCCGGAATCCCAGCTTCTGAGAAAAACAAATTTCGCAAGGAATTTTTCAAAGAAAATCACGTTAAAATTGGTTTGTACTGTACAATCGACGTAATTCACCCAAAAAAGACTCGTTACAAAAAATGAATTTGGAGTCGGATGTTACATAGCTTTTCTCACCGTGTCGAATAGTGGCCTTTTCGGGACTCCTTGTTCTACAAGTAAGTGATTGTTAGGCCCTTTTCCGCGGTCCGAAGGGCTAAATCAATGGAAAGATAATAGTATCTTGCTAATTGAAGTTTTCAGCTTTCAAATTTCAGTCGGAAAAGCCACTATTTGTTGATCGAGGGGCCCCGTGAGTGTCACCATGCAATTCAGCAAAAAAAAATCCGATGCCGAATTCTCTATTTGTAGCAAGTTGATTTTGGGTGAAAAACGTCGACTTCACAGTATAAACCACCGTTTTTCTGCATTCAAACGTAATTTTCGTCAACAAATTCCATGCGAAACTATTTTTTGGCTCTTATTGTTGGAAAGCTGGGATTCCGGGGAGTTTTTCCTGGGGAGTGAGAATTATAAAACCCATTTTTTATGAGCGAGACAACTCTTGAAAAAGAGTAGTATTTTCAGAAGTTTCCAAAATTTGATCGTCGGACTGATTTGTCACCTTCTACGTCACGTTTAAGTGTTCTTATTTTGCCTAATTTGCTAAATTGATTTTAGTGACGTATGGTCGGAAACACGACAAAAATCTTAAAAGTCAAACATCTCAGGAGCAAAGCCTTCAAAAAAGGTAATTTTTAGCAGATATGACGTTTAAAATCGATATCTGGATTGTTTACCATTAGGTTTGTCACGCCCAGTATGTTTGCGGCTAATTTGTGGCCTATTTGTTTCCTTGTCGACCAATGGAGGTTAGGTATAAATTAAGGACTTTTACGTAAGCACGTAATCGCGGAGTTCAAATACTGTAACACACACCACGTCTAATGAACAAATCGGTGATTTACTCAGAAGGGAATACAGAAAACTCATAAATAATTAACCTTTGTAAATTTGCAACTTTTTGTTTTGTTTGGTCGAAAACAAAGTATCTTGAACAAATGCATAGTTCGTTTTAAAAGTTCATCATTGAAACTAATAAACCAAGAATCCTTTTATTTTGCGTAATTCCCAACTTTTAAAAAGTTCAACCCTTCAATGTTTTCGTGTAGTTTGGAAAAATGAAATTCGAATATCAAGCGGCTGGGCCCGGTGCATGGCCAGATGTTGATTTAGTATTTTCAATAGTGATCCATATTTTTTTATCACCCCCTCAAATTTTTCTTATTCGACTTCAAAGGGTCATTATTTGAACTTAATAAATCAATATATCTTCCTTTATCTACAAATTCAAATATTACTTGAACGTTTTATGGCAGTTAGGACCATAACGTTATGTGTACACTAGATTTGCTTTATAGAGTTGATCGATGTGGAAATATACCAATACTTCTGCGAAGAAAAGATAAGATTGTTCTCTTCCTCTGATACAATGCGATGGCGTACAGATTGAACCTCTTTCGTTCCCAAAACGATAAGCTGGTTTTGAAACTTTAGCTTTCTTATTGCCTTCCAAGTCAATATACCAACTGTGACATTAATTATTGGGTAAATTATGAAGTGTTTTAATATCAGACATTTTCTCGCAGAGCTCGAAGTCAATATCAATTGGACATCGATCAAATTCTCCGAGAGTTATTAAATTATGTATGTCACAAGGAGAGGAATGAAAAACAGTAATCAACGTAAATTTGTGTTGTCATGGTATTACACTTATATATCTGTATGTACCTTATGTATGCTACCTTAGGATGTATAATATGATGTATATTCCTAATCAACCGGAACAACACTAAGGGAATTTTTCTCCTCTCAAGTATAATCTGTGAATGGTGCATTAATATTCCTGATTACCCAGATGGGATTAAATGAAAACATAGGTGAATAATACTACTAAACAAGATTTACTGCATTTCCAGCCACCCAATGATCAAATTACGAAGAAAAAATGTAAATTAGTCCAGCCCGAAACCTAACTCGGAATTGAGGTAGCCTCGACGGTTTAATTTGTGGAAATTGGACCTCTTAACCTCTACCACGCTAGGGAATTCCTGATAGCATATTATTGAGGTTTCAACGGATCTGTCACACTCCACTACCGCTTCATTAATTTCCGATGTAATGCGTGGGCCCTTTCATACAAATTCGGCGCGTGGCAGCATACATTGAATTGCTCTTCGATTCAATTCAGGTTGAAAAACGTTTCGGCCCGACTGCAATTTGAGGCTTTTCACTAGGGATCAGCATTGTTGCGTTACTTATTTTAATCTCACATTTCGTCGGCAATCAAATGCTCAATCGAATCCAACTTCCATCCTCTCAACGATGTAAAATATCTATTTAATGCAAGTTTCAATTTCTATAAGAGTCCATTAGACTCCTAATTTCAGAAGGTTAATGTTGATCTCTCATTGTCGTGGCGATTTTAAACTTCATTGTTGTGGCTACCGCAGAAGGCTGTTTGAAACAATTTTTGTAATTGATACTAAATAAATACCAATAATAACGTGATACTTGTTCTAGCACAAAGTCAGAAAAAACTGAAATCAGACGCCCGCCCACCTACACTTTTGTGAAACGTGATTATTTTGATATTTTTAATATTGGGTGGTAGCAACTAACTGAATAAATCATCTTGCTTCAACCAGGAATTAAAATGTCCTTGGTTTAAATATCTGTCTCATTGAACCTTACCTACACATCGTTTACATAATTCTATCGTTATTTGTTTGACAAAGCTCATTGTCATGGATACATATCATTGTGGTGTCCTATAAGATGTTGAAACCTGAATTTTGAGGAAACAAACGAAAATCATGCGTGCTTGTACATCACTATACCATTATAGTAACATTAAGATTGTATAATGAAAAAATCATAAATTCAGGAGAACAAAATTTTTTCAGTCAGAATCAAAACCTCGATTGTCCCGTAAAATGAGAATCACCCCTACAGGTCTTTTATAGTTTACATTCATACGAGGTTCTTACCCAAATATTGCTTTATTTATTTATTTATACGGGACAAGCCCAGGTCTTCAGCTGGGACCTTCATCTATTTTATAGCTCTAACCGTTGGGCGTTGGCCGGGTAATTTCAAATTCAAAAAGTGAACTTTTGTATGGTAATTTGCAGCGTTTTAAATTTATTTAGTTATGTTAGCTAATAAAGTGTAGTAAACAATATACCGACTGCTTATAAAGTGTATATCGATACACTAGCACGTACGAATCACTTCAGAATCCCTAGTCATTCGATATCCATCGCCATCTCGTGAGGGGATCCATCGAAACCAAGTGGCCATCTCACTTGGACACTCTAGTCCAAATTACTTCTCCAACTTCTTCAGTTCCATTAGCGAATGTTTGTCTAGCTCCGTCACTGGTTCAAACTATAGGTCGATGAACGGGCGGTTCCCTTGTCGAAGTTGAGATATCCTCTTTTATTTCCGGGTTGACAGGAAAAGTTATTCGTACGGATTTCAAAGCGTTATTTGTTTATGCGCTTCACAAATTTCTTAGGTATAGCGGACACTAATAGAACCACAGACCAATGTTTTGCCACGAAATAAGTTCCTGATACTTTAGCAAAACAAGTTACAAACAAAACTACTTCTAAAATCAACATAAAACCTCACAAATCTACCAAATATACTTCCAATTTTTTCAGCTCCCACTTTTTGCTTTAAATTCCCTTTAAAAAATAAACAATAAACCAAGGCAATGGCTCCAAAAGTCTAATATTAAACAGTTTTCTTCGTGGATATTAGTTTCGAGGCATTCTGAAAAGGGTCAGATTAGATATATATTCATATTTGGGTGCCATTCCAAACGATAATTTTCCATGGGATTGATAAAAAGATTTCATTCCTTCGCCACAAGAGGAAAGTTACAAATTATTGCTCGTAATCCAATGTATTCCACGCACTCAATTATTTGTAGTGTGATTACTTGTATTATGTAAAACATTTCCAAAGTCAGCACTTCGCGCCTCCATATCTTGTAATTGCATTCAAGATGAAAATACTTGGGGTACCACAAGCCACGCGGTGTAGCTCAGACGTCCCGTTAAACGAGCTCTGATAGTCGGTTCTGCTGCCCGACCACCTACTTAACCGATTTTTCAAATGGTGAACGAATTAACCCTAGTGCTTTCATACGATTCAGGAAACTAGTTTCTATATTATACCTGAATCAAACAAAAAAACTGCTCTCCTAAATGGACTTTAGTACCGTAGTTTCGGAGGAAAGCTTCTGACAGCGTGCGGAGGAAGGACGGATTCTTTTTCGGACGGTCTCTCAATTGCTACCCACAAAATGAGGTTTTGGAAGTTCTGAACTTTTCAGACGAAACCTCTAGACCACCAAAAGTTTTGAAAAGGAAAGACATTGAAAAAGTGAAAATTACTGACAAACATGAAAAGAAAATCGTGAGTGACTTAGTCCGTGTCAAGAAAATCCACTAATCAAATGAGAGTAATATTTAATACACCAGCCGGCCTGTTAATCCATAGGATGAGTGAACGATGCAGATGAATCTAAGCTAGCTATGAATCTAGCTTTTTTTTTTTTTTTTGTAAAACAGTACAGGTACTACTACCGAGGAATCGAGATGTTGTTTTAGTGACATAACTAGGTTTAAGCCTCTCATCTGACTCGTTCCCCCCTCGTAAAGGGAATAGGAGCTATGATATTCCTGCCAGTGATATTTCTCGTTATACCTCAGTCAGATCAGGATGTTCCGCGAGAACTTTTATCTGTGTAAAGTGAGTTGCCCAGGCATGTTTCGCTGGGGCATTCCTTTCTCCTCTTCAATTAAATGTGTTCCGACCGTTAACGATTCATCTCTTGAAGGAGTAACTGTACAATTTCATCACCTCCCCTCCCCCCATGTTACAATCAGTAGATGTTGATGTAATGATACCTTCGACCGTGCTCCTGATTCTCCATTTCCTCCTATTGGGGGAATGGGCAAGACAAAGCATTGGAACCTGCTGCTATCGACATATTCATGCGTCCACCCACCCTAGTACCAACAGAACAATGGACCTTGGGAAAGTATTCTAGATATAACCTAGGGTATCGTGATCGATACCCGTTGCCTTCCTTGTCGGAGTAAAATTGGGATCGTGCATCATGTGGTGTGGCACCACGATGGCAGCATTCTGCATCTGGAAGCAATTGCTTAGCAGACGCTCTTTCATCAAGAGGCTAGGATGTAGAAAGTGAGAGATGCAAAAGGCCTTGCAAATAAGGCAAGTATTATTACCATCAAGTCCAATGGGTTTCAAATTATGTTAGAATACAAATCGAAGAGCGCGGAAAAGTCTAATAGACCTGGCAGGCTGTACTAAAAGTATGACAGAAATGATTTACTGCAAGCTGCAAGCGATTTCTCCAAAGTCCAAATTACGGCCTACGACATCAATTTCATAGCCGAGTTCTTATCATGGCGCAGGGTGCGGTGCTGGAATATAACCACGAAGTTACACGAGTTGGATGTTTCGTTCAGATTACTTTAACTGGTCATAATTTTATCTGAGCACTTCGTTTCGTTCCTCTCTCCTTCCTTCGCCTCGTCTTCTTTGATCCCAAGAGACTCACACAGGACTTGTACTCAGAAGTTGCCTAATAATCAACCTAATATCAAGAAAAAATTAATTATCTTCACAATATTTCAAAATTGAATCATCTATGTGATAGGAGCTCCTAAATTGTTGTCGAGATTTAATGACTTTAGTTCGTTAGTAGTTTAGTCCAACCTTGTTCCGTCTAGGGGGTTGAACGCCAGTTTCAATATTCCCAAGGGTTGCTGTATTTGAGCTTTCACCCATGGACGAAACAGAAGTTTTCAGATAAAGTGTTTCCACTGGAAAGTTAACGGAATGAAGAGGGATTTCGACCCTAACGGCTTTCGGAGTACCTACCGCTTCACGATGCTAACTCAATTCAACACTAAAACATTCCTTAATCATCTTGGAGTAGTCGCATCCAAGAAAACATAACACTTTAGCCAAACGTTCCACATTTCGTTTCAAAACACAAGTATCAATAGGTTTTATATCAACAATCAGAACCCAAGTAAAACGCATGTGAATACGTGCGAGATGGAAAAAGTGGAGTCCTGCAGACCTTATCGCTAGGGATGAATGAATTCTAAAAGACAATGAATTTAGTCAAAAGTGCTGTAGTTTATTTTTGGCGATTTGCGATGCGAATGCTGTGCGCATTGGAGAAAACATTTTTCAAATACCCACTCTAACTGTCATAATTTAGTTTGCCAGTTATTTTTCTGTTTATTAAAATCAGCTAAAATTGTAAAAGTTAAGTATGAAGTAAGGATTACTTATTTTATCAAACAGAACTGAATACTGGGACGGGAGTCGTGAATTTATTAGCACTGTCTCGGATTTACCCCTCGTTATCCCAGCAGATTTCCCAACAGATCAAAATTTTTTATTTCGTGCGTGTATTGAGGATGCCGGAATTACAAAGACATGTGGTACTAAATGTGAGAGAGAAAAAACATTTATTGATCATTATATGGGGTGGAATGTTGGAATAGTTGGGGTTGTGAAAAGTATAAATTGATATGCCAAAAGCTCGAATTGGTATGCCGAAAGTTGAAATTGAGTAGCCAAAAGTTTAAATTGAGATGCCAAAAATATTAAAATTTATTTGTGCCAAAGGTTCAAATTACTTTGCCGAAATTTTCAATTTGATAATATGCCAAAAATTCAAATTGATTTTCCCAAACTAATCTGATTTTATTTTTTTTCCTAAATGTGTGTGTTTGTGTGTGTGTGGGTGATTTCATTCTTCTGGTAGCCAAATTGCAGCTCCGTCCTCCAGTCCAAGTCCTCGCACGTGTTTCCTCGGGCCCCTTAGCCTCATGGAAACTGCTCGATGAACCGAGAATTGAGTTTTCACTCGTGCCCACATCATCACCTGGGAGTAGGATTTCGACCACTTCTTGGCGAGGCGTAAGGAAACGTTCTTGAGGAAGGCTTCGTATTCTTTATGCAACGCGCCATCTCATGAAACGACGAGTGGCGTGAAAGACCCTCTCAGGTCTTCAGCGACTCTGTCGTATTTTGCGTGTTTGGCTTGGGCAGCATGCCGGGAGATGGTAGGCCAGTCCATGGAGGAGTAAGAGACTGCGTCAGCGTTTATAACGCGGGTATCAAAAAACGCAGGTCTCTCACGGTCCCACACGCCATGGACCTTCATGTCCGCTACCAAGCCGGGGCTGCCGTCGGCACTGTCACGTAAAACTGGTTCTGTGACCACGCCGTTCCATGCAAGGCTCAATTACTAAATTAGTTAGTGAACTCTACTAAGGAAAATGTGATTGGAATTGGTTGATTTTGGAACAATGAAAAAACAACAACGCTTCTGCTATGTACCTGTATAGAAAGCAGAAAAGTTGTCTAAAACAGAAACAATCAATTTTCATGTAATATTTTGTAGCGTTTTTGTTGTTTAATTACTTCTTAATGAAACAAATAGGGTTCATAATTACTAAAATATCATCTAACCACATTTTATTGAAATGACATCGTCCGATTGATGTAAATCTTTCAGTGATTGCTACTCACTACTAACCTGACATCGGCTATTATGTGCCCTTGGGAGACCGAGCTTCCTCTTCATTTCAATTTTCACGATGGCCTCTAGCTCTAGGCCACACACGCGAGGTCTCGAGAAAACTCGGTCGATTTGCTTCAAAGGTCAGATCCCTCGTCAAAAGGGCAACATTCGTTGGGTGCATGAAGAAAACGCCATTTTATGGACACTTGGTATAATTGGGCGGAAAATTCGATGGGGTATTTTACAGTTCCTCGTGGTAAGTGAATACTTTCTTACAGTTACGTTGGTTCGACACCTACAAGAATGAAAGGGACGAGATGTCCTCATGTTCGTACCGCTGAAGTTTAGATATTTGTTGCTGAAACTTTTAACTCTTTCTCTACGACGGAAAAATTAATCTCTCCCATCGAAGAATTGTTCCTTTCTTCTGCCTCTTGGTGTTTTACACAAAAAAAAGTTCCAATTTAAATTAATTGAACCTGCTCGCAGTCTCAAATACTTCCCGATGATAACGAATAACGGAATGCTTCCCTCCCAATCAGAGGAAAGAGTTTTCGTTAAATACAACTTATCTCATCTAAAATGTAAACGAACCCGATTCCAATGGTTTCCGAAATGACTCATTTCGAGTATTTACTAACATTTAGCTAGGGAAGTGCCACTCTCAGCATATTAAAACGCCCGCTTAGTTCGTTGTTCGTCCGAGCAAACTCCCCAGCCGAGATTTGCATATCTCTAGAGGGACTGCGGTAATTTCCGCGGCATCCTTCTCGTAGCGAACGTTCAATTGATTCGACGCCTTTGATGAAACTGGTGTTAAGTTTTTGAAAAATGAGCTTTGAATTTCCAGTTTTTCTGAACTCTCAATTCATTTGATGAAGAAATTATTTGGCATCGAAGACAATCTAAATAAGTGGTAGGGTGCTGAATGTATAATGAAGAAGAAAGAACACTTCTCGAATCTCGAAACTTCCCTTCTATTGATATACCACACCATTGCTCATTGAACAAATACAAATTTACTGTCAAAAACCAGCTAGATTTCTCATAAAATTCAAACATTGAAGTTATATTATGGCTATAATGTTAACCAATGGCATAACGTTTATTAAGACCAAAGGAACTTAAACGACAAAGCTGTCCGAAATTATGAGATTGTAAAAATTATAGGAACTTATAAGATTCTATTTTAGGGTTCGCATGTTTCAAAATAAATTAATCAGGGACAAATAATTGTTCAAGTCCATTGTGGACCCAGCGCCAGTTTTAATCGCCGTCCCTGAAAATGTCATCGAAATCTTACCGAAAGCTGAAGAAGTTCTTACGAGGATTTGGGGTGTAACGCATGTGCGACAGTTACTAGTGGTAAAGTGTCTTGAAGTTGATAAGAATTTAATAAACCGTGCTTACCCGACTCCCTCCAATTTGAGCGAGATCGGATGACTAGGACTCGAGAAGATTATGTTCGATTGATCTTGCGTTTGCGTATGTATGCAGTAAACTGATGATTTATAGGAAGATTTAACTCATAGAGGCCCACCTACAATCCATCCTACACATGAAAATTATACTAAAATCTGATGAAAACTGAGGACATTAACCATGTTGCAACGTAATTGCAAACTAATACACGTTTGACAGATAGACGGACAAACAGACAGAACTATTGGTATACTCGGCAGCAATTTGGGTCGGCCGTTATTGAACTCGTCACTTTCAATATCCTACCCCAGGCAAGATTATTGAATTCGTCACCAACGTTCTTCAGCGAAGGAATTATTATCATTTAACTCGTCCAGAGATTTGAGATTTGAGATTTTTGAACTCGGCACCAGAGGGATTCGTCAGCAGCAAGGCATTAGACAGCTACGGAATTTATTACCATCATGTCATACAGTAATAAATTAGGTATTTATTTATATTTAACCTTGAAAAGGTTTTTGATATGGACCCCCCGCCGAAAAGCGACAGGAAAAAGTGAGACAAAAGCAGCGCGTGTTTTTATAATGATTTTCACTTACAACCGATCGTTGCTAAGGAAATTTATTTTCGCACAAAAATTGTTCACCACTTTTTGGAAAGCTCCAAAAACACACCAGACTATTACCCGGGCTATTTGACTCCAGACCACATCCCAAACTGCCAATTTTCCCCTCCTTACATCCCGGAGAACCATTGGTTACGAGTTCGTTTTGTTGACAAAACGTCTTTCTGGCTTAGTTACATATGATTTTTAGTTACAACCGATCGTAGCTAAGGTATACATTTTGTGCACATTTTATTCTCTCCTGAAAATTTGTTGCTCAGGCACTTAGGTCGTTTTGCCACAGGCACCCTTCGAGAAGCCCTAACAGAGGAGCGGAAGTTATTGTGCGAGTGTGAAAGGGCAAAATGGAGAGTTAAAAAACTTCTGTCAGAATTGAAATAACATATAAATATGTATTTGTTTATGACATGGATTATTTATTTTCTGTACATGTTTTAACGAAAACGATGATGGTTGAATTCGGAATGTTTTATTTTTTTGTTCCGTACCATCATTACAAGTTATGGTCAATATTGGTTTGTGATAGGTAAAATAAGTGATGTAATTTTTGGAGTCAATGTTATCCATGTCCCGAGCGAAGATCACATCGATGCACGATCCTCCTCCCTTATGTGTATAAACCATTAGATTCAACTCGAAAATCCTGAATATTCTCGGATTCCCCAAATCGTTTTGGGGTCTCTGGAAAGATTCAGGATAGACTGGAAAAGTTCCAGGCCAGTTACCGGGGTCAGATCTTTAATAATACAATACAGTGAGAGTTACAAAAAGGTATCTTATATAATACAGTGAGAGAGAGAGAGAGAGAGAGAGCAAAAACCTTTTCAAGGTACATCACAATATAGCCGTTAGGCTTTATGCGGAAATCATCCGGGGGTGCAGGGGGCGAAGCCCCCGCCGAGGCGTAGAGCTCCGAGTTTTTTATTAGGCATATTCTTACCTATACTCCATACTTTGGCCGGACACCGGCATCTATGCCGGAACGGCAGAATTTTTCTCCCGAAAGCAGAGTTTTGGCAAATCGGAATTTCGCTCCTTGGCGGTGACGAATTCATACATCTCATTTTGCCTTCTGGACCGAGGCGGTGCCGAGTCCTTGAATCGTCAAGTTTACATGATTGGCGTAAACAGATTACAGAATACTGGTGCCGAGTTCAACTCTTGCCTTTGGGTCATTTGACAAGTGTCACACAGTAACAGACACGACGTTTGATGCAAGAAACTATCTTTTGTAAATCATGATTAGGGTCTATCTGAACCATTCAGGATCCAAGTCATTTCCTATTTCCCCTGCGTTTAACAAATCCAAGTAACACTCATAATATTTCCATGTCATAGGTGCAAGTGCATGAATATGCATTAACCCCTGACAATTCGGCTTCTACTTGGGATGAAAACCCTGGGAAAATAAAACACGAAACGAGAACACTAACCAACTCTGCCTTAGAGCTCACACCCGTCGACTTTGCCTTAAAAGCACTTGTGAGTAGACGCGGAGACGACCGAAACTTGCCTCGAGTGGAAGTGGCGGCTAAGTGGGTACCGAACTTCGAGACAGGGACTGCTACTTACTCTCTTTATTTAATTGTCAAGTTCCCCGCAAGTGAGTGACCGATATAATCGACCGCCTGTAACTAAGAGAGTTATCGTCGCCATTTCCAATTCCCATTCACGTAATTTGGTGAAAAGCAAGTCCGTTTGGTGTCATAGTTGTGATGGGTATGGTTTGTTGGGCCTTCCCGATTCTTGAATCCGTCGCCCTGGGAGATGAATCAGACAACTTCAAGCGTCTGGATCATCGTCTGAGCGTGGCGGACATTACCGTATTCAGCTCAATGAAAGGGGCAACTGTACCAATCCATCACCTCACACACTTCATATTGATACACTTGAACCGAATCAGCTGTCCTCCATTTCTACAGTAATGCGTGATACCCTGAAATGCTACGAGAATGAGTTGGCTAATTGTTAATTTCATCACTATTAAGAAAATTAATAAATAATTCCATAAAAACAACCTGCACCTAGTTTTTTGGACTTTTTGGTTTTCATTACCATTCACTTAAATACCAACTACTAATTTCTTACTCCTGTTGATTTTCTTACTTCAAAATTTCATTGCAACTTCATGACCAAAGTTTGATAGGGCCGACAAGAGCTTTGCATTGGTTAACCAAACGAAGAAGTTAACGGCATTGCCTATCTACTGGCTGCCGTAATTAAAATTCTGGAGAAGTATTAGGAATCCCGCTAGTGGTGATTGTCCAAAACAATCCGACCCCAGGGGAGAAAGTTCTGGACCTTGAGGTCAAAGTAAGGGGAGTAAGTCGTTGTAAGTTTCAGCGAGGGAGAAGTTGTTGATAGAAGTTTTTCCGCGGATTTTCTCGTATTATTGTCGGTGAGTAGTTGATATTTCTACTCCCGAGCGCCTTCGTATTTGCAGAGGCAGGACCATTACTGGGGGATACTGCTTCATGATTTCCCAAACTCTAATGTTCGGTTATCAAATGTTGGTATAAAATTACAATACTCAACTATATCACAATAATAAGCAAACATGAAAACTTAATTTATACCATAATGTATAGTTTTCATGAAAATTCCCAATCAGAAGCAGGGAGTTGGGGCTCGCAATCCAAATTATTGTCTAAGGGTGACACACGCAAAGCTCTCCGACTATATCACGGTTACCAGGATTACTCCTAAATAAACCTTCGAACTGAAATCGAAACAAAAACTCGAAAACAGTGCCCGAAAAATTCGAAACAGTGCCTCATACTAATTTTTGGGATAGAGGATATTCTTCGTTACTATAGGTGCTTCTTACTAGAACAAGGACCAGACAAACACATTGCCGTGTTCAGTATTTCATATTTGCTCATCGTCAGTCAACATTGATGTTCAAATGATTATTTTCGTCGTTTGGAATTTGGAATAATATTAGAACAGAATAAAATTTACAGGTGTTTCAGTTAGAATTTCAAATTCGTACTTTGGTCGCTCATTATATTAAGTATCTTTCTATGACCAGACATAATCCCAGAATATTTCTGATGAAATTCGACAGTTAGGAGTGTTATTTATTTATTAACAGGCAAATTAGAATTTGAAGAATAAGTCAGTCAATAGCTAAGGGTCCAACCATTATCAACACTACATGAATAGTTTAGAAATAATGTTTACCCCAGATTGTGGTAAATATAATTATCAACTATTAATGAATGGAGAGCTAGCGTGTTGCAAGGACCCCTCGAATGATTATAAATTGAGAGACAGTCTGGTAGAACCATTGCCGAAATTAGTTTATGATAGTCTAAAACGTAAAATGCAAATACAAATTTGGAATGAAATTAAAACTGTCAACCTCTCGATAGTGAACACGATGCTTATACCACCTCACTTTACTCCGAAACCATTTGTCTTAACAAACTGTAGAAAAACGAGTTAAGCCTTCTTAACACATTGTAGGAAAAGTATTCGAAGTTCTTCAATCCCATACAAATGTAGTCTAAGGGTTCCGGTTATTATAACGTCGATATTTCAATTTCAATAATATCTTCATCGAGACAAGATGCCCTGAGGGAGTGAGGCAACTCTTCTTAATCCTTGAAGTCCCAACATCTAAATGGTCGAAGACGCTACAAACGCCGAGGCTTAATGTGAGTGGAAAAATGTCTTTCCTTTGTGTCTTGCTTCCATTATACAGTTCTCGCAGGCTCTCGTCTCATTGTCCTATATCCCGCCGGTTCCATCTTCAACTCCCCAGGGGCAACTTTCGTTTGCCCCGTTCTCGCGAACTCACTTGTTCAGCAGAAAATTGCTTTCTAAAATCATGATCCATTTTATTCAGACGAAGCTGTGAGGCGTAGAAATTGAAAAAACGTGTAAAAAGAACTTTGAAAACGCCGTAATTTTCTTATTTTATACCTACTGAATTTACAATGTGACCAGTAGACGTAGAATTTTGTGCCCTACAATTTTTTTTTTTTTTTTTTTTTAATGTGTTTCTTCCATCCGTAGAATTGAAAAATATGCTAAAACACCTCTCCAATTTAAGTCTCGATCTACGTTAGTTATATTTCAAAACTAAACGGAAACGAATATGTTTGTATTTCGCTGTTATTTCCGATTCTCTCAACGTTAATGACCCTTACCTCTGAACTAGAGTATTTTCCTTCGATGGAAATGTTGAACCTAATAAATCCCATATCCTGTCACCCCTCGAATATGTATTTGTTCCAGCAACGCTTGAGGATTCAGTTTCCTAAAGTGTTTGGTGAGACGTACATCCTCATTGCGTACGTATTTAACATTAGCTATATGTTTCCGCCTTTAACTAACTGGCAAATACCAATATGATTCTTGGGCTGAAGAAAAATCGAACCACGCGGCTCGATCGTTTTGCCGCAACAAACGCGACTAGCGCGATGCCGCGTTGTTACGTATGACACTTCTGTAGAATTGTATTGTTTGATCGCACCAACAGATCGCGATGGGCGCCCGCTCGCTCCTGTCGATCGCGTTCGTTTTTCACTTAAGACACGGCGTCATGGTATGGTTTCCATGACGCGTCTGCGGGCGGCGTCGGCGGCTTTTCATGTACCGACACAGGCGCCAGCCGCGCCGCGCTGTAGGAGAGTTATCTCTCAAGAGGCGCGGCGCTGCAGGCGTCGTACCTAGGTTCAAGCTTCAGTTTCGATCAATAAGATCTGTACTAGAGTACGGCTCGATTGTCTGGTCCCCCTTTTATGCCAATGCTAGGGACCGGATTGAACGCGTTCAGCGTAAGTTCGCTCGTTACATTGCCTCTAAGCAGCGCGGCGAATGGTCCGATTTTGTTTACGAGAGTGTCCTTCGACTTTGCGCTATTGACACTTTGGATCAAAGACGCATAATTGCGGACTGCCGTTTTTTTTTAAATTTATTTCACAGCAATATTGATTGTCCCCAACTCCTTGAATTAGTGAATCTCCATGCTCCCCTCCACAATACCAGAAGAAATGATTTATTTTATGTCCCGTCCCAACCTACAAATTATTTACAGAATAGACCAATTATTAGAGTCCAGAGAAATTTCAACAGTGTGGTCGCAAATGTTGATTTTGTGGTCAAAGAATTTTTGATTCTTTTTTTAAATTAAAAAGATTAATCCAAAATAGGTAGTTAGGTGATTTTTTATTTATTTTATATTTAATTTTAATTTTGTATATGTATTTCTTGTAAAACTCTTAAAATCTAGATCTATATAATATATGTATGTATATAGATAATATTAATAGATAAGGGCTTGTAACTATGTACCTCAGTTTCTACCACAAAGAATCGTTTACCGCTGGTTATAAACAACTAAATTTGACTAGTCAATAGTGATCACTTTAGCAACGGACCAACCGATCTATGGAGGAATCAACAGAATTCTTTTTATTACCTAATGAGCAATATAATCATATTATAGATGATCTTACATCGTGTAAACCTATTATTTAAGCTCATGATTAAAATTTCGTGGGTCGCATTCATGCGGTAGAGTGAGCGTATTGTAACTTAATCAGCAGTGAGAGGCTTTGCCTTCAACATTGCAGTTCCATACAGACAGAGAGAGTTAGTGACGGAGTATTCGAATAGGTCGGGGCCCTAACAGGGGCTAGGTTCCCACCGGCTGGTGTATTATATTTCAGTTAACAGTAATCTCATTTTTCCAAAGAAAAGAAAATCCCTCACCTCACCGGACTAAGGCTCTCTCGGAGCTTCATAAATCATTTCTACCCTCACAGCGGTGCGACTTGGTGTAATTTGCTAAGCTTGCCCAGGAAGATTTAACTGACAAAAGAAAAATTGCACGTTAAGTTACCTCACCTTTTCTCTCCTTCTGCTTTAGCTAAAAGAGGTTTTCAACCGTTCTCAGAAGCCCTTGTTATTGATATTCATCCTTGTCTTCGGACATGTAGGTAAATTTTTAAGAAAGGTATTTTCACGTTTTCACACTGGCGAAACTACAGGACCTTCCATATCAGTGGGCTTAATCATCTGAAGTGTTGGACAGTGACCAGGAACTAGAAATCTGAGCCAGCCGCTTACTACAAAAACAGAAACTCGAACATCATGATTCAGCATATGTTTTTATCATTTAAATGATTAACAGGAGTACAATCCAGTTCTTAGAGACCGACCCGACGGTTGCGCCCCCCCCCCCCCTCTCAATACTCCTTCAACTTACCTTCGAGTGGGCTCCTTCCGCCCTTTGTTATCCCGGCATCACCACTTTTCCGTCCGCCCGAGGGGGTCATTCGTGTACTTGCCACCTTGGTAAGCACTAGCCTCTCTGGTGCCCTAGTTGAATCTGTAGATTTTTCAGGGAGTTGGTTAGGCTTTGTAAGTACCGTTTATGAACACAGAATGCGCTCACGTTAACCCTTGTTAGCCCCCCCCCCCCCCCCAGCCGTAGCTTTCATCTCTGTTTACTTTCTCCCCTCCTCTGAGCTAGAATCCCATATTTGTAGGTTGCATAGGCAATTTCTTCGTTACTTAAATGTGTAAAATTAATCATTTAAATGATCTGGCTGCAGAACCAGAGAGGCCTACTGTCCCGCTTTCTTTACTTGTTATGATTTCACCGTAGCCATTATAAAATAACTAGCTCCATTTATTTTACGAATAAACAAGGAATCATAAACCAGTAAACCCATAATGAATAAGTTCATTGACAAGAGGAAAAAACCTAACTAACCACGGTAGAGGAAGAATGGGGACCTCTATGTAAACTTACAAATTTTCATTCATAGCAACCAATAAAAACCTAATAGCACCAATAAAACTATACTCTTGATTACTTTCACCTTTTCTCCAAGTGCGTCTAGTATGTCAGATGTGTCTCGACGAAAAGTCCACCCTTGAGAAAGACGAGTCCGGCAGATGAAAAGTTCTGCATCCTTGAAACAAGCAGGTTCTTCCAATTCGTCTCGACAAGACATTTTTTTCCCCTTATAATTGAGTATGGCAGATCCTTCTCGACAAAGAAGTTAAAAACCAATCTACATTCCCCCAATTTCGTGATGCTACTTAAAACTCGAAAACATTGAAATGCTTAACACAACATAAATCCGTAACATTTTTTAATTTTAGATCCCGGGTAGCAAAGGGGTTGGAGAGTCGACCTGGCAATGTCCGCATCGAGTTTTATATTTATTTGCTAATCATTACTGGAATAGTCGAAAATGCCCCTGGATCCCCAGGTACTTTTTGCTTAGAGCCTACGGCTAAAATTCAAGTAACATGGAATATGTTTTATCCATGGTTGTTCGGAACTTTGGAGCCACTCGACTGATCTTGGACCTTGATCTTGCATCTTCAAGCATAATTCTTAGGAGGATACATACCAAAGTTCAGCTTAAATACTCCAAAGCTGATCTGCATAGCTTAAATTTGTACGAAAGTTTTTCATGACAAAAAAAGTTACGCTTTTGGTCAGTTAGGTCATGGCTAAAGCATATACATGTTAAATGAAGGACGAAACTGCAAGATGTTATACTGATGAGCGTTAAATTGATATTTCGAGCTTTAGTTTTCGGGATAATGACCGAATTTGTTTATGTGTTTATTTTCTCCAAAAAATATGTGATTGATCTTTGAAATTAGTTCAGTAATGTAATCAGGAGGTAGTTGCTCTAATAATTTCGGATGTTGATGAACAGCAAACTCACTGAGCTCATGACGGTGTTACAAGAGTCACTAATTAGGAATTTCCATTCCAGACGACGGAAGACTGGAATGATGATGAACAACGAGGGGTCGTAAGTGGTTCGACTGGTACGAAGGGAGTAGCGTCGGTAAGGAAGGTGGAATGACGGGCGGAGAGGGGTAGACAAATTGAGAAGGATGAAGGTGTTTCTCAAGGTGCTGACTTCACTTTGACGTTATCACTCGAACAGTAGGAGAACAGATTGGGAGAATTCCATCCTCTACGGTTTACCTCTCTGGTACAGGGTCAAAACATCGTACGATTGGTTTGATCGATATCCGATGAAAGTTATAGCGTTCGCAACCGGATCTGTCAATCGGAAACTAGAACTACGCCGACACTGAAGGGTATTTGAGAGTTCCGTAACGATAACGCTGTTCCACTACGAAGTATGCGACTCTGGATGTAGGGCAACCAAAGATTCGTCTTATCCAATAAGGTCGCTTTGATAAAAGATAGTCTTATCCGAGGTAACGCTATCCGTAGAAAAGAAAAACCAAGGACGTGTCATCTTAAAAATGAAGAAGGTTCCAGTTGAGCAAAAATTATTGAACGAGACTCCCATTTCCTAGACCAGCTTGGCTTTGGATACAGAACGCAAAAAAAATGCAGTATGATGTTAACTATCAAATTTATGGCGAAGACTTATTGGAAAGTCGTGTATGCATACATGCGTCCCTATGTTTGGTTTGAAGTAGTAAATATGACCCATTCTCCATTCACTGGCTTCAACTCAGGCACATTGAATAATAATTATTCAATATAATCAGTGGATCATCTGATTAATCTAATGAAGAGAAGAATACAGTTCCTAGAATTAAAATTATAAGCTGTTTTCCCGACGATTTCCTGATGCAGCCAATACTTACAAAAAACATGGTTTCTCAGATCATAATGTAAGACTTACATTATGATATTATGATACTTAGTATTGAATCTAACGACGGGTGTGATCTGTACTATGCGGTTTCGTTAGTCATGTAAAGGTCCTGAATGGTCGACATGCTAGATTACAGCTTCAGAGTGTAGATAGCAAAGAAACTAGCTTTAGGAAGGTGAAATTAATAGGAGGAAGGCTTAATTTTCGAGGGAACAAACCAGCAGTAAAACATGACTCACGTTAAAATGACTTAATGGGAGTTAATGATGCAATGTTGTTAATATCCTAACAACCGTCTTACGGAATGACGACAAATACTAACAGCTATCGGGCTTTACCGCGTAAAAATAACGCATCTTCATTCTTCATATTTTTTACGATTTTAATCACCCCATGATAGATGATAGACTTCTTTCGTCGAAGTAAGTCAGAACTATGAATCAAATTTTTTTGCTGAACTCCAAAAAGCTGAAGTAGTATAATATACAGATTGTGTTCTACATGGTTTTTTGAAGTTAATTTCCTCAGTACAAATAAACAAAACAGTAGTATAGTAACTGCAACTCAAGTGCTGACTGATCTGTCGCCTCCCACGTTTTAGTGGTTACCTAGGAGTCTCACACTAAAATCTAAGCGATGAAAATCGACGGCCCAAGGTTCCAGGTTCATTAACTAGTGCACACGTTTGTACGTTTTTTCTGTAAAAAGTATGAAAACTCATCGACCGAAATTTGACTCTGAGGGCGTTTTAGGTCTAATAACGACCCACCTTACCCATAAAGCTGGTATCCGCAAATCAGCCTATCTGGTATACAAGGATACCGGCAAGATGTAAAAATTGTATGCTGTTTGGTTGAGTCTAAGTTATTTTCGATGAGCTGTCTACATTTCGACTAATGTCATATATTCAACTTGAATTGTGACCGGGGCTCTCGAGAGGTATAAAGCCTTCCTTGTGAGCAGCGTTCACATGATCATGGACGAACAAAGATCAGGATATCGTGCTCAAATTGTATGGGTAGAGGCAGGAAAACTCCGTGCATACAATTTTTTAAGAGAGATAGCTGCAAGCGATACCGCACACTTTGTCTAACTGCCCGAACCCTACATGAAATGTACAGCTAAGAAAAAGGTCGATGGTCTTGGACAAGGTTTAAAATGTTATAATATTGTGAAGTAAAAGTAATTCAATACCTCAAATACTGAATTTTAAAGTAAAATTCTTTGAATTGCCAAGTTCAAAGCCATAGCGATTCACCATTTCGTGATATTGAGTTCCTCTATTCAACTTAATTTACGGATAGGGGAGAAAAGCAGCGAGTAGAAACCTTGATGAACACCTGAACGCTCTGAATAGCCTTTCACAGTAATGAACCTGGTATCCTCCATACTCCCTGAAATTGGAAAATTGGCTACATGGCAACCTTAACTCAGTTGAACAACATCAAACGAGTTTCGATTGGCCTCCCAGACCCCTTATCGACTTTCGGTGACCGAGTTACCGTCCTAATGTAATCCTCGGGGCGTTTGGGGGTCTTCCCTCCGTAACTCCTGCTATCACGGCAGCCAACCTATTGCACAATGCAAACATTGATGAGGCTTTTATAATGGCAGTCCAACGAGCCTTTGAACCATTCCTCATGTTCGTGTTACATTTCGGTTAAACAATAGCCGGTTCAACGTAGAATTTTGCATGCCAAACGGGCATTCCTTTGTAACTCAGCAGAACCGTGCTGTGGGATTTCCCCTTCCGCCGAGTAGACGATTTTTCGAGTCAACATGTTTTTGAATACTTTCAGAGTTGTCCTGACGTAATAACCAACGCCGTGAGTGGTTTGTCGATTTTTCCACGTACCCATAATTAGGGAAAAACTTTTCTTCTGACCTTAAAATCTACCTTCATCGAATTTTTAAACGCCAAGGCACAACTTGCAACACTTTTCAATCCAAGACAACTAGTTCAAACAAGAACTGTTCTTTGGTGCCCTGAGACTTACCCCATAGCACGCCAGTGTCTACCGTCGGCTTATTATCCATGATTTCTCCCCTTTTCTGGGTTTTTACTGCTTTTTTTGGCAATCATTGCGGAATTAATTTTCACCAATATAGAATTTATTTTTGTCATTCTAGATGAACACTACCTTTAAATAGTAACACGTAATCTCGCCATTCCCGACTTGATCATACAAAGAGGAAGTCATGTGATGTCAACTCCTCTATTCAGAATAATCCCTACAAAATCGGCTTTCGGAAATGAATGGACATTATATATCTGACCTTGTTTCCAGAAGGTTAGGTACTCGAAAAACATACCTGAAACAGAAAAGACATTATTGTCAACCTCAAATAACGAAGTTATTTGTTAAATTCAAATGAAATTTTCATCTTTTAAAATTTATTTACTTCCATTGTTCATTTGCATTATCCAAGAGTAAAGTAACAACAACAAATAAAAGACCACGCAAAGGACCAGGTATATTTTAGCCAGTAAATTAAAATGAAAATTCATATTTAGAATTAAATTATAGTACTATATCCTGTATTTAAAACTCAAAATTTTGTTTCTATTCATCTATCTATGCATCTATGTTCTCAATAGACGTCTAAACTGAGGGACCGATTTTGACGGGAGATGTCGCAAAATGATGAGTGAGTTTCGGCGGACAGTATTGGCTAGGTCCGTTTTTGGTTTATTATTCAATAATAAACCATTGTAATCGCTCTGGAAAAAAAAAATTCTAACCCCCCCCCACCCTGAAAATTTCATGGTTTACGTTTCAAAGGGTGTAGAATCCGAATCTGCAATAAAAAATTTTCCGTCCGTCCGCCGTACGCAGGATTTCTCCCAAACGGCTGGAGCAAAAGATCTGGAATTTTCAGGAAAAATCCATGTTGGTCCGACGACGCCCGAATTCTTGAGCCAGCTCTCTCACTCAATTTAAAGTGCCCTTTAAGGGCTGTCAAAGTTTTGTAAAATCCCTAAAAATCTCAAAAAAAGTCAAGGCGGCCTAAATTTGTACTCTTTTTGAAGAACACTCCTTGAGGAATCGAGTGAGCCCCTCCCCAGGTCTGTAGGTCTAACCATTCCCGATTTATGGTGCCAACATTAGCGTTATTTTGGTTTATTATTGTTGTTCTCAACCAAAACACCTATTTGGATTGATGAGTGATTTATTATTCAATTTTTTGATAGCAGTGACCTAGTGACGTAGTGATGTAGTAATGTGGATACTGGAGTAAACTCCTAAAAGGCTTTGTAGCCGATACACGGGTTGAAGCACTCCGATAACCATTAAGAAAAACCATTTGGCTTAATTCAAACAATGAACCTTGGTAATCAACCATGAAAGAGAATGTTTAACCGCCCCTCAAAATGTGTTTCTGTACGTTTCAATATTGGTACAATTCAAAACCAAATTTAAAAACGCTCGAAATTATTATACAGAAGTTCATTATTTCTGTATTAAATCACATATATATAATTATTAGACGTAGCCTATGATAAATCATCTACAGTCGACGCCTCGCTCCTCCTAGTTATTGCATTCAAGACGAAAGTACTTGAGCGGTCGTCAGCCACGCGGTCTAGTTCAGACCAATCATTGAACGGGCTGTGCGGTACAGGTCTCGTGCTCGACCTTCTACCTGACCACCGACTACCTATTTTCATTATCTGAAGATGAGGATTTTCAAATAGTGAGCGAACGGACGATGGTGGTCTCATTTGGTTCACGGAACTAATTTCTATCTTAAACCAACAAAAAACGACCCTCTTACGACAAAAGTTTTTGAGGTTTCCTCTTTAGGGTCCGGTGCGTTTTAGAAACAAATCCCAAGACTTCTTTCCATTGGACAAAAGATGTTCCCAAAAAAGTTTCGATGCACATCTGCCGAGGTATATTGATTATTTTCTTATATCATTTTCCAAGGCGCCTTGAGTACCCTACTCCCGCTCTAGCTCTGAAAAACAGGAGGAGTTTCCCCATAGCGCCGACGGAATGCGGTCTCGAATCCCTGACCTCCGCAGGGCGCAGTATCGACCCACCCACGCTTTCCCCCTCACCATTTTCACGGTCAAATCAGGTTGCCAACCAGGACATTTCAAGTACCCTCTATATGGCCTTAAAGGCGCTTGTACGGGTGCGTTAAAGAAAACCACCGTGAGTGTACACAAAATGAATGTTCTCATCCTTCGAGTTAAGATCACATCGTAGAACCCTCGGTCATGTAGGCATCTCAGTCAAGCAGCATAACCTCATGAGTGAATTTGATTTTAATCATCGATATTTTAACTGATTTTAACTAAATTCAATCTAGCTGTAGACAGACGTCAAACAAAGGGAAATTTCGCATCGTTTACCCGTGGAGACTAGGTATACAATTAAAAAAAAGGTTCTTCCTTCCAAAAATTGTTGTCATGAGAACTTACTAAAAACCTGAAGAATAGTTGTTTTGAACCTCTCTTAGTCAGAAAGAAGATAATTATTACGAATGAAACTGCGATGATCAGCTTTGACAGTTTTTATTTCCACTTGTAATAAGTCCTCATAAATTAAAAACGTTGAAGTTCATCTCGAAGTATTTCGTGAATTGACAATTAAAACAAATTTTAGTGTGTTAGCTCTCTCTCTCTCTCTCTCTCTCTCTCTCTCTCTCTCTCTCTCTCTCTCTCTCTCTCTCTCTCTCTCTCTCTCTCTCTCTCTCTCTCTCTCTCTCTCTCTCTCTCTCTCTCTCTCTCTCTCTCTCTCTCTCTCTCTCCTCCTCCCTCCCTCCATCTTTCTACCTTTTTGCAATTTTCACTGGGAATTGAGGAGCTCAAGTACTAGAACCACCTGATAAGGACACCTTCACTGTACTCAATCCATTAGCACGTTGTTCAACCACAGTTAAGCACATAAGCAGTAAATTGTTAATATTAAGTACTAAACATTTTCAAAAGTTACCAAGTTATTCAAGATTAATGTATAATGCAGTCCATCTCATGAACAGTAGATAAATTAATAAGATTGGTTTGAGTTGAGTTCCTTCAGTGAGAGCATAATCCCTCGGATCATCAGGTGTAGCACACAGGCTGGGGTACACAGATGAGTTGTAGCAGCTCGTGCCTTCTGAACAAGCTGTACACGGCTCTCCTTCCAGATAAATGGGTTTTCCTTCAATTTCACCCTTAGGGCCGTAGGCACAGGCGTACCACCGATAAAATTCCTCCTTATAGATTTTGGTTTTTCCAAAGACCCCTTCGACGTCACTGCAACCTACTGTGTATGTGTCGGCCCAAAGTGACTTCCCCAAAAAGAACCATCCAGGAGTTTTCGGTTTGAAGGATGCGATGACTGGAACCATACCAAACAATAAACTTAATCAACGATAAATGAAGGGATTTGTGAATGTGACATAGACAATTTGAATGCTAGCGTATATGAACAAATATTTCAGGACTTGAGCAAGAGACTAGTTTGTTAATCAATAATAACCTATTTTTAAATCACTAATAATTAATTTTAAACATTTTTGTACGAAAACCACAGTTTTTCTCCACCACTACAAAAACTAATACCATGAAATTCTCACAAAATACCACAGTGGTTTATATAGCGTAAGGTTTATATCAATTAAAGTGTAACCATCGAAATTGTAAAAGTTATTGGTTTATTATTCAATGATAAACCATTGTAATCGCTCTGGAAAAAAAATTCTCACCCCCCCCCCCCCCCCCTGAAAATTTCATGGTTTACGTTTCAAAGGGTGTAGAATCCGAATCTGCAATAAAAAATTTTCCGTCCGTCCGCCGTACGCCGTACGCACGATTTCTCCCAAACGCTGAAGCAAAAAAGCTGAAATTTTCAGGAAAAATCCATGTTGGTCCGGCGACGCGCCAATTCTAGAGCCAGCTCTCTCACTTAATTTAAAGTGCCCTTTAAGGGTTGCCAAAGTTTTGTAAAATCCCTAAGAACCTCAAAAAAAGTCAAGGCGGCCTAAATTTGTACTCTTCTTGAAGAACACTCCACGGGGAATCGAATGAGCCCCTCCCCAGGTCCGTAGGTCAAACCATTCCCGATCTATGGCCCGATTCATGGTGCCAACATTCGCGTTATTTCGGTTTATTATTGTTTTTCTGTTGATATCAGTAACCTAGTGACGTAGTGATGTAGTAATGTGGATACCGGAGTGAGCTCCTAAAAGGCTTTGTAGCCGATACACGGATTGAAATCATTCTGATAATTTCCAGGAAAAATCAGAAAATCTGAAATTTTCAGGAAAACGCTGCAAATTCTCTCACTGGGGTTTATTATTCAATGATTCATGATTTGAATTTTTACTAAGCTTTGGAGTTTGCGTGTTTCACAGGTGATAGAGCGATCATTGAATTTCAGGAGATATGCATAGAGCACTTAAATCGGTTCTCAATCGAAATCCTATTCGTATTGATCAGTTTATCATATTTGTGTGCCTCCTGAAATTCAATAATCGCTCCATCACCTGTGAAACACTCACACTCCAAAGCTTAGTAGAAATTCAAATCATGAATCATTGAACAATAAACCCCAGTGAAAGAATTTGCAGCGTTTTTAAAAGATTATTCGTCCCCTTCTACGGGGACCTCTCCATATGATATTATCGGAAGAACCATTGTTACTTTAGTTTTAAGTACTGTCGTGAAAATTTATTCCAAATGTGAGAGATCCTTATTGGAGATTTGGACGCCTTAATTGGATTGCTAGAAGAGATAAAACTGTAGGTTCAATGAATCTCAAGAATAGATGTATCACTCTTTCTAGTTGTAGTGAACTTACCTATAATCGTGGACGGAGTGTATACTGAATAATCAATTAACTCTCTTGACTACTGCTGGCGAGGGATGTGGGGGAATTGTAATCATTATGCGATCTAATATAAAATGATAAAGGACAAATACCCCGTTGATATGTAACCGTGTCTCAACTCAATTTCAGCTAAGAAGAGCAGGCGTTAATGACCAGATTAGTCTATTCAGCATATTATTAAGCGCCGTTAAGGCTTGGCTTTTAAAACATGATTGAACACAATATACCACTCAAGTTCTTTGGTACTCGAAGAAACAGACCGGCGATGTAATCCTGTGCCGGCGTATCATTTTTCACTCGATGAGGGCCGTTAATTAATTTCATCACGCCCAATTTTGCGAATCTTGGAGTTCGGAAACACTTTCCACCATTTGTTGCTGGAAAAATGTTATTTGTTTCAATGATCACCCGATCGTACGAACCAAGCGTAGTAGCAAGTTCTTCCAAGTCGTAGTCCCACGTCATTTGCCTACACAATTAGTAACTGACTTCAAGCTTAAATAAACACTAATACTACACTAGTACTATTTTGAGTACTCAATTGAATTTGAAATAGATGGTAGAAAATGTAAAGTAGTCTTCCATTATTAACTCTTATAAATAAAGTTAGATAATTAAACATTTTCGTTTATTGGTTTCAGTAATTAACCTTTGTTGTCTATTTAACGTAAATATTTGACATTACCTACTTTTGTACTTTAATTAAGACTCTACCTCATATTTTTTGCAGGTGGCAAGGATGGCTTAGATCCAGACGCTATACTATTTCTTTCAGAATTGTGAATCGCTAGAATTGCCACCCTTACTTCGTGGTCGACTTTTATAACTTGATCCGACGCCCTAGATGAATATTTTCTTCTTAGAACATCGTAACCGCTTGGGTGAAGTATGCATCCTGCGTTCACTACAGTGCTCTCATTGATGGTACACTCATATTCGGAAGAGCACCATTTGGGGGTTGGGGGTGTATACCACCACCAAAATCCATCCCCCAAACACGAATCCCATAGCAGTCCCAATAAACATAACTGCGTCAACATTCCTCTTCAATATTTCTCTGTTATTGAATTTGATTGAGGCTGTTGTCATTGTGCCGTGCTACTCATCCAAGTGTCCAATCGTACCCTAGTAATAGATATATTGCTTACTATCACTTGGAGAAATGAAAACGTGAAGTTATCAATATTCATGCAGGTATCTAAGTAAGTAAATGAGATTTTGAATCGTATTTATCTCCCAAACATTCATCTAATTTCAGAGATTTGAAAAATTATGTAATAATACTCCAATTAAATGTAATAGAAAGGATAGTATTTAGGGGAAGATCATCTTCTTTTGTACATATAATGGCCTCATATGGGGCTTTGTAACGTTCAAAAACCCCAACATATTGTCGTTACCGGCTTCTCCATCGCCTCTCCTGCACCAACTGGTTCAGCCCGAATCACAGTTAATGATATGCGCTCCCAGAGCCATCTTCTACCTACAACCTCACCTCTACCCTTCCTATTCGCAAGGCCTTCCCTTAAAACGTCAATAGAAGCTCGGGATCTGTGATGCAGCCATCCCATCAACAGAACACACCAAAGCTGTGAATGTACAATGAAGCTGTTGACTCACTGATTTCACTGTTGGTGAAATGATGACTGTTCTTGCTTCAGCAGATGCAAGAACTGACGCCAATACCACGGAGGGAGGAAATCTACTAGACGAATTTGGACAGTCATAGCAGTAGTTGATTGTAAAGAGAAATTGATTGATTCAGTATGCTTGTGACTAAACAAATAATAACAACCTCTTGAGTAAATTTTTGCCTTTTTTTCTGGCGTCGTTTTTAATGTTCAGAATGTAATTGTATTGGCCCTCTAATATCACACTCGACTTGTCAGTATGCTACCTATTAGATAAATTCTGTCTATTTATCCGTATTTATTTATCCGTCTACTAGATAAATTTCTGTTCTTTGTATTATTATGTGTGCTAAATTGAAGACACGTCAACAACATGAAACAACATTTTCAATTTACTCAGCCACGCTGAGCAAAGGCTATGTTAGATAGGTAGTGACATCATTTATCGCTCCTATTCACAGCTCCCTGTCCACAATAAAGTACTACTATATGAGCAAGTGATTAAAACAATATGAGCCTACGGCTGTCCCTTATGGAGCTGCACCAAAAAGAGCAACCTCAAAATCATCCAAACAGTCCAGAACAAAATTCTGAGAAGCATAGTAAATGCCTCTTGGTATATTCCAACAAATCTGCATCGCGATCTCAAGGTTGAGATGGTCTACGATAAGAAAAGAAAAATCTTTTCTATTAGGTTTAGTGTTAAACTAATATTAACAGACCCGGAAGATTACAAGACGCGGTACAACGATATGAGTGAAGTAGTCTAAGCACGCCGCCTGGTCGTCAGTGATTAGTACATCAAGTTCAGGCCGCCCAGTGTGATGCAGCTGTCACTAGGATTGGGAACGCTGGCTTCCGTAACATTTCTGCATCCCACCATCAAGTCTTCGTACTCTCAATATTGAAGAAGGCGAAACGTCAAGGAACCCAAGAGGTCATTCCTCCTCACAAAGATAGAAAGACTCGCGTTACAAATGATCGTGAAATTAGTTTTTTCTAAAGCGAATAGTAGAAGATTTTGGGTTCCGAAGCGCTACAATCTTTGTTAAGGTAGTATGCTTATAGTGCATTGCAATTAAACACATTTAAATATCAACTTGGAACAGCGATATGGAACTTTTTATTTCCTCTCCAGATGTTTCGTTCACTCTTTAATTCCGTATCCAAATTCGCCGTTTCGCAGAAGAGAATATTTCTTGCGAAGTTTTGTTTCTTCATAGGCTCTTTCATTTGACCTAATCATTTTGGAAAGCGGTGGCAGTTTTCAGGAATGGAGAATCCGGTTTAGAATCATACGGAGATGTGGGAAAGAGAGGGGGTCTCCTCCTACACATGACCTTGACACCCCCCTCATTGCCCCTCAGCAAACGTCTTCCATCGATCCTAGCGAGGTCTGATTGTTTACAACCGCTCCCACCTGACCCTCACTTTCATTCTCGGGAAAATCAGGGAAATTCGTATTGAATAGTAATAAAGATGTGTAATTGGAAAAGTTAGTCTTCCCTATTTTATGAAGTGAAATGATCCCTACCTATGTTTGAACATTGTTTTGTTATAGGGCCAAAGAGCAATGAAATTTGTATTTGCATGACAAAAAATTGAACTAGTTTTCAACATTTTTAAATTAAGTTCGAATCCAAATTCTTGATAATCTTTGAAAGCTCGCAGAATGAATAATACAATTTGAGATTACTGATGATTCACAATAAAATCTAAACCCCCATCACCCTATAAAATTTAAACGAAAAAATTATATAGATACTAGATGAAAAAAATGGACAGAATTACAGAAAAAACGTCTGCCAAGTGGGTGTGGCACATAGCTTCCTCGTATCCATAACATAACTGTATAGATCATTGAAAATTATTATTGAGTAAAGCTACATCAGTCCGAACAATCCCTGAAAATTTCATCGAAATTGGTCAAGAACTCCCGGAGTTATGCGCGTAACAAGGATTTCACGTTTGCGGATGCGCAGAGGCTACTATTGATCCGGGGGTCATGAAACCTATAGGGGACCATCTACACCCCAACCCGCACGATCCCTGAAAATTTCATCAAAATCGGACTATAACTTCGTGTAGTTTTGAACTTAACAAGGATTTGCTGACAGACAGACACACAGACATACAGACAGACACGGAACCAAAATTGTTCAGAAAGGTATAAAACGCAAAATGCGAGTACAATTTTTGATTTTGGAGACAAAAAAATTTTCACATTCCGAAAGTGATAACAATGCTTCCGTTACCTTGGTAGACTCGGAAGCAAAAACTGTGAAATGGATGAAACATGTATTAACAAAAACACGATTGTCTTTCACTCTCTGGCAGACACTTTAAGCGGAATTACAATTAAATAAAAAATACCTTTTTTGTGGAGAAATATCTGTGTAATACGCAATTTTTGATTATCACAAGTCATTGCCAATAAAGACAAGAACTAGATAATATCGCAATGGAATAGCGTTTTCATGCGTTCCTTCTGAAATGAGTTTTTGAATGTAGTCAAGTCCTGTCTTGTTATTAAATATCACGAGATACAATTTCTATCTCATTAAAATTCAGTAGTTTGATTCGTCGGTTTTAACCACATGTCGAAATGTGTTTAGATATGGGATTTTCCCAAGTATTGAGGGGTTCGTAACACGAAGTTATTTATGACGAAGTCATTTGATAGTCCTGGGCCAGTCACGAATTGGGCAAGTGCCGAATTCAGATCATGTTTAGATGGTCTCATGGGTGGGGGTCTAATTTACGTAGATCAGTGATGTCCGTGGAAGGATTTTATAATACAGAAATAATTAACCACTGTGTAATAATGTGCAGTGTTAACCGATTGAATTGATATTTTTCACTTTTACTGTTGTCAAAAAAACCAGCGGGAAGCTACGGACCCTCCAGAAAATGTCATTCATTAATGATTGACATCTTTATTTCACTGGAATGCTTGACATCCTTATCCAATTTCACCTTTCTAGGGTGAGCAGGAGAGAATTTAGATTTTTAAGTTGATCAGGTTGGACCCGATCAGCAATCCCGGACCCTGTATTTTATTATCCGTGGATTCCACGTTTCGAATTATAGTTTTTTAGGGAAAAGAGCGTGCAAAAATAACTTTAGATAAAAAAGCGTTCGTGATCTCAAAAAAAATATGGAAAATCGTCAACAATTTGAGATTTTGTCATTTTTCCAATCTACTACATTTAGTGTTCTTGTATTACCTAGGTTATCAAGTATTGTTAGATAACCAAGACACTGTATCACAATCAAGTACTCCATTAAATAATGCTTGTTATCTTCGTGGAAAGCGTCAACTCAAACCTATTACTCCTGACGGCGTTGTGCATTTTATTTAACTCTGATAGTATTGAGGTTGGTATGCCGCATTTTAAATTAACGCTCTTCGAATCTTCAATCTATTCTACTTGACAAGAGTTTCCGGAATAAACCGTTGTTTTTCGTTCCGGAATTTTCACTCTTTCGTTAATTTCATCATCTCTCTTCCACCCGTGTACCAGAACAGTTTTCCGATCGAACACTTTATCTCAGTCTTGATGCGTACCCGTTAGCATTGCGTGGACCTCAACAGAGGTATACTGTCACTTTGTGGTTGAGCAATGAAAACCACCAAGGTTTTGTGTCGAATCTACAAACATTTATGCAAATAAGAATTGATGTGATGATATCAATCTTTATTGTTTGAAACGAACGTTTATGGTCTGGTCCCTCTAGATTGTGCATAGCATTGTCCATTTTCCAGACAAAATCCTAAGAGTAACTTTTTTCTTTTTTTAACATCGGATTTTCATTTTGATCTGACTAGATTCCAATCCAGCCAAACTAGACAAACATGCTGAATAAGGCGCTACGCCGTCCTACGAGATCGTTTACGTTGGTGTATTGAAAATATTCCCTCAATAACGTCAAGATCATAAGGGAGCTGATGTGCCACCTTACTATTCTGGTCCTTGAAGTTATAATATAGTCTACGGAACGTGTAAATGCATTAATTGATAGTTTTCCAGCACAGAGGTTCTATTAACGCTAGCTACTAGAAAAATTGAAGAAGCAAAGAAAATTCATAGATGTACGTCACATTTTTATATCAGCATGTATTGTTGAATGTTGAGAGTGTTCCGTAAAATAAATACATTCGTGAAAAAAGTTAGGTTGTCGACTAGCTAAAAGACATCCCTGAGTAACAGTATTCGACGATTAATAAGGAATATTTTTGTTTTCATCAATGGATTCAGAATTTGTTTTAATTTCGTCAGGGACAGGACACTGCGAGAGGTCGTCCAACAAATATAGATTGGTGCTCTCCAAAATACTCTTGCGCAGGAAACCCTGGAGGTAACGAAACCTCAAATGTGATGTGCAAGTATCCAACCAAAATACCTGGACTGCAATGTAGGCATTTGAAGATGACTATCACTTACTTGAAAAGAGGGCGTTTGCTGGATCTACACAACAGAATACGAAGGAAGATTGCCAGTGGGTACTTTCGAAGATTTCCTCGGGCCGCGAATATGAGGATATTGAAATGGGACTTTGAGTTGGAAGCATTAGCGTACCATTGGGCTATACAATGCATAAATAGCACAGAGGTCTGCCGAAATACTCCACGACACCCAACAGTTGGGCAGAACATGGCGACGAGGTGGTGCATTTTGAAATCTTTCTTGGTAGGCTTTAAGGTTACGACGGTATCGCATAGATTCTAACGCTAGCGGGTCACCTCCAGAGCTAGAGGCGTGTCACATTGGTACCAAGGCGGCAAAAACTGTTTTTCAAAAACCGGAATTTCTTTTCAATTGTGCTTCTATCAGTCATTTTAATAAAAAATCACAAGCTGGTATGGATTTCCGGAGGAAAAAAATCTTCTATTGTTTGAAGTGGAAAAAAAACTAATATCACTTTTAAAAAAGGCGTCTAAAGTTTTATACAATTTCTGCTCACTAAGATAATTCTTTCGGCCAAAGAAAATTCTTGTACGTCATGTAGGGGAAATTGGTTGAGAAAAGACAATTTTAAGCGCTTAATTACCAAAAAATCAATTTGGAGACGTACCCGCTCCCGAGAAACACCGGAATAGCAGAGACTAATTTATCGACACTTTTGAGGGTTTTTCTGATTTTTCAGCAAAACATTGAGATTTCTTGCTCATACGTCCATGTAGAATCTGGGACCAGTTGCAATCGCCTCAGCCCTAGAAAATACTTGAAAACGAAAACCCGCAAGCGCTTTTTGTGTAAAATTTGTTTTTGTTGCATTTTTCGTACCATTAAGGTGTAAAGTTACATCTTTGATTCTCGGGCTATTGGGCTCGCAAACGAGCTCACCTTGAAGTTTTCTGATCCCGATTTATGGCGTTTTAACGAAAGTCCATATACAATTGTACTAAAAATGTTAGAACATTTACCTTGGTCCGTAAAGATTTTCAGAGTTCACCCCGGCCTCCAGAACCTCGTTTGAAATTTTGAAGCCACAAGATATCAGTCTCATATAATAGATTGTGCTAAGTATAAAAATTGCTGAAAAAGAGATTAACACGATCTCTGCAAAAGTGTACGCGGTGGGGCGATAACCATCATTGCGCCAAAAAACTTTTAAGTACCAATTTTCTGATGAAAAGGGGTTTTTGCCGCTTTTTGTATGTTTCGCACCATTATGCAATTCTTATTGTCTCGGATATTCAATTATCATGTACAACAAATGGCTTCAAATGATTCAACAAAGGTTTATTGTTTCTATATTTCACTTGATTGAATCACTCATTTATGATTATCAGACTTAGGCTACAGTTCTTCCATCCTCGCTTCCTTCCTCGCTCGCCCATATCTTGCAATTTTATAACAGATGCCTAAAAAAGAGCTTCTCTTATGTTCCACCAAGGTAGATCTATTCACTTGGCCTGGAGTAATGTGTTGAACAGTTCCAGGCCGAGTTCCAACGTGGGAAAGGAAGGTGAGGTTTTAGTGGGTTTGAATCCTACATAACCCGAAGAGCGGTCCCTTCTGGGTATCTTACGAGATCCGATTTTCACCTTACGATCTTAAAGATTTCCTCACCTGCCTACCGAGAAAAAAAAGGTAGATCGATTCCGAAAGAAATTAGCTACAACGATTCCTCAGCTGATCACTGTTCCCCATGATTCTAATTGGCTTCTATAAGTCTTAAAGGCAATAGGATGACTTTGTCTTAATTAAAACTCCGTGAACACTAACCGCTACTAGTCCCTCTATATGAAATAAAATCTGATACCAAAATACCTTTAATAGCGCAATATACTGTACAGAAATCAAAGAATAGAACTACCGAATTAACACATCTACGCTTCTCTTGTCCGATCACAATTTTTTTTAAACTTTATTTCAAAACAGTGACATTCTAATTGTACAAACAGCTTCGATCGTCGCAATTTACTAGCTGATTTTTACTGTGATCAGAGTCGTTCAGATCCAAATTCGTAAACGTCAACTCAACGTCAATTCAACATTCATTCGATTCATTGAAGCGATCAAACAAACATAAAAACCTTGTTATTTCAAAAGCTTCCGGTATTTGATTTTTTAATGATTCACCCTTTGTGAATGATAGAAATGCCAAGAATTCAGATGTAACTAGATCGCTAATGCCGTTAGGTTTGTTCCAGTGATTTTGGAGAAAATTTTCAAAAAGCTTAGCAGACAGACAATTTTTTTTTTTTTTTTTTTTTTTTGTCATTACAAAGGTGTAATATTGAAAATAATATATCAAATATTCTACTAGCCCATGATCGTAGTGAATTATAGTACAATAATTTTTGAATCTCGAATATGCCCATGAGTTTTTTCAATACTTTTCGCTCTGTTGTGCTTTCAGGCGTGTCAACAAATTCGTGTCGCCGAGGAAAGGATGGGATAAATTTCCTTATGAGCAAAAGCGAAAAAAACTTCGTGCTATTCAGAAGAAACTTAGGGCGAACGTTGATATATATGAACCTATCGTGGACTGGGTGTACCGTCAACTGGGCCATGCTAACCCAGGACATATCAAGCCTTTCAAATACGACCAGAGCACTAAAGAGTTATTCCAAGTCAGTAAGCTGACCAGTGATCAATACAACTATTTCGAAGTAACGTTAACTGAACAATTGGCATTGTTCGTTGAAAGTTGTTAAAAATATGTAATCTTCAAAATCGTAAATCGATATGTTAATTAGATGTACTCTACAGTGCTCTAAGGTCGGCTTATCGCCTCCATACCTTTTAATTGTAATAAAGATGTAGCAAAGACGATGATAATATGTCCCCGTAAGCATTAACACTTCAATAGTCCCTCAATTCGCATCAGAAGCAGATGCCTTAATACCAATAAACATGCAATTAAACTGTAAATTGAGACAAACGTTGAAACCGAAGAATAGAACAACTGAAATTTAGCGAGATAAATCAAACACCTACCTACGGTTCATCTGTCCGCAAACATGTAATGAAAATTGAAAAATCCCATTCAAAAGGAACTGTTGAAGATATGACACTGCAATTGTATGGGCTGATCCGTAAACCATACCACTAGACGTCATTGAATGCTAGTTGCACCACATACGGTATTATGACTCCGTTATAAACATAACGGAGAATACCAACCTTTCCTATACTTTCTGTAGTAGACATATATCCACACAGATTTGGAAACCCACGAATAGAGCAACTGACATTTAATGAAATGAAATAAAAACACCTTCACGTCACACACATCACCCTGGCTTGCCTAAAAATGTATAGGTAAATAAGAAGAGTTATAATAAACTTGATATCAAAATGAACTCTTGAAAGAACGATGAACTAGCAATCATATCAGCTGATTCGATCGTCACAGTTTACCATGCGATTTTTACTTTGCTCAAGGGCGTTCAAATTCACATTCGTGTTGGCGTTCTTTTTTATGTCCAATTGTAGCCCGTGGCGAAGTGATGAACGTAAAGAAATCCGAGTGGGCGCATTCGATTCATGGAAGGAATGTTTGTCCACAACGAACATATCGACATCAGTGTTATTTCAAAATTGATTGATATTCTGATTTGTCAATACTTCGGCTCTTTGATTTCACTCTTTGTTTGGCAGAAAGTGACGCAGAAAATGCACACAACTAGACCTAAAATGTGATTTTACCCAAGTTTCATTTAGTTACTTCCACTAGTTTTGAAGAAAAGCTGATATCTAAATACCTAAAAAGTATCATTACACTGTATACCAGTATTTTGTAGTAATTTTGAGAATGAGTGCTTTCCCCGTTGCAGATTATTTGGGCCGAGACAAATCGCGTTGGATGCACGGAAGTAACTTATTTAAATTCCCAAGATTGGGTGACGGTAGCTTGGGTGTGTAACTACGCTCCTTCAGGCAACGAATTCAGTAGTCCCAGCGTCTACGAGCCTGGACCTCTCTGCAGTCTATGCCCGCGAAAATCCGAGTGTTTTTGCGAAGTAAACCCCACGGATGACCCTACCAACTCACACCCGTCCCACGCCCAAAACCAAGTACTATCTGTATTGTTGGAATTACTGCTATTTTATTCGTTTTAAAGCAGCACTAAAAGGTAGATCCACGAAGTTTACTGTTTTTCAATCATTTTATGTTCTTACGATTTGTATCACGATTTGAAGAAAGTGTTTCATTTTCAACATAACTATAATTGTTATTAGCGGTTGCATTGCAAAAAGTACTCTACCCACTTGAGTGAATTTTGCAGGAAACGCAAAAATCTGCATCACATTAATTTTAGCTCATACGTTCACACTTTTTTTTGTAATTGACCGTTTTCTTCTCCTCTATTGTGTGGCGAAACAGTTAGATAGTCGGTGGAAAACGTGATTATTTACGTCAAATTTTGAATTTGTAAACCATGGATAAAATACGTTTAGGCTGAAACATTTTTGGATAGAGTACCTTTTGGTTGAAAACGTCGGATCTATAAGATGAGGCCTAGTGAGGCGGTTGGATATCCTTTGGTACTGTATGATTGATAAATGGGTAGAGTACGTTTTGCTTGGAACACACCTCAACTGTTTAGTACTTTTTTGTTGAAAACTCGACTTTCATCGCTCATTTTTCAACGGATAGAGCACGTTTTGAGATGAACCGACTTCAATTTCGCGAAGGAAAAGTCCCCCAAACCAGTAACCAACCATTAGCTCGAAATTGAAAAAAAAAAAATGTCGTTTAATACTTTTTACGATGCAACTATTGCTTGAGCTGAAGAAGTTTTCCGCTTAGGTACTGAGTTCTTGCAAAACGGCAGCGTAGCTGAGCTAATAAATTTCAAAATGCCGTAGGTAATAAAAAAGTCTGTCGAATCGGGTTCCTTGTATTCATAACATGAATCATGAAATATTTTGTTATGATTCGAGGGGGAGGAATGCCACACGTTCCCGCAAACATCAACCGCAGTGAATCGACAACACCGTTGTCTCCAATGTAGTATTATTGGTGTATCTTACACTTATCCACACTTAATTTCCTCAAAAACATACCCTCTAAAAAATCTACGCTTTTTATACTACTGGAAAGCAGATACTTTTACTAGGGAGTAAGTTACTGATCGTTTTGAAAACAATTAATTTTCCAGTTTGAAAAACTAACTTTTCAGGCTTATTTTTCACACTCAAGTTCCTCTCAAGAAAATATTGTTACAGGCTCAGAAATTGGGAAAATTCAACGCTTTTTCTATTGGAGTACTCAGATTTGGTTTTGCTCTTCACATGAAGGGAGGTACGGCCTTTTTAGTTACCAAACGTCGAAAACACTAAAAACTTCTCAAACTGAAAAAAGTCAGATTTTTTGTTGAGTAAAAAAAAAAACACAGGAAAAGAGGCAGAATACCATTAAGGAGATTTGAAGATTTTCGAATGTAATTTAAGACATCATGTGTGAATGTGCCGTGTATAAATATACATATTTCTTTTTATAGTTTTTAGTCCCTGGAGTGAAAGAGAAGTTTTGGGTATGATTTTTCCATTTTGCCAAAAAAATACCTAAATGTTCGAAATATTTTAACTAAGGACTACTAGAACAGCCTAGTAATAGTAGTAATTTCAAATTAAATTGAACGCTCGCCAACGTCATTTTTGGGAAGGCGGGAATTCATCAAAAAACAAGGTAAGAAAACAGTTAACTATCCAGTAAATGTCCACTGTTTTGGGTCTATAGCTCAAAAACTCCTAGGCGTTACTTGAATGTATATATGATTAAAGATGTAGAAAATTTAATAAGATTTCATTTATGTAGTTATGAAAAATTGCCCACTGCTCACCGCTTTCAAGGACAAGCGAAAAACCGTAAATGGGGTTTTTCACCCCCTCCTTTCGGCCGGCTCACCTCCTAGGGTTCGGGACTTTTAGTATGTTCATATGTTAGGTAAGACGAATATATTCGTAACGAAGTTAACGGGGATCCAGCGATTCGGGTCTAAAATCCTTCCTCGACCCGGGACGTTCGATGATGCTTGGCCACCAGAAACAGTGTGTCTTTTCAAACAAAACTGGTAAAAATCTCTGCTAATATATTGAGTTCAAGTCATTACTGATTCCTGTGTGAGATACCTAAAATATAATAGCCATGTTCGATGTCACATATAGTAAAGAGAGGGATTCAGCACAAAGTCTCTGTGCAATTTTTGGAAGTTTGTCTCACAATATGCAGTATAAATTCTGAAAATGCTACCAATCAACATTACGAGTTCAGAATCAATTTATAGAACCAATTTGTCAATAAGTGGCTAGTGGTGGAACTTCACAGAAATTTCCTCAATACAAGAAACAGAATTTACGTCATATTTTACTCCGATAATTGCTCAGGCCAAAAAACAGCTTTCGTACAAGTACGCAACCACGAGGAACATTTTATGTCTTTGCGCCCCCTCCCGCACACACACCACGTATTTCCAATTGGAGGCCAGTTTTGATGTAAAACGCTTATCAAATTCAACGTCGGCGAGAGAATGAGGCGTCTCGATAAATGTATCACGTACCTCGCCAATTTCAATTTCATTTGTGGATAATGTACCTAGTATTCATAAGCAATGATAACTACGTTAGATTGTGCTCGTTGACGGTTGCGATGTAATGGTTCCATCGTTTGGTCACTGAGGTTCCGAAGCAACGAATGGTAAAATGTAAAGACATAATCATCACCACTCACAGGACTGTCACAGTTAGTAAACAATATGGTCCCATCGGGTGGTCACTGAGGTTCCGAATGTCCAGGGGTTAACGGAACAAGATTAAATAAATCAACAGCTTTCAAATGAGTGGTGAACGAGTTTTGTACGATCACAAATGTCGAAGATAATGATCCGTAGCAACGAATCGGTTGTAAGCGAAAACCATCAGAAATATTTTCGTGACGCTGTCCGCGTTACATTTTCGAGATCATTTAGCAAAGTAAAGACATGAAATGTCAAAAAGATACCAGATACCTTAAACCGTGCCTTTCACAGTGTAACAAGAACCTGCACACTTCAGTGCAGTAGTTTTCGCGAACTAACATTGGTTTTGTTGTACGTATTTATGCATTAGCCTTCAGTTGGCAGATTTTCGATATCAGTCTCTACATATTCACTTAGTACTTCTCACTAGGTATTTACTCGATTACCTCTTATCCCGTTACCAGCATAGTTACTTATCCCGTGGGCAGCATACCTGCAAAAAACAAAAGTAGGTTAACATCCCTGTGAATTATTTAAAAAAATACCTACAACATCATCGAATTGTAGAGTTCAAACGTATGGATATTGCAAACTAAAAGAACGAAAAGGATACAAACACTTTGATTCATTAGTACCCTAAAAGTTACTTGAACTTATTGAGTTTCAGTTTTACGCCATGTAATGGAAGAGGTAAATCACGGAACAGTGGAACCATAAACGTTTTGGGAAACATAAACGTAGAAAAAAATAACTGAATACAAATCCGTTTCAGACCATTCTAAGACCGAATCCGTGAAAAAACGGTAGGTATACGTCTGTGTAAGTCAGTGTGTTTTCGTGATTCGTTTTTCTTCCGATTCCAATTTTACTTTATTTGTGAAAAAAAACTTTGGAAATTAGTAATTTTACTACGGAAGAGAGGAATTGGAGGGGGTAATACCTAAAAACTTATTTTTCCGCCACATTATTCTTGCTTTGCTCGATCACAATGTCAGTCTAGCTGTGCCACAAACCATAGAAATTCCGCTTTTACGGAGAGAAGGGAGAATAGAGGAGGTAATAGCCAACCTTTTGGTTTATTATTCAATAATGAACCATTGTAATCGCTCTTGAAACAAAATTTTTGACCACACCCCCCCCCCCCCTGAAAATTTCATGGTTTACGTTTCAAAGGGTGTAGAATCCAAATCCGCAATAAAAATTTCCGTACGCACGATTTCTCCCAAACGGCAGTAGCAAAAAATCTGATATTTTCAGGCAAAATCAATATTGGTCCGACAACACCCCAATTCTTTAGCTAGCACTCTCACTTAATTTTAAGTGCCCTTCGACGGTTGTCAAAGTTTTGTAAAATCCCTAAAACCTGAAAAAAATGCAAGGAGGCCTATATTTGGACTTTTTTTGAAGAACTTTCCACGAGGAATTGAATGAGTTCCTCCCCAGCTCCGTAGGTCAAACCATTCCCGATGTACTTATGGCCCGATTTATGGTGCCAACATTTTCGTTGTTTTGGTTTATCATTGTTTTTGTTCTGATTGCAGTAACCTAGTGATGTAGTGAACGTGGATACTGGAGTGAACTTTGTTGAAGTATTCCGATAACCATTTAAGAAAACGCTGCGAATTCTTTCACTGAGGTTTATTATTGAATTCGCTTGCGTTCATGATTTGAATTTCTACTAAGCTTTGGAGTGTGCGTGTTTCACAAGTGATAGAGCGATTATTGAATTTCAGGAGGCACACAAATACCAATTTTTGTTCCCGCCCAGCGTTACCACCCCCTGAAACGTGATATAGTGATAAGCTCGTCTTTGATCAACTGATCCAAATAAATAGGTATTTTGGTTGAGAACAGATTTACATGCTCTAAGCATATTTCTCACTGAAATTCAATAATCGTCTCCATCAATAATCGTTCCATCACTTGTGAAACACGCACACTCCAAAGCTTAGTAGAAATTCAAATCATGAACACAAGCCAATGATCGCCAATAATAATTGAATAATAAACCCCGGTGAAAGAATTTGCAGCGTTTTTTATCGCTGCTCATACGAGGAGTCTCGACCAATTAATTTCATTATATTTTGATGAGTCTGATTTTGCTTCAGTATTTAAACATATTTCATCACATTCAATTTTCAATATGAAAACGGGTGAATGGAGAGGGTACTACTGATAAACCCTTGTTCCATCACCATTTTCATCTGATTTTATTGACTATTTCAATTTACTTTTATTTTCGACTCAAATTTTAGTATGATTGTGCAACTAACCTCGGAAATTTGGGATTAATTTTCCGTCAAAAGTAGGAATGGAGGGGTTATGGTCAAAATTTGTTGCAAAACAAATTACATGTTAGATGGATTGAACGCACAATATTACAGTAATGCAGTGCGTACGTGCTAATGTGATAAATAAGACCGTAATACTTCTTGGCACATCCTACCATCAATTACACTTCAACGCAAATGAATATTTAAAGGGTCATTAAAGAGCAAACCTCCACAAACTCTGAAAATGTCATCGTAATTGGACCAAGGAGAATAGATTTTGATACTGAATTGTCATTGACACACAGACACGGAACCACAATTGATCAACAAGCCCTGAAACCCAAAAATCTTGTAGAAATAACTATTTTGGAGGTCACAGATTTTGCGATGTCTCGTACGAGCACAAAGCTTCTCTACTATGTTCGTCTGGCAATCGGATTCCGAATCGGACAGTTGTCATTACCTGCGCACCGCTGACTTGGACTGGGAGGTCTTCCCATCACGTAGGTCTAAATTGTTTACCATATCATTTTCATTTTTCAAGTGTAAGTTAAAACTGTTCACAGGTTAATTTCTGTTCCTCATTATCTTTCATCAGTAGTAAAATTTGATACTGAAGCTCTTTACAAACATCATGACTCCCAAAATTTTCACTCCCTATTCATTCCTACAAACGTATTAAACTCTATTCTCAGTTAAAATACCCATAAATTAACCACTAATAGGTTACTTTATCATATATTATACTTTACTTTAAAATACTATATTTTTATTCATGACCGAACCTCAGTAAAACCCCAGATATATATATCTTTTATCCGAATCTCACAAAAATATTAATAATAATTCTGTGGGGGGTCAAGGCTCGACTGTGTGCAGTGTCACGACAGCTATGCGTCCTTTGGCCTCACGCAATATTATCATTTGAATTAGAACTCCACGCTAATTCGTGGTTTGTGTCATCCGCGTTTCATTCAATTGAGGAGCGTTCATTCATCCGACGTTTATTTTTCCACTTCCGCCGACAACCGAGCTCAGTTGTTTCCGTTCTGACATAGTTTTGTGTCTGGCCTAGGTAGGCTGTTGAATCTTGAGAGCGAAAATATCAAATACCACACACATTATTGAAAACATTATTATCTAAGAGATCTAACCTATGAAAAAAAGGGTCAATCAATTTTTTTAGATTATAACTAAGCCTTTAGAATTGGAGCATATATTGGCGTCAATAAATGTTTAAGATTCGCAACTTAGTTGAAACTCATTAGCTAAATTACTCACAGAAGAGCATAACTTTGAACACAGTTTCAAATGAAAACTGCTCAAACATAAGCAACGCCAACATCTAACATTATATTCTTAAAATTAGCACATACTACAGCATAATATTATTATGATAGTTATTATACTACAACAGTACATAGATTTTATTATTTTTTAAACGTGTAATTTTATGTCGAAAAAGACGGTGAGTTTGAGGCACGAATGAAACGCCCTGACCTTCCCCAACAAGGTCCTCCAAGCCCGTCATCCTTGGGGAAGCACTTCCAAGAGTCAGAAGTTATCAGGAAAAAACTAAAGCGAGTAGCTACAAATTCTAAATTTGTACCAACCACATAACATTAAGAACACATTTATATCTATTTATTCAATAAATGTATCTACTTCACGTTTCACACATTGGATGAGGATGTAAGAGGAATGGGGCGTCGTCGTGGCTTCTCTTCTTGAATCAATTTACGGGTACGGCGGACGGACGGAAAAATTTTTATTGCAGATTCGGATTCTACACCCTTTGAAACGTAAACCATGAAATTTTCAAAGGGGGTTAGAATTTAAACCAAAAGACGGTGAATTTGAGGCACGAATGAAACGCCAAGACCTTCCCCAACAAGGTCCTCCAAGCCCGTCATCCTTGGGGAAGTACTTCCAAGATTCAGAAGTAATCAGGAAAAAACTAAAGCGAGTTGCTACAAGTTCTAAATTTGTACCGACCACATAACATTAAGAACATATTTATATCTATTTATTCAATAAATGTTTCCATGTGGCTTCTCTTCTTCAAATTTAGGGGTTGTATTTTCGAAAGCTTTCCGGTATCGGATCGGATTTCGACAGATGATCAATCGGATGAGACCATTAGAAGCGCTAAAAAAACCGGTTGCCACAACCTCTTGAGGGTTGAAATACAACGTATCTACATATGGGAATATTCATCATGAGAGGATATCGTCACACGTATTTGGCCTCAATTCGAAACACTGACTGATGTCCAGTGAATTGAAGTTCGAACCCCGCTTGTGTCTAAATTTTGTTTAATTTTTTCCATTATTTCGAGCTTTGTGTTGGTACAAGACTTCGAAAAATGTGTGACCTCCAAAATCAGTTATTTCCACAAGATTTTTTGGTTTCAGGGCTTGTTGATCGATTGTGGTTCCGTGTCTGTGTGTCAATGGCAATTCCTTTCCGTATCAAAAACTATACTTCTTGGTCCTATTACGATGTCATTTTCAGGTTTTGTGGAGGTTTGCTTCTTAATGACCGTTTAAAAATTCATTTATGATGAAGTTTGATTGACGGTAGGATGTGCCAAGAAGCATTCCGGTTTTATTTATCATATTAGCGTCCATGTTACAATAAGTGGGGCAATCTTGAACTTGTCGATTGATCAGGGAATCCCAGGTTACGATATTTTCCATCTCGCGGGGTGTTGAGTATATTTGCAAGTTTAGATTTGGGATATATGAACAATGTTCAATTGAGATAATCTTTGAGGGTTAATTAAAATAAACAACATTTTTACAACAGAGAGGAAACTGTACTGCTAACTTAACTTGGTGGTTATCAATTTTTGGAATTTCTTCAGATTCGTGCTCAGACGGTCTATAGATTATTAAATCATGAAATTTATATTCTAATGATTTTTATAATGAACAGAGTGAAAACGTACCCATCGCATAACAATATTTCTGTATATGACTGGGGTGACGTACAAGGTTTTTCACTCAACTTCGTTAGAACATTGCTCGCATAGATTCTTAAAGAGGCTGATAAATGGGCGTCTTTTGGCTGGATCCCCCAGAACATTCTTGACGGATAATGCCCCAACTATTTCCGTCCATTCAAGAGCCGGACAGATGCGAAGGAGGAAGGTGTATGGTAGGTGGGGGTAGTGGGGTATTTTATTTTTATTATTATTCAACGGGCAGTGCAGGAAGGTTAGCGGTTTCGGCCGGTTTTGAGAGACTATTTTTAGAGGCGAGAGGCTAGAAGCGAGCGTTTTTGTTTACTCCCTCGCGTATCATGGAAACACTCGTGCCAGCAAAAACCGGTGCATTCCGCGTGAATTGACGTTGCCAAATTTCGGATATGAAAGGATCTAATTATTTCAAAAGCTCAATGTACGAGTGAAAGGTTCAATTTTGCGGAATGTCCGTAAGAGTAAATTTTCAAACCGATTTTTACAAACAAATTTTTTTTTACCAATCAAACAAATTTTTAATATAACGCTCTTTATTGTACTTGAAAAGTACTGTTGCATTCACTTCCGTTTTCCACCGAAATTCTTTGAAACTAAAGTAAGTAGTTGGATTGGAAACGATGATGATGTATAGACAGATATGGGTAATTATAAATTGTTAGTTCACTCAGAGTAAACAAATCTTTGTGCTCCACATCAAAATTTATACAATATAAAAAAGCTGTCTCATAAATTGAATATTTAAATTTTTCCGTCGAATAATTCCAAAACCGTGCTTATTGAAGAAATTTGTGTATGTACCAAGGTTGTAGAGCTTAAAAAAATAATAACGAACAAATCTCCCCAAATTATTTAATAAAACAGGGATATTATAACCATTTGAAAATCAGGTTAACTTTGGATAAGTTCACCCCCCCCCCCCCCTCCAATCACATCTAATCCTTGAAATCGCCTGGCGACTTCAATATTTGTCTGACTTAAGTCTGGGAAAGGTCATTCGACTCAATATTAACAGCCTTCCAAGGATTACCTATGTCGAATAAGTTTAACGTTCGACCCAAATCCTTCAAATAACAACATGAAACACCGTTTCAACAAGTTTTCTTTGTGAAATGAGTCATCATTTATGAGTTATGCTGTAAATCGGAAAACGTCTAAGCCAAAACTTTCCCGGGCAAAAATATTGAAAATGTGGGGTCCTTCTGTAGGAGTAATTGTAAAATGAGTGACATGCAGTAAGAGACTGAGTAATATGTTTGTGTAGTAGTAGATGGCCCTCAAAACAAGTACCTAAGAAATAGTGAGCAGTTGCCATCTAACTGCTGTTGGAGGTGCAGTGATGTATAGGGGATTAGCGGGATGGGGAATTGGGATAGTGGCATGGAAGAAATAGGGCATGGAAGGAATCAGCACTGTTCTTTGAACTTCATTCCTCGCCTTACTTTGCACTCGTCCTATTCACCACAGGGTCTTGAAACCACACCCACTACTAAGTAGAGCAGATGCATGTGTCTATCCCTTCTCAAGAAAGTTACTGATATGATGAGGTGGATGTACCAGCAGAGCAAAGTGGGGAATCATAAGCGATACCCATCCTTCTTTACTAGAATGAAATATTTGTTAGAAATTTATTTGCCCAGACAATGAATCTGCTGGTCGATTTTTCGGTGACAATGATTCTGTTTCAAAGGGCTGCTCCGAGTGTCAACAATGTTAATGTGAGAGAAAAATCAAGCGATCGGTCACAGTTGCGAACAATGCCGGCTGAATCGGAGAGGACGTACAGGTGTCGTCCAGCGCTGACACGAGACGAGCCAGGCCCATCGCTCTCGTCAGTTACCGAGTCAGCTTCCGATAGAAATCGCGCACGTTTCACGGGTCTCGGTCATCGGCTGAATAGCGATATGAAACAATGAGGAGAAGCCCATTCCATTTTCCAGTGGCGTTCAAACGTCACCACTCCATCGATAGGAACAAAGCATCTCTAGGTCAGACATCAGTGCTTACCTATGGAGTTTAGAAGTAGTAGATATCGGAATTGTTTGTTTCATCATTTTCAACAATGAACCTATGTAGTCGATCAAGATGAAATGTTGTTCAGCTCTCTTCTCAAACTTCGTTTGCAACTCTACCACAACACGCCTTTTGGGACTTTTCTCTCATACTACACTAAAACTTACGAAACTTGGGCTGAAAACCACATTTGAACTGAATAATCAACATGAACATGTTGATATGATAATGGATGCCGTTTGATTGATGGTAGGATGTGCAAAGAAGAACTACAGTCTTATTTATCACATTAGCATGGATGCACTGCATTACTGTTATATTGACATTCAATTCATCGGACAAGTACTTCGTTTCCCAAACGTCCATGTTACTGGAACAAAATTTCCAGTAGTTAAACCTCCTGTTAAGCCCTAGAGATGAAATTTAAGGCATGAAATGATGAAAACAAATTTGATGTAACAAAATTGATAGATAAAGTTGAAATACCGCCAACCGACATCGACCTGTAAGCTGGCACACATTTGCAAAAAACCACCGTTTTGTTACATCGAACCGCTGCGGGAAGAAAAACTCCCGATTGCTCGGTTGCTGGTTTTTGTATCTAAGAGATTTACTGAACAAGGTAAGACAAGTTCCGTTCCGATATTTTTTTTTTTTTTTTTTTTTTTTTTTTTCGGGATCCCCGACCCCGACCATCCAACCTCTTCCTGTGTGTTTCTGTAATGTTTTTCTTTCATTCCATCGGTTTGTTTTTGCAAACAGAAGGTGCTGGAAAAAATGGAGAAGTGACTAACTAGCGTGGAATGTTACAATGAAGAAACCCTGTAGTTCGTTGATTTATGCAAATCGGTGTGTTGTGGAACCCAAAACATCCTCATCGCATTAAAAAAAACGGTGCAAATTCTTTCACTGGGTTTTATTATTCAATTGGCTTGCGTTCATGATTTGAATTTCTACTAAGCTTTGGAGTGTCCCTGTTTCACAGGTGATAGAGCTTCTACATTATATGTTTAGACAATGTTTCTAGTAATTACTATGTCTAATTCTTTTGGACAGTGAATTTATATCGGTTCATGATTCTATTCGTGTAGAGAAATTCTAAAATTATTTCTGCATTACCACTTTGTTCCCCTTAAAGCTATTCATTTTTAGCATCAAAAACGGCTTACTTACAGGGGTTATAACCACCGAATATGATGATGTTCTGTGTTCTGTTAAAAGTTTTCAGCTGTGAAAGCAGTAACGTCCAAAGCCCTATATCTAAAATTGCTGAAAATGGACTGAAGACCACGTTGTTGCCGATTCCCGCTCCTGGCGTGTTTTTCTCAGCATTTCCCCTATAGGACTTAGAGCACCGACAAAAGGAGTAATCCCTAATGCGGGGTTGAGGGTTTTCTTCCCCGGTTTTCTTCTCTTACGAGGTTTCCCCTTTTCAAGAGAGCCAGATATCAGACTGCATCTGTAGTTACGAGCCGGAGGTCATCCAGTACCTAGGAGAAGGAGTTAGATGTGCACTTCAACCTTTGCACTTTGAACTCCATAATCTTGATTGTTATACCCCGCCTGCGCTACTATGCTGTCTCACCCACAATAGATGAAGAACTCGAGGAGGACCTATGCAGCCATAAAATCATGAATGTAGTATTCATCTTTTACTGCACGTAACGTTTCTCATCGAATCCATCCAGCTTGTCGAAGGATACCACCTGCTGGAAAATCGATAACCAAATGCCAACTGCTCCTCAGCCATCTAGTCATGACAAAACCCTACGTTCACGAAGCGTTCCTGCCACCTGCAACCACACACCTGTCATACAATCAATTTTTCCCTCGGGCTCCCCGCCTAGATAAAAGTACGCCGTGAAAGTCGGTAGATAACGCCCACCTACCTACGGCCAACACTGACCTGGTAACCAACGTACAAACTGATTTTTTTTTTTTTTTTTTTTTAAATATATATCTAGCGTCAACATTTGGTAGATCTGGGGTCAAATGAGCACTAGTACCTTCGGTAGGCCAAAGCCGCGACATGTAGCCAAAGTAGCGACATATGTTCTGCCGGGAAATGTAGCATCACAAAAACAAGAAACATCGGAGTGTCAGAACAACTTTTTAGCCAATCGGGGACTACTAATTCAGAAAGTATTCTTCCTATTATTATTTTCAGATTTTCTAAAAATCACTGGGGTTTATTATTCAATTGGCTTGCGTTCACGATTTGAATTTCTACTAAGCTTTGGAGTATGCGTGTTTCACAGGTGATAGAGCGATTATTGAATTTCAGGAGGCACACAAACATGATCAACTGATCAATCCAAATAGGTATTTTGGTTGAGAACAGATTTACGTGCTCTATGCATATTTCCTGAAATTCAATAATCGCTCTATCACCTGTGAAATAGCACACTCCAAAGCTTAGTAGAAATTCAAATCATGAACGCAAGCCAATTGAATAATAAACCCCGGTGAAAGAATTTGCTGAGTTTCATGGTTATCATCAGAATGCTTCAACCCGTGTATCGGCTACAAAGCCTTTTAGGAATTCATTCCAGTATCCATATTACTACATCACTACGTCACTAGGTTACTGATATCAACACAAAAACAATAAACCAAAATAACGCGAATGTTGGCACCATAAATCATGAAATTTTCAGGGGTGGTTAGAATTTTTTTTTTTTTTTTTCAAAAGCGATTACAATGGTTTATTATTGAATAATAAACCAAAAAGGTGAATATTACAGATGTTGAGAATCGCTGTCATTTTATGAGTTATCTAGACCGCAAGGGAATTGCGAAGAGTGATCGAGAGTGTGACCATGTACTGAATTGTGAACATGTGTGATTGTACTGAAAAAATACAGAAATTCAATGCAAAAATCATTTTTTCGTGACGATTTGTTTTTCACCCTGTAACGTCAATTTTACCGTGTGAAACTACGTTTTTCTGGTCTCAAACGCAACTTTCTTCCTAATCAGTAGAGTAAAATTATTATTCATTATACCGTTGGAAACCTGTGATTCTGGCGCAGTTTTTATGCTTATCGCAAAAATTCATTATCTCGAATTATTTGGAGATTATGGGCTTTCAAAAGCGGAATGTTTTCGAAGAGTTACTAAGTTGACTTTTCATGTTGCTTTCTTCCCCTTAAAATTCTATAATTAAACAATTTTATTTGGTATTAGGAAGATAGGAAATTTCACGGTGTTTCCAATGGTCTCTTCTAATTTGAGCTTACTCTGGAAATGAGGAAACTACGTCCGTTTTAATGAAGTAAGGTCGATAGCACGAAAAAAAAATCTTAAATCGTGAATAACTCTGAATTCAAGCATTTAAACAAAAAACTTGAAGAGGCATTTTTGTTGCAAAATAGTTGTAGAATCGTTCGCTAGAAATCATTAGACCTGTTTTTTAGTTATCCTGTATAGAGTTTCATTATAACCTAACAAGCAGATCCTACAGGCAGGTGCACCTAATATCACCGGCTGCGATGTACGTAATTCCGACCTGAACACTTCATCTTCAACAAGAAAACTAGAGATTCCAAGGGAAAATAACTTAATGCGCCTCTCGTGCTTGCAAACTAAAAAAAAAAACATCGATACGATGCGTCCCATTACGCACATTCTCTACTTCCTTCGCTACCGTTTGGCACGGGTCCTCTCTTTCTCTATGTCAATCACAAAGTTGGCTTTAACAGAGTGCTTCTGTCTGACATGTGGCCCGAAGCCTAGCTGGCTGGGGCAGCATCGAAGCATTTTTGGAGGCAGAGGAAGGGCACAAAAACACAATAATATATCAAGTAAATAATTACATAATCGCTACAAATTTGTTTGGATCCTTAATGAATCAGAATGAGATGTACAGCGTATTTGTTGTTAGAGTGGTTTGTTAGTAGTAGGTTTCCTTCCATACACCATCAGTAGGAGACCCAAACAGGCCGCGACTTTAATTATTTAGGTTTAATCTGAAAAAAAGAAGGGGTTTGGCTGAACAGGGCGATCTAATTCGGTCTGACCCGCCTCGCCTTACCGTCCCCTACTGCAAATATTTGATCTGACTTTTGTCCTCACTGTGGGAGAAAGTGCACACCTCGTAATGCAATGTTGGTTTTGGGCGTCAATATATTGATATAGGAGCTCCAACAAGGTGATTGTTCTAAAAATGGATCCCCACTTTCTTGCAAGATAAAGCTTCCACAGTGCATACAGGTTAAGTCCCATGATTTAAACTTGCTGTCGCCGCTCGAAAGTAGTGCCTACATCTGTATAACCTTTAAGAATGTATTCCTATTTTAAAGCTCACAAGATTTATAGTAGGATATAGGTTTAGAATAGCAAATCAAAATTTCATTTATGTCTTGGTTGATTAAAAATATTCATTATTTACAACAATTGATTAAAAAAAAGTAAAGTAAAGTAAACAAGGAATTTCACCTTGGATTTTCGTCCGACTACCCGGAGGTGTCGCGGACGTCGCCAGCCGTCCTCTAGAGAGGATTGGAACTAGGTCTGACGATTTCGCTCGTGGCTTTCCATTGCCTCACGCCCCTGGGTTGGGAGCGATTTGGATTTACGTGATATCGAGATCAGAGGTGAACTGCCTAACGACAGGACAGGTATACAACACTTGATAGGATTTTTGCCCTAAACATTGGTACCTGCCGGATTCGAACCGGGCTAATCAGTACTCCCACTGAAAGTAAACAGCCAAACTTGCTCGGTCTACCTGTCCCCTTGAACAATTGATACCTGTAGATGTCACCATAAGATGAAAGTCAACTGTCTGCCCATCCAAGGTGTGGTGTTTATTTCGCCGCCATCAACTGAAAGACCTTGGCTAGCTTTTTATATTCTGTTTTTTTAATATTGCAGCCCTTTGGTTTTTTTTACAGTTTGTAGAGGGTGGCGCCGATGAAGATGGGCCATCCACACAAGTTAATGGGTTTTTTTTTTAGTAATCCAGTAATTTAGAGGAGGTTCATTTTATTTAGAGCCTACAAAGGTATATTATTGAAGATAATTAGGAAAAAATACTGGTGAAGTCACAAAAATATAGCATTTATGATGAAACATTAAAACTCTGCCGTTGAAAATTCGCGAAAATCATAATTTAGGAGAAAAGTTGTACATAGAGAATGCCCATTGTTAAACACATCATAGACGTAGTAACTTGTGGGGAATCGAGTGGAAAATGGTGTCCTGCATGAGTTCCATGGGCGCCCGCAGAGAGGGGCCAGGGAGGGTCATTGCCCCCCCCCCCCCTGAGAATCAGGATAGTATGCATAAATTTTCAAATGCACAATTCTTGTTCAAGTCATAATATTGCTCCCGAGTCTACCAAGGTAGCGGAAGCATTGTTTCCACTTTCGGAATGTGAAAATTTTTTTGTATCCAAAATCAAAAATTCTACTCGCATTTTGCGTTTTAGACCTTTCTGAACAATTTTGGTTCCGTGTCGGTCTGTCTGTCTGTGTGCCTGTCTGTCTGTCAGCAAATCCTTGTTACGGGCAAAACTACACGAAGTTATAGTCCGATTTTGATGACATTTTCAGGGATTGTTCGGTTTGATGTGCAGATGGTCCCCTATGAGTTTCATGGCCCCCGGATCAATAGTAGCCTCTGCGCATGCGCAAACGTGAAATACTTGTTACGCCCATAACTCCCGGAGTTCTTGACCAGTTTCGATGAACTTTTCAGGGATTGTTCGGTTTGATGTGTAGATGGTCCCCTATGAGTTTCATGGCCCCCTGATCAATAGTAGCCTCTGCGCATGCGCAGACGTGAAATCCTTGTTCCGCGCATAACTCCGGGAGTTCTTGACCGATTCCGATGAAATTTTCAGGAATTGTTCGGTTTGATGTAGATGATCCTCTATAAGTTTCATGACTCCCGGATCAATAGTAGCCTCTGCGCATGCGCAAACGTGAAATCCTTGTTACACGCATAACTCCGGGAGTTCATGACAGATTTCGATGAAATTTTCATGGATTTTTCTCAAGTTATGCTCCTGCATAACAATAAATTTACCCTGATTCAATATTTACTTAGCCTGATTGAACGAAGTTCTTTAGTCAATAATAATTTTCAATGATCTATACAGTCATGTTATGGATACGAGGAAGCTACGTGCTACACCCACTTGGCAGACGTTTTTTACTTCTGTTCAGATCATGTCACGCCTAAGTTCATTTTGAAGCAAACACATATTACTTTAAAACATTTTTGATCTTACTTTTTTACCGCAAAGTTTCATACCCCCCAGAAAATATACCCCCCTGGGAAAATATTCTGCGGGCCCCCATGATGAGTTCACCGGTATATTCGATACAGTTCACGGTGCCTTACTGGTATACTCGTATGACTACATGAATCGTATGAACGGTTACAACTTTACGTGTTTGTCTCTTGTACTTGATATGTAATTGTGATTTGTGGCGACCAACCAGGAACCTGCGACCTACTGGCCGAAGAAAGTTCCCCATCAAGCTCCACACCTGCGACAGCCTTCGTACCTGGCCTGCAGCCTTCCGGCCCAACCGCTGGCGAATGAAAGCGTAAAGCGCCGGGTTGTAAAGATATCCAGTGTCGGTGATGAGATGGACGGGGAGAGGGGCGGAAGGTTGTTTAGAGGACGGGGAGGGAGTGTGAGGGGCCGAGGAGTGGCGCCCCCTTTTCAGAAGAATCGATTCCACGTGACGCCCCCTGCCGGGGCAGACGGCCGTGCCGGGGGCGGAGGGAGGCGGCCCGTGAGCTCCACAACTCATGGCCGGAATGTCTTCCCTGTTTTGAACTGAGAGGTGGAAACTATGGATCTCGCTTTAACGGTTGGGACCCCCTAGGAAGGTTATCAAGAATAGGTCTTCAAGTAGTTTCTTGCTATAAAACCAGACGATTAACTCGTCTCAATAATAAAGGTATACAATAATGTACATTTTTATTGATGTGTTCAGTCTGGAATCGGCCCAATGGAAACAACCCAATTACAACATGGTAGCAGTAATTGTATTTCGCTTATCATCAGAAGCATATTTGAGTGCAGAGATGGGCATCCCTGAATAACGAATACTTTTGCGATAACAAAAACATTCGTGAAAATAATCGAATAACGAGAGCAATCAATTACTTTTCTATTCGCGCGATGCGATTACTTTTTCGAATACTTTTTTAATCGCCAAAAGTATTTGAATACAATTGTAATCGATTACAATTGTGGCGCGATTTTGCAAAAGGGTACAAGTGCCAAAATGGAAAAAATTGAGTTAGATATCGATTTTTACGTAAAATTTCACGAGGAATCGATTGGTGTCATCGCGGTTTGTCAAAACGGGACATATTCCGCCTTAAACGAGCTGGAAAGTTCGAGCGGTTTTGCAAAACGGTATCATTTCCTTGAGTTTATCTAAAACGGTACAAAAATTTTCGGGGGACGGATCGGAATATGTCTTTCAACAACTTGTCTATCGATTTTCATTGTTCGATTTGCGTTTCAATCGATTATGCTGGACTGACGAGAAGAAAGATATCCAAAAACTGCTGAAATTCGTTGATATACTTACCAGAAGAATGCGAGAAATTCTATACAGATATGTTGAAAAATGAGGACGTCGTAATACATGAAGATGAACCCCTGAAATTTGACAGCGCTGATGACGAGGACATTTTTTGAATGATCACACTTCAACTGATTCCGATCTCAACATTGCGGTGATGTTTTTTGTAAGTGGTTAGCCACTTTTGGAATATTATATTCAATTAAAACAATCCAAACAATTGTACGACCATATTTTTATACCTATTTAAATCTTCCAATGAATCCAATCGGAATTACTTTCTCACTAAAATCAAATCTAAATGAAGGTGGAATAAAATTATTTTGAATTGTATGCGTAAAATCCATGGAATAACTTTACTCGAGTGAAAACACTCGCGAGCCGGAGTGAAAACTGTGTTTAGTACCGTTTTGGAAAAACCGAAACATTTTCACGTTCATTTTTTGATGGGATGGGAGTTGTAGTGGTATCATTTTGTTGTGTAGACATAATCTAACCATTGAGTGGACTCATAAGAAAGAAAAAAGTTTTTCATAAGTTAATAGGTATGCAAAGGATTGAAACGTTTTTTTCGTTTCCTGAAAATTCATTCTTTTAAAATTGTACCCTTTTGCTAAATTGCTCCTCAATTGTATTTGATTACTTTTGTATTCGGATACTTTTGCCGATTACAATGGTCCACGCATTTTTGATGTTGGTCACAGACTTTCTTCTGCCAGAATTTAATTTTAAAAAAAAGCAGGTATAGCTCATGAATGAACAATAAAATAGACAATAATTTTATGAAAAATTACATTTTTAGGTTAGTACAAATCAGGATTTGAACTCAAACGATGTTTCCATATTTTAACTTCTTGGTTTTAAATTAGTAGGTACTTTTGGTTCCAATTTTATGTGATCACAAGTAGGTACCATTATTATTGAATGTTTAATTTGCTGTATTATCTCAACCGACTACCTATGGGAAAGGATATTATTGAACGTAGTTCACAACTTATTTTAGCGAATTTTCAAGAAAAAAAGAAGATTTAGAAAAGTAAAGTATTGGAAGAATTAGAAGAACTGAAACTCTATTTCGATAATCGTGTGGGTATAGGTACCTAGTAGTTTTTCTTTGTGAAATCGACCCAAATGGCAACTTGTGAAGTTTAAGTGTGGTGTGCCATAAGGTTACAATTTTGAAGAATTTGGTAGGTATTTCTGCATTTTCCAAACTTTTGATAAATTGAAAAAACTTTATGCTCATAAAATTTTTTGTGATGCAAGTGCGGGTAATTGAAAGGAATATCAGTTATAGTAATACATAAAACTATGAATGATGATTACGGAAACTTAAAAGTTTTTTCGAAGTTACGAAGTGAAAAATGAGCGCAAAAATTGGGATTTTGAGAACAAAGTTGTGTGGGGTATCGGTTCCGATGTATGTTGTAAATTTGGACGCTGGATTGATTGGAATGTGTTTCAACATTCCAATTTCAAGAGCGAAATATGGTTAAACTGTCAAATTTACTTTTCTCAGCCCGTAAAAAAAACATAACTTTCCTCTTAATTTTCCCTTCACTCAACATCAAAGATTCTTGGATTTTTCGAAGATTCTCAATTCTGAGATTAATCGTTATCGTTATTCGTATCTGTAATCCCAAAAAGTATTCGTTAATCACAATTACTTTAAGAGTATTCGCTGAAAAGTATTCGTTAATACGAATACTTTTGTAATCGAACGTTTCGCCAACGAATAACGATTCCTTCAAAAGTAATCGTTATTAACGTTTACTTTTCGCGATTACATTGGTTATCGCAAAATTATTCGTTAATCGATTGACGAGCATTTCTGTTTGAGTGCTATGCCCACAATGAGAGCAGATTCAATACGGATAAAGTATTCAAAAACCCTGGAGTTCAAAGCAAGAAGAAAATATTCATTTATATACCACAACTTTCTTATAAAACAGTTGAATCGCACTTGAAAAATATATTTTTGCTTTGACCTCCAGAATATTTGTATAGTTTCTATCCACTGACGCTCCTCTCATTGAGAAGCACTCAATTCTACTTCTTTCGGTCGTCACAGCTGCTGACGTAAATGTAGAAGAAATACAATGACTAGCATCATGTTGCAATTTCAGTGTTCTTTCTGGGCTGCATCTCGACAAAGATAAATCAACAAAAATGTACTGGGTAATTTGATAACAATGAACGTATATCAGTTCTGATAATACTTCTAAGTATTATGCTCACGGTCACGTGGTTTTCTGTTCAAGTATTCATTGATTGGCTTCTAATAGCAAGACGGGCACTTTATGCATGAAAATTATCCCTTAACTCGAGGCAGCTTACCATAGTCAACTGAATCGATTGCTGTGTTTCTTCAATGTTGCAACACTTCAGATATTCATATTAGAACGTACATTACGATTGATTTTTGATGAATCTAAGACCGACGTGATCAGCGTTTCCATTGCCTCCACAATACCGAACGCGTTTTATAGGAAAATTTGCGAGTGACTTGCGTAACATCTCGTATCAATGAAAAACATAAAGAAGACTTCCGAAATAAAACTTGACTGTGAATAGAATACTTGTGAATGTGGTTGGTGTGTCCATTCCACTCAAGTGTCCTCGTTTTCAATCATAAGCGTTGTTACGCAAACCATGAAAAACGCGAACTGCAAGCATCTCTCAGTAAACCGAAAAATCTTAGTAAGTTGAGCTACTACAATCGCTTCACGAAAAAACAAGTGTTTTTTGTATCTCGAAATTATCACCAGAGTACTGGCTTTACGCAACGGATCGATTCGAAAACGGAGAACCTCAGTCTCAAAGTGAGTAACACACCGAATCATCATACCCCTGTTTGTTTTCTGATTGTTGCATTGCCGTTGAGAATAGACTCCTGATCAAATGGCTAACCTAATGAGTGGCTGAATCTACCAGTTGTCTCTATTCGTACTGCTCTAGTTCTATAAAAGCTGGTAATAAGTACACAATCGTATCATTTCAGTGTTAGATAGCCTTTGTGGTCAACTCACACATCTATACATAAATAAACTTGTGATTCGTTCACAATCTTGTTTCCTTTAAGGTAACGTAAGACGATGTGCTTAAACGAAAAATAAATGGAAGTTCTGATCGAAACACTCTTTGAAATTCAAGTCGCGTGTACTGTACTTTTTATTTCAGTATTTGAGCGCTTAATGGAATGCAAATCGTACAGTTGTACGAGTTCTCATTCAATTCATTGAAGTGAATGTTATCCAAACCTAACGAATAAACTTTCCCATTATTTCAAATGTTTTTAGAAACCTTTTTTGTCAAAGTTCAACCCTTAAATGTTTAAACTCCCACGTTTAAAATCCTAGGATTTCAGGCATGTCAGTACATATCTAAATTTGAAGCCAGGTTTTGTAAACGTAGGTCAGGTAGTTCCGAAGAGAGGCTTCAGGTTGTTTACATAAGGCATGCATTTTGGCTTATTACAATATTACTATTACTATTTCCAACTAAAAAAAAACTTAGTATTTACTTATTCTAGTGTCATTTCTATGTTTACTTCTAATATTTGTGAGTAAGCACACCGTGACAATTAACCGAGAAAAATAATTTATGACTACCGCAAAAATTTGATGTGGCACCCTTCAAATGTGTAAAATCCAAAAATTTAGTGTAAAAACACTGCAAATGAGGATGAATTCTAGTCTAGCAAATGAGGATGAAATGAATTCATAGTCTATGTGACTATGTTACATAGACAGCCATCACAGGTGCATAGATAGTCCAACAAACAAATCATATAATATCGTACAGTATATAAATCGTTTAGAATTCACAATAGTGTTGACGATTTTTTAAACCATTCTGAAGACCATGATGAACATACCTCCGGCTGATCTCACGCGATTCTCTGAACTGATTTCTGCCTAACTCAAACTAAAAATTAAGAAATAAACATCCTCTCTTCCCAAAAGTTTTCTAGATTCCGATTTCCTATTCAAATTTAATATTTAGGATTGGTAGGAAGCCCATGCTCAATCCTAATCGGTTTTGTAGATGAAACTGTCTAAGCATGTAATTTGCTGACTATAAATAGATAAAAAATTATAATCCTTTTGCAATGGTTTACTTGTTTAGGTTTTGTGTTTGGAGTAATTTTTTGGGTAATGGGAACGACATAAGAATTTAGCTTTTTACGTTTGTAGATAATAAAGATGCATTTTAAAGACAGAATTAAAACCCTGATGCGATGACCTAAATTAATATTGAATACCAAAGCGAGCTGTAAATATCAACCAAAATTGTGTGAAGGTTCCGCCTTCCAGTCAGTGCTTACGGTGTATTTCGGAAGATTTAATGTCTTAATATTTTCCTTGGATCGGTTCCAAAACCGTGGGGATTTTTGGCTCCCGAAGTTTTTCACGTGATCAGCGAGAACTGCGTTGGAGTTTGTGAAATGGAATTCACTTGTCGGTTGAAATGAACAAACTGCTCCGGTACTTGACCTGCCGGCAGTTTCTGGAAACCTTAGTAATGAGTTTGCGGAGTTTTTGAATTCACAAACTAGTGGCACAGCAACGCCATCAATATAGAATAACTGCTCTTCCAACAAAAATATTCGTAACATATGAAAATGTTTTCAAAGAGGTCACGAATGATTTTAACTTTTCGTATCATGAGCAGAACTCATAAATGCAATTGTCCTTGCCAAAGGTTCAGTTTTTACAATGAATCCCTTCCCTTATAAGGGTAGCCCAGGAATTGTCCTAGCTTTTTTTTTTCAAGTTTCTCCAGAAACCTAATTTACAAAATCCATCCGTCTGCCGTCTAAAGCATTAACCCCAAACTCTGGCCTAAAGTTTTTCTGCGTCTTTTGTTTCAGTCCTTATCATTACTTGAATTTATAAAACCGAATGAGTTGAAATACTTGTAAAGAACAATATTCAAAATGATGATGAGGATGATTTTACAACAACCCGAGTGTTCTCTTTAAAGAAACTAAATTCTATCTGAATCAAACTAAATTACTATCCTAGTACATCGAATGTTTTTGTTATTTCGATATTTTAATATTTCCACCCTCGACTGTTGTTATTCCTCAGAATTGATTTACCATGACGCCGAGATTATTGGCACATGCCAGATTGATGCACGATATTTGAGCCTAAATTTGTAATCGTCAATCCATCAGTTTCGGAGAAAAGCTTCAAACGGAAATCTGTGTATTTTGAAGCGTAAACCAACAAATTTTGAGGGGGTTAAAATGTTTTTCTCTCAGTCCATTACAGAGGGTCACTATTGAAAATCATAAAACTAATTCCTTTCTGTTGCACAAGGCCACAATAAAGGTCTAGTTGGTCCTTACATTTAGCTAGTCCGATCGCCTCAAATGCAATGATGTCCAGTGACTTTGGACAGAACCGACTGGGATAGGTTTCAGATCCGTAGAAATTCATCTGTAGTAAATCGTTGCAACCCCTGAATCTAAGTGCCCACCAAAACCAACTCCAAAAAACCTGATGCGATATCTACCACCTGCCTTACACAGAAATAACAAACCTTTATGTTATAATTTGCAGCGTTTTTCGTTACGGGAAATCAAATGAGATCATCGTAATGTATCATCATACATAACGTTCTTGGCTCGCACCCCCATTGACACAAAAACCTCAATTATCAGCATAGAAAAATCTCTTAACAACTACAAAGATTAACCAACTGATAAAATTTCGTTGATGTCTATTCTTCTTATCGAATTTATTGTAACGGGTTTAATGGTTAGTGAAGCAAAGGTTGGAGTTCGATAATATTTCATTATCTCTCTTTCGGTAAAAGTCCAATAGACTAACTTCCTGTAAATTCGTAGATACGCTTAATGAATATCTACAAACGGGTGCAGAATATCCAATACTGGTATAGTAAGACCTTTATGTCCTGCAGCATTAGTTATATAGTTATAGTTTGTATAGTTAGCCGTTGCGCTCCTCTGGAAAATGGATTCTCTCCAATGAGCTTCTCGTACGGGGTCATAAATTCCACACAGCTATTCCACTGTCTTTGGACGCATTACTGCCACCTTTTGTGTATGAACAAAAAGAAGTAAGGAGCGAAGCTAGATAATGAATGCGAAAAAATATGATGATAAAAGACACAGAATATCAAGGGAGCGTCCGAAGCTGATACCAGGGATATAGGTCTGGGTCAAAAACATGAAACTAAGCGTCTTGTTATGGAAAAGCTGCCCCAACCCCTGTCCTGAGCAGTCGTTAGGTGGAATGATTCAACGTAACGTTTTTCACCTAACTCTGTTTAAATCAAAGCATCCACATTTTGGTCGAAGAAATGCGCCGTAGTCATTTAGTTATACTGGCAATCTCGTTGATCTCCTGTGCGATGATTGTTTGGGATCTTTAACACCTTCTAATTTCCGCTCCCCTCTCTGAAGCTTTTTAATTCAACTTGACATTTTTTGTAATGATTTGCTACTTTTTTACAGGTGGTTACCTAGTCGGTTATGTTCTACTTGAAAACACATTTCTGGTAGTACCGTAGTACCGATAACGATCTAGGTAAAAGCTGCCAGCCCCCTAGGTTTCGCACGGTTGACTTTCTGAAAGTTCGCAAGAGGGAAGGGATTGATCAAACTTAACTTGAAAATGGTAATTTGTTGCGTAAAGTTCGAGGAATAGGTAATGATGGCTTAAGTTGAACTTGCCATACAACGATGATTCGCTTACGTACGAGAATAATGACTCTCTTGTTCGACTTAAATTAGAAGTTAATATTCATTTGGCAGCATGGGGAGAGGTTAGAATTGTTTTTCATTGTCGATTATACAGATTCAGTATTGAAAATACTAAACCAAAAAAGGTGTGCTAATATTACTTCAGTGAAGAAAAATGAATTCGAATCGTGCAATTTCATTATTTATCGCAGAATAACTCTGTGATGGGGTTTTGTAAAATTCTTATTCTAGGCTGAAATTCTGAAACCTGAAAATTTCCGACTTTGTTTTGATAGTGTTTCTCTAAAGACTCAATAATGTTTAAGTGTTAATGCTTTTAACACGTGGCAAATTGCAATTTATTGGCATTACTTTAATTTCGGATTAATGAGAATAAGTTTTCAGCTTCATCTCTGTGACGGAAAACTTTATTTTTTACAAGTAATAAATCCATGTCATTCATGAAATGTTGACAAGTCATGATCAATGGTAATTAAATGTCAACTACGACTCTTTTGACGACACTTGGCTTTCGATATTAAACTTCAAATTAGTCCGGAGCAGAACTTCTCGCTGGGTGTTTATTATATTGATAAATTGATAACCCTATCAGATGTCCGTTGCGTCGGATCAGCTGATTGAAGGGGTGGAATGTGGAGCAGATCCGACCGGGGGCGCAGCGCATGGGCAGAACGAACTTCTTGCCGCCCCGCAAGAATATCGGCGTACACCCCCACGCCGGTAGCCCCCGCCCATCTTTGTTTGTTATTGAAGCTCCCTGGATTGGATACAATTGCAATAGTAACCCCAAACTTGGTAGGATCCTTTGTGATTCGAAACACAAAACACGACAGTAAAAGTTATAACGCAAGATGGACATTTAACATGTAGTTACGTACCTATACGTAATGTACGATATGGGCACATTAGGAGAGTATTTTTTCATGAACTTTCGTAATCCATCCTTACAAATAAGTTCATGATTGTCCTTTCCCATTTAGTTGTTGGATTCAGACAGCTCTTTCAAGTATCCTGGTGGGTCCCTGACCTCAAGGCTGGCTTCTAGTACCCATCAGAAGTTGTGAACATCACCTTGTGGAACCACTGAACTCTGAATCCAAGCTGTTCCGAGGACGGTGCTTTTCACTCGTTATTTTCAATAAGCAACCTTTGAACTGAACTTAAAAAAAAACATATTCCTCCTCCTTCCTTTAGTAATTTGTTTTTTTACATATCAATACACATAGATTCCGAAAATCGAATTTAAAGCAATCCGTCTATCCTCTTTCCTCTGTATGGCATACCGTCGACTGAGGCGCACCTAACTCCAATATGACTGGAGGGAATTTACAAACTCCACATACAAGTGTCAAGACCATAGGTTTACTCCTAATGGTGCAACCAACAATTTTGTAGGCAATGATACATTTTTAGAAAAAATATGCCTATAATAAAAATAAGACTGAGTAAATTGTAGACAAGTGTTATTGATATTCATATTACTTTCAGATTTATGGGATAGTACCCACAGAATACAACGGTTTTTCGTTAAGCACACAATTTGTATGTATGCTTCATTTTTCTTTCAATATCTCGCCCTAGTAACTACCAACTGGTGCAGTACATTATAGTTAAGAAGCATGACTTCGGTGAGGAAGATCTTCATGACCAACTGTTTCCTATTACAATCGAGAGTTGAGCAATCCAACTCTGGAAACATAATACACTACTCCTTCGGCTTCTTCATAGATTAAACTGATTCCTTCATCTTAAAAAACAAATGAATATAAGTTGAAATTACACTACTAAAATGATCATGCAATTTTGAGCTCAAATGACAATACTTTTCATCCCAGAAATATTTTGTGAAGGCATAAAAGAAGCACATATTCAAACAGCCACTCTCGAGACCATAAATCATGAAACATAGGAAACCATTACGCAAGCTTGAAATGGATAAATCTGTCAAGACTTAGACTAACTCTCAGGTGCCGTTTAGAATTGTCTAAAGACAAATTAATGTAAATGGTGAATACAAAATTAAACGTAATGAATAAAATTACATAACAACCATCAAAGTGTGAAATTTCGGGCCTTCACATCAAACGCAAAATAACCCTCTAGGCCTTTCTGATTTTCTCAACAACCTTCGTCAATGTCGTTATGCGAAGATAATGATTTGGCACCGCGCATAGGTGTTATTGCGAAGTACATAACACATTTTGGTAGGTGTGCAGCAGTTTTTGGTATTTGCGGTTGAGTTTGTCCCAGTTCTTGTGTTCAGGCGCAACGTTTGGGTTTTTGCATATTAGGGGAATTATACATAGTTGGGTCAGTTACTACCGTTGGGGATTAAGTAGAATACACTACAAGTATTTGAGAGTAGATTTTTGGGTAAAGTGCTTACAGTAAAGTTGGGCTAGATGTAGAGATGTTCATAACAAAATGGGTATAGAGTAAATATACCAGGGTATTTATATTTTATTCTTCTTCCAGGTTAGATTAGTGGAAATCGTTATTATGAGTGTAAGATTGAGCGAACGTATACGGTTATTCACTTGCTTGTTGGGAGTACACTCTGGAATGGTGACGTTGAGTAGCAAGCTAAGTGGAGGGAAGAACCCAACAGCCTGGGGGCACCACAACATGACATTCACTGCAGGGCTGTTCGCTATCATCTTTTAAATCCCCTTTGCAAATGGTAGCACGTTAGGGGATCGGGTTGAGTAGATCTGATAAGTTGGTATAGAGATGCTGTACAAAAATGAGTGAGGAGCGAGTTTGTCTTAAGCTTCAATCTTCATAATTTGGGCCGTCCATAATACGTATTTCCTATTATAAACGCCCCAGAAGAAGAATCAAGAATTTAGTCCTTTACTCTGGTGAATTAGCACTCTTTACCGCTGGGAAAGCAGAAAAATGGAAAAGATATTAAGATTAAGATTTAAGATATTAAAGATTATTAATTTCTGTGGTATGTATTATTCCACTGACTGACATTCCCCTTATCGATTCATTCTCTGTTGCATTGTATGCAGAATAAAGCCTTTATTAAGGTAAATTCCTTCATTCCAAGATTTCTCGTTCCTGAAAACATGTGTTTCCTAAAGTTGCTGATAAAGGTATTTAGGTCAGTTCAGTATTATCATCATCAACGTATCTAATGGTGATCCCTGAGGTGCTTTCCTAAAGCCGTGGTAGGTCTGAGGATCTCGGGTGGAGCAGATGTGAAAATTTTAGCTAGGTATAGACATGCTATACACAAAATGAGTATAGATTATGTAGACTAGGGTATAAGTATTTTTTATTTTTGTATGTAAGGTAGTGGGAATCGTTAATAGGCTTAAGCGTGAATTTACTGTCATATACTCATTTGACGGGAGTACACTAAGGAATGTATTTTGGTTGAGAATAGATTTACGTGCTCTATGCATATCTCCTGGAATTCAATAACCGCTCTATCACCTGTGAAACACGCACACTCCAAAGCTTAATAGAAATTCAAATCATACACGCAAGCCAATTGAATAATAAACCCCAGTGAAAGAATTTGCAGCGTTTTTGTAATACTTCATCCTTTACATGTTTGTTTCTTCGCTTTTGGTTTTTTTCTATTAATTTAGGGAGAAATCTCAATGAATATTACATTCCGGAGCATTTGATATCCGGTCGATGATGACCATAAACACGGCTGTGACTCACATGGCTACTTAGACATGCAAGAGTGGCCTCTACCGTACTCGGTGGTCTCGATTACTGTCACGTGTGTTGCTTACCATAAACTTATGTAAATCGCTGATATATATACATATCAGTGATTTGAGCAGAAGGGCTTGAGAAATGACAAAAATAATGAACCTTCATCAATCAATTTTCAGCACTTTTCAAGTAAAGCCGCAAATTATTCGCTTACTGTTGTCTTTCATTTTTATTTCAGGATTGTCCTGTTGTCATTTGATAAAACAACCTCGAGATAAGCACTCCACTGGAAAAACCAACAGATACCCAGCGATATCACGTTTGTATGATGATAATGTCAATGTTTACGTCAAGTTCCCACATATTTGAAGTATGATGTTGTACCTACGTTACTGCGTTTTTCCATGAGTACAAACAAACAAAAATAAACTTCAACATTTGGGCTGTAAACCAGAACAAGCACTAACTGCATCGAAACTAGAAAAATATTACCCTGAAAGCTATTTGAACAAAAAATTCAGTTATTAGACTTTGAATAATATTAAAACTACTTAATTTGGGTACTTGATTGGTTTTATCGCTATATTTTTAGTGGAAAAGAAATACGTCAATTTTTAGGTTAGATATTTTGTTTCCGCTATGTAAGACCTAGTTACAGGTGCAGTAAATTGGATTTTGTTATGATATAGCGTTTTATTATGATTAGAATGTGAGGTTATGTTTGTAGATGGAATTTATTGTAGTTTTTGTGGGGTACGTATTTGTTGTGATTCATTGCTATGGTACGTTAGGAGAAGATAACGTTTTATTACGTGTTATTAACTAAGTTTTTGAAGCATTTTGGTCCTTTTCGTGTTTGCTAGCATTTATTTACGTTCTTGGGAACAGATCGGATGGTTTATTGAGCTTTTTCCGGCTGTGCACGCATTAGTACAAAGAAAATGACAACTAAAATGGTACTGATGGAAGGTTTTATTTATTTAGTTACGAATGACCACTGACCTATTTTGGCTAAGCTGGAGCAGAAAATCCATAGGCCAATCATGAAAGGTGTTTCAACCCTGGCAAACTCGATGGTCATCACTTCCATGTGTTTGATCGGATGATGGCCGGAGGATCCGGGCGCGACGGACCCGGGTCCGGGTGAGGGTGACGTCGTCGGAGGCGTGAATTCCGACGACGAGGAATCATAGTCAGGGGCAGACGTCGACGACAGGGGTAAACTCTCGGATAGACCCGGGTGAAGGAACTCGGAGGAGGCGGAGGCAAACACCGCCCCTGCCAGGAGCAGCAGGGGGTACCAAGCTGCGGGACATGTGCGCCGCCTGGGTCCCATCGCCGGACTGGTGGCGGTGAAGGAGTCGGGCACCGGGGCCATAGGGCGGAGGTGGAGGTGGAGGCAGCGGCGGCGGCGGAGGGCGGTAGATGAGGCCAGAGAGGGTGGAAGAGTCCCGAGAGGGTGGTATTCTCACTCTATCTCTATCGTCTTCTCCTTCCACACTCACCTCCTCCAGTGAATCATGTGATGGTTATGATTAGTTCCCCCTTCCATATTCTTGAATCCGCTGCCTCTGGAGACATACCAGGAGCTATCAACGTCGAAAGTAATCACGATTTTGGTGTGATGCAGAGAACCACATTCGACCCACTATCGTTTTAGACTGTTTATAAATGAACTGGACTTTAAAGTATTACCGAACAGCAGAATGTTGTTTGGAGAAAACACTACCCTGCTAGTTGAAAGAGACACATGGGAGCATGTTCATAGCAAGGCAATACGGCTAGAGGATGGTTCTAGGGAAACTACCTTACATTGGACACCAATCAGTCAAAAGTGTTTTTTATGGAGGAATGTAATCATAGATAGACGAAAAAACGTTGCAAATTCTTTCAATGGGGCTTATTATTCAATTGGCTTGCGTTATACTAAGCTTTGGAATGAATTTCTACTTCTAGTTCTACTAGCTATGATTTGAATTTCTACTAAGCTTTGGAGTGTGCGTGTTTCACAGGTAATAGAGCGATTATTGAATTTCAGGAGAGCATAGAGCACGTGAATCTGTTCTCAACCAAAATACCTATTTGGATGGATCAGTTGATCATATTTGTGTGCCTCCTGAAATTCAATAATCGCTCTATCACTTGTGAAACACGCACACTCCAAAGCTTAGTAGAAATTCAAATCATGAACGCAAGCCAATTGAATAATGAACCCCAGTGAAAGAATTTGCAGCTTTTTTGTATGGTTATCAGAATGCTTCAATCCGTGTATTGGCTATAAAGCCGTTTAGGAGTTCACTCCAGTATCCACATTACTACATCACTACATCACCACGTCACTAGGTTACTGCTATCAAAACAAAAACCATTATAAACCAAAATATCGCAAATGTTGGCACCATAAATCGTCCCGTATATCGGGAATGGTTTGACCTGCGGACCTGGGGAGGGGCTCATTCGATTCCTCGTGGAAGGTCGTCAAAAAGAGTCCAAATTTAGGCCGCCTTGACTTTTTTTGAGGTTTTCAGGGATTTTACAAAGCTTTGACAACCCTTAAAGGGCACTTTAAATTAATTGAGAGAGCTGGCTCGAGAATAGGGACGTCGTCGGACCAACATGGATTTTTCCTGAAAATTTCAGATCTTTTGCTCCAGCCGTTTGGGAGAAATTGTGCGTACGGCGGACGGACGGAAAAATTGTTATTGCAGATTCGGATTCTACACCCTTTGAAACGTAAAGCATGACATTTTCAGGGGGGGGGGGGTTAGAATTTTTTTTCAAGAGCGATTACAATGGTTTATTATTCAATAATAAACCAAAAAACGTCTGCCAAGTGGGTGTGGCACATAGCTTCCTTCCAAAACATGACTGTATAGATCATTGAAAATTATTATTGACTAAAGAACTTCGTTCAATTAGGCGATCATATGTTGAGAAAATAAGGTAGGCATGTTCAACTATTGAACAAACTATAAAATATACCTAATAAGTTCGAACAATCCCTGAAAATTTCATCGAAATCGGTCAAGATCTCCCGGAGTTATGCGCGTAACAAGAATTTCGTTTGCGCATGCGCAGAGGCTACTATTGATCCGGGGGTCATGAAACTCATAGGGGACCATTTACATATCAAACCGAACAATCCCTGAAAATTGCATCGAAATTGATCAAGAACTCCCGGAGTTATGCGGGTAACAAGGATTTCACGTTTTCGCATGCGCAGAGGCTACTATTGATCCGGGGGTCATGAAACTCATAGGGGACCATCTACACATTAAATCGAACAATCCCTGAAAATTTCATCGAAATTGGTCGAGAACTCTCAGAGTTATGCGCGTAACAAGGATTTCACATTTGCGCATGCGCAGAGGCTACTATTGATCCGGGGGTCATGAAACTCATAGGGAACCATTTACACCCCAACCCGCACAATCCCTGAAAATTTCATCAAAATCGGACTATAACTTCGTGTAGTTTTGCCCGTAACAAGGATTTGCTGACAGACAGACAGACACACGGACAGACACGGAACCAAAATTGTTCAGAAAGGTCTAAAACGCAAAATGCGAGTGGAATTTTTGATTGTGAGGGTCTTACTCGTATTTGAAAGTTTAATTTATGGAATATATGAACTGGGATAAAATTTGAAAACCCTTTTGAGGGTTACCCAAAAGAATCAACATTTAATTTCAATTATTGCCCGATCGTTGGCTTACCTCCTTCTGCTGGAGAACTTGAAATTATTAGATTTCGCGAGACCGAATACACAAAAATTTAGTTTTCATTAGATATTTTTGTTTGTTAGGTAGATAGAGGGTGAGAAGTTCATTGAGAACAACTGAAGTTTCAAGTTGAGATTTGCTTTTAACCAGTTTTGCAGGAGCTGGCCATTAGGAACGGAAAACCACATCCAGGGAAGAGCTGCATTGATTTGGCAAAATCATTCTCTCTGTCCCTTGAAAATATTCATGGGTATATCTAGAAGACTTCTCAGGGCGGAACGGTCGTTACCCCTGCACTTAAAGAAAATAGCTCCCAATCATGCATGTTCCCACTCATTAAGATTTAAGCTTGAGACACACTTCCTGCTGCCCCTTTTTTCATAACTGAATTCTTTAAATGATTTGGTTGTAATACCATATCCTGTCTCCCGGGATAAATTGGTTGTATGCCGTATCGCCATTTCTCCAACACGGATTCCTCCGTAGGCGTTCGCTAGCAATATCGCTAAACTCCTTCGTTTTTTCAAAATTATGTCTTAGCTCTGAAGTATACTGCAGTATAGTGTATAACTCTGAAGTATAATGCTTAGTTTTCTCATTGGTGCTCTTCCGGACAACAAATGAACTGGAACCAACAAATGGAAATTGAAACAACTTCCAACTATGGGTATGAAAGCCCCTTTTTCCAGGAGATAGTTCTATACATAGTTCTTGGATTCTTTTCTTGTTTTCAACAACTGTGGCACGTTCGACAGTTACTTAAATAAATCCATGTTTTAGGATCCATTGTTTTATCCAAGTTCGGGGGGAAAGTAGACATTTGTGCTGAAACGGTTTAGAGATGATACATAAAGATGTTCTCATTCAGAAAATAAGAACATTCAATGAAGAAAATGCCACGGCTTCAGTTTCGGCTCCGCAGTTTAGCGTATGTTTCAACAAAATGCAAATACTTGTTCAACGAGTTGATTTTTCGATTTTTCGGAACTTCCTTCCAAGTTTCAATTCGGCTGGTGAAAATCTGGTAGAAACATGTTTAATTTCCCTGTATGGTTAAAGAAAATGGAAAGTAGATAGCTTGACGCCTGGTTGTCATTGATGTATTCAGCCAACTTTTCCATATTGAATCTTTCAATCAATCCACTGCTCTGGAGTCTTCGAGGTGTTGTATGTTTTTTTTTGTGAATCCTGCCATTTTCATAACTCCTTGGAGCCCTTCTTACTCAAAACTTCCCCTCTTAACAGATCGCAATTGTAATAGAATACCATATTTTGGAATTACCGTATCCACTAAACTTCTTGAGTGGACTTCCATCTTCGTGTTTACATTCCAAAAGCCACAAGTCACTTGTCGCTTTCCCCAGTACTTCATGAGGTAGGGGTTCCCCCAATACCTATATTTACCCTTTCAAAAGTAACACTCGAAGTTTACGTTTGCACTGGATCGTTCTCTATGGATTGCTACTGGGTGGCTCAGTACCCCAATTATTTCATTTCCTCAATCAATTGATCAACATCTTCCATTTGATAAGATGAATTCTTTTTGGTGCTTACGAATTCTTCTTGTTTTCGTAGGATTTGCAAAGCTACCAAACAGAATTTCTCTCGTCAGCCCTTAAAGCCAAGAGTTCATCCACACGCTAAGTACCTCTAATGTAATATAACCTAATATATTAAAAGATACAATAATGAATTATGCAAAGATTGTGATGTTAATATAGTGTTATAGTTACATTATAAAAATTACAAGTAAGAACCAACTCTGGGCTGGGTCACAATGTTGCACTATCCACCTCGGGCATCGGTCATTATTCATTTGAAAAATGTAACGTAAAGGAAGAGATGTAAAATAAACTCTCTACCTACATTTAGTGGTGTGGCCACTTGAGGAAAATCTGGTATTACCTCACCACCTTTCTCGTGTATCTGAGAGACATTCGGTTCTATTCAGTCATATTTACAGGTACCATTGCCCTTAATTCATTGGCCCCCACCAAATTTTGATTCGTACGTACCTATTGTTGACCTAGAGACATGCTCGAAACTCACTTAGGAAATGAAATATCAAACTGCTGCCAACAAGTGAAATGATCTAAATAAGGTCATTCAAATTGTTGTAATTATGAAATACTAGTTCGGATCATGTGATGCTCCACTGAGACTTTCCCCAACTTCTGTTAATGCTTCCCTCGCACAATCACTTAACAATAGGTACACATTATTCAGAAAGCGAAATAGTTTTAACCACCCATTTTAGAGCAACCATCCTCGAGACTCTTTTGTATGAAGTCACTCAGGATCAATTGGCTGTAAGTGGGTCCGGAAAATAACGTCAGAGAAGTAGGTGGAACGGGGTTTCCCAATCCGTTTCCTTCTGTTTATGCCACAACAAGCCAAGAAGATGAAGCGCTTGCGCCCGCTCCCATCTCGACCACAAGGAACTCAGACGTCAGCGGTGCCGATCTACGGAACGGTAGATTTTATCTCCATTTCCCGTGAGAGAAGCACCTTATCTTTCCACTTCACTGTGTGTTTTTCTTTTTGCAGTTGGTTGTTTCCCCAAAGATTTCTCCCGTGGGATTTAGGGGGGATAATATTTTTCCGAAGGGATATCAGATTTATTGTCTTCAGAAGGCGAATACAGAACGAGACATTTACTCTGGGGGACAAAAAAGTTATGTTAAGTTACAAAGAGTGAAACAGTCGACAGGCGGTTTTGTAGGTCGCTAAATCAGAAAATGAACACCGTTTTTCCTGATTGGCTAGCCATTTAAAGTTACAGCCCAAACACCTGTTTTTCTAGTCTTCAGTAATCTCAAAAATCACTAAAAGTTTTCCGCCGCATTTCCAGGTTTAACCAACTTAATCTGTGTTTTTTGGGGTACTGAATCCGAATGAGAAACCGGATTTTTTCTATCGTCTTCCGTTTGAAAATAACTTGTTATCTGTGTTGATAAACGCTGTTTTGCCGATTTTTCAATGTTTATTAAGATTTGCGACTGAACAGTAAGCTAGATAATTAAAATCCGGTTTCATATTTGGATTCAGCACCCCCAAAAACATGGAGTCTCGAGGATGGTTGCTTTAAATTGGGTGGTTAACACTATTTAGTTCTCTGAATAATGTGTAGAGAGAGAGAGAAAGATGTTTATTGAAATAAAAGTACATACTTCTTACAAAAATTACATCAACATCATAGGATATTGACTCTTTGAGCCTTGAATCCGAAGTTGCCAAGATTAAGAATTTTTTCAGTAACTCAAGAGAAAACATAAAACAAAAATTAAAGTATGAAATATTTCCTATATTTTAATCGGCAAGCAATTCTTTCTTTATTATGTACATAAGCGTTCACTCAACAATATAAATGAAGGAAAAAGAAAAGAGCGACCTTCACTCATTTCTAGGTCACATGATGCCTTTAGAAATTAAGACGTCTATCAATAATTTTCTATGATCCAGCGCTTCACACAAAAATTTATACAACATCAAGTATCCTTCATCTAACCAATTCAACATTTCCTGAGCATCCAAAAAATATAAACCAAAATAACGCAACCGAAGCTCACCAAAAGCTGGACAACAGCACAGGAAATGGAAGGAGTCCTCCTCCTCCTCTAGATTACACATGGAGCACTTCGCTTCTTGGGTGCCTGTATTCCAAATTTGACTGTTCAAAGGCAACTGCTCGGTGCGGACTCTTACAATAAATTCACAACATTAGGCTGAAATACCTTGACAAGAGGAACAAAACCATGCCTAAGTGATCGATAAAGCAAGAAAAAATCCGACTCCTGAGCCAATTCCTTCAGATTTCTTTCCTCCTCCAATTTGATTAAATTTAGCAACTTTTGAATAATGTGTATTGTTGAGTGATTGTGCGAGGAAAGCATTTACAGAAGAGGAAAGTTATTCGTATGGAGCTCTCAGTGGAGCATCACATGATCTGGGAACTCCACGTAAATGTTCCAAAGTTACCATCTTAGAGAATAGATATGATTCACATCATAGGACCATGTCTTCCTGAGCCTTGGCTGGAGTACACTCATAGGACGGACATGACGGGACAGGTTGGATGGGATGGTGTCTCCTTGATGCTGTCTCTAATTAATTTATCCCACACATTTCTTCGTTAGAGTAGTCACTAGACCCTTCAAGAAGCGAACTGACCAACAGTGGCCTCCTGAGTTAGTCTTCGAACTAGCGTAGAAGACTGAGCTGGGAAATTCGGGACAGAAACATTCTTAGGCTGTAACGTCAAACGGATCTAAAACAACTGACAATGATATAAATCACTGATATATGAATATTAGATGTAGTCTTTGGTGTATAATCAAAACTCGGCCCCTAGCCTCGCCTCCATATCTTGCAATTTTGCAAAATTCCAAAAATTGCAAGAAATGGAGGCGGGAGGTGCCGAGTTTTGATTTTATACCAAAGACTTCGTCCAATATTCATATAGTAATTCATAATACTGTGATCAATTGTAATATTCATAGATTTTGCATTCAAGATGAAAATCTAGGACAGCAGCCACGGTTTAGCTCAGACCTCCCGTTGAACGGACTCTGCAGCTTGACCGCCTACCTTATCGATATTTCCATTGGTGAGCGGAGAGATGATCGTGCATTAACCCGAGTGCTCTGATTTGATTCAGGGAACTAATGCCTATTTCAATTGAACAATTGTTGCTTGGACAGCGAATGATAGGAATGGTTACCACCCCCTGCCGATCACAAAAGCAAAATTTCCGAGGTTTGTTGCACAACTAGGCAATGTTGCCTCTACGTAAAAATAACATGGCTCTACGTGAAAATTGGGATCGATCAAAACGAAAATGACGAACATCAGTTGAGAGTTATAGCCTGAGGAGTGTCGACAGAATCTGTTACACACACAGATTCATACACAGGCACACACATGGAACTACAGCTATCTTTTTTTTCACGAATTTGCTCTTAGTTTTTTGGTCCCAAATATCAAAATTTTAAATACAGTTTTTTCCCCATTATTCCTTTTTTCTTCTTCTCACGATTGATACTCAGTATGTATTTTTCATGGTTTTCAAGTTAACTTCAGCAAGTTGTTGCAAATAAAATTTCCTATTATTTTTGTATTTATGAACTTCTCGTAAAACATGTGACGGGCTTTTGATTTTACTTTTTTTTTCAAATTTGACAACATGGAGAAAATACCGAGCTCTATAGAGCCTAGAGAGCTGTGTTGAGTTATGAGAAACGCTGCCCGGTTTTCATTTTTACTTTTTTTTTATTTACCATTTAGGCAACTTTTAGGTGAATTTTGAGTCAGAAGGAGCTGGGTAAATCAAAATCAGGCTTCTGGTTAGTGTTTTACAGCTCAAAAATATGGTGAATGTTGGTTTAAAGGTGCACTGGAAAGATTCAGTAATTATAGGAATGATCCAAGCCTCAAAATCCCTAAAAATCTAAAATTGGCGATGTAATGAAAACTTCGACTACTTGGGCAAAAACTGTTGTTATTTTCCGACTCAGTTGAGTACAGGTTTGAGAACGGTGACGGATGGAGAATAAGTATAAAAATATGAGATTGTACAACAATTTACCAACAACTAAAGCGAAGAAACAGTAGAATACGTAACTATTACCTCGAAATTGAAGAGGAAACATGACATTTCATAATTACAATAGGTTACTTTCAAAATATTCAGTATCTTTCGGCATGATTGTAACATAGGTAAGGTAGGTAAGTCCGTCAGAATGTGCTTGTTCCTTCTGTAGTCTCTTCGACGTTTCATAATTGTCTGAAGTGGCGGGAAGTAACTGCGTACATTGTTCAACTAAATCTCAACTGAGAGCAGCACCATCCAAACCGTGAAGCTTTCATTGCAGAGTTAACTGGCTACATCCACGCCAATATTATAAAGGGAAAGATTTGATAACTTGTACTTCACGGTTTAACTCAAAAACTACTTGACTGATTTAAAAAATTCTCTCGCTTCAAGAGAGGTAACATAGGCTATTTTGAATTTCAAAAAAGTTGGAGATCCCCACCTAAAATAGAAAAATGTATCCCAAGTTATCGAACTGTTGCTTATGAAAATTATATTTCGCGAGCAGCGAAAACTATACACGATATACCTATGAAATAGTGACTCATGACTGGTCACAAAAATGTCCGTGAAGGTATTTGTCCAACTATTGCAGTTCAGCAACTATAATGGTTTACGGTTTAAATTATTGAAGCTCGTATCGAATCGTTATGATATTGATATCATGGTATTAATCCTTATCCGTTTGAATGGTTTGCTAACTAATCTTGATTACGTATGAGTAAATTCCACTTCAAATCACTCTGATAGTACTTATCGTTTAGAAGTTATGAGCGGTATACACATTTTCTAAAGGTACACGAAAAATGTCAGTTTTAACGAACTGCGTATTAGCAAATAATTAGTATATTAACAAATGCTACCTCATTTACAAAATTTGGTTAAATACTGTTTTTTAAATATGAAAATCAATCTTTCATCAGTTATGAAATTGATAGACCTGCAGGCTTTTGGATATCAGTCATAAGCTGAGGAGTATTCCCAATCGGCTCCTTCGAATGCCCGATATTCGAAGTCAATAGCCTCTTTTATTTTGCTTGTTTTTGTTTGAATTTAAAAAAGAAAGCACCCAACTACAGGAAAATATTAGAGGGAACAAGAGGAAATGAATTATAGAACTTTAGTTCGATTTTTATGTGATAATGGTTAGTATGAACCCGCTATTATTTTATTTCCCTAACCCAAGATTACCCGGGTAAATCATCTCGTGTTGTTATACTATTCAAAGCACTACGAATTCTTGTTGAAAACGCTGCAAATTCATCCACTGGGGTTTATTATTCAATTGGCTTGCATTGATGACTTGAATTTCTACTAAGCTTTGGAGTGTACGTGTTTCACAGGTGATAGAGTGATTATTGAATTTCAGGAGGCACACGAACATGATCAACTGAACAATCCAAATAGGCATTTTGGTTGAGAACAGATTTACGTGCTCTATGCACATCTCCTGAAATTCAATAATCGCTCTATCACCTGTCAAACACGCACACTCCAAAGCTTAGTAGAAATTCAAATCATGAACTCAAGCCAATTGAATAATAAACCCCAGTGAAAGAATTTGCAGCGTTTTTTGTGGTTATCAGAATACTTCAACCCGTGTATCGGCTAGAAAGCCTTTTAGGAGTTCACTCCAGTATCCACATTACTACATCACTATCACTAGGTTACTGCTTTCAAAACAAAAACAATTATAAACCAAAACCCCAGTGAAAGAATTTGCAGCGTTTCATGCATATCAGAATGCTTCAACCCGTGTATCGGCTACAAAGCCTTTTAGGAGTTCACTCCAGTATCCACATTACTACATCACTACATCACCAGGTTACGGCGATCAAAACAAAAACAATAATAAACCGAAAAAACGCAAATGTTGGCACCATAAATCGGGCCATACATCGGGAATGGTTTGACCTATGGACCTGGGGAGGGGCTCATTCGATTCCTCGTGGAGTGTTCTTCAAAAAGAGTACAAATTTAGGCCGCCTTGACTTTTTTGTGGTTTTTAGGGATTTTACAAGGGCACTTTGACAATTAACTGAGAAATCGATCGAAAATTGGGGCGTCGTCGGACCAACATGGATTTTTCCTGAAAATTTCAGCTTTTTTGCTTCAGCCGTTTGGGAGAAATCGTGCGTACGGCGTACGGCGGACGGACGGAAAAATGTTTATTGCAGATTCGGATTCTACACCCTATGAAACGTAAACCTTGAAATTTTCAGGGGGGTTAGAATTTTTTTTCAAGACCGATTACAATGGTTTTATTGAATAATAATGCAAAATTACAATGATTGAGAGGAAGATGATAATGCACTTTACAACTTTAACTATCTTTCTCAAATGTCCACTCCACGATTTGCCGACCTATTTTGTTATAATGGCTAGGCGAAGGTTTTTGCTCAGTTTGAAGTGACACTGGATCCTCATATCCGTAACATGATTGTTAAAATCAGCGGTTCTCTAACTTTATAGTTCCAGGCCCCCTGCATAATACAGCAGCAGACTGGGCCCCACTAAACGTGTTGTAAGTTAATCGCATTGAAAATTGTATGATAATTTTTGTATGGTATTTTTTAGCCAAGTTTGATACATTCTAAGTAAATCTAAGGGGGCAATATGCCTAATCATAATCAAACAATATATTTCATACCCATAAACAATAACGAATATTGAGGTGTGCCCATCCAGCCTACCGATTATTCAAATGGTGAGCGAATGGATGATCGTGCATTAACCCGAGTGGTCTCATTCGATTCAGGGACCTAATTTCTATCTAAATCAAACAAAAAACCCTCTTACATCGAAACTTTTTGAGATTTCGATTTTTTATAGATTCGTCCTTAAATGCCTTAGGGTTGATTGATCAAGATGCCGCAAATACTGGCACGTCTTGGATCGATTTTGGATTTGTATGCTGAATTTCGATAACTTTGGTCCAGTAGTTTCGTAGAAACGCTTTGGACGGCGGTAGGAGGGCGGACCTAATACAGAAATAATAAACCTTCTTGTAATAGTTTGCAAAGTTTTTTAAGTCGGTAAAAATTACTGGGGTAGGTGATGTAGCCTGGCTCGAATTCAATAAAGTACCCACTGGTTTCGGACCAATGAGTCAACACGATCGCGAATTCAATTAAGTACCACGGGTGGCCCATTCAATTGATGTGTTCGCCCCGCCGTGCAACGCACGGGTGATATCTGCCTAGTAATAAATAAAATGAGAAAACACACATGAAAATGTCCCAATGTGTTGCAGACTCGTATGCAAGAATTTGTCAACATCATGGAAGAAAAGGCTCCATTCATTTGTTTATGATTTGTATACAGTTTTTTTTCTCAATTGTCAAATGCTTTTTAGATAGTACACAAAATCAACTTTGCCATTCCATATCGATTTGGAATATTATTTTATTTTATTCCAATTTTACTCTACTAGTTGAAAAAAAAAAAGCCTAGGAAATTTCAAATTGTATGACGGAAGAGATTAATCGGAGAAGGTAACGCCAAAAAACTAAGGTTTCTTTTTTTCGAAAAATGTTCTCAATGCAACTGACGCTTCAACTCTCAATCGATTTTCGTCATTCTTATTTGTTCGAGTTCTTCAGGTATTCCTGGTATACCTTGGTATTCGACCCTCATCCATAGTCAGCAACCTCAGCCAGATTTTCTCCAATGGCGTTTTCAATCATCGGGGATCTCTTTCCTGCTACTTCTACTCAAAACATTTCCAGTCCACCATCTGCAGCATCGTACTTCAGGGTTTATTCAGAAAACTACGATCACTAAAATCACCAACATTGTTTTGCACACTTGAAATCTAAATTTCAACGATCGAAATTTCGTTTCAACAAATAAACTGAACATAATAAACATTACGTTTACTGCGAGACCTTCATCAGGTGCGACTGGGTCAAGGATGAAATTCGTCCACTTCTTGGTTAGCTTGCCTAGGATTTTGTCCAGCAAATATTTGGAAGTGTTGACTTCCATCCTGAAGTACTCCTTGAACTTAGCAGGATCCTCTTGCAGTTCGATGAACAGATGGTAAAATTCACCGTGAACCCCTCGCGATCAATTGATCGGGTGAGTTCCTACCCGATTCTGGCGTATTGAATACCACGGACGTAGTGCAACGGTTTTCTGGGAGAATGAAGTGCGTCGTTGCGTTCATGACTCACGTAAACTGCGGGGAAAGATTTCAAGCTTCGCTCCTTGCTCCTTGCTCTTCACTCTGTGTTGGCTACATCCTTGCTCTCCGCTTACACTCTTCGTCTTTTTCGTCGGAGAGTGCGAACGCTTTCTCTCCGCTCCTCCCTGTACGTACACTTAGCTGGGAGGACGAGTCTGGGACAGGAACGCATTAGTAACTTCACAAACTAACTGTCACCGTACAGGAGTAAATGGGGGTCTGAAACTTTATCTGCTCCTCCCTTAGGAACAGAACTTTGAGAAAACAAATGAGCTTGATTCGTTTGCATTAACTTAATTCAAATTACTCCCAAAAATCAAATTTCATCTCAAATTTATCTTAAAATTAACTTTTGCATTTTTTACAGACAATGTAGAACGTTTACTCAGAACATGCACATTTTTCTTCGGGAATAGTCAAAAGAAAGAAAGATTTTTCAAAAGATTCCGTTTCAAAACTAATGAACTTGTTAGCTGACTTATCAGCTTAAATTTCGCAATAATCGCACTATTGAAGCGCAAAACAACTAGCACAGGTTGACTGGTTTTTATTTGTGCTTGCGGTAAGGAAGCTATTCATTTAAGAGTGAGTTTATTGGGGGCCATAAATGACAGCAAACTAAGTGGAAATAAGTCGTAATCTCTGAAACTTTTTCCAAAATCAGATGGGAACGACGGAAATAAATTATTTGTGGACACGTATGTACTTGCAAACTATATTTGTCTTGTATGCTTTAGTGAAATCTAATGCTTTTCCAAAATATTGTAACTCATTTCCTACCCATTTGAAGGACTTGAAAATGTAGGTTTTTCATAAGGAAATGAAACCTCTTTTCAATGGAAGCGCATGTGGAAACGTGATTTTCTTGTAAAATCGAATAGCACCTTAAGGTTACTGGGTACAACACGTAATATTATGTTTAGAGATGGTGCCTCAAAAATTTTATCGCGGTTCGTTAAGTACTGGCCGCATTTATGCTCAACTAAAATTTATATCTGCTTCTGAGTCTACCAATAGGCAGCGGAAGCTTTGTTTTCACATTCGGGAAATGAAAATTTATTTGCTCCAAAATCAAAATTTCCTCTCGCATTTTAAGTGTTAGCCAGGGGTGCCTCTACCCCCCCTGTATGTTGGTACCCTCTCCCTCAAAAATCCTTTAGCGATCCAAAAACTGTTAATTTGCTCTGGGAAATCTTCAATTTCACTTTCACTCTCAGATTAAGCATCAAAGCTCCTTTTTTCTGGATTCTCCACTGGAGCCAAAATCACGAACAATATTCGAGCGCTGTCATTGTCATTTATTCATTTCAGATAGAAAAACAAACCATATTTAAATTAATTACTAGGTTCATTATTATTTACGTTCTGTCTAGGGGTGCAATATATCATTAAACACCGTTTCAATCAACTTTACCCCCCAAAAATGTTCTTAGAACCCCCTAATAATATCAAAAACGCAGTCTGCTTCATACGGTTTCATCCTTGTTACGGGCAAAATTACACGAAGTTATAGTCCGATTTCGATGAAATTTTCAGGGATTGTGCGGGTTGGGGTGTAGATGGTTCCCTATAGGTTTCATGACCCCCGGATCAATAATAGCCTCTGCGCATGCGCAAACGTGAAATCCTTGTTATACGCATAACTCCGGGAGTTCTTGACCAATTTCGATGAAATTTTCAGGGATTGTTCGGTTTGGTGTGTAGATGGTCCCCTATGAGTTTCATGACCCCCGGATCAATAGTAGCCTCTGCGCATCCGCAAACGTGAAATCCTTGTTACACGCATAACTCCGGGAGTTCATGACTGATTTCGATGAAATTTTCAGGGATTGTTCGGATTAGTATATTTTATAGTTTGTTCAGTAGTTGAACATGCCTACCTTTATTTTCTCAAGTTATGCTCCTGCATAACAATAAATTTACCCTAATTCAATATTTACTTCGCCTAATTGAACGAAGTTCTTTAGTCAATAATAATTTTCAATGATCTATACAGTTATGTTATGGATACGAGGAAGCTATGTGCCACACCCACTTGGCAGGCGTTTTTTTTTTTTTTATAAGGTCGAAATAATTTTTCATTTTGCAAATGTTCTAAAATGAAACACAACAAAGTAAGATAATAATTTATACCTAACATATGACGAACTTGGTGTTGTGAATATGGCGTAGAATAGATGTTCGATGTTCAATAGAACCTTAGCTCCCAAAAAATCAAATGAACTAAAATGTAATGTAACTATTCAATAACATGTAAAGGCTGTCATTATTGTGTTGATGGTAATAGGTCAAAATAATTTAATAACACCCGTTCCAAACACACAAGGTTTTCTAGCCTGTTGCATAGCTTTCTAATGACCCTTGGAAGTTGGAAAGGTGTAACACCTGGTGTGTGGCATTGCAATAAATTCCCCTCATATTTCAATTTAGAAGAATCGTATGAAAAATGTGGGTAACCACCAACGGCGTTAAGCTAACTAGACGGTAGCTTAATACTTTGAAAGAATGAGTATTTTCTCTCTTACAATTTTATTCTAGGTGAACAGGACACTATTTTCAATTAGTTAATTTTCAATAGTTTATTTCTGTTTATACGTTTAGGGACCTCAAATTCTTTTTTATCCCTTACGGAGGGTTTTTGTAGGTGGTACAACTATCCTATCCACATTGTTTTCTATTCATCCCTCGCCAAGGTCATATGCTAAGACGGTTGCAAGGTAGTCTTCCGAAAATAGTTTATTTCACAGAGTGTGAAGCTGTATTTCGAAGAAATGGACCAGAACGCCTAACGGTGAACGCCCAACCGGCACATTCGATCAAGCTGAACATGGTGTAACCGCATCTTACAACTCGGATTAGTTTAAATTTGAATTGAAAAGGTCAAAATTCACGGAAAACCATGAAATAATCGGCCAATTGGCTCGCGGCGGAAGGATTGCTAAGCGAATCGAATCCAGTTGTAGACGCCGTCTACAGAACATGGATAAACGGCGCCGCCATGTTGCTTTCCATGTTCCCTTCCCTGACATGGATAAAAATTACTGGAAATTGGAAACTACTCCGAAAAACTTGTTTTCAAACGAAATCTACACTACCACGCTTTCGCTACTATATGAGTCATTGTTGACAACTGATAAAACCTTTGTTTACACCCTGTTTGCACCAGAAAACTGTTCAAACGAGCACCAAAGTAGATCACCATGGTGCTTTTTGGTGGATACCACCGTTATTTATCGTTAGTATTGGGACTTCCAATGAAAAAATAATAGAATGACAATAAGAGAGGCGAAAGACGGGTAGAGGGAGAATCCCAATTTGACCTTACGATTCGCAGAACGATAATAAACTGACTGCCGAAGCCGGCTTCAGACTGGCGATGACTTCGGGGTGAAATACACCTTTTAATACAATTGCTTCAATATCAAATTGTTTAAATTAGAAAACCTTGGTTATTTTTCTGCTCAAAATCGACGATTCAAATTTATTTACAAGTAAATAATGTTGACAATCGCCCTCTAACAATGTAAACAAACAGTGATTGTTGTTGTGGGTGAACTATTGATTAGTTAATTGGGTTTTTCGGTTTCAAAATTATTTTGGATTTTTCCGAACATTATAAACCCAGATTTATCGTGAATGTATAGAAATGTATTTATTGCAAACTTTTTGGGGATCCCTTTTTTTCGAAAGTGGACCGAGGAGGTTTTGACTCGGGCGGTGTCTCGTATTGATCTTGTCTGATTTTCCAAGACAATTTTAGCCTATATAAACGATTGCTGAATGCAATTTTTTGAACTATTTGATCTTTTAATTAAAAATATCACTCAAATAACTCAAAATACCAAGTAAAAGTATCGTTTTATTACAAATAAGTGAAACTGGTTGGCAAGGGCGCATGCGCGGTAGCCAAGCCGGGCTCTGAACTCCGCAAAATTTCTCATATTCAAAGGAAGTTCCGACGGTGGAGGACGTACCGTTCCTGACTCGTCCCATCTCTATATTTTTTCTATATAAGGTGAGCTAATCTACTTTCTTCCTTCTCATAACTATTATACGCCAATTAAACGTATTTTTTTCAAGTTCCTGTGTGACATATTGCTAAATCGGCTGGTTTCACTAGTGGGTGAACAGTTAACCCGGGCAGTTCTCACGCCTAACCGTCAAAATGGTTTGTTTACAACCATCTAAGTAGTTCCTTGTGATTGTTTATCGAGATGTTTAACAACAATCGACCATTTTAATTATATCTTGACACTTCAACCAACTGTAGGATCCTACCTCCTTGATTTCAATTGTTGGGTGACTAAATTAATGTATTCTTTGTTAGTAATTGTTACTTGATAATGAGATAGTTGTTCAATTCCAGAATACATGGTTGATGAGTTGAGTGGGGTCAACGACTTTTATGGGCTGGGTCAAGAGCCGCCATTTTGTTTAATTGCTGAGGCCATACCCCCAAGGGGGTACATAATTGTTGTATTGTAAACAATTGAGACTTATGAACTTTCTATTCTGTTTCAGACTGTTATATTTTAAGTATTTCAAGATGTCGGAACAATTCTGCTTACGATGGAACAACCATCAGTCTACGCTTATTTCCGTTTTCGAGACACTCCTGGAATCGGGAAGTCTTATAGATTGTACACTCTGCGCCGAAGGCCAGCTCCTGAAGGGGCACAAAGTTGTTTTGTCAGCCTGCAGCCCTATTTTTGAGGTAACCCCGATTCATTTCTGACCTAGTTTAATTCGTCGGTATCTGTGGTGGCTAGAAGTCGAGAATAGGTTGAAAAGACCGTCGTCAAATTGAAAAACCCGATGTCTCCTATCGATATGTTCTGTTTAGTTAACTGGTCTGGATGCTCGCATCGCGAAAACGGAATATAATCATCAATCCTTCTATTACCTAATGTATAGATCAGAATGTGTCAATACTTGTGTTTCTGCGTATTTAAAATACTTCTATCGGTAAAACTGTCATGAAAATCATTCCGTAATACATGGCAGTGGTATTAATATGTACACATCGATACAGTCTGATAAGAGGAAGCGGTCACCTATTCTCTACTTCAGCCCAGTGGTGTTCACTCTGTTCTACGTACGCAAATTTTCGTATTCCTACCTATTAAGCTCTGTTCATGCACGGTTAGGTTCCACTGCAGAGTTGTGTGGTTCTTCCTTGTATGATTATCCCATCTCCATGGTTCCGACTACTAGTGGTTAAGGAGGATGATTATGCATTGAGGAAGCTCATACGCAGTGGTATATAGTGTGCAACGAATAATGTATATGCTTCTTTGTTCTTTCAATTTCAGCCGTTCTTAGAAATGGCATAGGTTTAAGCAATTGCGTTAAATCATCCACTGGATTTTTTTTTTTTTTTTTCTCATTCGCGGAAGGAGCTATTGGGAGGGGAGGGGTGGCTGTAGCTTATCTTTTTTCCCCAAAATATATGAATTAATTTTAATGAGGAGGCCAGTGAACCTTACCATTTTTCCGTGAAAATGGAGCGATTAGTATTATTTCCCGTCATGTACTAAACTGTTGTAGTCCAAGTATTTGAATCAAATGTATCTTTAGGTATTGCAATAGTGATCAAGGGAATACCTAATCCTTTTACTCCCGTTGAATACGGACTATTATATTCTCTCTTTCTCAATAGATATTCGTGAAGAAATTTACAGAACTCATCCCTTACACATAATCCAAAATACAAGTGATCACCTACTGTTTTCCCTATATTGACATTCTTCGCCCATACTTTTCAGTCTATGCTCTGCATACAAGAGGACAAGCACCCTATTATCTTCCTGAAAGACGTGAAATTCATCGAGCTGAAAGCTATGCTGGACTACATGTACAAAGGTGAAGTCAACATACTTCAAGACCAGCTCGACTCATTCCTGCGAACTGCGGCAGCCCTGCAGATAAAAGGGCTAACGGACCAAGGCGGAGGAGGGGGCGACGAACCTCCCGCCAAGAAGGGCCCTGGCCGTAAGACTGGTAAGGACACCATTATTTTTTTTGTAATCTCAATGATAAGCCCCCCAGTATTATGACATACTTGAACATATGATTATCACATACAACTTTGGAAATGAGTCATTAGGTATGATGGAAACTGCTAGCAATCAGAAAACTACCCTTCGCTAGCTCGGCGATCCGTATTTCACAATTCCAAGCCGTTCTAGCTCAAATCTTGGTCATTTGGAAATCGCGATAGAATTTATTCTAATTCCCCTCACCATTGTTGAGTGACCATCGTATGTTTTCCTATGTCGATGTTTGAAACCCCTAAACATCGATGTTGAGTTCTATTATTTTTTGAACCAACCAATGTAGGGAAAAGATTGAAATAATATATGAAAAATTGAGTTATAATTACCAATTAGAAATTGAAAAAATGAAATCGTCAATAGTTGATTATAATGCAATTTCACTTTCCAAGTTTGAAAAATATTTAAAACAATTCTTCTTTAATTAATAGAAATACCCTCCCAAGCTTTGGAGGAACAGAAGCTTGGATAGCGTTTTTCCTCCTAACCGGTTACTCTCCTGGGTCAGGAGGTTTCCGGCTTTCGAAAAGAGCCTCTCGGATGGGGCTTACTAGGTACTTGATTTAAAATGTAGGTACAATGTATGAACAACTAGGAGCCAAACCTAAAAACAGAAAAATACCGGGGGGGGGGGGGCTCCTCTTGTTCCTCGTTTTCTACTTATGTTTAATTTATATCTTCTAGTAAAGTATTGCTTTGAGTTCATTGGAGAATTCAGCTCTCAAACTCTGAAAATTCAGCATATTTGTGTATATCATGTTCGTTGTTGTCATTGAAGTGTGGTGAACAACCTTTAATCGAACTAGGTCTTCCAATTTATAAGTATCAATATTGCGCCAATTGTGTTGTGTATTGTATCAGTTTGTTCGCCATATGATTTACCTCAGTTTTAGCTCAAGTTAGTATTATTTTCCATGATAGTTGACTAATCGTAAAAGTCGAGAATGTGTGACCTTCCGTCGCCGTAATGAAAAAACCAGGTGTTTTTGATGTGTGTTCGAATGTGTCTGGATGCTCGCATCTCAAAAACAGAAAAATATCCTACATCAATCCTTCTAGTGAAGTATAGATCAGTTGGACGAATGGATCAGAATGTTTTTTTTATACGTGTCTCTGCGTATTCAAAATACTTGATTATCCATGTGACGGTCGTGATAATCATTCCATGATTCATGGTGGTGGTATTGATATATTATACTACATCGTTACATGATCAAAAGAGCATGATGAGAGGTTAGGGTCGCCTATTCTCTACTTCAGCCAACTAAATATTCGAAGATGGTGCTCGTAGAAGTTAGTTGAATTTTTTGACGAATTTAAGTTTGTATTAATCCATGACGTTCATCTTGTGTGTGCAGGTATGTCCGACGCGCCCGAAAGTCCCCTCGTTGGCAACGCCCCCCTCCGGGAAGGCTCCGTCTCGCCGACCCGGAGAAGACGACGTCTGCCGCGTCGACCCTCCTCGGCCGAAGACGCTTCGGCTGACAACTCCTGTGATATCCCGCCCCCGGCCGTCGCTCCCCCCGCCATTACGCCCGCCACCCAGGCGCCTCTCCCCGTCGCGGAGTCGCTCCATCGTCAAAGCAGCCTATCCGTCAAAGCCAAACAGGAACCCATCGACACCCCGCTCGTCACGCCCAAACAGGAATTCGTCGAAGAGACCAACGAGGAGATCGAAGATCTCACGCTGGATGACGACGACGACTATAACGACTCCATGTCTGACATGTCTAAACCCGGAACTTCCTTTGGTGCAATGAACCCTGGATCTACTAGTCAACAAGGTGATTATCTTTTTAATACGACATATGAGGAGCTTACTTTCGAACAGGCACATATCCATTCCGATTGCTAGGCACTGAAAAAAATGTAGGGTACGGATTTGTTACCTTTTGATGCGAACACATGAGCCCCGGAATTGACGTGGATGTGTTCTGTTTTGTTCGGAATTTATTCAACTCATATTCAGAAATAGAAAATTGAGAAAAAACTGTTTCTCTCAGATTTGGATGTGTGCCTTTTGAAAGTAAGCTCCTCATATAACCTAATATGTTCCATAGTTGGTATTGAGAATAAGCTCTGCCATTTGTCACATAAGTGGAGAAATGGAAAAATTCGGGTTCCGGTTCTTTTTCCCCCTCTTTTTCTAAACCCGGCTCGGATTATATTTGTGTTTCACTTTGTGAATTACATTGTGCTGCGTCCCTTGAATTGAATGATTGTCAATTAATGATACACTTGAATCACTCATTTTTAACGTATTGAAATCACTCACGTAAAACTTAACTGGGCGTGGGTCTATATTCTTCACTTCTGTTGTTACGAGCAGACAAATGCACTGCTGATTCTCACTATTAATCGGTCCCGATAACTCCCTCATTCGTTAATTCTATTATAATATAGTAATGCATAGTCAGTAGTGATTGAAGAGTTCGTTCGTCACAGTGACTTTAAATCTAAGGAAAATTGAAGATGATTACCTCTAAGCTTTTGGCTTACTGCTGAGGTGTATCCTGTCCCCTGTCGTTGCTCATTACCCAGTAGTAAATAGATTTACATCATTTTACATGTTACATTCTTAGATTGAATAATAACTGATGACCGAGCTGGATTGTGTGGCCCAGCCCGGAGAAAGTGATGGGGGTGGTCCCGCTGTAATCGGACCACGTGGTATGCAGTCTTCCCTCTCTTTGGAGCACTTGATAAGGGGATAGATTTATATTTGCTACTTGCTAATCGCTACTCTTTTAAGGTTCACGGGGTTTTCTTGAACTGAAGTCGAATTGTCTCCTCCGTGTAACACATTTTTATAGCATGACACAACTGTCAACGGTTGATAATTTCTGTCTTAGCCCAGTACGGAAGTACTAAGGTACAACCCCTCCCGTCCCTTTTGCTGTCGTTCATTTACTAGGTTTCAGACTTTCCAATACTGTCCATTTCTCACTTTCTCTTTACTACTTTACAGATTTCTCACAATGGCAACAGATGATGGGCGCGGCGGATCGATCAGGCACAGACGAGGTTTTTATGGCGGCACAAGAAGCTATCAACAACCAAACAAACACACAAGGTAGGCATACGCCTTTCCAGCTTCTCAACAACTCCATAAAAACCTAAATTGGCGAGCAAAAAGCTGTGGTGCTTCGTGTTCATGTATATGACCTCGTTCACGCGTGGTTCCACTTCCGTAACTGCCGTTTGTCTTTCTTGCCTGTTCATAAGGGTTCAGAGACATACGGCACCACGAGTGGATTTGGAGTCACCTGTGAACTTCCGTTAGTTTCCCCTCTTCTGAAAATGTTTGAAAGTGCCCACTGACGCGCTTATTTTCCGCGCAGCTTGTAAATAGCGGTTTCATTGAAAACGTAACGTTATGGACTTGTTTTGAAACTTTCTCTTTGTTGTTGCCCCTTTCTCTTCTGTCTCTTGTCTTTTCACCAGCTTCAGTGTTAGCTTCAACTCTTCCCATGTCTGACTCATACGGATTGTTTTCATATTACTGTTTTAACATGTCTCCAATTATAATTTCGAACATGGTTTCTTGCGATTTCTGCTTAGGTTGAAAAACCAAGTTGTATGTATTCAATTTTCCAACATACGCGACAGACGTTTTTTCTACTGCTGTTCTGGGCTTGAGTCTGACCGGATGTTGAGCTGTACGGACGGCAGTAGTTCTAGCGCCTGCGTGGGTTTTGTAGGGTTAGTAACTAGGGAAGCTATGTAAAGATATCGCATGGAGCACTTCGAAATTTAGCATCTCTGTTATGCAATTTAGATTATTGTTCTGCAATTTGGGTTCGTCTTTTGTGAAAACGTTCCGTATTGGTGGCAGTTCATCTTACTCAGTCAAGTTTTCTATTCATGATCTATTAATCGACATGCTGAAGCTCGTTCATTCGCTAATAATCGTCCAGTACGTTTTCGATGGAACCTCTTGTATACACAACTTACATCCCTGAAAATACCCTTTTTGCCGTCAAGCCATGCAGTACCTAAGTTTAATGGCGCCTAATCAGTAGCCAATATTCACATTTCCGTTTTTCTGTATTAGTCTTCTAAAATGATGAGTTGAGTCTAGTTCTAGTTGATTCTTCGATAATTTTTAGCTGTTCATTTGTCGGAATTTCGATTCCCTCAAGTGTTCGCTGCAGATATCCATAGTAGATTCAGTGCGAGCATTTCTTGTCAGATCACCACACATTGGTCCTAAAGCGAATGTTAGACGCCATTTGTGAAGTATAAATTCAATTTTTTTCTGGAAGGTAACGCTCCTTCCTAGAGGGGGGTCACCCTTCAAGGTGAGCGCAGCCTCAATTTTACTTGTATGTCGGTAATGGTATTCTCCACGGTCAGGTGGGTATGAACAGATTATTCTGTGAAGTACATTTTTTTGTTGCAAGTTCTGGGATTTGGGTGTAGTCAATTTGTACCGGTTTTGAGACAAATTGTTCCACACCCTACTTTCAGAGCTTATGTTTCACAAGAGGATCCGTTTGTGTAGACTCATGTTCTGGACTGTGATTAGTTTGAAAAGTGCTCACCTGGAAATAAAACTTTAGCCTACCTGAATCTTTGCTGCAAAATGTGGATGGAATGAACAAACTATGTTCTCGCATTCATATTTCTGCATGAGAATTTTCAGTTAGGTCTCAACCTTTTACAAGGATCCTCTTCTGAACTAATGATGGCATGTTTGCCTTCATCGGTATCGGTTGTCATTGTGACTGAATGAGACTGTAGTTGGTTTGCTACTGTTCTCTTGTTTTGTAATGGCAGTCTTTCCTGATGTGTGGCCATACTATGTCAATTATATATCATGCATTTATGTGCGGAATGAGGTCCACGGTAATACATAGGTTATCGAGGGCCTCACGCCGATAATGAATTGAAAATTTGAAATATGAATCAAAATTTATGAACATTGATTAGGGCAGTAGGGTCATGATGAAAACGGTGTTAGGGACATGATTAGGAATGCTTTTAGGGCTTCCGCGTGTTAGGATTCAAAGTAAACTAGGGAAGAGTAGGGCTGTATCTTTAAGGATTTGTTTCAAAATTCCGTCCACAAGTTTCGCGTGGATTTACAGTAGAGTCAGTGATACCTAACAGTGAATCAAGAAAGAAGAAGACGAAAGAACTACATTTTCAGGTACAGTATGTTGATTCAAAGCAGTCAGCAGCCAAGTTTCTTTATTTCGAAGTTAGTAAAAATTGCTAACTTTGTTATAGAGTGACATGGGTTGAAGAACATTTGGATCCAAACCTCGTCATGCAACGCCTTGTCATGGGATGCATCATGATGACATTGAGCATTGTTCAAGTTTCATGATGTGGTTCATTCGGGAAGGCGTTGATGTTTTTCTTAAGTTTGAACTGAGGTCCTTTTTCATATTTCAACCACCACTCGTCCAGTCAAATGGCTCTGTTGTGGATTGGATTGGGAAATGCCTTCTGTTCAAGAACTTGTGTAGTTTCTTCAGTTATCCTTTGTCGAGTGTTATGCGCAACAATGGTTATCTGAAGATGTCACACTTGAGTCATCTGTTCCAATTTTTAAATTGGTGCATATTACTCCCTGAATAATGAACCTGAAGTTTTTTGTACCATTTTTTCCTAGTTCAAAATTCTAGGTTTAAATGGTATTTATAACTTCTTCCCTAACCACTGATACAGAGTTGAAATGAACTTATTTTCTCTCGTATTGGTTGTTAGGTAATGTTACCTTTTGGTCCAACGCGGTGTGATTGACATTACTGGGCTTCGTGTTCGGTCATGCATTTACACTGTGCGACCGACAGGCGTTCGCAGTTACAATCTCCCCAGATTGTTCCTCTGAATGTCAAGTCTCTCTTGTGGCTTTTTGCCACGTGCAGCGATCATGATCTCCTGGGAAATTCGTGCTTAATGCCGAACTTTCCCTTGATGTGATGATCGGCAATTTTTTTTTCAGGATTGTTCTGAACTTTATGAGAAACAACGTATTTAGACTCCTAAGTCTAGATGAGTTGTCTTCTCTAGAGTTTTCAGGATGCCCGGGAGATCTTGGTTTTCCGTACAATAAGGAAATCTAAAATCTACGGGCATTCCACCGGTAATCTCGCCGAATCTCTGATGTTTCTTCAGTGGAGGTGGTGCATTTTGATCATTGAATTTTCTTGATATGATTAGTTTTAGGATGATGTTTATGTGTAGGGTTTTTCTTCACAGGTTTTGTTATGTTGAATTGTATAAAATTTTGATGGAGAGATATGGGTTGAGCGATATGGTGATGTATGGATGGTTTGGGTTGGGTAGGTGTCTGGGAAATGGTTGATCAACATTTGGGTAAAGACCAGGCCTGGCATCTTGTGGGGAAGGTAACATTCTGACTGGGTAGGACGATCAGAATGTTTTGGGTCAATTCACATATTATGGGTAGGTAGGATGAGTCTGGTTAGAACATCGGGTAGGTGATGTTTCTGGCAGTACTCATACAGTTGGAGGTAAAAGGGGAGAAACAAGTGCGGCTGAACATAGGGTAGGATGTTCAGCTTCTTAGGGGTGGGTGGATGGTATGAGTTGATGAAGTCTCGAGAGTGTTTTGAAGGGTTGGGAATGGTACATGAATATATTGAAGTGGATTCTTCCACGTTTGTAAGATATATAGCAATGATTTCTTTTCAGCATCTCGTCGTGTCGTGGAATACTTTATTGTGAAAATAAATTATATTTTGTTGATTGTTACTACTTTCATTTGCCTTGTCTTTTCTCGAATAAAAGCGTTTTCTCAAGATTTCATCTTTCTTTTTTTCTTGACTACCCTTATCCTATTCGTTACATTGCGACCGTGGAGTGATAACGTAACACACAGTCGCTTTGTCCCGAAATTTGTTATATTGGTTGAATTATTGCTTGGGCACCGCTTGACTTAAGAATTTATTGCTGGTGTATAACGTATCAATTTCGAATATTGTGGTGAATCAAAAGGACTAGTTATAATCTGCCACTGGTTTTTCATTTTCTGTCAGGTTTTCCATTTCTTTTATATTCTGTTCCTGAAGCACCGCCAGCGAACACCACGTATTTCATCAATCCCAAGCATTTCCCTCAATATCTGGACCGCAGCAAACGGCGCCGTTGCCGTCAGTGCTACAAAGTGGGCCAAAAGAGACAAATGTCTGTGACTTGTTGCCCTGGTTGCGATGATAATCCGGGGTTATGTCTACAGGGTTGCTTCATCCAATACCATTTGGATATGGGCTTCACAATGGTTTAATGTGAGCGTGGCTTGAAAATCTTATTTTTCTAGTTCCAATGTTAGTTTTTTTTTTTTTTTCCCCATTTGAATTTTCCACACATTTTGTATGATGAAAATCTTGAATGGAAAAAATTGGATAGCTAATTGAACTTTTTCTTGCCCGATATTATATGTACCTTCATTATCGTTCGTTCTAAGTGTGGATTAGCAGGTTGAAAATTTACTTGCGCGTGTGTGTGTGGGGAGGGGGGGGGCCCTACTCGAACAACCCAGATAGCCTAAAAATATATTTGCAAAATTCTAAATTGTTTTGTCGTCATGCAGTCGATTAGCTTGTGCGGGGTTAGAATGCCTTTGATTATCCCCGCCCCAGAAATTTCAAAATCGTCCCCTTATGGATTCAAACACGTTTATATATTTATCGAGTTTTCAATGGAAACCGCACTGATGAAAGTGGTTCACTCTTAACAAACTTTTGTACCAAGTTTTTTGGGAGGAGGTAGGTAATGGGTCACTATCCTAACATTTTGCTACATATCGCGAATTTAAAAAATTCTGAAGTTGTTTAAAAAAAAAGAAACATTTTTAGTTCTGCTACATCAAGATTTAGAGGAGAAATTGAATCATTATGCATAACAGTAGTTAAAGTGATATGAACTGAAGCGATGTCAGTTATAGGATTTTTCGTTTTTTACTTTGTCACCCAAATGATCATACGTCCCTTAGTTCATATGCATAATCATATGCCTTTTGAATGTGGGTTACATTTTCTGGAAAAATGAGTGTTTTGAAATGCATGAAAAATTGTCTTGAAAAGGAAACTGCGAAATCTGGGAATATCCCTTACAGTCGCTTGTAAGTCCTGTGATTCAGCGGTGAATTTTATATCACTTCTAAAATATGCGCAAGAACGTTGGTTAGGACATCCGCTGGGATGTTATTAGTGAAGAGAGAGAGAATACATATGTATTATATTATATTCAACAACAAATTAATTACTACTCACCACAATTAATAGGCTAACCATGAGTAGTATGCCCCGTCGTCGGTAGGCACAGCCTGTGGTGACTGGCTGAGTTGCTTCTGTACAATATTTTTTCTTATATAGAATATAATAGTTGCTTCTATTTTATATTTTTTCTTTCTTTCCTTTTCTACACAAATTACAATTATCATTGGCTCTAGAATTAATAGCTGATTTCCCTTTACTTGGGGGTTCTGAGATTTTCAATCAATTTGCATACAAAAAATGTGACTATGTGATGAAGGTATCTACTCATATGTGATACCATTGAAAGACTCGCCTATAGCGGGCTTTATTTCGTACAATTCGCCCATTTCTGTGCCCTCACTGTGGTAAACTCCTCACAACTTGATTTTGGAATTTTTAGAGCGTTTACCGCAAGCAAATGTAGTCTGAAAGAACAAAATCGTTGAGTCATTTCGGGTTTGCTTAACTCGGACTCGAGTGGATTCTCTTTCGCTGTGAAATTCCAAATTTCCGGAGCACGACTAAAGTAAAATTTCGATCGAATCTAAAAATGATTATGAACCGCAGTCTGGGCTGCATTGGCAGTTTGTTAAACGTGCACCTAACGTTTTTATATTGATTCCGCCTCATCATAGGGTTTTATTAATTTTAATGCCCGTCCCACGCATGACGAAGCCTTGCTTCAGAGAGATGTCTTAAAAGGCATACAATCTGTATGAACAAATTTAGAATTGATTCACCTACTGATAAGTCAATACTGGATCAAAATTTTGAAGAAAAAAATGTCGAATCGTTCGGGAGCTCTCGCATGAGCTACGCTTGAAAACAGTATCTGTCACCTTCTCCGTCGTTTCACACCATCGTAGATCAATTTTAATATCCGAAGATAGACTAGAATATTACTTTTTAGAAAAATTTATATAATATTAGAAAACCTGGCCAATGCCAGCGGCGTAACGTTTTAACGCAAAATATTTTCGGGTCCCCTCCCCTAATTTTTTTTTTTTGCCAAGCGTGCACTTCTTCAACGGTCATCGTACAAAACGCTACGATAACCTAACTAAAAATACATAATATTATATTGAAAATAATAGTTATATTATAACATAACAATTTAACCTACCTTTACGAACTCGAGACTTCTAGTCTACGTAGCAAACTTTTGGATGACCGTGTGTTATAGAAGTCAACTTTTTCCCAGAGACACATCAGTTCCTTCAGTCATTTCTAAGTATCAATATGGTATACAATTTATATTATACGATTCGAAAACCAAAAGATGATTGATCAATGAACCTACATTACCGTTGATGTTACATAATGGAATTTTTCCGTGTGTCGTTAGTTCCTCTTTATTCTTTGAAATTAAATAAAAATGAATTTTGCTAGAGCGGGCCCCTTCTCCCCCTCCCCTCCCCGCATCGCGGAGGCGTACGTTACGCCACTGTCATTGGCTATACAATTTGTATTTAACGTCATCTTTGTCGAATGACGTCACAATTTTACAGTATTTGCATAGATTCTGATAGCCGCTCTATGATGCGAAGCCTTCGGATGAGGGTCCTTAAGCAACTAACATTATTTCTATTGCTATACCTTCGTAATCGACCAAAATCCGTTACGTTTCAAGTTTTGGGAAATTTGAAATTTCAACCAGGGTGCGCTACTGATCCATACGTAGTTTTCCATTGTACCTGGTATACTATTATGTTCTTGTTGTTCCAATTAACGCTAAGAGTTGAAATATCTAATAGCCTGAACACTAATGAATTTTCGTGTTCTAAAATGTCAAATTTAAAAGAATTAACTCGTGGAAATGAATAAATCTCTGGAACACGCACGAACGGGTTTTTGCCACAGAATATAAATGCCTAAACTTACCCATTGTGTGTACTCTTAAAGTCCTCCGGTACTGAAAATTATCTGAGTGTTTGTGAGGTAGGGAGGTAATTTCTTTCTACTTATGTAAAATTGATTTGTTTTGATGATTGAAAAGTTTTGAAGCCCAACCCCTAACCACCTCGCGAAATTACTAATAATCTTCGGTCTTGGCTTCTATTAGACGGAATGTAAAAGTGATACGATAAGAGGAGGAGTGATGGTGATAAGTGTAGGAGCATCTAGAGTCATGTGGGATAAAACAGGATTTGCAACGATAATTCCTTCTTTTTTTTTTTCATTCAAACTATTTTTCAAGTTAGTGAAGTTCAGTCGTAATGAATCGTACCATTGTAAAGCTGAATTATTTTCAAATTGTTATCCATGATGTCGAAAAATGTATAATATTGTTACAACCATAACCGGGACAGAAATGCCGAGGGACATGTTCTGGCATACATCAACGTTAGTCAACAAGTATTGCAGATCTATAGAGCTAATTCTATATCGGAAGAATGAAGCGTACCGACCTACCTCATTTCCTTCTTCATTTTTAGCTAAGCCTCGTATTATCCTGGTAATATCCTATTTCAATTTTTAATCAAAGTTGATACTATGAAGAACATGGGTCGTTCGGCCAACCTCAACTCTCGATATCAATTGCAAGGTGATATTAGTTGTAATAAGAAAGACAGTAATGCAGAATCTTAATAGTGTTTCAAATAACTTTTTTATTAACATTTGAACGATCTGCACTTTTTGCCTCGTGCGATCACTTCAAAAATACTACCTTTCCTTATCTTGCTATAGGTACCTACTTACTTTTATAATGTACAGTTAGAATCGTAGGTACCTACCTAGTAATTAACTTATGAGGAACTTCCAAGTAATATGATGTGGGGGCGATAGATGAACAATTATCGGATCCAAATTTGGCATCAACGTGCTCGCTTATATGAAGTCCCATATCAACATGATTATTACAGTGTCACAATTAGGACTCTTCTTAACAAATAACAAATTACATTTATTAATTACAACAAAAGTAGATAAAATATTCAATTCTACTTATGTGCTAGCAATGACGAACTTTAACAAACTGATAGAAAAGAGTCTAGTAGGATCAATACTTATAAATTGGCAAGGTATTGATGTCGGATTCGTGAGAACTTAGTTTACACATTCTAAGTAGATATTTTTTTCTCTAGCAGCCGATAAAGTACGGCTGTTACGTTGTAGCCTTCCAGGCTGAAAAATCTTAACCTATTATCACAATACACAACTACCCCCAGTCACAACCTGTTGAAAAACGTTCCCCATTACTCAGCCGTATAATTCCATTGTCATGGGCTGTCGCAAACTTCAAAATTAATTTTAAGAAAAGCATCAACTAAGCAGTCCTTTGATTTGTCGGGAGAAGCAGTCCTGAACCGTTTGGGAAAAATTCAAAGATAGCAAAATCCGGTGGTGACTCCACAATAGTCATAACTGTCGGAGGTTTGCTTAACCAAGGAAATTCTTTTCAACTATTACTCGCATCAGGACATACAACATGACTGGCAATTTAGGAATCCAGACCTGGATGTTATGCAACTACCTGTAGGTTATGCAATAAACACAGTGCCTAATACTGTAAATCAGGATCCATTGTATCCCTAAATGCTTTCCTATTACCAGCTTTTGTGATTTTAGAAAACAATTGCTGTTCGCAGTTTTACAATTATAACTTAGTTACGCTGGCTTAAACAGTAATTACTTCCCATCAAAGGTTCGAAAGGTCGTTCGAGGTCAATGGTTTGAAACTGGGAAATTTGGAGGGAAACTAATGGAAAAATAGGAAGAGGAGGATTTCGGTGTACAATGGGGTACGCTTCCCGAGCAGCGTACAGGCACTTATTGTGAATATGAGTCAATCACTTGGTTTTTATTACTGAATGATCTTCGGAGAGCGATTTTCGAAAAGGGGGTAAGTGAAAAACAGTGAAAGGCGTATTTTTGGCAGTGACAAGTAGTTTTTTTCTACCAAACGAACTATCATCAAATAGAACAGCACCCTGCCAGATCCCCTACGTAAACTGACAGCTACCACTAGAGAAAATCGGAGACCTATCAGGTAAAGGCACTTCCACCAAACTTTGCCTGCTGGAAAAAATCGTAACGAAAAATCAGGCAACGACTGTGTAGTTTGGGCAAGTCCTAGTAGGTACCACAATTTTTAAATTTCCACTCCCTTAAGGGAAACTGGCAATCGACAATTTAATACCGATAACTGCTCGGTATTATATTATTAAAACAAAGTAGATTCTTCTAATTTGAATATGTTGTATTCCACCGTACTTGCTTCGCAAGAGAGTATTTTCCTGCGATTTTCCAAAATTTCAGTGGGATAAACGTAGTTATGCTTCTCCCTAAAATGACTTCACCACAAACCGAGAGTTCGAAAACTTGTATTGAGAAAAGTATTCACAGGATAACGTGTAATTTTATGAAATGTCCGAATATTTCGAAAAGAATCTACTTCTATTACAGAGACCAAACACTGTTTTTTGGCCCATGGGAAGGCCTCCTCCTAACTGAACAAACAAGTAACTTGCGTAAGGGTTAAATACCTTTCTTTAGCTCATCTTATTCATTTTATTTTACCATTTAGGTCGTGAAAATATTACATTAGTAAATTTCAGACATTTGTAGGGGGAAGAGCGTTGTGGTGGACTGATGTGATACGGAACATATTGGGAAAAGTCAGAGTCGGGCAGTGGTGAAAAACCAATTGAAAAATTTAATCAGATTGATGAATCCCGAAAAGAAAAAGCCAAAAACAGATCATGAAATAAATTATGCTACGCTGCTGTTGCAGGAGCTTCAGATTTGTAAAATTGGTATTTTGAGACTTCATATTTTCAATTTTGTGTAATATGCAAGTTGCCCATTATATCTGTTTCTGCATTTCATTCACCTAAGGAGAATCCACTAAATTCTGTTCACGAAGATAATGGCGCAGTAGAGAGAGATGAGATCCTAGAGGAGTCTGTTCGAACGGCAAATATAAATTCACAAGGTGTTTCAACTTCTCTACATGAGCACTGCCTTCATGGCGTACTCCCTGCAACACATATATCTGGAAACTTGATACATTAGCTCACTAACCACTACCAGAGTCGACAAAAAAGGAAGGTAGATGCTACTCATTAACCTTCAGACACCTAAAAAAACGCTCACAATTGACTAAACTGTTTTAGTCCTACCCATGCCTGACTAGATGCAAATGCCAACTTCAAAACACAGCCGAATCATCAACATTTCCCGGGATTCCCCATTTAGTGGTGGCAACGTCTTCCGAGTTTTCCCTCAGTGATGCGACGTTCTGAGGAATATCCGTCCCTTCGATGACAGCAATTTCCGTAAGATTCATCAGGTTTCCTTCTTTGCTATGAGAAGCCAAACTGGCCATCATGCCTGACATTTTGTTTTTGCAGCCCTCCTCGTCCTCTACAATTGTGATCCCACCAGTGTCGATGGCCTCTTCATGATCAAAAAAATTGTTGGATTCTTCGTCGTCAGGTAGATTTATTGCAATTAGTTCACCAGATCCTGAAAAACCAAAATATTTCCAACATGTTCATATTGGCACAAGCTCATTTTGATAAGTTATTGTAAGTTTTGAATATGTTAAACATCCTGAACATTTTGGGTTTCATTAGCTGGAGTTGCTAACCACTAACTGCAAAAAAATAGTGAACTTGCAGTTGATATGCATTAAGGTTACTGGCCTTTGACGACTTCATCCAGAAGAAGTGACACTGGAAAATGAATGAATCGAAGGAAAACTGGAGCCCAGTAAAACTCAAACCTAAAACTTTCGGCTACATTAGAAAAAAAATGTCAACTTTTTTTAAAATGTGTTTAACCACACGCCTATGGATGGGTGTAGTTTAGAACTGTCCTACATTTCTAAAACGAGACATCTTCCTTTCAAAGCATCGATTACAAGAAAACAAATTTTAAATCGTCAGAGTACCCTCATTTGATATTTGCATTACATTTACATGAAAAAATACTGGTTTTAAAAACATCACAATTTTTAAAAAAGTACAGTTTTTAAGATATTGTAATTGAAAAATTAAGAAAGAAATATAAAAATAAATTATTAATAAAAAAGTCGCACACATCTTGAAATCTAAACCGCCAAAGTTTGTGGGGGTTTATCTTTTTTTTCTTGATCGATGACGAAGGTCCATTATTGGAAATAATAAATCAAAAATTGTGTAAAATCTAGATTGTTGCTGTTCATTAAATATCTAGAAAAAATTGCGCTGGACGGATTTTAATTTGTTCGCATTTTTTAACTGTGAAATTGACAGGGGATCATCCTTAGCCTAACGTCAACATTTCCAAAGAATTTCATCCAACAGTTCGAATGAACATGTTGAAAGTCGTTGAAATTGTCAAAAGAGGTCTAAATCCCTTATTCCATAATACCGAAAATTAGAATTCGAATTATAAAGAAGAGAAGAGAAAATTAATCTTGATGGATTTTACGTTTGCTAACCCGCCGAATAAAATTGATAGAGTATAAGGCTATACCATTTCCTCAGTGTTACAAAATTCGATGGAAACTGTAGAAATTAGGGTAGTTACTTCGAAACTAGACTTGTTACTTACGGATAGATAGACCCTAAGCAAAGGTTACTCAAAATGTATTCCAAAGTAAAATGCTAGAAAATGCTTTTTTTTTACTGAAAACAATGTTTTACGTATAGTCAAGGAAGCAATATTGTTCCAATTTGATTCATATTGTCTGATGAACGAATGTTGAATACTAAGCGATGATTATAATGACAACATAAGAGTATGCCAGTGAAATTTACCTTTCTTGATGGGTTGATCCTTCTCGTTGAAAGGTACGAATATTACCGTCGGTTTATTCTCACAGTCTTTGTCGGGTTTCTGGTCTGCAAATATACCAAACGTAAGGAACAACGAATAATTATATCGTCTGTTAAGGGGCAATATGTGCTGTCTTCTCAAAACTTGGAGAAAAGTGTGGTATGAGCAGTTTTCTTTAACATTCATCATCAACCACGTAATTTGGAACAATTACCTCACTTTTTGGTGGGAGGTACGTTAATGATTTCTATTAAATTCAGAAGTTTAAATGAAGTTACCACTGCACTTGAGAGGACATACGAAGTAAATGGAGTGTATGGCGAGTTGGTTGAGGCAACCTCAAAAGTAACCCTTCAAGCACTGATGGACTAGCACCATTGTGGCATCCCACCGTGTGACCTGTGCCACCAACGGCAGTGAGGAGCCAGGGATTTGTTCTGCGAGACATTATTCAGTTTTCAATCCTAAAAACTGATCTTAAAAATATTTCCCGTTCATTTCCAAAATTCCTATTTACTTAGAGCAGGAAAACATACATTGCAAATGGGAAATGTAACAGTTATCATGGGGGGGGTTGATAGGTGACTACTGGATTAATTGAAAGACTGTTTAGTGCAGTGGGTTAGTAGTCACGGTTAACTTTAAATGTGGACGAAAAATCTCAAGATGTGATGTCACTAGCGTGCAGAACTTCTGATCTTCAGAGATTGAATAAGCAACAACAACATATTATCGATTATACAGGGTCATGTTGTTGAGGATAATAATATTTATGTAATCATAAAATTCTTGATTTTTATTTGTTAGGTCAATAATAGCAAAAGTACCGTTTGTGAAGGTACAATCGAATCTTAACTTAATACCTAGTTAAACTCTAGTTGCGTATGACTTACCGTCATCATGGTGATGGTAAATAAAGGCTTGCTCATTCAAAGTGCTGAAGGAGCAAATATTGCAAAGGAAGACACCGTCCCCACCGTGGTTCTTTATCAGATGTTGTTTGAACATGTGGGCCTGTATGGCCGAATAGGAACAGAATTTACACTGATATTGCCGCACGCCCGTGTGCCTCATGGTGTGACGCCGGAGGGAGTTGTGGTCCCCTAAAAGTAAAGAGATAAGTGATATCACGTTTACAGATCACGATAATATTATTTTCATCTTTATTCATAAAAAATGAACCCTTAAGGTTCTGTGCCCACTTCACTCATAACAGGGTCATTGGTTGCTCAGTAAGGATGAATGGAGAATACATAAGCACAGAATTTTAATCGAATGTTGACAAGAGATGTACGTACCAAGTGGAATATTAATACTTGTAAAAGTTTTATTGGCCAAGTGAATCCATATTTTGGAAATCTTCCAGAAAAAAATTTGCAGGCCTATTAGTGATTATTGATTGAGTTCGATGATGAAGAAAATAGTTGGGAGTTGAAAACGACGTTATTTCCCTTCTTCCTTTATATGTATTTAGTAAGTTTGTTAAACTGTTTACGGTTAAAATATTTGCATAGGAAGATCAGGGATGAATGAACATACTGTGGAGGTAATGCACGCCAGCCAGGTTTTCATTGAGTTGTCATTCCAAAAAGGTGATGTTTTCAGTTTTCTTGGTTTGAATGAAAAGGTTCTAGAATCCTGGGCGTAACTCAAGTGCATGAGATGGATCATCAGTTTCTTAGTTAACGATGTACCTAGATCAAAGTTGAAAACATCTGATGCAAGCGTTCAGAACATTGTTTACTTCTGATATTTTACAGTGTACATAGTTGGACCCCCTTCGAACCCTAGATCAAATACATTAGTTTCATACGCTTGATCCTATTGAACAAAATCCCAAACCAAAAAATGTCTTTTTTTCCAGAAGTTGTAATAATAATCCAGAAAAAAAGGTTAGGTCCACAGTATTATATTCTAACCATTCAATATGAAACACACGTTTAACGTTTTTACGTTTAACGATACTTACATGAATGATGCTATAAACTTTTTTGTCACCCCTCTGAGAGGTATGGTGTCTCCATTGTTGTGAAATTCTCCATCTCTCCGTCAATAAAATACCTAATTCGTACCTATTCGTAATAATAGTATAATAATAGCAGTACTATTAAAAAATCTGAATATGAGTTTCATTACTAATTAAGGTATGCTACTAGATGAAACCCACGGGAGCAATAAACCAAGGAGTAATTATTATTTCCGAATTTAGAGACTCACTGGTGGTGAAATCGCAAGCTGAACAGGAGAATGGTTTGTCCCCCGTATGTTGGCGTATGTGAAGCTGAAACATCCCTTTCCGAGCCGAGCAATGGCCGCACACTTGGCAGACGTACGGTTTTAGCTTCGAGTGAACTGTCATTACGTGTTTCTTGAGGGCTTTACTATCACAAAACGTCTTGTGGCAGTGCTCACACTCCTTCGGCTTGGCCCTAAAATAAATTGCTCAAAGATCAACTTATCGTCATTAAATGCCATTCAAGAAACTCTTCTAACATTGACAATACAAACTCAAGATTCTACTTCTACTTCTTCTTGGGATTCTAAGATGACAAGAACAAGAACTAGGTGATTTAAACAAAACGTAAAAAGCTAATTTAATGAATTTTTAAAAAGTCTTCTGATATGCTTTTTCTACGAATTCAGTTTCAGAGCCATGAAACAAAATTGTACACACATTTTCTAGTTGAGTTTTTCATCCTATCAAAACTACAAAAACACCCCTCAATACTAGAGAACGCCCTGCAAACAAACGAAATGTTTTCTCCAATCGTCAGCTCTATATTGACTGGATCATATCTTTGCTACTGCACAACCAAATTGTAGCCTAATTATGAAGGAAAAAACCAATAGGCCGTTGATGGGCCCATTTGATTTGTAAAAATGATCTTAACATCCACGGTGACTCAATGATCAACTATTTGCACCATTTCAACATGAAAAAGGAGTGCGAGAATGAAAATCTCTGAAACCAATCTATATAAATAAGTATCCGAATTACACATACAGCTTTCCAAAACATCGACTTATGAAAACAGCAAATAACAATGAAACCACTTCGAAATCAACTAATCTTTAGTTTTCTTTCATTTTCCCAAGTAGAGGTTTTTCGTCCAGCTGGTAGCAGATTACCAGAAGTCCATGAGCGAGGATGAAAAACAAAACATGAAAACTATTTTGATAGGAGTACTAACCACGCTCGGAGATGCACAATTTGAATTGATCTAGATTAGCGTAATCAAGACTCATCTTCTGGCCTTTGCCGGTGAAACTTAATAGGAGCCAATCACATGGAATATAAACGTAGAGAGGTAAACTTATTATGTTATATACAACAGCAACACTCTCCACTGTAGTGTGCAGCTAACCAACCTTCCATGTGAAAAGTATGCAATATATATCTGAACTAACCAACAGGTTAAATCCATTGTGATTCAATTATTAATTTTCAACTTTATCATCCACAGTCATGTTAAATGTAACAAATCATAGCCACATTGACATCTCAAAAGGTAATCCCAGAGCACAGGTTTGTTTCATTGTAAATCAGTTGATTTCTATCTTACTGTTGGTTTGCTGAATGATGATGATGATGAATAGAATATTGAACTTTGGAAATAGCAAGGTACGCAACCAATTTGCCCTGGTACCATACAATATGAGAATATTCAATTATAACCTAAAAACGAATGAAAATCATAGACAACACGAACCATTCTGGGAGTTTTGCGTCCACGATTTTCTTCATATGAAGCACTTCGTGATTTCTCAGTTGAGTCTTTTGACAGAACTGCTTGGCACAGTAGCGGCATGCGAACTCCTTGAGTTGCTGGTGCCGCTTTTGATGGCTAAGGTATTTGTCGCGGTGAACAGTCTTATAATCACAGATCTATGAGAAAGGGAAATAAATTCAATTCGGAGAAATTTCAAGTTATACAAAGGTCCTATTTTTAACAAATCGGAATCGTCTGATATAGCAACCGTAGGAACCAACATCATCTGCCTTGACAAGGCAGTAAATCGTATTCTTTCCTAGAGTTGAAAACTACGTATCTACTTCAGTTCGAAAATTTGCCCTTAGCTCTTTTCCGTTATTTATACATGACACATAGTAAGAAATATGAACACTTGATCAACTCGGAATACATTACGACCAGTACTTCAGCCAATAACACAGTATGTGTTTTGTGTCTTTTAAGTTTGTTGTTTCTATTTGAATTTTGAGTAACCTCATAAGTATGTTGGTTGTGAAATGAGCTATTACCCATTTTTTCCGGTACAGAAAAATCAGGAAGCTGTTATATCAGTTTAAGACCATTTCAAATTGTACGTTTGGAACTGCTGCAATAGGTAACTATTGCGTGAGAAGAATATTGCTCCATGGAAATCTATGAATCTGTGTTACTCCACTCGAAAAAACTAAGAGTCGAAAAACGAAATTTCGATAGCTAATATTTTATATTACTCTCACACATTTAGATTAACTGTACAGAAAGAAATCATTTTTCAACCATAATGGTTGCCTAGCAGGAACTGTATTTATACATCTGCAAAGCATAGGTAGTCCAGATATCGTCAGGGCGGATTAGATGAATGCATATAACGTTCAAACTATCATGATGCGACATACACAGATAAAACATTTATCGTATTAATGTGCAGAGTTCTTATTTACTCACAAGGCAGGCGTGGAGATCTATATCTATGTGGTGGACGAGCCAGAGGTGAGCCTGGCAGAAAGTCCACCTATTGTAACGCTGGTCGCAGTCCAAACACTTGAACTTTGGGACACCTGGGCCGTTATAATCCGGATTGTGGCATTTTCGATGTTTCTCCATATTGATTCTTGTAGAAAACCGAAATTTACACATCGTACACCTGAAAAATGGTCCTATTTAGTGAGAGAAATTTGATTATAAAGCCTCCCAGAATTATTACTTTGAGAAAAACATGGATTCTTGATTAACACGACTTCAACATATTATAGTTCGACTTAATGTGTCGTTAAACGTACATAATGAGCAATAAGATAACTCCAACCAGTTAGTGCGTGGATATTAACTGCCTAACCAGTACTACAATGATAAGGATCCAGCAGTGTGATAAGCGTAATATTGAGAGCTTTTTAACGATTATCGTGGTGCAGAAAATCTGGCAGCTCACTTTTCTCTGGAAACGATCGGTTGCACTTAAAAACGTTTAAATGATATTATACTAAGAAAAGGTAGGAACCAAAGACTATTAAGAGGATGGTAACGAGGACATCGACTACATTAGATATTGCTATGGTAACTAATGACTAATGGTATTGGTATGGTGAATTTTGAGCGAACCGATGATGAGTGATGGTTCACAGAACTAATTTTTACCTGAATCAATATGAATTTTGTAAACTTTGTTCAAATAGGTCAATAGGCAGCTTTTTTGGTTGGTGTGGTGATTACCGATATGTATTCGGTTTTTAACCAATGTGCTTGTTTTTAAATCGTCTTTCGAGTCAGATCAGAAAAAACTTCAAGAATAACAATATTCTGGTTACCACATTCCCCTCCATTTTCATTTTGGTTCATGAAATTAGTAGTACTTGAACAAGGTTACATGGAAAGGCTCCGCTTCAAATAGAAATAATTGAATTTGAAAAATCAAGAGATGTGGTAAAATCTGATATTTCATTGTATCCTGCGAATTGTTAACTATCTCCCTCCCCAAAGATATCTTTTGCATCTAGACATATTTATTTTTACGACCTCAAAAAATAAGACTTGCTTAATGGGCTATTAAGCAGGCATTAGACAAGGAGTAACTGACCTACCTGAAAAAATAAAACTAAAAAAAATCAAAAATCATTTCCATGATTTTTCCAAGTTCGGCGATAAGCTACGACCCTTCACTTCTCCCTTCTGAACTGTACAATATTACACAAATCAACTTATGAAACTAAAAAAACACTATCAACATACTGAAACTTGAATTCTCGCAACTCCATGAGGGGTGTAGGGAACGTTTCAACTCTCAATCCTTCATCTTGATCTTCAACTTCAGCAACGTAATCAATTGCCACAGACTGGTCCACGGGGAGTTTCTCGGCAGAATCCATACAAACTTCATTGCCCTCTTGTTCCTCTCCATCTATTTCTTTTTTGATACCGTGTATCTGAGGATTCAACAGGTAGAAGTCAATGGTAATTTACTATTGGGTAACAGGATATTATAAACGAGTGCGACGTCAAATTATATCTATTTAAATGGTCAAATCATAAAGTTAATTTACTTTGAATCAGAAAAAGTAGAAGTTTCTGTGAATGATGAATAGGCATTACGATTTTTGTAAATTTGTGAAACAAATTCACAGATTTTAAGATGAAATAAGAAAAATTAGGAGATATCTTGATCTTCTCTCCACAAAAACCAGTTTGGTTAAACCTACGAGTATTTTACATAATTAGGAGTCATTTAACCTTTTTCATGTGCTCACGAAGCTCGTCCATAGAAGTACACACTTTGAGACAGGCTCCACACGAGAAGAACATGTGAGTGTTACAGTCTGTACCTGCAACAAGTAATTTTTGCTGAAGAAGTTATCTACACTTCTGTGTATTTAATACATTATGTACTTGGGTGCTAACAAATATTTGGCAAAATCTACATATACATACAAATCTGTTTGAGGACTCACAACTTGAAAACCAGAGGGGTGATTGGCACCAAATTATGTGAAAATGTTTGGGATGCATTGTAGATGGTATTTGAGAAGTTAGAACAGAATCGGTCCAAGTGTTCATGAGATATGTATTTTATGCAAATGCGGTGTATAGAGTTCAGCACCGAAAAGGGATCGGAGTTACAAAAATTTGTCTACTGTTCACCCTCAGAAGTTGGAATATGATAGAGAGATTCTCTGGGATATGAAGTGACGATTGAAACGATGGGATCTTTCCTCGTCAGTTCAGTAAGCAAAATTCTCTCCTGTTTGCCCTAGGAACTTGAAATCTGATAGGGTGATTCACTGTGACACTAGAAGGAAATAATAGACTCCATTATGAACATCCGATTACCAATACCCACGGCATAATTTTGAAGGTTGGTTTTCTCAGTGTATTCTAGCGTGGAAACTAAAACTAATTATCCACAACTTATCGGAAAACCATCGAAATGAGTATATGAAAATGCAGAGCAATATATGCAATGTTTTCAATGAAGTGCATAAAGTTGAAACTTTTTTCTGTATTATCTGAATTATGTACTTGATAGGTATTTGGTATTCATTGTATTCATGAAATCATAAATTAAATTCAGCTAATATTTAACAGGACATTCATTGACTGTGAGGCGGTATGAAGTTCGGCGGGTCAGCTTCTTATTTCATAAGCCATAATGTAAAATGTTGATGTTGAGTGTGGTAAATCTGAGAGCTTTACAGGAACAAAAATAACTTAATAAATATCGAAAAGGGAAAACAGTACACATATTTTGTATGTTCCCTTTTATGTGGATTAATCATTGCCAAAGCATTTACCAGTATAAAATTATGTTAATATAACTATTTGTGCACTAGGAATCAAGCAATGCTTTCTATTAGCAATGAGTTTATTTTTTACCATGGAAGATGCAACACTCTTTCTCATCCACTAATCCAACTATTTTTTAATAACCATATACCAATGCATATTTGGAAAATGAAACTCGTAATTTTAACCAAAATATATCCGTTAACAACTTATTGGAAAGTTTTCGATTCAAAATGCCGACTCCATACCATCACCATTATCATTATTATTGGGCTTTTGGGCAACATTAACTAAGGCATGAGGCCACTTCAATCCTTTTAAACCCCTTCAAATTCAAAACTGAGACTGTTAAGGGATGCTTGGTAACAGTGAAAAGGTAGCGTGCCTCCTTGATTAACTGAGTTTGCTGTAAGCAGTTGTCAACGAACAGTCTAACAAACAACAATGTATTCTCGTGCAAGCTTACTTATACAGAAGTTTTACCTGGTTTGTCGATGACCTTTGCCGGTTTACTTCTACGCTTAGATTTACTGCAAGCAGATTTATTCTTCTGTGGAAACAGATAAAAAGCTATTAGTTTGGAGTCTATGAAATAAACTGAAATTGAGATAAAAGTAAGCTAACGACATTTTTCAATTGCTAGTCTGTTTTCAATAGGGTTATAAGGTTTCCTTTGAAAAGTAGTAATTGAATCCCCAAAGAACTTTATACTAGGAGAAACTTTCAAAATTTCTAAATTGTACCAGCGAGGATTCAAGGCTGCAGAACAGAATGACCATTTTATTCATATTCCAGAATATTCAGAGTAAAATGCACAGTAAATCCCTCAAACACAGGTATAATCCTGAACAAGATTATATTATCAATGTCAAATTATGAGTGTCGGTACAAATCGAAGAACGGACAGTAAAAATCCATTTCCCCGTCAAAATCAAATCAAGCTTTCCAAAGAGATTCAAAGCCAGATTCTAACTTTACCAACTTTCATCTAAATTTTGTGCCCATGAGTTTTGCTTTACAACCAAAAATGCTGAATTGAACGAATCCATTTCTATCCATCCAGTTTTGTTACTTACATGACTGCTCAAATGCTCAGCAAGTTCGTGTTCATCTTCACATTTAAATTCACACAATTTGCACTTGTAGAGGGTCACTACCGCCACAATGTCATTGAATGAATCATCGAAGAGCGGTTCTTCTTTCACATTGGTTGTATATTCCGAATCAACATCCTCAGCCTAAGCAAAAGAAAATTATACGCAAATCCAAACATCAGCTGGACAAGTTTGAAGGTTGTTTGATAATGCGGCAAATAAAGCAGATCACACTGAGTACATACACTTACAATGACAGGAAGAGGGCTGTTTTCTGAGCCAGATTCCAAAACGGACGAAAGAACCTGCTCGCCAGGGAAGGGAGACGGCTCTATATCGATGACAGTTTGAGGGCTATCTGCCATGCTGGGATCAAACAGTGTCACCGTCTGTGGGCTGCCATCCAGCTGACCAGTGATCAACGTCCCATTCTCTGTTAAGAATAGGCTGGGGACGAATGGTAAGACGGTTGTGGAATTGTCTGCTTCTGCAAAGTCGATAAATGTATTAACCAAAAGACTGCAGGGACCCTCTTACCCCATGTACACATTCCACCCTTGAAATAGTATACGATTATAGCAGCTCTGTAACCCACAGCTTTTAGCAATTGATATTACATTCAATGTATACCAATAACCCCAGGCAACGAATGGTATATCGATAACTTGGGAAATAAGAGTAATTTCAATGAACTGATGTTACATAACTGTATGTAATTGATGTGCAAAGAAATCTCACATTGCGTAAGGTGAATGAAAATACATCCCTGCGTAGGTGTAATACAAGGTATTGCATGCAAGATCCTAAGTAGTGTGTGTTGCTACTCTCCCAGAGTTTCCAAAATAATAACGCTCATAAGTTGATATTGATGTAACTCACCTTGTCCTTTATCCAAAGGAATTCCATTGACAGCTGAGAAAGTGAGGAGAACAGATCCGTTAGAATCTGTTGGTATCCATTGAGCATCCTCAGATGAAAGAACAGTTGGCATAGTAACAAGTGTGGCACCATCTTGGAGTGTTGAAGCATCATTGCTGCTTATGATGGAATATGGAAGTGCGACAACGCCCAACTCGTTGCTAAGAAGACTATTCACGTCCATAGCCTATAATTTGTTGCAAGAGAGACAAAATATTAACCACCAGAAATAATTTGGTTAAAATATTGAAGGCCATTTGCTGATAGTCTCTAATCCTCACAGACACAGTAAACTAATCTAAATCTACGTACTAATCAAGAGAAAACAGGTATCTTGTTTCAGCTAAATTTCTAAACAGATGAGAATAATGATGATATAACTCTACAGTATGTCAATAATAATGCCTCCATTCATACCCTACTTCCATACTTGGATTTGAAAGCTCTGAAATCTGTTTCTATCTACACCAATATCGTTAATCTAAACAAGCAAGAAAATATGCAGTAAAAACTGTTCGAGTAGCACTTGAATGGATATAGGCATTGTTTCCAGTGACCCCTGAATACACCAATTTGGAAAGCCTTACAGGAAAACTGGGTTGGTGGACACGGTTGTAATCATTCTGTTCAGGTTAGAATCAACTTGCAGATAAAAATATAAACTTAAACTGCCTCAAACTTTTTTAATACCACTTGAGCCTTTGGCAGAATTTTTGAGACGAAACGGCTATTTCAGAAACCGCTTTAAGCAGTACGAAATACTGAGATGATGCTAGAAGTTATTCGCTGCGATTAAGTTAGCTCTGCAGATTTTTCCGCACCCCAACTAAGATGCACTACAGTTTGCATAATCCTATAGAAAAATAAATTCTAAAAGAGATGAGCAGGCGACTTTAACAGAGATAAATCAGTGTAACGTACCTTAAAAACTGTGCAGTTGAAAACTACACACGGAGTTCGAATGAAACTAGCAAAATTCGTAACCGTAGATTCAATAGTATCATTAACATGCTCTTGTCAAAAGTGTTTTCATTCATGTTATCTGGGAAAATAAATGTAAATTATTGCATTTTTCTGTAAGAATCATAACAAGATAAAATATGGGAGCAAAAATGTATACATTTTATCACAAGCTAACCACCATTTTGATTTAAGTAGATAAGAAAAGAATTCAGCGTCTAGGGACCATTAAGAAGGAGCTAAATAACTGGTTTGCACAACCACGGATTTTTTTTTTCCTCCATGTTTTGCACTTACCAATAATCCCCTTTTTGATTCTTTATTGAATGGTTGTTACATTAATGTACGATTAGATTACTGTACGAAGTAAATTGTATGTTCAAATTTCATTTGAACGGTTAGTCTTAAGAGTGAGTTTCCTTCACATGTCATTCCTTTTGTGTGGCCTAGAAATCGCTGCGCCGTGGGCAACAATGAAGAATCTTCAAGTTGGATGTTAAAATCACAGAATTAGCGTGACTGTTACACTATTTTAGTTTCTTCCTGCCCTAATAATTTATTTTGTAATACTTCTTATTTTGATTATTTTATATTTTGCCTTCGCAAAATCTATTTCATATACATAACAATCATACTAATATTTATTTGGCACTTCATAAGATTTAGAAAAAGGTTCATTTGCCAAGAGAGTTTGATAAACAACAAAACAAACAATAAGCTCAGTATTTATTGAACATTCTATCCGTTATGATGCAAGAAGACCCGTTTGATCAGGTGTGTACCATCCAAATTTTTCGACCTTTCATCATTTTTCACCCATCTCTCGATTTTTCATTTTCAGGCGGTGAATATGAACTCCTCGGTAAGATGCTTCCCTGCCACACCTTACGTTGAGATTTTGTTTAAATGTATTTGCTGTTATTTATTGTAAACCGATCAGGCGGGTAATGGCTTTAACTTACAATAATCACGTAGGTCTACTAATTAGTTCTAGCTTATAGTTAGCTATCATGAAACTTGCTTTAGGTATGGGGTCTGAGAATATTGAGTATAATGCTTACGGTATGAGGTCGTAATTACGTGAATGTTGTCGTTATTCTACTGTTGTGCTCATGACAATTCGTTGAAATTGAAAAAATAAACTGTTGAATAGGTAGATAGATATAGACCTTCATTTTGGCTTGTGATTTGGTCAGCTGAGTTATCATGATTTTTATTTTAGTCAGTTATTTTAGTCAGAAGCCAATCATCGCGCTTTCAACTTTAGAATGGTATGTTTGGTAGCAGAATCGTGGGTACATTTATTGACCATCATATTGGAAGTGTTCATCTGGGTTAGTAAGCCCTTGAAAGTGCTGTCGATAAAGTTTCAACAGCTGAAATTACTTAGTCACTGTTAAAAGTTACCGCAAGAGATGAGATCATGAAATTGGCTGGTATATACACCTATCTCTTCCTTCCCACTAGATGCTCCTTGTTCAACAATGACGAAGGGATTTTGCCTTCAATCTTCATGGGGTGTGCTGCCCACCATTGTCTCCTTCAACTCACTCACTCTTACAATTTTCTCATTACTTGTTCGTTGTACCACTCAATTCAAGTTTTTTAAAAATGTGTTTATTCTTATGATCTCCGACCTGGGGGCCATGAGACCCGTTCAGGAGCACAGTAAGATTTTATGAGTAGAATCAGTTTTTGTTCAACTAAGATGGTTTGATTTTTTATATTTAATTTTAGTGTCATAACAAATACCTTGATCATTCAAACTTTCATGAATCAATATTGTAGATGATCCTAATTAGATTAAAATGTATAAACTACCCACATTTATATTTTCAAACAGTCAAACGCATATTTTGTACCGTTAGAGTCAGATAAAAAATGTATATTACCTCCAAACATAGTAATAAGCAAATTGCTGAAAAAGTATATTCTTGTTCTTAATATATATTGTAGGATCATTATGGAATCATGCATTGTATGGTGCAGTACCGTAGAGTGGTACACATAAACAGTTGCTGACCGCTGGTTTAGCAAATGGTAAAACACATACCTCAACCTACAATCCTAACCTGCCCCAGGGATGTATTTGTCATTTATAGGCCTCTAGCTGTGGGGAGTGTATGGCTCCTATTCTTTCATTTGATTTCTCATTCTCAGTGTTGATTTTGATCAGGAGGTTTTGAATGCCCTTCATTTTTTTAAATTTTAAAGACCTACCTGAATTGCTGTGGCGGAAAATGTTGAATATCAATATTTCAAGCAATTTAGATAACGGCCCCGTTTTTGAAATTTTATTAAATCTAAAGATCTAATGTTGTGCGCTAGTATTGTATTATTTTCCAAATTAATACCGTTATTATGTTAGTTTGAAGTCATAACACGCTTTATCAAATCAATAAAGCTAAATAACTACAACTGCTGTGGACCAAACTGTTGGATATCGTCACGTAGCTGATATTTCCAGTTCAATAATCAAGCCTGAAAGTTAACTGAATTGAAGACCTGTTTATGAAAACAATCTGCTCCATGATTTTTGGAGATTAATATCATCACCCCCAAAGCAGGTGAAGCTCAGAAAGTAGTTCGAAGCCTTCTAAAAGGTGTATTCGTGTGGGATACCTTGTCATCATAAGATGTGTAATGGTTGTGTTCACAATTACCATCTCATTGCTATTGAAAATTATTTCATAATGTATAATATAATTGTTTGCCACGAATTTAGAGTGTGTTACCGATTGCTTTTAGTTCGATGAAGATGAAGCTGAAGCATTGCCTCTGACGGGCAAGAGGAGACTTTTCTCCAAGGAGCTGCGGTGCATGATGTATGGCTTCGGAGATGACCAGAACCCGTACACTGAAAGCGTTGACTTGCTGGAGGACCTCGTCATTGAATACATCACTGATATGGTATTGGGGTGCTATATGCTTGATAAAATAATTGTTTCCTACTTCTACGTAGAAAAACGATCATTTGCCGAAGCCACATCTAAAAATGGAGTAAAACCCAGTTAACCGCATATTTTCATGTTCATCTCAATCTTTTCTAAAAAAATGATTTTTTCTTTGTTTAAGGAACTTTTTTTCCTCCCATTTACTTTTACTAAATTTTGCTTTTGACCATATTTGCGAGGTCAGTGTTGAATATCCTATAAGCCTACCACAACAGTTGACTTTATTTAAGAGCTTTTAGTTTTTAAAATGTAGTCATAGATATTTAGCTGGTGCTTGAGAAAATTGAGTTTCTCGAAATCTTTAAAACGTTAATGCTGCTCAAGAAAATATAAATAATTTTGATCAATTGTAAGGGCTTTGCGAATACAAACACTGAGTTTGTAGAAGTCTACAAATAGAACGTGGTCTACATCCACAAAATTGAAGAGTTACAACGTTAAATCGATTTTGACGGCTAGGTCGTACTCAGTAACGGAATAATAATTGAGCGTACATTCGAGAAAACTGTGGTTATAAACTGTCTTAAATGATGGATTTGTATTTCTATCTCCGTTATTCGAGGAGTAAAAAAAGTTCAAATGCCAATTTTTTACAAAAAATTCTAACATCACATTTTTGCGAATGCGCTCTAATGCGTGATCCGCACACCAAATTTGTTTCTTCATATGAGGAACCCTCATTTTTCATTGTTAATTTGAATTCTGCGCAAAATTCCATGAAATTTCGACTCCTAACTAGGTTTTTTTGACCGCCCGCAAGGTAGCGTAGATCTGGAAATGGGCGCATTTTCAGACGAAGGGTAAACCCTAAGTATGGCTCATGTTAAAGCACTATTTTTAAAAGTTGATTCACGTGTTGATATCCGTTTTTCGGTCTGAGTCCATCTTATCGCTCCATTTGCTTATTACGGAATTTACAATTTTTTTGTCTGGTAGCTTCACTTATAAGCCGACTTATCACTGTGCATTGCTTTGTAACAGTGCTTCAAGATTGTCGCTCTATTTTGTAAGGACCCTCTTCTGTGCTATTTCATCTCAATTAAGTGTGAAAAAAAGAAAAAAAAAATAGAACTTACATTTGCCTCAGAAAGTAAAGGTTAGGTGCACAATGAAATTGATTCACTGAACACTCTGAAGTCGAGAGTTCAATGAATGAAGGGAGGTTTTCATTTTTGATAACCGTGTTGCAAGACGGTGAGGAAAGATATCAGCTAAAATACCAGCGAATCGATATCTGATGTACGGCCAGGAAAATTGATTTTGAACCAAAACACGGATATCAACACGTGACTTAGCTTTAAAAAAGATCGAAACGATTGAAAGTTGTAATTCCTCAATTTTGTGGAAGTAAACTAAGTTCCTTCCACAAACTCAGTGTTTGTAACTTCCTGGAAGTTAGCCTGACAGAGTCCTTGAGAGATTTACGCATATTTTTGCCACTTTTTCCTGAACTGGTCGTCCTGGAGCATAACAATTCGTTTCGTTTGGCAACTGCCAAGTTCATATTATGTGTAGGCACTTAAGGGATTTGACAACCCTCATGTTTTCTTTTTCTGTTTTTCATAGTTGAAATAATGTACAACCTGGTATTTACCTTGCGTGAATCGTACATAATATATCTTTCTTTTCCAGACCCATCAGGCGATGGAGATTGGTAGAACTGGTCGCGTTCAAGTGGAAGACATAATTTTTCTTGTGAGAAAAGATCCGCGGAAATACGCGCGCGTTCGTGACCTCCTCACCATGAATGAGGAGCTTAAAAAGGCCAGAAAGGCTTTTGACGAAGTTAAATATGCCATTTCATAAGTTTTCAACTCCAATGAACAATCACATTTTTTATATCTTGGAACTGTTACGTAATAATTTTTTTTTCAAATTTCCTTAAACGAATGCGGCAAATGTCTTTGTTTTTACTTAGGTGTATTATATTGTTCCCTTGACGAGTTGTACTGTACCATGTCCACTGAAATATCAATGTAAATCAACAAAGCCAGATATATACTAATTATTTTTAATATTAATTTTTGTTCATGTTCAACTGCTCGTTTGTTTACAATCACAGTTTGGATGAAAGAAATTCTTGTATCTCAATATCAACATTTACTGGAACAACAGCACCTTGTATAAAAAATAAATCCTTTGTTTTTTGTAGTATTTCTCGTATTATACAATAGTGGCCCTGTACAATGAAGGCATTCCTCTGAAGTCATGGGCAATAGCTCATCCTAAGAGCCTCAATGTTCTGAGTGGTGTAACTTAGAAATTCTTAATTCCTCACTGCAGGAATAATATCTCTCCCGCATTTTTCAAATATCTAGTGAGTAGATATTACCCTCAACCTTCACTCTCGTTAGTCATTCTTAATTGAGACTTTGTCGAGTAATTAAAGATCTTTTTTATACCTAGGTATGTGCAATAGCTACATTGTACTAAATTTCTTAATACGATTTGAATTTCTTTGAACGTTGCTTGAAATATCTTTGTTGAAATTATATAGAAACCAAACTAAGAAGTAAGGTTGTAATGAGTTAAGATATTTTGGTCTTACCTTCCTTTGATCGATTTCAATATTGATTGTTAAACTCGTGAATCTTTATTTTCCTCCGTTTGATAGTATTTTATTTTCATCCTTCTGTTCTGCGGAACTCAAGTCAATGAACACCATTCTAAACTTCCCTTATCTTCTGTACTCAAGTCATTTCCTGTAAATGATTTAATAGTATTTCTGCTTTTCTCAATAACATTATTCACATGAATTAATGTTTTTGTTCTTTTCAATCTCCAGTTTCCATCAAGGTCTACCCCTTTTCTTTCTGTTGTGTACGTAAACATATTAAAAATAATTCACACCCTTCTGGTATAACTTCAACCCCAAATCACACATGAAGCTAACATTGACATAAATTTGAAAATAAATAAGTCTAATTAACTTGAATTATTTTGAAATTCAAGTGATTTTGATAGTCACCTTAATGTCATAAGAAATTACCTTTCCAGCTCAAAGTTTACGATTTCAGAAACTGTGATGGACGGAAATACTTCGCTCGCCACATGACTGATTGAATTTGATAATTAATATTCTTTTGCCTTCGATACCGTCAAAGTAATCCAGATGATGAAATAAAAATCACCACCACCCTTTACGGATAAATGATGGAATCAATGAGGCACTGGAAATGGTATCCATAATGCTTACCTAAAAGTACCTTTTTAAACCTTCTTTCTGATATTCTATACCTACTATGTGTTGAAATCGGAGATGCTCCTCAGATCAATGGCAGTCATATTGAAACTAGCGAAATTACCGTGTAAACCGAAGCAGTGCAAGATTCTTCGCATCCCATAAAAGTAAGTTCAAAACAAAAATGTATTCTTATAGTCAAATGTTTCATTTGAGTGAAGAACATTATTTTTTCGGAGAAATGTCTTAACATAGTATAGGTGGCAAATCTTATTCCAGGTAGTTCACGGGTTTAAGGCACAGGTGCTTTTAGGTGAAAATGTTAATTCTGGAAACTGACAATAATGGTGTAGAATGCTCTAAACGGAGCTATCAGCCTTCTTTACCGATTTTATGATGAATTTGACGAGTCATTCTTTGCGTTAATTCGTCATGAACTTCACATAAGCCTTAGGAAGTGATAGCTCCCTTGTTTGAATAGTTCACTAGAGTCTAACTCCCTGAGAGTTATGTATTGTTAATCTTTACTTAAATGGAGTTAGCCCCTCTTTTCTTGAACTCGATGTCTTGGCGACTAACAAATTGTTTCGTTCAAGCTACAGTTTTTTTCCAGTCTTTTCTAACTTTAGCCACGGCCAAGTTTATATTACGTGTAAGTGCTTATGAGGTTATACAACCCTCATGTTTTCTATAACAGTTTTTCATTATTAAAATAACGTCTGTCTATACCGTCAAAGAACTCCAGATAATAAAGTAAAAATCAACACCACCATTTAAAAGTAAACGATGGAATCGATGAGCTCAGCGGAAATAGTAGTATCCATAAAACTTAAGCACTCACAAGATATCGTTTTTAAACCTTCTTTCTGCTTTGCTAAATCTATTATATGAAATCTTGAACAATGCAGATCATTGCTAAATAATCTTGAAACTAATAAAATTATCGTACAAATCAAAACATTACAAGATTGCTGGCATCCTATCAAATTCAGGTACGTTTTATGAAAAATTTATACTTGTAGTCGAATGTTTTATTTCAGTGAAGAACTTTTTTTCATGTTAAGATACTTCTTAACATGGTGTACGATTATCGTATTTATATATAATTATTCCAGACAGTTCATCGGTATAAGGCTCCGATCTGAGGTGAAAATGTTAATAACTCAGAAAATTGAGTATAATTGTGTGGCATGGAAGTACGAGTTGTTCCGTAATGGTATATTCTGTAATACATATAATGTATTACAATACATTTATGATACCCGAGTGGCAATATTGCAGTCAATTTGGGTTAGATTTAGTTCGTCTGAGTTGGACAGCTCTTCGATTTAAAAAAAAAAAAAAAAGTAGTTCTGACAGCGTATTGTGATAGCTTACTCAGGGGTACACCCCCCCCATATGAGTTGGTACCCAAAACAAATATTAATAATATCGTAAAATACATTAAAACAACAGTTTCAAGTCACAAATTTTAAATTTGTAGTCTGAGACCACAAATACCTACACACCTAGCATGTTAAATATATCTCTTTAAGCCCTACCTAGCAGTTTTTGTCTCTGGGGTGAGGAAAAAGAAAATCTTTCGATTATTTTTTCATTAGAAATATACTCAAGTACATCTTTTTCTGCAGCTAGAACCATTAGATTCTGAGTCTGTTTTTGATAATTTTAACTCGACTTATTGCTCTTTCCATGGAACAACTAGTAATTGCTAAGGAGAGTACAGTGGTATAAACCACTTTCAGAGCAGTTCACTATTATTTACGTTATATCTGGTGATGTAATCTATTTTTGAATGTAGTCACGTTAAAACACTGTTTCAATCAATTTTACCCCCCAAGTGGGCAACCCTGGCTCACTTCGTTTGTAGATACCTACCTAAGTAAATTATAGCAGTACACCACGCGTCAACTGCGAAACAAAATAGTCGGAAATGGAGATTTGTGGGCCGAAGATAGTTTATGACAAAAAAGGTTTATTTTTCTTTTATCCAACTGCTGTAAATGTTCTTTTGTAATACCTCCGTAGGCAGTTTCGCATTATGTATAAAGGCGATCAGCGCCTTTTGCACCTCTCTCGCGCTAACTCTCTCTCCTATCACTCACTCTCTCTCTCTTTCCCTCTGCTAACTTGGAGGAACTCCCAACAGATAGTGCTCGTTTGGTCTCTTGGATAGGGCGAAGCTGGTCAAGGAGGTCCTACATAGTCTGAGAGCCCGCAAAGAAACTGATTGGTTGATAAAGATGGACGTATTCGTTTTCATATATATGAAGGCGAATACAATTTATAACCTGGAAAATATGAATAAAAATACGGATACGAATAAAGAATCAAAACGGAGTATGATACAACGTTGTCTACATTCCCACGAAAAAAATGAGTCACACAGTTAACACAGTTAACTCATTATATTTGAGGAAATTTGGATAACGTTCTATATTACTCCTTTTTTATTGAAATGGGTTTCCACAACTTCGTCGCGAGCGACTTAGTCCTTACGAATAAAGAATTAATCACAGTTATTAGTGAATTTCATCAAAATTAATTTTTTTTTTTATTTCCTGGTTTTATTGTTACTTATATTGAAATCCAAGTTTTTTAACCTGAACTATTCTAAAATTAAGTTGTTCTTCAAATTTTCACACTGTTAACTTTTTTGTGGTTCGTTTTACCATTCACCTGATTTTTTGTAAATCTCATGAAATTTTTCCATTTTATTTAAAAATTTGCGTTTGAGATCGTCTTGATTATCAAAAATATGAACTCCCTTCAGGCTAGATACCTTCAACTTTTAATCACGCATGAAGTTACATACCTATATTCATAGAAATTTGAAAAGAAATATGTCCGATCAGTATTACCTAATTTATTTTTATCTTGAAGTAATTCCTGTAATCTCCTCAATATCGTAAGAAATTACTGCAGTAAGAAAGTACTGCAGTATTTGTTAAACTGCAGTGGAGAGAAAGGTTTCCCCCCACCCCTATGCAAGTTGGTACACCCTTCCCTAAACAAAGATGTAAAAAATACTCGTAAGCACCCCTTATTTGATCTAAAACTAAGCACGGACAATATTCGAGTACTTTCATCGCCACCTGTACATTTTCTAGAATGAATTACTAGATTCATTAGTATTTACGTCCTATCTAGCGTTGTAATACATTTTTGAATGTCGTCACGTTAAAGACCGTTTCAATCAACTTTACCCCCCTTGGGTACCCCAGTTATATTACGTTCGCTACCATATACTAGTAGTTGAATTTCGATACCGTCAGAATAACTACTCCAGATAATGGAGTAAAAATCACCACCTCCATTTACGGATAAATGATGGAATCGACGAGGCTGATGGAAAAAAGTAGGTATCCATAATACTAACCTTTTTTCATGTTGGTATCCACATGTCACCTTTTTAAACCTTCTTTATGAGATTCTATACCTACTATGTGTTGAATTGGAGATGAGATCTTAAACAATACAGATCAATAGATCGCCTTATAAAACAATATTATCGTACGAACCGAAGCATCGCAAGACATTTGCCATCCCTTATAATCCAAGTATGTATATTCTACATTCTACGTACACTTATAGGTAGGTAGTCAAAGATTCTGTTTGAGCTAAGAACGTTATTTTTCCGGATAAATGTCTTAACATGGTCTAAGGTGATAGAATACGTATTCCAGATAGTTCACTGGAATAAGGCACTTCAACCAACTGAAAATGTTGATAGTTCTGAAAATTTACTATAATTGTGTGGTATGGAATCAATTTTTGCCGCAGTGGCTATAGTAGGCTATAATATACGATTATGGAATAACTCGTATAATACATCCGATATATTACGTTAGAGGTTCTAAGTACCAACATTAAATCGGGCTTAACCTTAAATTTAGGTTGCACATAGTTCGTATGCATTGGGAAACTGATTTAAAAATATAATTTCATTTTGAGTCTATCAGGACTGTTTATTGAGACAACAGATTGCGTATACACCTAGGCAAACTATAGCTAAACAGAAACAGAGTTGATTAACAATTTCTCAATTCTGCTGTTCTCAGTTGGCACGACTGGGCTCTCAAATTCGGAAAATTGACCAGAATTTATCTCTTTAGAGGCATGGTATTTTTTAATTTCAGTAGATAAATTTCAAAAATTGATCAACATTTACTTCATAAGGGACAAAGGCGTTTCAACTTACATTACGTTTAGGAAACTAAACTAACCCATAATTGGCTGACCAAATTTAACATAAAATAATTGTGTTACCTACCCTAGAATCTCTTTTTGCCCCAATGAAGTTAACTTTTTCAAAGTCTTTATGGGTTTTATAATTTTTCATATGAGTGCCTAGGTAGTACCTAGCTACCAAGTAGGTATCCAAAAAACATTGTATACCTATTGCATTATTTTTTTAAATGATACCTTATTTGGGAACGTAACAGTTAGATTTTATAGCCTACTAAGTTACCAAGTACCTACTTTTTAGGTACTTCGGTACCTTACCTACCACCTAATATATATCCACGTGCATTTGTTATTTTATAATGAATTTTAATGAATGACTCATTCAACGTTTCCTAATAGTTCAAATTTTTCATATTTTTTTCCCTACAAAAGTTCAATACTCAGAAAACGGTGCCTACACATTCGACCAAGAAAAAGTCCCAGTTTTATAGCCCAATTTCCCAAACTATCATGTTTCATAAACTGTGTTGAAATTCAACTAGGTACCAAAAAGAGAGAGAACACTTTTTGCAAATAATATTGTTATTCGAACAAGGACTTAGATGCTTTAACATTTCTATCAATTTTTATCGCATTTTCAAGAAATTTAGGTAAGTGGTTCAGAAGTTGTTCAAGGTATAATTTGTTAATGCTCTAATTCATAGTTGATCAACTTGTTTTGAGTACTATTCTGATAAAAATCGAATTTAACAATTTTTGGTGTTTGTTGGAACATTTAAACAATTCATCAAATCTATGTTGATCAACGATCTCACCCTTTACTTATTGTGGAATATATCTTTCGATTTAACCCCTCCCCCCCCTCTGTATCTCCGTTTTATGTAAATAGCGATAAAATTGGAATATTATAATTTTTTGGAAATTCAGGCTCCTTCAGGTGGTGAGCCCGTGGGTTTTGTTCCAGTCCATTCTGGTTTTGTGATTAGGAAAGTAAAATAAATTAGGTTGGTACCGCATTAAATAGGTAAGTGAGCGGTACGTAGAATGATATTCTTCAAACTTAACTCTGAAATAATTTTGGAATCTATAAAAGATTATGAAAACACCGTAAACTAGGTATCTACGCTGCAAATAAAGAAGCGAGCTCATTTATTCCTTAAAATGTTGGTGTAAATTTAATTGTCGTATTTGGTGGAACACTACATATCTGTGACTTTTAAAGACAATCATTTGATTAACCTAGCCATAAATAGATTGGTAGGTACCTACCAGGAAAATGTTTCGTGGCAGGACCTTTCCTATGCACATTTGTACTTTATCACGTGGAAGTAATTGCTTAAAAATTTGTTAGGAACGCTTTGAAATACCATCATTGATAGTAGAGTCAACCTACCCCTTCTAACCTTGCCGTGCACATTCCTTCTTCACCGACAACTTCAAGATCAAATCACTTCTTCCTACAAACTAATAGCAGTGTAAACTTCCAACCACCCCTTTTGAGTTATTTCCTTTAAATGCATTTTCACGCGTTCGGTATTATGTTGTAAGTGTGATAAAAAACAAAGTGCTTCACTTGATGTAAAATCAACACGAATAACTAAAAAACAGGAGGTGAAAAGTTGAATCAAGGCGGGAGAATGCGCTCGAGCGCCACCGGCACTTGAAGTTCCGCCATATTCCGTTGAGCTCCACGCGTACTATGCTTGACGAACTTCAGTATGGCCATCCGCCATTTTTTCTTCCATATTATACCGAAATCGTACTAATAATGAAATTGTGTCGGAATGAAATCGCGTTTGCAGTGTCATTATTTAGATCGTAGGTTTATATAACGGCACCAATATCAGGTTGGAAAGTGTTTGTGCTAGTGATATTCAACGGTTCTGCTATTTGTACACATCTGAGTTTACCTACTGTGGTTACATTTTTAGTACAAACCAGTGGTATGGAATTTCGGAGTGATAATCTTCAATTTCTTGAACTAGGCATTTTTTCGGGTAAACGCGGTCGCGCACGGGTTGTATGTCGCCAAATTGTTGACAATTCTTATTATTTGTGCCGGGTTTATCTTTTCCTGACTGATTACGTTTCATGCAGTGTTTTGAAACCAAAATAAACTTTCTATATTGTTCATTTTTCGTTGAAATCGGGACTACATGAGCTGAATCTTCATTGTGAGTCATCGTAAAGCTCAAAAATAAATGTAACCGTCTAAATCGTCTTCGAAACATCTAATTACAACGAGTAAGTAAGTCTTCACGGACATACCTTTCTATATTTTGTATGTATGTCAGCGGATATGCTGCGCACACCCTACATCTCACAGGCTATATTAATCGAATTGACATCTAGGAGTGCTTATTCGTAGCAAATCTAACGTTAAATATTCAATTTCTTTGCCCAAATTCCGTCAAAATGAGCTGAAAATACAATTTTATCTTGTTGTTGACAAGACATAACCTTATCCTGAGGTTAAAATCTTGACTGTTTTCGTCACATGAAACTCTACATTTTCCCTTTAGTCTTCGTTCTTGGTTTAATCATCGTATATTTGGGCAATTATTTGTACAATCATAAATGCAATCCAAGGATTTCCGACGGTGAAAACCCGAAATTCTCTTGAATATTTCTCAGTGTTGGGGATACCCCTCGTTAGGTTATCCGACTGTTTGTCTCATCGCATTGTTTTTCCGAGTGAATTTCTTGGAATATTTAGAATTTTCGGATCTGATTCTTGTCCTATCCATCACTTACCATACCGACAATACTCGGTGGTAAAAGGACTTTCAAGTATAAGTTTTATAATTCATATTCGGGATATTTAACTAAAATACAGATTGAATCTTTGTAAACCGTTGAAAGGCTTCGTGAAAAGTATGTACCTATATTTTCTCTGGCTTCGATTTACCCGGCCATAGATAATGTCAGAGTTCAGCACTAATGTCAAGTCATTCATCGTTAGAAAGTTAACTTGTAATGGTATGGAGCCACATTAAGGTCGTTCTCGGTTACGCAGCTATTTTTAAATCGCAGCTGCACAGCACTAGCCAATGCGCTTAGATTTCTGATGCCACAATTCACCTACCTATTCAGATTCTGAAAATTCTACATAATTACATAGGTAACTAATGCGAAGTAGCATGTCATCATCAAAAAATAAATATAACTATTTGTGCAAGTAGGTACTTGTAAATGAGCCTATTTCTTAAGACTAGGGTGGTACTGTGTCGATCCCGTCTGCTATGCGCATAGCTGATTCGAATTTGGGTTGCTTCCAGTTGTTAAGTGTCTATTTAGCTTCGCTATGTATAAGATCGCCAGTTTTACCTGGTTAGTGTTGTGCAAACAACTATTGGAGTGTGAATGATACCAAATAACCCGGCTTCGGGTGATTTTAGTAACATTCACTCCTTTTCGTTGAGTTTTCTATCTTAACAATTTTTTTTCGTTCACCCCAATAGTAGGTAACCCATTTCGATTGGTTATTTTATAACGCTTTTTGTTTAATCTAATACGCCTAGAGAAGAAAATTGAAAAAAAAAAAAAATTGCTAAAACCTGGAATTATTTAAACATTTATCTCTCCTAGCGTTTCATCCTCCACGATTCACTTGCAAAATACGTTGACCTTGAAGGTAGCTGTTTGGGGTTATCAGTGATCAATCATATACATACATAAAAATGATTATCTTTCTACCTTTAGTGCTAACCCACTATATCGAGTTACAAATTAAAACTACATACCTATAAGAACAGTTGATAAGCACAAGGCTTCAACTACGAAAATCATGATATATTTTAAAATATCGACAGTCATATCTTGGCGCCAAAAATGACATGACGTTCGTTGATTTGCCGAATATTTCCAGTTTGTTGATAGTTTATTTCTTTTGGATGAGACCGTTTTTCCGATTCAAATTTTTGCGGAATTGCATATGCGCTATTGATACCGTCGCCATACTGCAGGATGGGACTGACGAAAACTTGTGACGCAAAACTTGAGAAATGTCAATTTGTCTTTTCACTGTTCTGCCTAAGAACAGACAGTTCCAAGGTACCGGGTGTCTCTCTATTTTTTGTGTAGAGGAAAACAACATTACAAGTTAATAGCTTTACTATAAGCACCTAGAATGATTCATGCGTTTCTGCCCCTGAATTCAGATGAAGCTGACTTTATGGGCTTTCTCAGTTTTAAAAATTCTGATGGATATTTATTGGTACAGTTCTCCATTCAGTTCTCCTAAAACTGCTGCTCGGGTTTTTTTTTTCGGAAGGCAGGTGAGGAAATCTTTAAGATCCTAAGGTGAAAATCAGATCTCATAAGATACCCAGAAGGGACCGCTCTTCGGGTTATGTAGGATTCAAACCCACTAAAACTTCACCTTCCTTTCCCACGTTGGAACTCCTCCTGGAACTGTTCAACCCATTGCCTCAGGAACCGGGTACCTGTAGTGTTTTCGCTGCCAGACGTCGCTTAACGTTGGATTTTAAGTGTCCTCTAGGCTACAGGTTAATAGCGCCATCCCATGGAAGGGGCTACTAGTCCATTCTTGCACACAGTGCTTGGGACAGGGTGAACTAATCTGAAGCAAGCGCTGAAGTGATTCCTGGGCTACTTTCTCAATGTATTTGAATTCAGAAACATATCTCTGAGGAGTGTAACAAAATATGGAGCATATCTTACTAGAAACCATCTTTTAGAGTTCAACGTACCAATGTTTGATGAGTAGTAATGTTACTTATCCCCTAAAACCTCTGTCATGTTAGGCTTCACAAGTACATTCATGAAACTATCAAAAACAAATAAATAAATATGTGTATAAATAATTGGTAAGAATCTTTCTAATTGAAAATAACGCTGTTTTATATAGCTAATGAGTCTTGTTTTACCTCTTTGTTGCAGAAACCCCTCGGACACCTTCATGGACAAGCTCGGAGCTCTAAGCAAAGTGTTATTAGCATCACGGGTTTCAAGTTTTAAAGTCTGTTGCCGTTCGTAATCAAAATTGAAAGGTGTTGTGTTCCTGATAGATGTGGTAAATGTGCGCTAACAGAAAGTGTCGCGTTGTCAGTTTCACAAATTTAAAATTCTATTCTCTTTCACCTAAAATCTTGATTTTTTAAAAATAGTTTTTTCGTCGGACGGCTACTTTTAAAATGTGAGTACCTTCGAAAAATAAATAATCAAACGAAATCTAACAAAATCGAGGTACTTACTTACTAGTCGACATAAATAAATTCTCTAGTGTTGAGTGACAAAAAATATGTGTGTTGTGCAAAACTTGGACGAGGAGGCTTCGAAGATGGCTTCGCTAATCATCATTGCAGTTGTTGCGGCACGGTGGAGGATTAACATGGTTGAGCGTAAGTTCCCGAATCGTTTGATTTAGTTACCACATAAAACATGGCATAAATCTCCCTCGTTTATTAAGTGGGCAAGTCGAGTTTTGCCTAAAATAACTTAACTGTGGTGAGGGATGAGAAATCGTTTCATCTTCGCTATGCAAAAGTGCCGGAATGTATTTGAATTCAGAAACATATCTCTGAGGAGTGTTACAAATTATGGAGCATTTCTTACTAGAAACCATCTTTTAGAGTTCAACGTGAATGTTTGATGAGTGGTAACGTTACTTCTCCCCTAAAACCTCTGTCATGTTAGGCTTCACAAGTACATTCATGAAACTATCAAAAACAAATAAATAAATATGTATATAAATAATTGGTAAGAATCTTTCTAATTGAAAATAACGCTGTTTTATATATCTAATGAGTCTTATTTTTCCTCTTTGTTGCAGACACCCCTCGGACACCTTCATGGACAAGCTCGGAGCTCTAAGCAAAGTGTTATTAGCATCACGGGTTTCAAGTTTTAAAGTCTGTTGCCGTTCGTAATCAAAATTGAAATGTGTTGTGTTCCTGATAGATGTGGTAAATGTGCGCTAACAGAAAGTGTCGCGTTGTCAGTTTCACAAATTTAAAATTCTATTCTCTTTCACCTAAAATCTTGATTTTTTTAAAATAGTTTTTTCGTCGAACGGCTACTTTTAAAATGTGAGTACCTTCGAAAAATAAATAATCAAACGAAATCTAACAAAATCGAGGTACTTACTTACTAGTCGACATAAATAAATTCTCTAGTGTTGAGTGACAAAAAATATGTGTGTTGTGCAAAACTTGGACGAGAAGGCTTCGAAGATGGCTTCGCTAATCATCATTGCAGTTGTTGCGGCACGGTGGAGGATTAACATGGTTGAGCGTAAGTTCCCGAATCGTTTGATTTACTTACCACATAATATATGGCATAAATCTCCCTCGTTTAATAAGTGGGCGAGTCGAGTTTTGCCTGAAATAACTTAACTGTTCTGAGGGATGAGAAATCGTTTCATCTTCGCTATGCAAAAGTGCCGGATTAAGGCCTTGGCTTGAAGTGAGGTTATTACCCCATTACACGATTTGAAAACCTCAGTTGGTTAGGTCATGTTAACTGAATACACACTGATGTTTCGATTTGGGAACAAGTGTAGTTAATCATGACAGTTTTTTTTTCTTCGGAAAAATGACTAACTAAAGCCAGTTATGCCTTCAAAACTAGTTAACTAGTTCCATAACTAGTAATTTTTTTACGCCTTGTTTTTTTATACACGTTGACTGCCTCTGGTCATGATGGTATATGTTATAAGAGAGGACTGAATAACTGGTCAAGTATGTTCCAGATTATTGGTGAATATACAGGTTGTAACAAACCTAATAGTTGAAAATTCTTAAGGTCATTTCCAACCTCCTACACTTCCCTTCTCATAGGCTTCGTTTCCGAGTTATATTACTGTTTATTTTTTTCTCTAACTTCTGACTTCACATTACTATAATGGTCATAACTCCCTTGAACTACTCTCTAAAACCAATTTTGAAGACATCGTTGGAAAGAGCGTTAAATTTCTGGTCTTAGGGCCGAAATAAGAAAATTTCAACACGACTTAAAATGTGACAAATTAGTCTGATGATCCAATTTTGAGAATTTATGAACAATGACAATTTTCGTGTTTTATCTCGCTTTTAATAATGAGGTTTTGCACCTCCCAGCAAAACCGTCTCCGAATTATCAGATTTCCAACGGTTAAGAAAACATTTTTCGAATAGAATTCATCGCAGAAAACTACTTTTGAATGCGAAAGTCGAGGGTTTGAACCGAGAAATCACCCAAAATCGGCTAGCTATAAACAAATGAGTTGGTCATAAGTTTTTATGTATCTTGTTTCACTGAGTAGTTGGTGACCCTGTCTTTCCTCCATGCTCAACAAATAGTGGATTTTCAGGCCCTTTCTCCTGGTCGTAAGGGCCGAATCAACAGATGTGTGTGTCTTAATAACTGACATTTTCAGTCAGAAAATACCTTATTCGTTAAGCGAGGATGCCTGAGAGGGTCACCATTTGATTCAGTGAAAAAGGACTCATAAAATCCGAGCTAAATTAATTGTTGTGTAGCAAGTCAATTTTGGGTGAAAACCGTCGATTTTACGGTATAAACCCACGTTTTTTTAAATTAAAACGTGATTTTCTTTAAAAAATTTCATGTGCCAGAAATGTTATGCTTACACCGTTGGAAACTGAGATTTTCGGGATGTTTTTCTCGGGGAGTGGGAGTTACGAAACCTGTTTATTATTAGTCGATTTTCATAAATTCATGAAACTGAAACTTCAGACTGATTTGTCACCTTCTAAGTCATGTTGGTTTTCTTATTTTACCCTAAGCAGATTGGAAATTTAACGCTTTCTCACTGAGTCCTCAAAACTGAGTTTAGAGAGTAATTTGAGGGAGTGAAGCTCATTTTAGTGACGTAAGGTTGGGAACGTGAAAAAAAATCTAGAAGTAAAAATAACTCGCTAGCGAAGCCTCTAAAAAGAAAACAAGTCTAGAAGGAATTTTTAAATTGGAAATGACCCCTAGAATTGATTCCTAGATTTTTTACCAAAAGGTTACCAAAACTCCCTGTATGGTCAACTTTACAGAACGCACTTCGACATTCCTAATTAATGGCCAACTTTAATATCTCATGTACAATCAATCTGATTGAATTGGTGTTTTAATAATTGGCCGCATGTATTCTAAATTTCAAACTCCAATAACAAAATCCTGATTTTAAGTGAAGGTTCAAATTTCATTAGTGGTCACCTGTAAAAAAGGCAAGTATGAATTAAAAGCTTATTCACTGGGGCGACAGAAATAGTTGTATGTATACCACCTGATGGTTGGATTATGGACAAATTTCACCTCAATTGATACCGTGAGGGAAGAGGTTTATTGGCTGTTTGATAGAAATGCACATTTTTACCGACACTTTAGTGTAGTCAGAGTCAGGTTAGCTAAACGTGAACATACGATTCGACAATAATAGATTTTATATGTTCATTCGAGACAACCAAAGTGCCAACTACTGGCCTATTTTATTTTCGTAAATATGTTAGACGACGAATAGTTGTTACTCGTCGAACTTCAATAAAAAGTAGATCATCGAGAAACCCGTTTTGTATCATTCTGGACGACAAGAGTTCAATATTTATCTTGACTATGAAAATATTTGTCGTTCAAACCAATGTATGACATTAGTATCAAGATAAGAAAGAGGGAGGTCAATGGGCAGCACTTTCTGTGCACATCAATATGCTCAAATTTTTAAGGGAAAGCGATTGTTTTTCGGTGTAGAAAATCGTTTGAAATAAGTTTGTCTTGTTTTTACCCTGAAAAGTGGAATAATAGGTGTAGGAATAAATTATAGAATGAACTAGAATTAGATAGAAGTAATTTTTGTTGTAGCATTTTGATGTATAGTAACCTTAATTTTCTTATCTAATGTCCTACTTTTTCCTTGTTACAGGTATGTTGGACAACATTGCCCAGCCATTAAGGTAAGACGTTTTTCAGTCAAGACCGTACAAGTTGGCATTCGTTCGCGACCTCGCGGGCAGCAGCCGGACTGCGCCAATAATTCTGACCGCTCTAGGGCCGCAATCGTCTCTTCTCTCATTCCATCCTACTCTCCCCACGTAGATTCACATATTCGTTCGAAGTCATTTCTGAGATTCCAGTAGTCCAGTGATAAACATGTCACAATGATAAAAGCAACTCGAACTTCTTCAATTTCAGTTAATCCTATGTTCAGGTGAACCGAATTTGAAGAACTGTCAGCTTTGAGAGTGGACTAGAATGTCATTAACAGCAGCTCAGTCTTTCAGCACTCACTTGTTTGCTGGTCATAACCATAAATCACTCCATAATGTTTTTTGAGTCATTCAAGTGCAGTTAATCCTATCTCAAAAGGTGAATTGTACTTGAATGAACATTTTCATTATTACTCAAATTTATTTCAGTAAATCAATTTATATTCTTTTTAGATGAATAGTCTCCTGCAAGTGCCATGATCGTTTATAATTCCCCATCCAATTCCTGTTTGTTCCACTTGATGGTGAAACCGAAATTGGATTATGGTGATAGCTTTCTATTTGAGATTCGATCCAAAATTTTGGTGAATCTCATTTGGCATCCTGATCACCTAAAACTTTTTCAACTAATTTTTCCTCCATAAATGTAATATCTGATTGTCTGCTTGAGTTATTTCCATTCAGTGGTGAATTCAAGCCGAAATCAGTAATTTATCAACGTATTAATTCAAGTACGCTCATTCGCTGATTGTTGTTTGTAGTTGTAAGAATTATTCCCCTCATCGGTAAAGGTAAAGGTAAACGGTAAATCGATTACAGGTTTGTATATCGTGTGAAGCAATAAGGTTACATTTTACTATTGATTTCATTTGAATTAATTTGCATTTTCTATGAGACCGCACGATTTTTGAAAGGAAATCATTAAATGTCCCTTATCGTATTAATAGTCTGCTCATTTTGCTGGTGAGACGATAGTAGGATGGTTTCTTACGACGATTAAAAATCGTTAAGAACGTTCTGTTCATAGACATTCTTTGAAACGTGTCGGCGTTTGATCGAATGCTCATGACCAGAGTTGTTCCTTGCGTTTTTCGAGTTGTAGATTCGCACCTACTATTCCATTCATTCAATTCCCTTCGTTTATGAACAGAGAAGAAATTATAAAATGAAACATACCAAAGTCGTGCGTTTTCTTCCACTGAACACTCGGCCTTTCTGTGACTTGACTTCTTTTGGATGTAATTCAATTTTGAATTCGTTAACAATATATTAGGTAGTTAAGGGGTAAGAAGTGCTATTGTCCGATTGTCATTAGCTCATGGATCGGCGGTGTTGACCATACCCCGTCCGAGCTGTAACCAGGGGCGGGACCTGTAGCTTGATCCTTTGATAGCCTACTGGTCGCCAATGGTTATTTGAACAGTCGTGCAATTGAATCTTGCCTCACCTTCCACTTTCTTTCGGCAAAGTTAATGTTTTGCATATTAGTTTTGTTATTAATTTTTTTAATTGACTTATTCATCAATATGCCACGGAAAGACCGAATGTAATGTAATGTAGTTTGCCTAGCTAGGCAAGCAAGTTTTTTCCCCAGGTTTAGATTCCTGTCAAAAAAAAAAAAAAAAAAAAAAAATTAATTTTTTCCTTAGACTCATATTCAAAACGAACTTGCTTGCCTGGCTTAGTATGAAGGTCAACTCAGCTAAGAGATTTCTTTCGAACGTTTTCAATTTAAAAATTAAAATTAAAAATATGGATTGACCTTTGTACTAAATATCTTTAATTTTGTCTTTGTTTCTATCATTTTGTCTTATTTGTGTCAGCAAAGGAGCGTACTTAAATACGATCGTTGATAAGATTTAGTTATTTATTGTATACATGGTGCTAAATTTGATTTACTGAAAGTAATTTAATTGTTGTAGTCGAACTATATGACACGCTTTGAAAAATTCCTGATCTTGCCAGCCTCTATTTATGTACATGTTTTGAGTTTCAATTTTTTAAATTTTCGAACGAATAGTGTGGGTTTATTCTTGGGGTTAAATGAAAAAACTCGTGATCGGTAAAAATTACATTTTTTTCCTCATAACGAGTGCCGACTTGTGGCCACTTTTTGCGTAGATGCATTTCCCTCATCCTTCGCCCTAATTCGTCTCTTCAATGGCCAGAGAACTTCAGCGACGGATAATCTTGATTATTTTTCAGCTCGACATTTCCTTTACTCAGGCGATTAGAGGACAAAATTTTTGATAAATCCATATAATATGGAATAGCTTGAATGCATTATATTCAAGTGCTATGTATTCGAGAAACATTGTGAACTACGTTTAGGATGTAGTAGCTATGTAGTTCTTTCTCATCCTGAATGTGGACTGCTCTTACCTTATGGGGAAAAAAAATTAATTAAAAAAAAAAAAAAAAACCATCAACTTATTCAGTTAACTTAATTGTTGGCAGTGTTAGTTGAACATATTTTGTTCTACTAACAAATAATTTAATTATGCACAAACCTTTATAGAAATTAAAATTAAACCAAAGTGAAAAGAGAACGATTGTTGATAGCTTGTATTCAATTTATTGATTTCATTGGGATTCAATGTTTGGTTTTCATAGATTTCTAATTATTGCGTTGAAATCTCGGTTTGTCCAACGACGGAATTTATCCGAGTTTTTAAAGAAATCGTGAGGTTATCGTAAAACCTTAATCCTAGTCCAGTACTACCTCACGGTAGGAGTTACATTTCTACTCGGATTGTCTTAAATATTTTGCTCTTGACTATTCGCCAATTCCTGTTCGATATAATAATCGGGTTGCGTATCAATGGAAGTTGTCGTGGAAGAAGTCTTTGTTTGGTTTGTGGTGTTTGACTGATTAATCCGTATCAATCCAGTAAATACTATTTTTTTTTAAAAATATACATGATACACATTGTTACTTTTTTTATGTGCCGATTATCGACCAAATTGTTAGTTATGATCCAGTTTCTCCAACGATTAGAAATGAAATTTGCAGTTCTGTTATTTTGGGAATTCATTGAGAATTTGAGTAGATAGTTTGATCTTATTAAACAAATCCTTGAAAACCTGAGAAAAGGAATTGTCTCCGAATCCTGTATTTTCGTTATTTTGGAAAACTTGCAGTCATTAACAGCTTAATGTATATATATCTACTGCTTATTTCTCAATTTTTGCTTCCTCATATCGATGAAAGAAAAACATTATAGTCATGCTTGAATATAAATAAGTTGGTAAATTTAAATGTCGAAATTGTAACTTGCTTAACTTATCTACCCATCTGCCAAAGCTTCAATTGAAATATCTTAGCACAAATTATGGGGACCACTTCTGATCGACTTTGATTTCGTATCCGTCCCATTAGGGTTTGGATAAAATTGTGTTATTTATAGGAATCGGATCATTAATAATATCAAATTTTGTGTTGGACCAAATTTATTTCTCACCCTTTTATTATTGAATGAAGATCGGTCCGTTAGGCTCAAACATTTTGAGATAATTGATCGGAGGGGTTTTTGTCAATTCAATACAATCCTCTTCAGGATATGATGCCATTCAAATCTTACTTTCACATATTGTTGAATTATGGATTTGTCTATTCAGTTGCTAAAACATTGTGATTTATCAATCGTATTTATTCATAATCAACACATTTCACGCACATGTTTAAATGTGGTTAGTTAGTTCGAGTGTGGACATTAATTATTTATGGTTTGTGCAAGTAGTGCAACACTTATCACACGATTGTAATTTTTTTTTCCAAAATAACGAGTTACAGGTTCTTTTTTAAAACAATGATTTTTAAAATTGATTGGTGGCTGATTATCACCTATTAGTTGTTCATTGTTTCCAATAAATTCTGGATTTAGAAATTTTTGAAATCCTGCTCAGTTCTCTCATAATAATCAATGGTTGTTGAACGTCAACTTGTCAATATTTTGCCCCTCTACAGGCATTTACCATAACATTAATTTACAGTGCTCGGCTACACAATAATTGTTTTTACGTACACAATAGATTGTTGAAATTTGATGTTATTTGAAATATCAAACTAATACTTATTGATTAGGTTCAGAATCGTCAGCCATCAATCACAGAAAACTGCTAGTTTCAATGCCGACACTTCCTTTTTGAGCACATAATTGTCATTTGACCAATACATTTATTATTATTATTATTTTAAAAAAAAATGTCCAGTTTTCGGTAGTTATTCTCATTTATCTGTTTCATATTTTTGGCTCACTTGTATAGGTCGGCATTGGACTAGTAGATTTCACAATATATTGTACTTACACTAATGAGCTGCTATGGAAATTATCAATTGTTTGGAAACAGAAATTAACTCAATTGATTGACCTGAATTTCATGGGTAGATTTTTGCTGGTTGAAGTAAACAAACATGGGGATTTTGTCAAATGGGTATCAGTTGTCTTGAACATTTTTGGAAAATTTTCAAATATATACGGATCTCATCCAATCCCGCACTCAAATACTAGCTATGAATCGTTTATTTGAAGGGGTATTGAGTGAAATATCATAATGCTTCCAAAAAACTTTTCTTTTTAACTTCTAATAAATTGATTTTATTTGGCCCTAATTTCGGTTATAAGTTATTGAGATGCATTTAGAAATGTTGCACCAAAATCTACTTTCTTAATCACATTAGGCATTTACTTAATACTCTAGGTCATGTTGTTGAACAATGCTCCAAACAATGAGTGGCTCATTTTCCATTTTTTTTTTGTTATTGTTAACCAATTTTTAGTTATTTCAGCTTTCAAGGTAAGTGAAGGATGAGGAAGTAGAAACCTAAATTGCATGCAAGTGGCTAGGTCTTCCCAATTTCTGTATTATTTACGTTACTATGATGCTCACCAACGCACCAACTAAGTCAATCGGTCGAAATCTTATTAAAAAATACTTAAATTCATTCGGTGTTCTTAAAATAATCGTGTCGATCCATTACTCTTCGTGTTAAAGCAGTGTTTATTTTTTTTGTAGTAATTTTTATTACATACTTACCTTTATTTTTTCAATTTTGCGAAGTGGTCAAAAATATTGTTCAATGAACTTAGAAATGTTCAGTCAGAAAATTGAAAGAAAGACTGAACGACTCGGTAAGTTGTGGTGCCAATAGGTGAGGTATAAATGCGTTTTTTTGAAAACTCTGATCTAGATTTTCTTTTTCAGGTTGAGCATTCTATTAGCCAGCTCCTTTTCATCGTTCAATTGCTTTCTTTCTGGATCAGTTCTTCATGATCTTGAAGAGTACGTTAATTTTACTTGTAGGAAGTTGTGTTGCATTTATCTGAACAAGCTCATATCATAGTTATTCAGTCATATCCACAAAAATTAGTTTACTAAATCCTTGGTCGTTCATCAAAACGTGAGCACGTGAAACGTTCTGCAAGGTGTGTTTATGTGAAACTATGATATAATTATCAGGCAGTCATAATCGAGCGGATCCTCGGAGTCCATGATTCAGAAGTCTAATCAAGTTCAGTTTAACAATATAGGAACAATAAATATCCCAATAATTTATATTGTTTGATCATCTTCGTCTACTTAAAGATTCATAGCATTTTAAAAATGGTTTGAGATGAGTAAACGCTGACGCTGGGGCGTCAGTCCTCTAGCTGTTTACTTTCAGTGGGAGTACTGATTGCCCCGGTTCGATTCCGGCTGGCACCAATGATTAGGGCCAAAATCCTATCAAGTGTTGTATACCTGTCCTGTCGTTAGACAGTTCACCTCTGATCTCGATATCACGTGAATCCAAAACGCTCCCAACCCAGGGGCGTGAAGCAATGGGAAGCCACGAGCGAAATTGTCAGACCTAGTTCCGATCCTCTCTCGAGGACGGCTGGCGACGTCCGCGACACCTCCGGGTAGTCGGACGAAAATCCAAGGTGAAATTCCTTGTTTACTTTACTTTACTTCCATCAAGTAAATCTACATCTGCCGTATCTACATTAGAGTTAGTGGCAGAGGATATGAAGAGGACTCGGTTACCTTTAGGATGTCCAGGTACTCTGCTAGGAGGCGTATAGCCTGCGGCACTCTGATCAATCATTATTTATTCCCTCCTTAAAATTCGGATATCGTAAGGTCCAAGATGTACGGAAGGAGACAATCGTCGGTGCAAGCCAGTGATCTAACGTTGCTACTACTCCTGCGAGGTGGAATTGTTGACTGCAGTGGTTTGACCCTAAATTTGCTTGTCGCCCTCTGAATAGATTTATAGATGCCTCTCCTCCCAAGAGTACGAGCAGACACTCATTGCCTTGTAACCCACCTGGCGAGTGAGATATCTGTGTTGTGCTCTACAGTTGACTCTGTGTCAGGAGCAAGTATAGAAGAGTCCACGATTGCCTCGTGCGTACCTGTAGAGGCACTGACATTACATATTGATGAATTTCCGCTTTTTTGTTTAGTTCGTCAAAAGAAAACCGAAAGAATTATATTACAAACTGCATTTCTTCTGCCATAGGTGGTTAACATACAACGGTTATTATACGTTTTCGCAATAAACTATATCGGCGCACAGGTCTCTCACCACCAGGCGCTTACAATCTATCATGTATCAACCCATCAACACAATTTATTGTTTGGTGCTATATTAGTATGCGCCCCACATCCCTCCGGCGCCCCACAACCCTTGGTTTCTATGGTAGTAAGCGCCCCACAGTGCTACGCAGAATATACATGTCGAGAAAAAAGTCCTCGTACATAGGAAGCTTTGTGGAAGGTACTCACAAGAAATCCTCATTGAAAGGTGCTTCTCCGAGGCTTTATCATAGTTCAGGGTCGGCATACTTCTTTCACGTCCTTCAGGACCGGGATTTGTCAATTTGAATAGGGTGGTCGCAAGTGCCTATCATTTGCTGACGTTTGTGGACGATTGAGGAACAAACTTCACGACGAAGGTGGGATAGGTTGATCATAATGGAACATTCGAATTTGTTCTAGCGATAATCCGGTTGTCTTGCGAAAGTTGTCTAAGATGAAACACAACTTCGCGATTATGTACGAAACAAACACCGCTGAGGGGCACATTGCGAGTAAGTACGTGTGGGGCGCTTTCGGAAGTGTGGGGCACGTACTAATAGAGAAACGTGACTGTGGGGCGCATACTAATATAGCACCCTATTGTTTTTCCTTGAAGATAGGGTTGAATACTATAAAGATTTGAATCGATAATATTTGTCCCTCCCGAATTCGAGGAGATATTAAAAAGTTGGTACTTGGGGAAAAAGGTGGGAGGATTGGTGGAAACAAGGTCGTTATATTGCAATGCTAATAGGCATTGAATGGTTGGAAGATTTGTATGCCAACCAACCTCACCTGAAATAGAATCCAGTTATCAAGGCACTAATGCGAAATTTCCTGCTATACCAGCGCTACAGTGGTCCCATCTGAATTATTTCGGTGGAATGTAACCTAGAAAGTACAGTCAATCAACGCGCTCCAATTTTTACGTCCTTCTGAAGCAAGGCTACGTCACTAGAGGGACGCCTGTCAGAATTTATCCAGGGGGTATTGGACTACCCAAACTTGAAGGAAAAAATAACTGCATACCAATCCGTTTCAGACCTTTCTAAACGTACAATCGTACAGAATCCTGAGGACTGAACTCAAGGAATAGGCCTTGAGGGTTGGCCTGAACGGTCGTTGCCCACACACACACGCAAGATATTTTTCCTTCAGTTCAGGTCGTGATAGCGATGGAGGAAGATATTTCGTCGACTGTAATTGCAAAAAGTTACATTTCGAAAAATAAGGGAAGAGTGCGCAGAAGTAAAGGGTGTAAAGGAGGATTAAACGTGAAAAACAACGTCGGTTTTATGCCCTCCCCTACTAGCCCTACACGCAATCACTTATCCGTGAAATCCACCATAACCTGATTACACACATCTGCATCGATTTGGCTAAGGACACATTGAATTTCATGATTGAGTTCTACCACATTTGTGGGTTTGTTCTCATAGTATGGGCTTGTGACTTCGTGTAACCCCACAAAAGAAAGTCACATGGAGTCAAGTCAAGTCAGTGGTAGACTTGGTCTCCTCGCAACGAGATGAGTCGGTCTGGGAACCACTCGCGCAAAAGTGCAATTTTTTCTCTGGAAGTGAGGCATGTTGCACCATCCTGTTGGAACCAAAGGTTCTCGATCTTCATTTGGTGCAGTTGAGACCGTAGGAAATTAATGATCATTGTTCAATACCTAACTCCGTTCACAATTACAGCATTCCCATCTTCGTCTTCAAAGAAGAACGGGCCGATCAAATCTCCACTCCAAATCCAACACCGAACCGTAACTCTTTGAGGATGATGCGTTTCTTGTTCTTGAATTACTCTTGGGTTCTCTGCTCCCCATTTTCGGCAATTTTGATTGTTAACGAATCCATTCTAATGAAAATGGGCTTCATCGGTGAAGTTGATGCGTTTACTGAAACCCTAGTTATCTTGTTCCATTTCCAAGATACATTCCACAAGATCGTCATTTTCCGTGGTCTGTCGGTTTGAGTTCTTGGGCTGAATCACAGAATAAGTAACGCACACCTCTTATCAGGAACTTATCAGGATGTATAGATGTGTACTTTCATCGATATATATGATATCAATATATCGGTACCAGTGCCATGTCGGAATGATTTTCACGACGTAGTGCACAGTGTTAACACATTCTGATCTATTTGTCCAACTGATCTATACTTTACTAGAAGGATTGATATAGGATATTTTTTTGCTTTTGAGATGCGAGCGTAGCGAACATCCAGCCCAGGAAACTAGACAGAACACATTCGAGCACACATCGAAAACGTGGACCTATATCGATAGCAGAAATCTGTTTTTTTTTTTTTTAAATATGGTGACGGTCTGATAAGAGGTGCGTTACCTATTCTGTGATTCTACCCCGACATGTTCATTTCTGAACGACGGCTGATTACCCTGGACTCACATCCATTGGATCATGCACAAGAGCCACATCGAGGGCGTCTTGGGCTTTTGATGTTTCCAACTGAACCACTTGCCTTGAATTTCGTGACCAACCAACGAATGCTTCGTTTGAAGCATTACGATGCCCGAGAATCGTACGGAGTCGGCGAACACTGGTTGCGACATTTTCACCGTTTATGTAATGTGTTTTAATGATCAAAACTCGTTGTTCCGTAGTGTACCTATCCATGGTAACACAGTAAACACAATCACAAATAAAAACCAAATTCCAAGCAAGCTCATCAATTGATCGCCATGAAACCTGATGTTTAACAAGATCTATGCGCACACCTTTCAGTAATTGAATTAGAAAGATCCGAAATATTTTTCAAAACGGAAAAAAGTTCTTAATCGAAAAAAATACAGGATAGTGGTTGTACGAGCGCTTAAATGGATTGCTTATTGCCTCCTCCATTCCCCCTCCCATCAGAAAATTCGAAGATTCCGAGGTTAGTTGGACAACTAGACTAGAATCAGGGTCAAACAAGAAAAGGTATTAAGCTAGTCAGGAAAGAATCTTCGTTTTGGAAAACTCCCAACGCGACTTCTTCTCGTTCGGTGATCGGAGAGGTTTTTGTGTGGCTGATTTAATTTTCGTATCAGTTTACATGAAAATGGTTAACCTTGTGAAAATGTGTTGGTTTATGTTGTAGAGATTGTTAGTTACCTGGATTCCGGTAAACTGTAATAACTTTTATAAACAAATTGGGATCGAAAAAAAAAACCTGATAATAGTGAAGACAACGATCTATCACATCTACCCCTCCAATCACCACCCTCCCATAATTAAATTAGAAAGATTTGATGTATGATTCAAAACAATACCAATTTTCTTAACCGAACAAAAAAGAATCAAGAAAATTGGCACTTGGATGGATTATCCATTAACCCTCCCTACAGAAAATTGTAAAATTCTGAGGTTTGTTGCACAACTAAGCTCTAGGATAAAAAAAGAAGGAAAAAACGAATTTTTAATTCAATAAAATTAGATGAAAACAGGAAGAAATAGTGGTTGATCATCACTATTTCACCCCTTTCGTAATGAAAATATAATATACTGAAGTGTGTTGAAGTACTAAACCAAACCAATTCCGGTCGAGGAGCTAGAGCAGCGGTTAAAACGATTGGCGATGACCCGTTCCATTCTCTCTCCCGCCAGCAAAAACAACATTTCCGAGGTTTGTTGCACAACTAGACTGAAATGGGGTTCGAACTAAATGAGAATCATGGACATTTTTTACACACACCCAGAAATCTCGTTTTCTTATGGATTCGGTATTGGTATGGTCTGAAACGGATTTGAATGCAGTTATTTTGTTTGTCTCTTGTTTGTATTGTCCCACACTGCTAGTTTCCTTTGGAGATGCAAAACTTTTCTTCAAGCCCAATCTGACCTACTTTGTATTGGAGGCAATGACTCTTCAGACGACTCTTCTGTCCTACTCGGCTGGACCAACGTTCATTGGGGAATTTTCGTTTCATTAACCTTTTCGTCCAGACGAATCTGACATACCCACTAGTTCTCTTTGGAACTAATCTGACGTACTTGTTTTTCCTAACAGGGTAGGTTTTTCGGTGGACTGTAAATAAGAACTGTTCTTTTTGTGTTTGATAATGAACCAAAAAGAGCTAGAGGACGTCGGGGAGTGGTCTGACATGACCGTACGGTCTACGAACTGACGGCTCTTTTTTTCTTCGTCTAGGGTGGAGGGAGAGAAATGCTTTTTCGATGGCAATGAACTTGGGTGCGTTGATCACCTGGCTGGTGATTTCTTAAATTATTAGTAACAAAATGAGCGAATTATAAAAATGATGGTGCATAATTCCATTACACTATTTACCTAGTCCTATTCCAGTTTACTAGTTGTGTCTTGAATCGTACATGTTTTAGGGTCTCAATTGACACGTTGTGCATAGCCACTAATGACCCATCTGGTTGAAATACGCCTAAATTCTTCCAACTAACTGTTTTCCGTGGCTACTTCTTTCCGCCCAAGCGCATTCTCGGTTAATCTATAGTTTTAACTTGTTTTTTCACCTTATACGGTTTGTGAATACTGCAAGACTCATTTATATGACCATAGGTCTCCAGAGATGAACCATATGAATAGCAGAAAATTTCTAAGCAGATTTCTACTGGTGCTCTATTTGTTCCACTAATGGAATGTCAGTCGCTCTAAGCTGCCTTATTTGTATTAAATTTACTGATGGGAATTCGAACTCGAATCGATACATTACAATCGATATCACACCTACAGTACAATTCTATAGTGGATAGCATCTACCCCCCCCCCCCCAGGCAGTCGACGGATAGTGACACGGACATAACTATTGTTTACGACCCCGTTTTCACCCAGTCTAGAGCAACAGCCATTGCGCTCCCTGTAGCACTAAGATAAACGCTCTATTCACGGTCGGGCCCCAACCAATTACAAAAATCCGCCTGGTTCGGTCCAGTGGATTTTAAATGGCGTCACGCACGCAACGAACGAGTCGGGTTCGCCATGCCATTCGTGAGCTGTGTAGTCCAAAAGTCGGGAGAGCCCCAGCCATTTTGAGTTGAGTTGATACGTCAGTATGAATAGACAAATGGAATTTAAAGAGAAAAACGTTCAAAATTAATACAAATGATTTATTATATCGAAAGGAACAAAGGTTTATTATCATTCAAGGGTTTTAGATATCCCTTTTGCTCAAATGCACTGGTGCATATTCATTCTCAGGCATCACTCGTGAGTAGGCAGTTATCTGCTACGAGAAAACCAGAAGATCAGAGAAGTTCAATAACTTCCAGCAAACCGAAGTCGCTTTGCAAATCACAGTCGTGTTGGCGATTTTATCTTGTTTTTCTCGAACAGTTGGGCCTTTGCTGATGCAAACGGTAGATCGAACAATGCTGCAGATGGTTCCTCTTGAAAAGATAATGACTTTCTGCATTATAATTATTTAATATCTCAGCCCTTTCATTTCGTCCTTTGGGATTGACTAAGTGATGCCTAGAACCAGGTCCCAACAAGACACCATACATTTGTGATTTTTGTCTCAAGTTTCATTCATCAAATTCTGAGAATTTATGAAAAAAAAAAGTGTTCCTCGTTTTCATTAGGTCATAATAAACACTTCTTATTACTCCCATATGGGTCATTTCGCGTAAAATTGAATTTTCGGTTTTAAATTTTTCCTAATGGTTTGTGCGATGGTTTTTTTTCTTTCTTTCCAACTCCATATTTTTGACTTACGTCAAGGTTTGAAAGCATAAAGGTCATCATAGAAATGCATCGTTTTCTAAGTAGAAGCATTTAAAATAATGTGTACTCCACAGGTCTGAGTGAGCGATTGACTTGAGAATTAATGCTTGAACAAGCTTTTTATTTATTAGTCACGTACATTTATAGATCGGGCACGTATTATCAGAAACTATCAAAATATTCCTATTGATTATATCAATATATTTCTACTTAGAAAAATAACAAAAAAATTGAAAAAAACGCTTTTAATATGTGACTGTTAGTGGTTAATGTAGAAATGAATATATAAATAACTTAACTGATTAGAAAAAATGTCAAGAAATGAAAAATAAAAACTGTGTAACGTGAATGTAAAGAATATTTTCAATATGAAAACATATTAAAATACCAAAATAATTTAACTAACTTTAAAAGATGTCAAGATACGTAAAAATCTTCTTTAATAAGCGTGAAATGAAAAATGTAGCTAATATTAACGCAATTCAGCTGACTCATAAAAAAAGGAATAAAAAACGCCAAAGTTGAACATTTTAAAGGACCATAAGCTATCCCAGTCTTTAGGTTTGTGGTATGTATATCAAAAACGCTGCAAATTCTTTCACTGGGGTTTATTATTCAATTGGCTTGCGTTCATGATTTGAATTTCTACTAAGCTTTGGAGTGTCCCTGTTTCACAGGTGATAGAGCGATTATTGAATTTCCGGAGATATGCATAGAGCATTTAAATCTGTTTTCAACCAAAATACCTATATGGATTGATCAGTTGATCATATTTGTATGCCTCCTGAAATTCAATAATTGCTCCATCACTTGTGAACCACGCACACTCCAAAGCTTAGTAGAAATTCAAATCATGAACGCAAGCCAATTGAATAATAAACCCATGTGAAAGAATTTGCAGCGTTTTTTTATTGAACCCCCCCCCCCCCCCCCCCCAAATAAAAACATCTATAATTTATCAAGTCCTTTAGCACTCGTATTACGTTAAAACTTCCCCAAATCCAAATTTAAACGATGTAGCCAAAGGTAGACTGATGTAGAGGAGGCACACAAATATCATCCAAATCCAAATAGGTGTTTTGGTTGAGAACCGATTTACGTGGTCTATGCATATCTCCTGAAATTCAATAATCGCTCAACCACCTGTAAAACACGTACACTCCAAAGCTTGGTAGAAATTCAAATCATGAATGCAACTCAAATGAATAATAAACCCCAGTGAAAGAAAACTTATTTACCCCAGTAATAATATTAAATAATAAACCCCAGTAATAATATTTACCTATATATTATCAGATTTCATGCATATCAGAATGCTTCAACCCGTGTATCGGCTATAAACTACAAGTGTCCACATCGGCTATCACTCCAGTATCCACATTCACTACAACTCGACGCTATCGGCCGGTCATCACTAGGTTACAAACAAACAATAATAAACCAAAAAACGCAAATGTTGGCACCATAAATCGGGCCATACATCGGGAATGGCTTGATCTACGGACGTGGGGAGGGTCTCATTCGATTCCTCATGGTATGTTCTTCAAAAAGAGTACAAATTTAGGCCGCTTCGACTTGTTTTGAGGTTTTCAGGGGTTTTACAAATCTTTGACAGCCCTTAAAGGGCACTTTAAATTGAGTGAGAGAGCTGGCTCAAGAAGTGGGGCGTCTTCGGACCAAGATGGATTTTTCCTAAAAATTTCAGATCTTTTGCTCCAGCCGTTTGGGAGAAATCGTGCGTACGGCGGACGGTCGGAAAAATTTTTATTGCAGATTCGGATTCTACACCCTTTGAAATGTAAACCATGAAATTTTCAGGGGGGGTTAGATTTTTTTTTCCAGAGCGATTACAATGGTTTATTATTGAATAATAAACCAAAATAAATTATTTGCTTGGTCTTATTTTAATACAAGGGTAATTTCACAATTACGGTACGATTCTGTTCAGAAATTTTTTGTTTCTAAAAAGTCTTGAAAATGATTGTTTCTTTGTGAGCTTGTTCACCAGGTTGAAGATAGGACCTTGGGAGTGATTTTTGTGACTATGGGGTGAAGAAAACGAATATTATAAATGATTCTGAGGAATTAATTTATTTATTTATTTGTTTTACAAGAAAATGTGGAATGTTTTTAAAATTATATCGCCTTCTTTATCGAAAATGAATTATTAACGTTGAATCATTACAGTTACCACTTAGAATCTCAAATGCCATAACTAACTTCCTTTTTGGGAACTGTTTGAATCAGGAGATGTGCGTAGAGCACTAAAATCGGTTCTCAACCAAAATACGTATTTGAATTGATCAGTTGATCATCTCGAAATTGCCCCTAGTTTAGGAATCACCCACTTATCCACCCCAACCGCTGGAGAGGGGTGTGTAGCGTGCATTAATCTGAAGTCCGACTCCTACGTGTTGTACAACTCATTTCCGAACAAAAATGAATCCTAGATTTAAGATTTTTTTTTTTTTTTGTGTTTTCGATCTTATGTCATTAAAACTGTCACAACTCCCTCAATTTCGAGATAGCTCAAATTTGATGACACCATTGGAAAGAGCGTTAAATGTTCTATCTATTTGATGTCAGAAAACTTTTTTGTATTGCATTGAAGATGTGCGATTGCTGCGCGAAATGGCATTTTTGTCAGAATCTTGTAATCGCCTGTTTTTCATCTCGCCTAGAATTAAATTCATTTTCATTTTTCATTTTTGAATATTTATTTTTTGGTTTATATCTTAACAATCTTGTTTAAACTCTAACTCTTTCTTTATATGAACTTGATTTAAATCCCAATATCTTACCGTTGTCCTACAACTGGATAACATGTTTGATTCAACAAACATTTTACTAAAACTGAATTCGGTCAGAAACAACAAATTATCAACATAGCAACACCCAATGCTACGGCCAAATCAGATTGGGTTTGATAATACACGGCGCACAAAGCAACCCCTCCTTCAAGACCTGGAGGTCGTGCGGGTCATTGCATATCCTGGCCCCTGACCAAGACAAGGCCTCCTCCGTAGCTTTCCCAATTTTCAAATATTAGATCTTTTTTAGTTACACAGAGTGTCCAAAGAGTTATGCGGAAAAAATATTGGTAGATAATATGTTTATTTCACTGATCCTTTTTTTATCTAGTAAACTATATTTTTTTAAATCTATAAATCCTTTTTTGTCACTGAGGTTTTGGTTATTACTACCAGTTATGTTCAATAGCTATAGCGCACCATGATGAATGGGAATGTGCAATAGGGAAACCTTGCTGAAGGAAATACAGCGAGGAAGGTGACGAAAGGGAAGAGTTGGTAATGATACGGAAGCCTGGTTTGATAAGGGTCCATAATGTCAGCAAAAAGATGAATGCTACTCATCGCAATCAATCGTAAATGAACACAAACAATAGCCATCTCTCGGCTCTTCGATTATCTTGACTTTGGCCGGACAGCTTAGAAATGCCGTAGTTGGAAAGCTGACATTTTGGCGCATGTTTTACAAGAATAATTGCTTCCGAGTCTACCAAGGTAGCGGAAGCATTGTTTTCACTTTCGGAATGTGAAAATTTTTTTGTCTCCAAAGTAAAAAATTCCACTCGCATTTTGCGTTTTAGACCTTTCTGAACAATTTTGGTTCCGTGTCTGTCTGTGTGTCTGTCTGTCTGTCAGCAAATCCTTGTTACGGGCAAAACTACACGAAGTTATAGTCCGATTTTGATGAAATTTTCAGGGATTGTTCGGTTTGATGTGTGGATGGTCCCCTATGAGTTCCACGACCCCCGGATCAATAGTAGCCTCTGGGCATGCGCAAACGTGAAATCCTTGTTACGCTCATAACTCTGGTAGTTCTTGACCAATTTCGATGAAATTTTCAGGGATTGTTCGGTTTGATGTGTAGATGGTCCCCTATAAGTTTCATGACCCCCGGATCAATAGTAGTCTCTGCGCATGCGCAAACGTGAAATCCTTGTTACGCTCATAACTCTGGGAGTTCTTGACCAATTTCGATGAAATTTTCAGGGATTGTTCGGTTTGATGTGTAGATGGTCCCCTATAAGTTTCATGACCCCCGGATCAATAGTAGTTCTGCGCATGCGCAAATGATCCTTGTTACGCGCAAAGAGTTCTTGACCGATTTCGATGAAATTTTCTCCGGTTTGATGTGTAGATGATCTCCTATAAGTTTCATGACACCCGGATCAATAGTAGCCTCTGCGCATCCGCAAACGTGAAATCCTTGTCACACGCATAACTCCGGGAGTTCATGACTGATTTCGATGAAATTTTCAGGGATTTTTCGGACTGATGTAAAGATGGTCCTCGTGAGTAATAAAGAGAAAATAAAGTTTTAGCCTCGAGCTTCGTCATTGAACGATGCTTATATTTTATTTTTAGAAAATTTCTAAAAATGACTTTTAAATATAATTATTTATCACTTCAGTCATCTATCCATTCAGCGTCAATGTCAATTTTTATTATTAGGTATATTTTATAGTTTGTTCAATAGTTGAACATGCCTACCTTTATTTTCTCAAGTTATGCTCCTGCATAAAAATAAATTTACCCTAATTCAATATTTACTTCGCCTAATTGAACGAAGTTCTTTAGTCAATAATAATTTTCAATGATCTATACAGTCATGTTATGGATACGAGGAAGCTATGCGCCACACCCACTTGGCAGACGTTTTTTGTTTGCGACGACTTTACCTTTATAGCCAGGGTACAGTTAATTTTATTTTCCTTTGGGTTCATCCCCACTTTGTACAAATTTTCCGTTTGTACCGTCACAAGCCAAAACAGACCTTCCTTTTGATTATCCTGGATTTAATTGACTCCGGCTTCTTTTGGATAAAATACAATCCTCTCAAGAGCCTCAAATTTTAAAACTGAGAAAAAATCGTGTGATTACCTCATGAACTATTTCTGACCATAGAAACCTCCTAGTGGGGCAACCCTAGGAAGTGAGGATTTTTCGTATTTAACCTAGAATTAAGGTACTATAGAAACCACTTAGCGCCTTGATTCATCATGCGTTCAATCAAGCTCAACTAGATCAACATCGTACGAATGGAAAAAACGTTTTTAATATTATGGTTTTTAAGAAAAAGGCTTCGTACAAGAATTATTCCATGATTGTGGAACTACCCACATAATACTGTGACTTCGAGGAGATGACAACTGACTGATTTTGTGGAATGACCCACATCTCAGGAAGATCATTCCAAGAATCTGATCTTTCCGTCGACTGAAAAATATTGAAATAATTTTTGTTTTAAATCTGTGGACTAATTTTTAATTTTCTAAATCATGTTGAAGTTTCCTTATTTTGTTTTGAAGAGATAGGGAATTTGACGTTCTTTCCAATGGTGTCCTCAAATTGATTTTAGAGAATAATTTAAGGGACTTAAATCGATAGTTTGAAAAAAAAAGAAGTAAATCGTCAATGCCCTTGGGATTTTTTTGTTGGGAATGTGCTGCAGAATCGATGCGTTTGTTAACTTGATTCGGAACACCCTATTGATATGTGTTTCGGGATGGCTGAGTGATGACTTTTGCTCCTGACCAATGAAATGCTCTAGCATTGTGCGAGTTAACCTCTAAACAACCAATCTCCTGTCAATTCGGATGATTGAATACATCGATTTTTCGTAATTAATTATTGTTCTGATTTCGTTCAAATTCGGGGGGGTTAGGCAAATCTTCCCAGACGGTTCCTGTTGTGTTCTGTCATTCGCAAATCTGGAATTAGGTAACTGGCAAACTGCGAGCTTAATGTACCAATTTTTCAGAAAAGGTCTGAAATTGTGCCGTGGTGTTCTTGCTCGTAGTTGGCCATTATAAATCCTTGATGGCGATTGCCGATGGATTTATGTTACGATAAGTTCATATAGGGTGTTTTTTAGTAACTACTGCCCCCCCCCCCACTATCCAACTAGTGACTGTAAGCAACAACTATTTATAATCATTTTACTGGTTGGCGATGTGTAATTACTACTCATGTTGTTTGCGGTTAAACTATTCAAAATCCCACTTTTGATTTCTGTCTAAGGCGAACACTGTCATTTAAACACTTACTACTATTATGGGGGTTGTTATTTAGACCCCAGATTATGGGGTCTGTTAATTCTACTAATGTACAGTTTACCAACTTCATACTAAGGTATTGACCCCACAATCATTTGAAAAGCTATAAAAATCAGACCTTACTTTTTTGAAGTGTAATGGTTGAAAATCACGTTTCTAAAAGTGAAAAATTCTGGTTTAGAAATGGGGGATAGCAATGAAGAACACTCCGAATGTGCACCTGTGAAATCCTTACACTATCTTAACTTCAATGAATTGCTATTTCGTGGATTGTGCGGGTTGGAGTGCTGATCAATAATCGACTGTGGGCAACTCTTTCTTTGCTTTAGAATTGACGACTAAGACGGTACAATTCACCTCTATCAATCAACTTAAAATTAAAACAACAGAAACATTCAGAATATCAAGTTTTGATCATATTCTCTCAATGACAATACCCATCTGTATGATGAGGCCGTTTTCAGTCTGAAAAGACCAAGCTTGCTCCTAGTAGCACAGACCCTTCGATAATAATTATTAAGCTGCAATTCTCATTAAGGCTACAAGTTTCGAATTTCAGTCCAAGAAACCATGATGGTTAATTAATGATTGCTAAATTGATTTGATGGCAATGATTGCTAATTTGTTCCGAGGCCCATTATACACATCTTTGCCAAAGTTGGAGTAAAAGTGGTAAGTAGGTGGGATCTTGATACTGTGTAGGCCCCTTGCTTTCGTCGTGATTATTCGCTTTATTGGAAATTACGTACCGGGTAGAATTTAGACTATACACGTATACACAGTGCTTTACAACAGGCACTGATCAAAATAATCGTAAAGTAAAAACGTTTTGTGTCCCGGAATCAATACAATGTTCCGAGCATTAAGCCGGGTACAGACAGTGCGAGGCTGCTCGCCTCGAATGCCTCAGGACGCATGCTCGGACTGTGTGTACCGGGGATGCTCGCTACGAGCCACTCGGGTCGCACTGTTCGAGGTGAGCGGGGAGCTTGTTGGTAAAACGGCAGTGCTCAAAGGCGCCTCGCACCGAGCCGTTCGTACTGTGTGTACCTGTTTGCATTTGCCTCAGGCCGAGCAACGCTATGGATGGAGAAGCGATTCACGAGATGGTGAAATTATACGAAAGTAAACGCGTTTTGTGGGAAATCTCGCTGGCACATTCGCGCGAAATTGGGTGCATCTTCTTCAAACCTCACATCTTCTAGGAGCCTGTTTCCATATTCGCACCGATTTTGATAGATTTTTTGACCCACCAACGTCACTTACGTCGCCTTTTTTCTTGGTTCTCAATAATCGTTGCCGTCGCATTGAATGCAGCGACTGCAATTTGCACGTTAAACAGGATGACGGCACCATATTGACTACTTTCCGTACTTTTGGATGGTTCGCGTGCTCTCACCGAGCATTCGTGTTTGCAATTTTCGTCAGAAGCGTTCGCCTCGACCCGAGGCAGAAGTAGCGAGGCATTCGAAGCGAGCAGCCTCGCATTGTCTGTACTAGGCTTTAGAGTTCCACTATGATATGAGCTTGAAAAGTTGGTTTACGTCAATCATTATTGTCTCCAATGTTTCTTTCTGTTTATATTATGATGGTTCCTTCTTTACAGTCCACCATGAAGAAGGCGATTTGAGGCTCTCGAAACTGCAATTGATTGTTGAATATTGGAAACCATTCTTAACTAATACTGCCTTCTTATGGAGTCTGGGAACAAATGGCATATGGTCATTCAATACAAATATCCGTTTCAAGCTATCTCTGTTTGTAAAGCCAGCACACGAAGAAAGAAGGTAAATAAATTTCTGTTTTACTCAAAATGGGTTTTAACATTGAACGTATTGCACTGTTTTTAACTTGATTTGAATGGAATAAAAACGCAAATGTGCCCTTGAGCCGTTTTGGCATCTGAAACAAGTATAGAACGTTGTTTTATGTGTTTAAAAACCGTGTCCAGTGTATTAAATTCAAGAAAGTATTACAAATCTTTTTTCATTTTGAAAATTGTGATTTGAGCTCTCATTACTGCATATCTGCTGGCCATCACGTCAGACAAGGTTTCTCTGTAAAGATGTAGAAATGCACTTAATTTACACAAAGGTTATGAAATGCTGTCGAGTTCCCGTCGAATTTATCCATTGATTGATCCAGGTATAGCGTGGGGAACCAGCAACGTCCTAGGCAGAGCAACATGTTCATTGTTCTTATGTTCAGATCTGAAGACTTAATTTTCGGCAACATAAATTGAAAAAATAAAAGCGTATATTGTTTAATAGTGTCATTTTCTGATTTATCTTTCAGTGTTCCTGTTGTCGCCGGATTTCCTCGCCAAGATAGAAGATTCCACGAAAGAAGATCTGGAAATTTTAAAGAACGAAAACTTCATGGATCTGCGAGGTATTTATCTAATTATGTACTATGTTCTTATCATCGAATTATTTAGGATTTGAAAAACACGTTTTTTAATATGTATACTATTTTGTTAAGGAATTTTCAACCATCTTTACACATAAATGCTTATTCACTTTTCAGATTGGAATCGAGAATCCCCTGTTACTGTCGTCTACCTCTAAAATCACCAAATGGAAGTTGCAAGTTTAATCTGCTGATCATAAGATGGCTTTTTGTGTTACAACACCTCCAACAAAACCAGCGGACTCATTTGGATGTGAACTGAACACTACGAATTCAAGAGCTCGAAACGCTGAAAATGTTATAGTTATCTACGAGGAAAATGATTAAAAAGTGTTTCGTGATGAACTAAAGAATGTCGTGATGTGATACGTGGTATTCTCATGAAGACTGGAAGTAACTCAGACTGGAAAATGGTCACGGTTTTTTCTCATATCCTAACATCGGTGCAAAATCAAACCCTATTCTTAGAGATTTGTTTCTGCGAGAAGAGCAAGTTTGCCGCAACTCTACCTTCCATCAATGATAAATTATACCGGCATTGCGCACAAGAATGATACTCTTAGCTGCTCAATCCTCATTTTTCTAAATAAGGATCCAGATATTGTTTCGTTGTATAGAGCGATTGTTTAATTATAATGAAGTTGACATCTACCTGTAACATTGCTGAAGATGTTCGATGAATTGCAGAACACCATTTTGGTCAAGTTAAGTTTACAAATGAACCTTCGATTACGCTATGTAGCCCAAGAATGAGAATGTTTGAACCTCACTTGTTTGAAGAAATAATTGAAGAAGAAGTTGATGATAATTACGATGGACCAAAAATTATCACATTTATTCATAAGAATAGATAAAACAGTGGCAACCATTTGATAGAAGGATAATTATTATACATCTTTCTAGCACACGCTCGGTTTGACTCAATGTTGAACAAAATCAACCGTTCAACGTTAGTACGCTTCTATAAGTCACTTCTGTCAACACTTGGTGATACAGGAATGTGAAGAAGATGTCTGTTGCCCATTAGGTGGAAAGAACGAACATTTCCCCAATATTGGACATAATTTCTCACAATATACTGGCCTACCATTCGTCGAGTTGGGATTTCTCACGTCTGTAATCAATAAAGAAGACGAGGCGAAGGAAACAAGCTGACTCCGATGCTGCATGAAGAAAGAAGAGAGAAGACATCCCCTTGGACAGAACATTCGAAAGATTTATAATATTCGCTTTTAATCAGAAACACGACTTTGGGAAAAATTTAAGTTGGACAGTTTGTATCAGTTTTATTAAAAAACATATTTGTAGCCTATCATCGATCCAACTTTTTCAAAATAATCGAGAGACACTCCCTGAGATCTGGAACACCTGCGTATAATTACGTGCTGTTCCGAAAATGAATTAGATCCGTGTCTAGTTTTATACGAGGGGCACTTTGCAGTGCAAAACAGTACATTGTTTTATGACGGTTGTGGGAATTGGAAGTTTTATATCTTCTTCTGCCATGGGTCTCTAATTCCGACCAGAATTCTAGATCTTCTAAAGAACGATAAAAAGCTGATGATCTCCCCTACCACATTTTATTGCTGAACTTCGGCAGGAAAGTGTCTATTGGGAACCTTTAAAAGGTCTTTTCTACCTTTCAGAAGTATCGATTCATTAATTGAAAATTAAATGCTACTCTCTAAATTGAAGATATTGAACTAACTTTTTGCTACATACCAATTTACCGAAATAGATGTGCCAGATCTTGGGGTGTGATTGATTGATTACGTATTTGATAGAAAATACATTAATTACGACACGTTGTGTATGTTTATAGTCTGCAGGGAATATTGTAAACGTAGAAAAAAACTTGTGCATATGAAAATTAACTCTGGAAAACTTTCAGTTGGACGATTTGTATCAAATTCATTTAAATGTATCCTATCACTGTGTCACAATGTTCCAATGTTGCCTTACCTCTAAAATAATCATACTCCTAAAATCTGGACCTTAGTCCATTTAGTTCCGATCAATCCCAGTCTTTACGTCATGTCATTGAAGTTTTCAATTTGGACAGAACAGTTGACATAACAACAAGAATAATCCATAATTTGGGTATGATGTTACTAGTGGGAAACAGTAGTTTTTCGTCATTTTTGTCTTGGATTGACTAATTCTGACCAGAATTGTTGATCTGATTAGAAATAGTTGAAAAACCTGATTTCTCGCAATACATTGGACACCCTATAAACATTCAACAACTTTCTACTCCTAATTCAAATTTGAAGAACCTTTAGTTTAACAAGAAATTTGTTCAAATATATGGAGAGATGACACTGCCTACATAACAATTTATTGAACAAACATGTTCATGCTAACAACTGTTCATGCTAAAGGTTTTCCAGATTAGAAGGTTGATTGACTGATTCCTCATTCCTGTTATTGACTTTGTACAGAAAATTGGATTTACAACCAGATTAGAAATTTGTCAAAATTACACCTATCCATCCTAAAGTACTTCTAATATCAACGTAATGTAATTGAAAATAATGTACTCCATTCTCTACTTATATAATTACTCAATATTTGGAATGTTCGGAATTTGCAATGACATAATTTCTGTTGATCGAATCATGTTCTCGTTTTGTATTTCCAATTTTCTATCACATCATTCAATCTTTGCATCTAGAAGCCGGTTTTCATCATTTTAAGTAGACGGAAGTGTATTACGCATAGGAATCTTTACTTCTAGTTTTCTGACATGATCCAATTTCGTCAGTATTTGAAACACATTAGTTGCTTTAGTTTTCAATTGTTGAACCAGTTTCATTATTGTTAATTCATTTTTGTATTTTAAAATCAAGTTTTATTGCTAGAAACTGACTGAAAATTCTGAGTGAACTATTGATAATGATGAGCCGGTCCGAATGCTGTTCAAAATCAACTTTTCCGCTTTCCCACCCATAGCGTGAAACCCTTTTGTTCCTTTGCTATTACTGATTATGAAAAAAAAGTGCATTATTACAATAGTTATCCAGAAATCGGAATAGTGCGATTGAGAATCCTGTTCGATAAAGCCTAGAAATTCGGAGTGATCGCATCACGTGTTGGATAGTCGGTCCACCATTTCTTGCGTTTATATCTAGAATTCCAGCTGAAGAGCAGTTTTTCCAGACGTTCGATTCTGATTTATTCCCTGAGCTTTCAAATAGTTGTATTGAAATGTTGATCGTATCCTGTTGGTTTTGGACAGGAATTCGTAGGTACTGCCTTCTCTTTGGCACGATGTATGTTTTTTAGAATACACTTTTTCTTCATCTCTATTATGCATCGCAAATATGTAATAATGATTATTATAATTTATAAAAGTTTAACTTAGTCAGAAATTGTATCCATGGTCAAACTATTTTCCAATTGTAAGTTTCGATTGCTTTGTTTTACTTTCTCTTGTAGTTTGAACAATTCTTACAATTCATCATCTTATAAATTAAAATCAAACAATAGTTTTGATGTTATTTTCGTTCGAAGTAGAAAATAGCTATCCTTTTTTGTATTGAAGTAATTCATAAGTTACACTTTTAATTTTATTAAATTCTGACTATGATTTTGAGGAAACTCAAATTTACCTACCTCGGATAAGTAATGATATAGCCTAACTTTTTTGGGTAGAATGATGTACGCTAACAACATCTCCGTATATAAGTTATCGAAATTTGTCACCAAATAAAACAAATTGAAACGGTGAATACCATTTATTTTATGACCTTCTCTGAAACAAGATTTTGCTTGTCAACTTCACGGCCTGCTTTACTCGTTTCTTCCTGTTCGTTGTGAAAAAAATTAGCGGATGGATCAGCGGATCAACATCAGTGGATGTTGATTTTAGAGCTATATTTCAATGTTCATTGCTGTATGACGTATTGAAGAGCTTGGTTCTGTCTGGCCTACATAGAACCTCAACCAGCTGAGGGGCTTTATGCAGTACTTGAACGTCCATAACTGCTGGACACGCCTCTAAAAAGTGATGGATAGACAGATAACCGCCACATCTCCCACCCATATCTCCTCTTTTTATTAGAGCTGCTATGGCCAGTTGCTTCCTGATTGCCCACAGCTTGGTCCCTCCTTGAAAGTTGGATCACCAAGGGGTCCTGAAGGTCACCATGCAGACCAGTGTTCTCATCCTTCCACTGGTGGAATTGGCTTCATGTTGCATATGGGAGATCTGATCCCCATTGCGTTTAGGCAAAATATAAATGGCTTTTTTTGCAAGTTTATCAACAGACTCATTGCCATGTATACCTCATGGCACACTCATGCACGTTAAAGCAGTTCCTCAAGTTGTACCTTGTTGTAGTGATATACGGAATCAATGTATTAGGGGATCATCGAAATATGAGTTGAGTCCCTAATCGACTCAATGGTACTCGGAAAGTCACTGCAGATCACATAATTCTCACCTCCCAACAACAGGCAGTGGTGAATTAACGTTTTCTCGATATTACAGGGGAGTAGTTTTCAAGTGTAACTCTTATTTTCCTTGGGGTATTATAATATATGAGTATACAGTCACTTTTTTGCTCAAGATCAGCACAAGACAAAAACTATGGTGGTTTAATTAAGGGATATGAAGTCTAAAAATATGTCGCGGTAAATAAGGGTTGAAAGACCAGCTTAGATGGTGCAGTGAAAGAGATTAATGACCATTCTTATTTCCAGTGTTGATAAAGAGGTGAACGAATACATTCAAAGCTTAACTCCTTCATTTTTCTTGGACAATTTCTTACTAGTGTATCACTCGTTTTCTTATGACAAGCGCATTAAGAAATATTTGAAAATATTTAAGAAATCAAGTAATTTGTTCCCCTATCATGGAAAACATTTTAAAACAGGAAAATTTTGTTTGAAGAAGCTTTTGAGATTAATAATAAATTGGTGGTTTTGCTTAAGAAATGAATGACAGAATTTTTTATAACCGAAATCCTCCCATTAAAAAAACGCTGCAAATTCTTTCACTGGGAGTTATCATTCAATTGGCTTGCGTTCATAATTTGAATTTCGACTAAGCTTTGGAGTGCGCGTTTCACAGGATAGAGCGATTATTGAATTTCAGGAGATATGCATCAAGCACGTAAATCTGTTCTCAACCAAAATACCTATTTGGATTGATCAGTTGATCATATTTGTGTGCCTCCTGAAATTCAATAATCGCTCTATCCTGTGAAACGCGCACACTCCAAAGCTTAGTAGAAATTCAAATTATGAACGCAAGCCAATTGAATGATAAACCCCAGTGAAAGAATTTGCGGCGTTTTTTTATTGAACCTCAATACCCCTCCCCCACAATAAAAACATCCATAATTTATCAAGTCCTTTAGCGCTCGTATTGCGTTAAAACTTCCCCAAACCCAAATTTAAACGATGTAGCCAAAGGTAGACTGATGTAGAGGAGGCACAGAAATATGATCAACTGATCAATCCAACGTGCTCTATGCATATCTCCTGAAATTCAATAATCGCTCTATCACCCGTGAAACACGCACACTCCGAAGCTTAGTACAGATTCAAACCATGAACGCAAGCCAATTGAATAATAAACCCGAGCGAAAGAATACTTATTTACCCCAGTAATAATATTGAATAGTAATCCCCAGTAATAATATTTACCTATATATTATCAGCGTTTCATACATATCAGAATACTTCAACCCGTGTATCGGCTATAAACTACAAGTATCCACATCGGCTCTCACTCCAGTAACCACATTCACTACAACTCGACGCTATCGGCATCCCTAGGTTACAAACAAACAATAATAAACCAAAAAACGCAAATGTTGACACCATAAATCGGTCCATACATCGGGAATGGTTTGACCTACGGACCTGGGGAGGGACTCATTCGATTCCTAGAGGTATGTTCTTCAAATAGGTATAAATTTAGGCCGCTTCGACTTGTTTTGAGGTTTTTAGGGATTTTACAAAACTTTGACAGCCCTTAAAGGGCACTTTAAATTGAGTGAGAGAGCTGGCTCAAGAATTGGGGCGTCGTCGGGCCAAGATGGATTTTTCCTGAAAATTTCAGATCTTTTGCTCCAGCCGTTTCGGAGATATCGTGCGTACGGCGTACGGCGGACGGACGGAAAAATTTGTATTGCAGATTCGGATTCTACACCCTTTGAAACGTAAACCATGAAATTTTCAGGGGGGTTAGAATTTTTTTTTCCAGAGCGATTACAATGGTTTATTATTGAATAATAAACCAAAATTTATAATACGAGTAAACCTCACCAAATTAATTCGTTCTAAGATACCATCCAAACAGTTCTCCAAAAAAGACCATCCCCCAGAAGCAAAGTGAATTGAGGAATCCTCATCCTTAAAACCGAAGTAGAAGTTTAAATTGCACTCAAAGGAAGTCAGTTTTTGCCCCTTCAAGAAAACCGGATTTACATGTGCGAAGGGGAGCTGTGAGCTACATTTGGAAGCGAACGAAGTGACAGCTGCTCGCCGCATTGAGATGCGGATACGTACAGGGGAAGCGAGAGTTGTGGGTCACTTTTGAATTGAAGAGGCCCTTCAGGACTGAACTCATTATTTAAGGTTGGTATATTTTCATACACGGAACGCAAAAATCGATTCGTCCTGGTCTCTTTTCCTCTCGATCCAATTCTCAGGAAGAAATTCCTATTTGTTTTGTTAACTCGCTTGGTTTTATTATCGTCTGCAATATTCAATTCTGTTACTTCTGCAGGAGTCCTGCTTACTTATCTTACTCGATCAGGAAGAGCTAGTAAAAACGAGTAATTTACCTTGCAACTGATTTGTGATAATGTTTGTTGCTCAAGGATTTTTGCGTTCATAGTAAGAAAATATACTTACCCAAGTGATTGATAATATTAGTCATGAAAATATAATAAAGATCAGTTGAAGTCACCATTAAAAGATTTTAGCTATGAAAATGAGATATTTCTTTCCTCTTTTCATCTTACGGAGCAGAGTGAGGGTACTCGAGTACATTGGTGCTTGAATTACTTTTTTTCAAGTACTAGAGAAAATCTGCTAATATTTTACATGCCCAAAACAAATGTACTTCTACTTGCGTGCCATCATATGCTAGTATTCCTTCTCTTCATAGTAATCTAGGTTAAAAGAGAGTATGTACTTGTACTCGAAGTACAAGCGCCTACTTGATCACTCCAACTGGGCAAATACTTTTGTGCCTACTTGTACTTGGATCTTCAATTAAAAGTACTTATACGAATACTTATTAATTTTATTTCACATACTTGTCCTTTAGGTACTTGTGATTTTTAGAGGATTGTAGTTGTAATTAACATTTTCAGCTCTATTGATTATCCTCTGCGTTTAACGCATCCTCGATTAAAACGTTTTCCTCATTTGAAAAGGTTGAAAGTCAAAATTACGTTTGTATATATAGTTCAGGGCGTCTGCTGGTATGCAATGGCATGGCACGGTATAGTCACGTTAAAACAATTTTTGATTCAAGGAAGTAGGACTACCATATTTTTATTTTAAATTGAAAAAACACATGGAATATCTCACATTTCTTAAAGTTGACGTTACAATTTTGAATACAGTGAAATCGGAATCTTCTTCTCCAAAAATTATACATAATAAAGATAGGTAGTAAATCCATTTATCGTTTTTCATTAACATTTTAAAATATATAAAACAGGTGCCTTGATGTTGTAAATTATGAAACTCGAATAAACTGTATTTTATCTATGCAGATTACCAATCCTCCCATGCCTGAAGGCAGTTGCGAGTGGTCAGAATTTGACAAATGGATTCGACACCTCACGTATATGTTTTTCACTGTAATTTTGACTCTGCTATGATTCGTTCATGTATATATATGTATCGCTAAGTTTTAGCATGTTCGTTCTACTCATTTCATTTCTGATGAAGTTTTCATCCCTTTCAATGTGTTTAGGAGACTCGCGAGTAGTTAAGTGCGTTTGGTGCTCCGAGACGTTCTTCAATTCGGAGGAAGGCCGACTGCACACCACGACATGTCCCATGCTCAAACTGCCCCAAGTGTCACAATGTAAACTGTGCGAGTACCGGACCACTGTCAAGAGCAACTTTAAAAGACACTTGCTCACCAGGCACGGTCTAAGACCACGTTGATTTGTAATTAGTAAACGGATATCGAATATGTTATAATTCATATACAGTGTGCATTATTTTTAGACAGGTATTAGACTTTATCGATTGAGTGACCTCGTCATAGTTTGATAGCTTTGGAGATTGTCAGTACACAAGCTTGCGCTTCAACGCCATGAATTATTGTAGGGTACACCACTCAATCAGTAACGGTTTATTTCCCAGGTTTTATGTTGTTCAAATGTGTAATACAAACCGTATTGGAGTTGGAAGTGAGCAAACTATCTGAGTAAAGGCAATGTTTGTCTTAAAAATTAATCGAAAAAATAAAAACCGACTTGTTGTTATTACGCCTTGAAACTTGAACGGACACGAATTGGAATTCCAATGAACATTTTAAGATCAATCCGAGCGAAAACTGCCAACATTTAGTGAGTGGGCCTACGGCTTCAACACCCGAATAGCCGGAATGATTCTCTTCGTTATTTTGGTTTATTATTTTCAATAGTAAGCCTTTGTAATCGTGTAGTAAACGATTTTTATAACCCCTCCTCACATTTTTGTAATATATCGTTTCAAGGTGCGTAGCTTCCAAAGCTGCAATGACGATCCGCCATACTGGCTTTGAAAGGCCTTCGAATTTATGTAAAAATCAGTTCCTTCGCACCTGGACTCCTCCACTTGGGGTCTGGTGGGTCCTAACTTCTAACCAGCCCCATCGCCTCACACGTAGATGCTATGAGCCTAAAACGTGTTTTTTCCACTGACAGACAAATTGGTGTCATTTCCTTGTAATTTTTGACGAAAAATCGACGGGGATGGCTTTCAGATCCGTAGAAGTTCACCCTTAATGACATGAGCAAATCACGTATAATTGTTTAGACATGTTATATTGTCAACGTTTTTCCGCGAGTACAGCACCTTACGGCAATTTTAATGGTACCATCGAGTTCTACGGGCCCAGGCACGTAACTTGATTAGCTTAACTATAATGTGAAGTGCTCTCGATCAAATTTTAATGTAGTAGCCGATACAAGATCGAATCGCCGAAAAACCCTTTGCTTTACAATTACGGTCCCTGCGATCAAAAGATGGAGCTTTTCCCAGATGTTTTTAATGGTGTCAATCCTAACGTATATATTGAGACCAACGCAAGCAAAATCTTTTGAGCATTTAGGGGCTTTAGGTGCGGATAAATCTACAAAGTTAATTGTCAGAAACACACAATTCGAATTGAGTACCCTCTCCTTGTTGAAGTTGGTAAAAACTGAATTACGGTCTTAGAGATCGACTTCGCCCACGCCTTGCCGGTGGACGATCTGCACCAATCACCTGAACCCATTTTCTAATTAGCGATTATTCGCGCCATCCCCTTAGAATATTTGTCCTAACAAGCATGAGTTCTTTTCATCCGATTTTGATGACATTTTCTTGGAATGTGATGTTAACCCTTAGATGATTTCCTATGAAAATCATTTATCAATTTTCTCAGAATCAATCTTTAACTCTACGTATGGGCTAACGTAAAATCCACCATGCTCAAATGTTGGGGTACTTTAGCAAGGATGGTTTAATAATCTCGTATAAATTTCACCACAATGCTATTTAATTAATGATGTAGGCGTTCATAGACGATGTATATTGATAGAATAAATCACGTTGAGACCAACAGATATAAAAACACGTCGATTGCAACGCTCGGATCCAACCCGACGTCGGCCCTTGGGATTTGGAAAATAGAGGAAGATGAAGGAGGGAGAAAGCGATGGAAGGAAGTGCCCTTATAAAATGACCACCAGTTCAAGTAAGAGCCCCGGATGACGTGGGTGGTGATACCACGAAGTATTACAAAATTTTCGCTAAACGATTATGAAGGCTTATAATTGGAAAAAATAACCCAATTTTCTAAATAATGAACCAAACAGGCTTACTTGCAAGGTTGACAAATATGTTTAAAAAATTTATTGCTCTGTAAATGAACTGGAAAAACGGATTTCAATCAATTTCAAAATAGGTATGCTACAAGTCTAATTATTTTTTATTTTACAACCAAAGCAAGGCACCATGGAATCGGAAAATTATAAATTTGCACATTTGGATGTACTATGAATCGTTTATTTTTGGCAATTTTGCAAATTATTAGGATCTCGGGTAAGTTTATGTATGACAGCTGATATATGTGTTCATCTCTTCTTTCAAGAATGATCCTGAAATCCCGGTTGTATTATTTTAGGTACCTAAATCGTCGTATGCCACAACATTTTTCATGTTTATAACTACGGAAATGAGAACATTAGGAATTGAATAATGAAGTACTTACTGAAGCAAACTGTATTCGAAGGTTACTCCTATGACACACCAGTGTATTCTAGGCGCACTGACTGTTGCATATTCGGTAAGGAGAAACTAGAGTGAAAGTGTTAACTCTAAGTTCATCTTTTGGGATTGTGAAGTATATTGATGGCCAATAACACAAAAATAATGTATTTTTTTCTATTATTTACATGTATACTTACTTATCCAAATTGTATTGATTCGTCACTGATTACAATCAACGTCACTAATTTATTGATTCGTCACTGATTAATAATTATTAATCAACATACTGATATTTATGAAGTGACGCATATTGTTTTAAATATGAATTGAATTTGTGATTTGATAAAATTTCAATGCCTAAAACGTGCGTTTGTAAATCCCTATTACTGTACAATCATCATTTATTGATTGCAATAAATCATTTCTTCAGCTATTTCTACGGTTTGCTCACATTTCATGGTCTATTGTTTATAGCAATATAGAACTTTTGATTATGGCATGTGTAAAGGACTTCGAATGGCTTGTAGCTGCCCCTAATCGCCTCAGCCCCTGGAAGGGATAACCATTCCATTCCGTCGTCACTGTCATGTATGAGATTATATCAGTACTCAATACCCTCTGCTTTACTTTTCATTTGTGAAGAGAGATTATCAGGAGGGTTCATGAAAACCTAATTGTCTACGAAAACATCATCAATTAAAACCAGTTAGTTTAAGAGGTACGAAATAGTTGTGATATATTGATTACGGAATCAATTAAAAGTGGTGTAATTAGAGTTGCATTATGGGAACAGTTATTTGTGAAGGGAATCTTCAGATGGATTTTATTTGTAGTCCAGAGAGGATCTTAATTTTTATTAAGTTTCAACAAGGATTTCGACGTCCTTTGTGAGCATTTGTATGCAATGCCCTGGGTTTTTCACTAGAAATGAGCTTGGAGTTTCACAAGACCCTGTGCTGCTACCAGTTTTTACTATCGTCGGTTCTTCCTTCCGTCAAACGTAAGATGGTGAGCCAGCGCCTTGCTGGCTGAAAATTGAAGAAGTTATTGGACATTCTTTCAGAAACAAACAGATTCGTTGTAAATCGTTTTCATTAGATGAAATAGCTTTTGCCAAGAAGAATTCATGCTGGAGAGCTAAGCTGCTTGACGCCAAGTACAGTACCTGGTGATATATCTTAGTATTGGACCTGGATTATGCGTTTTCACAGGTAATAGGTTTACACAACTAATTCACGTTACTGTCTAAGAGTATATGGATACTGGTAGGAAGATAATCATGCCTTGTCCAACCCTTAGATTTTTCCAATGTGGAGGCAATAGAGCTACCATGTAAATCTCATTTTGTTCAATACCTACATGCATTTTTTTAAATCATACAAAATTCTACTCAATTGGATTTATATTTATTTTCCAGGAATACCAGCGGTTTAACCGTAACCTGCAGAGAACATGAGTTTTGGTCCCCACTTCAATTGTCTATTTCGACACTTCATACTTCAGCAGTAAGGATTTCTGTATTATTACTACATCGAATTCAATTCAATATAAATGTCTCATGCTTTATACTTTGTTAATAAAACTGAATATTCAAGTTTCTTCGGTACCTTATATTTTTATTAGGCACCTCCCTTGCGTATATGTATCGCATTAAGTATACTTTGTTTTTGTTCCAAGTTCAATATCTTATTTTTCGTTCTTGTTTACTCGCACGTGAATATGGACAGGCCTCCTACATAGTTGTTATTCTTCATTTTGTATTCTTAGTCTTCATCATTAGTTACCTTCAATAACTGTGTTGTTCTTCAACATCTCGGCTCATCCTTTGGGATACCCGAGTGTTTCGAACCCCGCTTAATTTTTTCTAGGACCGCTGGTACAAATCTCCCATCTCTACGAGCATTTCAATCCAACTGGTGAGTGTGTCGACTTGTTTCATTTGTATGAAAAGTATTCTATTCAAATGTGAGTTTCACTATTCAGTACATTTGACGTCGCGATTTCGGCCATTCAAGTTTTTGTATTTTTTCTTCGCTAAGGGGTTTTTCGAATTTCGAGCAGATATTTTCACACAAAAAGTGTGATAATGTAGTGTAGGATTCTGGAAGTCCTAGAATGATTTTTACCGAATCCAATTTCAAAAAATCTGAACATTGTTACACAGAGGTTTTTGTTTTTTTTAGTTGACAGGGGGCCCTGAATCTTCTGGTCTATAATTATTAAAAACATCCACCAACTGAAAAGTAATGAGATGAAATAAAATACCAACCTACACTTCACTCGTATCTACAGATGACAAAAGTTATAATAAACTCAATTCCATTGAAATTATTTGGCAATTTTAACGGTTCGTAATCGTTCAAATTCGCCTACGTGTTTCTCAAATTTTACAAAACTGTACTAAATAGCTCATCAGGTTTATTTTTGTTGACAATGCGGTAAAATGTTGCTTATATAGGCCATGTATGGGCTATACTAATTCTATTAAGCGTAGAAATACTTGATAATTGTTTTGCCATTTGGTTCGGCAATGCTTGTTTCATGTGACAGTGTAAAGTTTTCGAAATTGGCTTTCATTTAATTAGGTGTGAGTGGATTGGGATGCCCAAGGGGAGCCATGCATTATCTTTTCTTAATCACAGTGATATGTTTATACTAATTATCTATGATTAAGTTTCCAAGCGTTGTTGACAAAATCTTGTCTCTTTAGAGCCTTAAATTTCAGTGAGCTGCTGATGAGAATCAACTGATTCTTTCTACGTTGTAAGTACAGTGCAGTTTACACCATACGATTCTGACTGATTTACGGTCGTATTTTTCCACTGTTAGGGTTCCGGTGCCCGAAATGTGGTCAGATCTACAGCAGAAAGAACAACCTGCAGAGACATCTCAAGCTTGAGTGTGGCCAGGAGCCCAAGTACAAATGCTTGTTCTGCCCTCATCTTGCTAAGCGGCGAAACAACCTCAAGGTCCACATGAGGCTGCGCCATGGTGACGTTTTCCCTTTCCTTCCTTCAGTTACGTATTCCTGATCATTTGTATTTGTTCGTTTGCCCACTAACATTACATGTGCAAGTCATGGAGCATAAATTGATAACATGGAAGGCCAGAAGTGGTAGTTCAAGTGTAAAGTGGTATTAATCACCACTGTCGCTATTGCTTTCGATCCGCTATGAGCATCCACCGTTAATTATCCACGCTAAATGGTCCGTAGTTTTCATAGTTCCTCCTCTGATTAGACAATTTATTTAATAATGAAAGAAGGTTTTAATAACTTTTGGTTGACATATGTTTCATTATGAAGAGATTATTAAGCTCTCCCAATGCTGTCTACGACCAATTGTTTGAGTTTTGTTATGATCATTTCAAATTATTCGAAAATTTATCAGTGGATTATGCTGGTGAGATTAAAGAATTGACAATCAAACCGTTCAATAAATTCATGGGGTTTTTATCGGCTGGTCAAACGTCTAAAAATGTGATGCTCCCAATTGAAAGTTGTTAGATAGAAGATCAAGAATTGTGGCTTCGTGATTAGGAAATTGGACACTCTGGGGGGGTTTGGAAATTCGAAATGTCCGTTAGGATCACGATACTCTTCTAGCAGGATGGGAAATGGTTGTTTGCTCCATCACGTTACTTATCTTTTAAGGTGCGAGTGAATGAAAGGTTACATTTATCATCAGTAATGATACAATTTGGAATAAGGAGATCTACGAAAAAGATAAGAAAACACCGTTATTTACATGAATGGGAGACACCTGTTGACTCTGTGGGATGAGCGGACACCAATTAAAGCGGGCTGCCCAGAAATCGTGGGGTGAGCGGACACTGAAACTTGTTCAACAACTAATAACTAGTCATTTATTTGAATCTGTTTGGAATCTGTTCGATTTGTCTGACACTTGTTTCTCACTTTTGAAGAATTGGGCACCCCAATGGTCGCCGTCGTACATGAAGTCTGATTTTGAGGTTGCGGCGCTAAATGCAATGGAGGCTCAATTGCCGAACGCTAAACTGTCAGGGTACAATTTTCAGTTTAACCAATGTGTGTGCCCTACAGAAAGTAGGGCTGCCAGAAGAGTATTAGGAGGACACCAAAACTCATAATACATGATTTATTTAATTGGTCTGTCCGGTCATCCGACGTCCGCTAATTCCACGCCACCCACCTGTTCAGGTGCAGTTACGTGAATTGTTGAATGGTAGCCACGATCACGTTGTTGAAAAACCCCTAGTAAACTGGATGAAGCAATAAAACAAAACGATGTACTCCTGACTTAAACGAAAGAAGAATTGAATATTTTCCAAACAAAGAAATGTGTGGTTATGCTGTTGTCATAAGCTATGTTCTGTCTGTCATACAGTCTTAAGATGATACTCAACTTAAAAGAGAATACGCGTTGAAACCGTAAATAACTCTGGTAAATTTCTCGACCTGGAGTTTATTTGTTAACGTTATCCCTTCAAGCAAACGCATGTACAAAATGTATTAAATACAAATATTGTACGCTTTCTTGGTAGACATAGGAGGGGCGTTTTCAATATCTATATCCGATGGGTCTTTTTGATACCTATGAAAAGCCTGATTGGTCTAACCGACAAAGTTATTTTTGTGTCGTTAAATTCATGGCGTGAATTTTATTTGTTTCCATCTAACCATAATCGGTAGACTTTTGAAGTGAATCTGACTTCTCTCGCTCAGCTATAGATTAGGAAGATGTGGGTGCCAATCTCGTGAGTTCGTACTTTTTACTGATGAAGCTCATCGAACACCTCAAATTTCGAATTCGCTTACCTTTACTTTTAATTTTCTATTCGACTGCATTGCTTGTTTGTTAATTTCTCCATACGTTGATGGGAAATCGCGAATTTATGATCATTAGGAGCAATGCGTAATCTCCACAGCGAAAAAAAAATTGCTGATCACCTGTTATATGAAACATTCATACATTTAGTATGTTAATTTTTAACAACCCTTTTGTACGTATTTACCTCTTAAAGGTAAACCTAAGTTAATGGTTGAGTTTGTTACAAGATCCATACGAAATGAATGCGCATTTGGCAGCGTTCAATTAATTTTCTCGTTTTTCATCCGGAATGCGTCTTAGGATATCCCCAGCATCTCGAAACGAGTGGGGAGGATGCCAAGCTTTACTCATTAGTGAGAGTGGGGATACAAAAATTACAGAATGACGATCAGCTAATGAAGGGTGCCGTGCAATCACTAAGAGAAGTCTATGACGGCTTTTACACTGGTTAGAACGAGAGATCACACATCAGACCAGCAGGCATGCGACTTGAAACGTTGGACATGTTCTTTCACACACAAGAGACACCTGCTTTTTGTATTTAGTAAAGTTAGCCATCTTGTGGATAGTGAGTCGAAAATGAGCTCATCATCAAATGATGAGTGACTAATTGCCGTGGCTGTAAGGAGGAGAAGGAGGCTTCGAAGGACTCGACTGTGGGTTTATCCCACAGATTTTTCAAGGATTCTGGTTTCAAAGCCCTTTTCACTCGGATTGTGACAGACTTTTCAGAATGTGATACACTATACTCAGCGCAGCTTTTTTATGGAAAAAAAGAAAATTATTTCAACTACTTATAAACTGCATTTGGCCGCATTGGTTGATAAAACTATAATACAGGGTGTCCCAAGGGTTATGCACAATCCGACTCCTACGTGTTCTACAACTCATTTCCGAACAAAAATGCCTCTCAGCAATTTTTGCCAGAGGCCTCGTTCACGAGTTATTTGCGATTTACGATTTTTTTCGTGTTTTGAATCTTAAGTCATTAAAACTGCTATAACTTCCTCAATTTTGGAGAAAGCTCAAATTTGATGACACTGTTGGAAAGAGCGTTACATTTTCTATCCATTTGATGTCAGAAAACATTTTTTTAATTGCATTGAAGACGTGCGATTGCTGCGCGAAATGGCATTTTTGTCAAAATCTTGAAATCGCCTGTTTTTCATCTCGCCTAGAAACCCCATTATTGCTTGACGCAGAACTGTGCAGGCTTGGTAAAACATCCGCCAAAATGTCAGCTTTCAAACGGTGTAGTCGTTTTGGTTTTCAAAAATATTATTAGTTAAGGAAATGGTGTTTAACTGCAGAAAACGTGTTTTCTGTTAAAATTGAGGTTTTTCCAAAAGTCTCGACGAAAAAAAGAGGCGGGACAAACGTAACTTTTCTCGCTGAATCGAATGGTGACAACGCCAGACGTCTCAAGTGAGGACGAACGATATCATCTACCAATATTTTTTAGTGTGAGTTGTACACGGGAGGAGTGTGACTCCCTTCCTGCTTCAGAAGCATTACCATTGGCAAAACCGTATACAGAAATCATGTCAACATACTCACTAGTGCTCACATGAAAGCAACTCATCGGAAATGAGTTGTAGAACACGTAGGAGTCTGATTGTGCATAACCCTTGGGACACCCTGTATAACTAAAAAAGACCGAATGTTTGAAAATTTCCCTCTGGGAAAGCTACGGAAGCTACATTGTCTTGGTCAGGGGCAATTGGTATGCAATGACCCGCACGACCCCCCGGTCATGAAGGCGGGGTAGCTTTGTGCGCCGTGTATTTTCAACCTCAATCTGATTTGGCCGTAGCAAGATGGGGGGGGGGGGGGGGGTTGCAGTGTTGATCATTTTTGTTTCTGACCAAATTCAGTTTTAGTTAAATGTTTGTTGACTCGAACATGTTATTCAGTTGTAGGACAATGGAAAGATATTGGTGTTTGAATCGGGTTCGTATAAAGATATGTGTTCATTAGCTATAGCGCACCATGATGAATGGGAATATGCAATAGGGAAACCACTGGTTTGATAAGGGTCCATAGTGTCACCAAAAAGATGAACGCAACTCATCGCAATCAATCGTAAATGAACATAAACAATAGCCGTCTCTCGGCTCCTCGATTATCTTGACTCTGACCGGACAGCTTAGAAATGCCGTAGACGCTGTTCACAAACGAACGGGTTTATGCATCCGACAAAACTGACTTGAATCGTCACTTGCGACGTCTGGCGTTGTCACCATTCGATTCGGCGAGAAAAGTTACGTATGTCCCGCCTCCAACCTTTTTTTCGTCGAGACTCTTGGAAAAACCTCAATTTTAACAGAAAACACGTTTTCTGCAGTTAAACACCATTTCCTTAACTAATAATATTTTTGAAAACCAAAACGACTACACCGTTTGAAAGCTGACATTTTGGCGCATGTTTTACCAGGCCTGCACAGTTCTGCGTCAAGCAATAATGGGGTTTCTAGGCGAGATGAAAAACAGGCGATTTCAAGATTTTGACCAAAAATGCCATTTCGCGCAGCAATCGCACGTCTTCAATGCAATCAAAAAAATGTTTTCTGACATCAAATGGATAGAAAATGTAACGCTCTTCCCAACGGTGTCATCAAATTTGAGCTATCTCTAAAATTGAGGAAGTTATAACAGTTCTAATGACTTAAGATTCAAAACACGAAAAAAATCGTAAATCGCAAATAACTCGTGAACGAGGCCTCTGGCAAAAAATTGCTGAGAGGCATTTTCGTTCGGAAATGAGTTGTAGAACACGTAGGAGTCGGATTGTGCATAACTCCTTTGACACCCTGTGTACCAATGGCCGACTCTCTGGAGCACTGCAATTATGGTCCCATCACACCCATCAGGAGTGTGTCTTTTCTGATTCAATATGAAGTGAACCGACGTTTAGTACAAATCAACGAGTATCAAATTGTTCAAGTGATAAATTTGTAACCTAAATAAATAATTGTAACCTTTCGTCATCCGTTACCGCAGTTGGTAGTTATGTACTTCGTTGAATGCAAAAAAAGAGTAAACTATTATTCGTTTTTGGTTGTGATCAATCTCCACGACATGCAAGTATTGGCCTTCCAGCTTGTTTTTTTGGCGTATCTATGTTGTTCCTATGTGTATAAAACATATTTAAGCTCTCTCTATTTATATTTGGTACTCAGCAATATTTTTAATACTAGTCTCATTATCCTCTTGCGATTTAGTCAAAATTGTTCAATATTAGTTAAAAGTAAGGAGTTCGTTCCAATTTTCGCGATCCTTGAGTATATATTTTATCTCATTGCGGCTATTACTTATTCGATTAATTAATTTTATTGATTACTATAATTTTTCTCTGTATTTGGTTATGTACTGACTTTTTAAATAAGCTTCAAGTTCTCTCAATCGTAAATAAATCAAGTAAATTTTCCAAGTTCCTCAAAGTTCAATATAGAAAATTTTATTTTGGTTTTAATTACATTTAAAAGAATGGAACCAAGCAAAATTCGTGGGAACTTTTACTTCTCATTCGCTTGTTATAGTTTATTATTATTGTTTTTCAAGTTTAGTTGTTCGGTTGATACATGAATCTAGTCATAGTAGTTATCCGGTAAATTAATTTTAATTGATCATTTGTATAACCTGTGTTTATTCATACGTTATTGTTGTTGTATTGAATCGAATCCGTTTGTTATCCGTTTGTTCTGTGTTAATAATACGAACTTGGATGCGCAAAACTGAAATCCCATCTTATGGTGGTAAACAGGTATCTCTTTGTATATTATCAAGGTTTTATTTTTCATTGAAGTTAGTTGTTAATGTCAAATAAAATCTACAAAAGATGCGTATTTTATTAATCAATCATGCCTTATGTCACTTGTTCTTCAATCACCCCGACGCGTCTTTTTTTCTATCAAGTCAGTAAGGGACATGAAGGTGTGGTTCAATAGTTACAGTTACGAATGCTGATGCGTTTCAGATGTTTTGATCTGCTAAATCACATTGTTCTCAGTCTTCAATTTTAACAATGGACAGCTCGAGAGTAAGTGTCTCGTAAGAAAATCTTAATCTTAAGAATGGCTCAAACTTTTTTGGTCAATATTAACAATAATCAATCGTTTTTAGATTGAGTATTGTTAATATTGACCAAAAAAGTGTGGTGTGTTAGACCAACAAACTGTCGGATTTCCTTTTGGTAGTTGAAAGAAATGGTACCGGGATTAAAACTCATGTAGGTACCTATTACGTACCCCATGTAATTCACAGCATTTCAACTTCTTGTTCAGGCTTTTGAACATTTTAAAACAAGTCGGAATCGGATAATTAACATTGCAATTCTGAATAAATCGTATTTTCTACTCTGTTAGTTCTTAGTGCGATTAGGGGTTTTATTGGGCTACGTCTAAATGCCCTTTCACCCATCACGTTGAAGTGGGTTTTCACTTTGACAGAAAGATTGACCTTCTGTTTTCGTTTCCACGGCTCTCATTCCAAGTTCCCTAGTTAACCTGCTGTACAAAGCCCCAATTTTTCCGTTTGTTGGTGGTTGGTTGTTTTTCTCAATCTTACTTTGCATTGTCTCGGCTCTGTTCTTACAAACTAATTTTAAATATTAAAATGTGTTAACATCATCCGATTCGTTTCGGACGGATTCGGCTTACCTTTTTTCCAGTTGTTTGGGACACCATAAAGAATACAAAACCGACTGAAGACGGGAAATACCCTTGTAGCAGTTGCAGCAAATCCTATCACAGGATCGAGGGTTTGTACAATCACAAGAAGTACCAGTGTGGGCAGGACCGGCAGTTTGAATGCCCCTACTGTTTCTCCAAGTTCAGGTGGAAGTACGGACTCAAAATTCACCTTTCTTCTAAACACAATGTCATCATGGCCTTGAAACAGGTTCATTAAGTTAGAAGAAACTCGCTACACATTACACTACCTTTGAGAGCCTAAAACCTCGTTGCTTCTTCAATTATTAAGTGTTCGATTTTCATGTTGAGTTGAATAATGTTGATAACATCTACAAACAAAAAGTTCTATTTTGTATTTGTAATGCGGACATTTGAAAAACATAGCGAAAATCGAAATGTATTGCAGTTACTGATATTGGAAAATTATTGAATTGCTGAATCAGTACCTACTTGTGTGTACTATCTTTCGGTTCGAGGATCCGAATTTTCTGTAACTATTCTAAAAATCCATGTCTACGTGCAATCTTTGAAAATTAAGTAAGTGAGAAAGAAGCCAGTTGTCAACGACCTATTCAGAGATAAAATTATAACTCCGGATTGGGTAAATTTGAATCCATCCTCCTACCATCAAAATAGAACTAATTCCGTCCATATTATGATGTGAGTACCTGCTTAACTTTGAATATTGTGATACTGAGTGAGTGGCCCAATGTGTTAATGCGCTCCTACAAAGTGATGACTTTAGATTGGTATTCAATAGCGTAATGTAAATTATAGTTTTTAAAACGTAATGCTATTCGTGCAATTTATTGATATGTCACTATCAATTTATTCCGCATTACAAAATTACGTAGCTTTCTCACAAGATGGACTGAGAGAAAGATGAACTGGTCAAATTAAAAAAACTTACCAATGACTGGGCAATTATTAGAATTCCAATTCTTGTTGGAATCAACCCTTGAATATTAATGCATGACCTATTTACTGCTAGTTTTATAAACACGGTGCTGGTAAATGCAATTTTCAAGTAATATGCAAATTAAAAGACTGGTTTGGTTGGATAATATTAAAACTTTTATGTGAGTTAAGCACGTTCTTGAGACACCGTGTTATGATAATCGTCCAATGAACTGAAATTAAAGCCAAAGTGCCTACTGAAAATTAATTGACTTAATGTATTATATACGGTAATGTATAATTGACTTAATGTATTATATACGGTAATGTATTATATACTCGTATCAAGCATTCGTATTCGGTGGATGAATGAATGAAGTTTTGTAGTGGTGTTTTACATTATTCATTGTTGTTCATTGATATCTTTATTTTAGATACTATTTATTTTTTATATTCATCTATTTATGTGTTCACTTTTAATGGTATTCGTAGTTTAGCAAAATGATGATTAATGTTTGAAAGTTGTATGCATGGTGGTTTTTTTATGTTAACGTTATTGTTTCGTATTTTATCCTGAATATTTGTTATTTAATGTTATTTATCGGTTAGATTTTACTACTGCGTCAATATATTTTATTATGAAAACAATTAAAGTGGAAATTATGCATCAATTTACAGTTACGCAATTTCATTTAATTACTCCTCAAACATAATTATTTGCGCAAATTTTTAGGAATGTATTTAGGTACTCACAGCTTGATGGTTGAAACTACTATGTTTGGTTCAGCAACTATGGTTAAAAAATCACAGTTAAAAGTCACATTAATATGGTAACCGGTTTACCTCTTCTATCACTTTTACATTATTCCAAGCCTATTCAAATCCAAGCCTACCTATCGCATTACGTTATTGAAGTTTATAGAAAGTGAAATATCATACCTTTGTTTATTCCCATGATGATTGCATTTTCCTATAATGTTTGCTTTATATCTTTGTTGTCTTTTCCAATGCCCGTCAAGGAATCCGCAAGAAAATCTACAAGTGTCACATTTGTTCCAAAACCTACATGCTCAAATCCTCGTTGAAGCGCCATCAGCTGTTTGAGTGTCTCAAAGAGCCCCAGTTCTTCTGTGACATGTGCCCTCACAAATCCCGCCACCTTGTTGACCTTCGTCGTCATGTTGAGAAACGCCATTCCGAAAAACATGAAAATCTAAATGTGAACTCTCCCGAATGCCATGTTCCAATGGGGATCGATTATGAAAACACTCCGTCAATAAAAATGGAGCTTGAAAACGAACCTTAGCGAAAATTTACCTTCTTGTTCCTAATTGTTGTGTAAGATGAAATTACGATTCAATGCGTTCAAGACGTATTAGTTGCTTAACTTATTACAAATACAATACCTCGATTGTAGCCAAAATAATTTATGTGGACAGGTAACTTCAAATGTGGTACATGACTTCGTCCATCATAGTACAAGTGTAAATCTTACTTGTAACCCTAACAAACCGTTCAGCGTTTTTAGGAAAGTTCGAGATTTCCACTAGTCTTATTCTTAGTTATTCTTCTAGTCTCTCTACTTCATAAACGTAACGCTTAATTTTACTATCGAGTCCACCCTGTTAGCGGAACTATAGTTTTCACTGTTGAAACATTCAAGATAGAACTTTTCTTAAAATCTATACCATTCTTGACACCCACAGTTACGTATTTAGTGAGAATCTGTCTAAAAATCCTTGCATTAAGCAAGCCAAGCAGGCTTTTTTTTTTCTAACAATTTTCACTCGGCCTATCGTCCAATTTCACACAAATTCCGAGAGTAGTTGGAAAATGATGGTTTTTATCAACCCTTGTTAGTTTTTTCAGTATCGTATCACTAGTAGCAGCTGCGCATGCGCCCGAACCTTATAATCTTGTTACGAAAATGAGTTCTTCGCTTCATTACATATCAATCAACATTTTCTGTGATTGAACGGTTTCTAATTTTAGACAATTCAATACTTTTCAATTGATCTATACACTCATGGATACGAGGAAGCTGCCTAGTGGCGTGGCAAGACCTGTTATGCCCCTGTGTAAGATACGAAAATGAGGTCCCAGCAGAATGACCAACCGCGCTGTCCGAGGTTAATTGTTGTTAATTTTATCCTTGAAATCACTGTCTATACCAATTTTAACCACAAATTTACACACTTCCGAGTGGCATTAAATCAAACATCACATTAATGTTCATTCTTTATTTAGTGTATAGCTTTCACTCTTATTCACGATGAGGTGTTAACAGTTTATGGACGCGTTCTTGTTTTAAATACGTAAATTTGTGATTTGAGTTTTCTTCGCTCCGAGGCCCCGATGCGTTTTTAGATCAGTTTACACAAAATTATTGTAATCATCTGTAGAGGCATTTTATTCCCATATTAACCGTAATAATTAGGTCAGGTGAGCCTTCCTTTTACCACTCTAATTGGCTTGCAGGCTAGATAATATTCGATGCTTCATAATTTGGTCATTAGGCTTTAGGTGAGAATTCTTCTGTAGGAATTTGATAATCTGATTGTATACTTCGAACTTGTAGCATCTTAGTAACGATGATATCAACAAAAGGCATGTGTAGTTGAGATGTTCTGCAAAAATTATTTTGATTCGATTCTCTGTTTACGGTTTTCTTTCTACTTCTTTAAAATTGATTCGGGATTGTTGTGCAGAAGCAGAAACAAATGTTTCTATTATGTAATAAGGTAGTTCATATCTGAAGTTGTTAGATAGTTCACGCATTATCAGACACTTAACATCAGCCTAAGGTAACATGTTACAAGTATTGAAAAACTTTATTCCGGTGTCAATGTTTTGTTGACCTCACCTAATTTAAAAAAGAAGAAAATAAATTTGGAAATAGAAGGGGATTACCATTTTAACGACATCGTACTGCTTATATATATATAGACAACTGGATATAATTCGTCAACGATCCCTCTTGTTATGCTATTGTAGCAACTTTACATGAATATGTGTAGACGAATTCTACGTAATGAGTATTATTATTTACTTGTGATTCGATAGAAATACATTGCTAAAGTATTAGTGCATGATTCCTATCAAGAGTTATTGTTATTAATTTTGAGAGAAATTATCTTATTTTTGTGATTTGTTGAATACATTGTTACATTACAGTCATTCATGATTTTCTTCTTCTTCGTGAGTAGTTAGACCATCCAGTAGAAACCAACAACGGTAATGATAATGATAATTTGGGTTTTTGACTCCAAGTATTGGAAGTTAATATGATAATTCGCGCTGGGGATCCAGAAATATTTTGTTATAATTGACAATTGAAGATTTCAAAATAATTTGTTGATTTACTGTATTTCGTTTGGCGCTAACTTTTTGTATATTCATTTGTAGGTTCATCTGAGACGTCGTCTACGTACAAGGAGCATAGATGTGAATGTGGCAAAAGTTACCGTCATATGGAGTCTTTGGTCTCCCACAGGAAGCTAGGTGAATGCGGAAGAGCTCACCAGTTCAGTTGCCCCCATTGCAGTTTCACAGCCAAGAAACTTGTCAGAATGAAAAGCCACATGTACTACAGCCATGGATCCGAACCGATGTCTTTTTGATGCAAATTGAACTCAGTATCAAGTGCTTTTCTCCAAACATTTCTTCTTTAGAGTACTTTTAGCTATCGAACCAACACTGATAAGAAAGTATTGGATCGACTCCTATAAAAGTCTCGGGAATTCTTGAAGTAGGTTAGGGATGTGCTTCCCGCCTTGCTACGTTGTTTCATCTGTCAGAATGAAGGAGATCAACATTTAAACGGAGGCGCGGTTGGCCCTGTGAGAAAATGTTTACGAGTGTACCGAAAGAGCTACAGCTTTTTGTGTTCACTCACATTCATGAGACTTCATGAAACCAATTTTCGCTCTGGCTAGGAATTGGAGCAGGGTAGGAAAGAATACCTCTCACACCGATATGAAACCTCATTCCACATTCTACGTCCATCGTTGCCCCAAGATTGGAACCAGAGTTGTTAGAATATGTTTTTATGGGGATATCTATAAATACTGTTCATACAGTGAAAGATTCGATATTGAATATGTTGATCGAAAAAGTAAATCCGTGCAACTGAGGCAGCTCGCTGGAACCTTCGGTTGTTTAGGTTACTGCTTCTCCCTTCCTACTCTATCTATTTGAGCTCTTTGCGAGCACAAATATTCCTTACACGTGTCGTGCTTGATTGACGGTGTGTAGTTTTAATTTCCACGGAACGATGGGGATAAGGCAATATTTCGATCAATCTTATTAGTTTTTCGTTTACATGGGGATTTAATTTCCATGATGTCATTTTTAACATGCTGTTCAAAAGCCTTTATTTATGTACCTTGAATTTTACAAAAAATTTATTCCAAAGACTAATAAACGACTGTTTCGGCGCGGAGGACGGGAGACGGCTCCTTCTACGACTCTGGCTAGAATAATAATAATGATAATCTTAGTAATACTCACAAATATTCGGAAGACATGAAATTTTTTTCTGATTTCAAGGTTTGACAACCGATTTCATTGACGAAACCTTTCAGAAACCTTGCTTTTAAAGCAGTCAAAAACAACTGTTTATAATCTGTTTTAAGCGGCAATTGTTGCAGTAGTTTAATCAACATTTGGGAACACTTCAACTTTATGTTGCATAGTCAGTTTAATTTAGTGCACTAGTAAGATTCAAGTATCCGTTTCATCAGAAATTATCTGTCAGATCCATGGATCTAGGTACCAACAGGGTTCGAACTTCAAGGTCTTGATTTAATATCAACAAAAAACTGATGCATGGGAGTTAGTAATTGTAAAGCAAAGTAAGAGTAAATTAGTGAAAGTACCTGTAGGTAGGTTAGTGTTACTAATCTTCGGGTGCCATATTAATATGTCTCATTTTACGAATTGGATATCCATTATATAGCTGAAATAGGTATACATCTTCAGTCAATTACTTATTCTAACATTCGTAAAAATTAATTGGTGATTTCACAGTCAAAGGAAGAGCACTTTTTTTTAAGAACCAAAAACTTCATAGTGTGAAGCGTTGAGTTTTCCAGAGTTTCCCTGCGGGGAATTGTACGATAAATTTAGTGGGAGTGGTGAATGAAATGAGTTGTACGGAAACTAAGAACTGTAGATTAGGCAAAGTGACAGTTGTTTGAATTGATTGCATGATTGTGCAACATTTTTCATTGCACAATTTCGTTGAGGAATTTTGGAATGAAGGTCCGAAAAAGATGACTTCGTCATTAACATTGTAAAGGGCCCCTCGGGATTCAATTCCGGCTATCTTATCAAGAATTTAGGTTGAACTTTTTCGACAAAGAAATTACTAAAATAATTTTAACCATTTCGAAAATCTTAACTTTCTACAATTGATCGTTAACCCTATTTAACCCCATCAAATGCAGAACCAATCAACATGGGTCTACGTTACTAAGTGGGTTTAATTTGAACATTTTTTCTACACATTTGTGCCTTTCATGTGGTCGGTGCTTGTTGGGAATTTTATTTTTGAGCCCCAAGTCCACAACACTCGAAATCGTGGTCTCATACGTATTTATTGAGAACATATTTCTCGTCAAGGATCCATTGATCTCTTGGTAAATTGCTAGTCAGACTTTCAAATGTCAAATTATTTCTTTAATACGTAAATTTTCATAATAGAATGATTGAATAAGTACCTACAGAAAAGTCGTTGTCACTTAAGTCGATTGTATTAGTTTAGATGCACAATAAATTTTTCTTAAATATTAATTTTAATGTAATAATTAATATTTATAAAGAATCGCTGACAATATTTGCCCCGGTGTGACTTTAGTGTTTTTCTCCACGAACATCATGTGATTGTACTGATCTCGAAAATTGTATGTTGTGTACGTATTTTTCAAGAAACGTAGAAATTTGTATATTTATACAATGAACAAAAAGTCTTACCGTTTCCAAAGATAAAAAAAAACCAAACTTGTACGATCTCATAGTTGTAATTGTTTTCATTGAATCATGACCGTATTTTTCAACTGTGTATATTTAAGGCAAATCACGTTTGTTTAGCACTTTGTTTTTTGAATCTTTAACGTAAATTGTGTTGTAGGCACTAAGTGCATGTTATTGCAATACCAAAAGTTGCAGGGATGTTTCTGAAATGTGTTTGAGATTCAACAGATCCTTTCTAGGTAATTAGAATGAACATAAAGTGTACAAATGTAACTCTATTAGCTGCATTCATAACCAAATAATATCACTAACAATAAATAAAATAGTAATAATTTGATGATTCGAGGGAACTTGCTGAAAAATTAGGTTCAACTGTCCCTGCAATTTTTGTTCTTTCCGATCCTTGAAAATAAAGACTTGATTGATTTTGAGACATGTATATTTTTATTCTAGAACCCTAAGCCTTGAACTGTTATAATTTGCTACGGAACTCAATCGTTTATTGTAATATAGAAGTATAATTTTCAAATATCTATGTGACATTCTTAAGTCCCTCTAGGTGTTAGGGGACGGATTTGTTATCGCAAAAATCGAATGGAGATGTTGATCTTGCCCGAATTTAAAACTGACCTCTAGATTGTGATCCATGTTTACCACGATTTACAATATTATCTTGTAAATATATGCGGGATTAATATGTTTTCTCTTTCATTTTATTAATGTTATAATAAGGCTCTGTACAACTTAGCTAATTATCTAGAAAAAATGAAGGTAAGTTTAAAATTTGAAATACTTCTCTATCTACTTTTGGCCTTAATATTCGTTAATCCTTTCCTTGTTTTTGACTTCTATTTTAATATGGATTTTTCCTTGATAAATTATTTTACCATTGGCTCAGTTTAACACAAAGCTTTCCCATGCATGTTTTTTTCAATTTTATTTTATTTTTAAATCCATTTTTTCCAAAACTCCAGTTGTATCGTACAACTTGATGATTTTCGGAATCCGAAATATTTTTCTTAAGAACAATAAATATATCAGCAGTTGAATATTTTGTGGTTTCGTTTCAAGTTTTCATAATTTTGACGTATCAAAATAGATTTGATGAGCAATGTCCTTTTTCCTTCCTTTACTTTGAGTAAAATAAGTGATTTACTGATAAATAATTTAATGCCCTCTTATGCTATTGAAAATTCAATTTTGAGTATTAGAAACCCGTTCCAATAACTAGTTATGTGATTGGTTAACAACAAAACAGGTTCGGGGGAAAATGTCCGTTTCAACTTGAAAAATAATTTACAGTGTTGGTATATCATGGAATACTCTCTCTATGACATTGGGTTTTTTGTTCTTATTAACTGGTGACGGTGATGACTTTATGGAGCAATATTTTAATAAATAACCAATCTCAACTTCTCAACTGCCATTTGGTCCGTTTTTAAACTGGAGTGTTGGAAGTTTTTTAGTTAATTAATAACTATTTATTTCTACTAGTGCAATTATGTATTGTTCTTACTTCAGCTCAGCGTACCATCTCGTAGTGCATTGTATTTGGGGATATTTTCTGTTTCAGGTGCCCGGTTCCCTTGCCACCAGTGCCCGAGAGAGTATAAGAACAAAAGCCATCTCCAGAGGCACTTGAAGTACGAGTGCGGCAAACCCCCGCAATTCCACTGCCCTCTGTGCCCCTATTCTGCCAAGCTCAATTTCAATTTAAAGTCCCACTTGAGAGTGAAACACGCTCTTATAAAGCCTGACCACCGAGACGCTGATTTCGAGTACTATACGACGTAGGGGTGGTCCCGCCGGTATCACAACGAATATTTAATCATTGAAAATGACCGGCATTGAGTACTGATGAGTGTGATGTATGCGTTCGTAATTTATCGTATGACCACAATCACTGTTACGTCTAAATAATATCAGTCAAGAAGAAAGCAGACGTGCTTTTATGTGATTGAATCAACGAAGTGTGACTTGGGAATGGTAACAGCTAACTGTCGATATTTTTTCAAATTTTTCTGATTGTTGCCAGAATTGAAGTATAAAAACTCGGATTCCAGAAAACGTCCAGAACTGAATCGAAGAATTGATATTGAAACAAGTCCTCACTTTTAGCCGCAAAATTATTCAGCTCATTGGCATTATATTGAAATATATTATTGTTCTGAAATATGCGGATCAGCTCAGTCTAATTCTATTGATCGTTGGTAACCTATATGTTAATTAACTGTCAACAATAGATTTTCTTAAAATTGTATATCGTTGTTAGCAGATACATAATTTCCTTACTCTTCCGCTAAGTCACCACTGGGTAACTAACTTTCCCCCGCTTTTGAATGATTTTCATTCATGCAAGATGTCAGAGAAACTATTGAGTTCCGATCTATAAAACGTGTTTAATAATAATAAAATTGATTTATTTCTTATAACTTTATTTTGTTCTCAAAATAAACGTACGCTGGATTGCATTCGTGGCCTTAGTGGCATCCCATCGCCTCCAATGACGGGATTTTAGCACATTGTCAGAAATCATTGAAAAAGTGTTCGCACCCTCTAAATTTTTAAAATTGAATAAACTTTCACCAACATTAATTCGTTAATGACACGGACTTTCATAATTATTTTTGCCTTGAAACTATTGGTTGTTTCCATTACCAATTTTACGGAATTAACAAAATTTGCATATTTAATATACGCTTTCTCGAGTCGATCTATTTTCTTTGCGTTTGCTGGTTATCACTGCCAATGACGCTTTGTGCCGAACTGATACCCCCATTATTTTACCAATTCAATCATGTCACAGGCATTTAGTCAAACTCAGGAACTAACTTGATGAATTCATAAGTCTTGCGTTTGTGAACGAATTTTCAGAAACACCGGGATATTGGAAAGATAGGCAAAGTTCTCTAATTCCAATCGAAAAAACTTTGTATTTGGAGAACCCATACATTTTTTTTTACATTCGGAAACCAATTGTTAATTTTCTAAATATTTAATTTTAGCGTTGTTTTGAACTTAATATTATCCTCGCCAATCCTTTGTTTTCTTCTGCGATATTGTATTAAAAAAACTAAATTCCAAGTTTTTGAATTATAAATGCCAAGGTTAAGTATAACGTCATGATTTCAACTTGACTACATGAACGTTTGGTAATAATATGAAGAATTTTTTAAACATGGAGTTCGATTCTCGGTGCCTTGAAAATTTTCTATGCAAAAACTTTTGGTTATCATTTCCTCGATGCGACATTACCATTTTTTCGAAAATAATTCGATTTTCATGTATTTATTTACTTTTGTCAAATGAATGGTGTATCAACGTATCTCTAAACGTTACTATTAGGCCAAGTTTGGATTCACCAGATGCGATATAAGGTATGACTGAATTGACTTCATGCCTGATGAATTTATTTGCGTAAATTATAATTTTGAGTCTCATTCGTACATACCATGTCTTTCATTGAGTTATGGATCATGAATTGATGAGGTTTCCCCCTACTCTTCATAATCTATTTTTATTTCACTATTTCTTTTCGTACCCTTGCTACAAGCAATTACTTGCTGAACATAACGATTTAATTTAGAATATTCCTTCAAATGGTTCTATTCCTTTCCCCCGTTTTAATTATCATCACGGATTCAACGAAAATTTGAACTCGATTTAATAAACGATCATACTTCGCGGTCACTCTAGTAAATCACTCGCGTTCTGACTTATCGGAGTAGTGTTGTAATAAAATTGGGGATGCCTTCTTTCAATATACTTATTGCAATACTATAAATAAGATGTGGAATGAGTTGTGCCATAATTATTTGTGGTTTTATTATGGTGGTTCACGATGACCAGCAGCTGTCCCAATATTAAATTCCATCTTTCTGAATAATTTCAAATTTGGATCGGATTCATAGTTGGCTCTCATCTTGAATAGCTTTTTGTTTAGAAGCTGCGCCGTATGTTAAATGTTGAATTAGTATTGGCTTGTTCAATTTGATTCCGAGCCGTCACTTTGGTTATAAGGCGACCCCTTCTTTATCTTTTCATTTGAGGAGGTTACAATCAACGAATCCGCAATAAGCTAAATCTTGCCTTCTATTAAGCCGCCTGTTAATGATATTGATTGATTCAGAAAGGGTAGTTCATTACTTGACGTCGAACTGACGAAAAAATTTCAACAATTGATAACTTTTGAGTTCATGGTTAAAAGAACAAGGTTATAAGACATGCAAACATTAACTCCCTTCCCTTTTTCCCCCCTTTTACGGAGATTTGATGTATTTGAATTTTAGTCTTAAATTTCTAGGTATGCCATTTAACTCTCCCCCAAAATTCAATCAACCTACGTCGACTGATTTTCATATGAAAAACTCGAATTATTTATAGCGTAGATCTATTGTTGTTGAAGTCATTGGTTAGTATCGTATGTACGGTCCTGTGTTCACTTAGTGATTTGTATTTTGGATAAAAGAAAAATTTATTTCAACCCAAAGAATTTTTTCGTAAAATTTGAGGTTATTCGCCGATTTAAATTGTTATTTAGTTAAACTAATTTAATACGTTGGAAAAATGCATCTTTTAAATTTATGTATAGGTTTATGAAATTGGAATTTTTTTAAGGGTTGTAATAACGGGTTTTTGAACATGTGTTTTCCAGCTTAACCAATTCTAGTTTAAAACATATTTTTGTCATAGTATGGCGAATTATTTATTTTTTTAAGTTTGGAATTAGTCCGAAAAGCCATGACTGCATTGAAAATAATGGTAATTTATTGTTTGTTTTTCTTTGTAAATTTTTCGTTGTTCAAAGAATTTAATTAAATATATGGTTTTATTTGGAGTTATAGATATCTTGAAGCTTGCTTTTATTTTGTCCTAATTCATAGAAGACGTAGTGTGTGAACAGAGCGCGATGTTTTTACAAGTTCAGCCAGTTCTTTCTACTATTTAAATACACGAATAGAAATCAATGAGAGAACTATCTGATATTGTTGCATTCCTCGGGAATCTCAATCAATTACAGTTGTGGAATGCACATTTAAATCATTTTCTGCGGTAGATAACTACCCTCAAGCACCCTTATGTTTTGTAGCGCTGGTGCCATATTACCATGCTGGTTTTGGACGACAATGTAGCAATGATGACCTATTTTGCGACACCTGAGATCGCAGGTTCCGTTACATTTCAACCACCCAGGCCCAAGGAAAAGTTATCTACCGAACCGTGATTAAATAGTTATTATAACTCCTTACTTAAACTCATGCACTCACTTCCTTTTAAACTTCGCTCTTTTGACTTAAATTTAAAATGAATAGTTCCCAAAATCTTATTACCAGTTAATTGTATTCACTTAATTACTATAATTAATAATATTATAGAACGTGGGAAATTAACAAAGGAGATTAAACCAAATTTAACCTTCGTGATCAACTGAGTTGACTATTCAGCCTCGATCAATGCCCTAAAAATTTTGTCAATGATTCGATATTTCTCACGTTCAACGCCAACTGCTGACCGTTCTTGCAAACACTACTTTGCTTGTCTTGACTTGTATTACTTGGATAAACCTGTAATTTCAATCCGATGTAGTTGTGTTATAATAACGGGATTCGGTGTTGGTCAACTTTCAACTAGTTGGAAATTTGATGCTTGGGTGCTTCGGAAACAGCGGGAGAATCGGTGTACATGTCCAAATATTACTTCTGAAGATATCCATTACATTTGAATTGGAGTACTTTAGATCTTTTGTCGTAGCATTTTTGTTCCACTATAAGCATAAAATGTCCAGTAATTTCAAGCAAGGCAAATAGCTTTTTCTTCTTGGATTTGGCTTATTGACTCTACGAAATAGATATTGCAGATTAATAAAATTGTAATCGATTAGCTAGTTCTTGCAATTCAATTGCCAGATATAATAAATTATTCATATTTAATCCAATCACAAAAGTCAAAATGTATTATTATTGGGCAGGCAAGGTAGGCGATGGAAGCGCATCTAGTTTTGTCGGAGGTTCATGTAAGATGTACGAACTGTTCACTGAAAGAAAAGAGATGTAGTAGTACTCAAGAAACCATAGAGAGCTGAATTGAAGTTTACGAGAGTGAAAAACCTGACAAATAGATGCCAGGTGTTCAATGTCGTTTCGAGATCGTGATTGGTAAATTCTGGACTCGTGGAATTGAATAAGTCGTATTTGGAAAGGAGGTTTCCTCTGAAGTTGCTCCATGTGTATTGTGTTTGCTCAGTAGACCGACTGTGATGCTCGCAATGCTCTTTACGTCGAGTTTACCGTTGGCTTGACAAAATCGCTCTCCTCTTGAGATGTACGTGGATGATCAAGTTATACTGTTCGATTTTGTTGTGCCATGTTCGTGTGCTTCCTAGTTGATACTAGGACACAAAGATATTAGGAATCTCTTCGTACTTAAAGTTCACTGACGTACTTGCGTTTCATGGTATCTTGATAATTTATCAGTGGGGAAAATAATAGAATAAAACCAGCTGAGCGAATTTGCAAAAGGCTCTGTTAATTTTTGCTGTGATTGAAAAAAACCTAAATTTCCAATCATGCCAGTAATTTTAATTATTTACTTATGTATAGGCTAGCCTAATATGATAATTTACTTCTTAAATTTTGCGTGATACAAGTTAGCCAAATGGTTCAAATTAAATTAGTAGGAGATGAAACGCAGGAATGATGAAAATCATAAAGAATTGAAACAAGGTTAGGAGATCGTTTTTTTTTTCTTTGATAGTAAGTGGGGAAGAAAAAATGAAATGAGAATCGAGTGGCATTTCGAGGACTGTGGAAGTGTATATTTGATAGAAAAGATGAGCACTTTTCAAAATCTGTCTCCTTTCTAGGGTGTCCAGATTGCAATGATTTTGATCTAGATTTAGCAATTATTCGCTTATACCTTGTTCGCAAATAACTACACATTTTGCAAACTCTAAAGGGGTGTTGCGAGGAGACAGCTTATATGTAATTTTATATGCTAGGTTTACTTCATCGGAGGTATGGTTGCTTCGTGTGTTTTCATCATCTTCATGTATTTTTGCACGAATAGTTAAATTAAATTTTAATGTTCGGATTAAGGCCTTACATGGAAGTGTCTAGTTTTTCTAGCTAGATGAATTCTTCAATTTACTTTCCTTCCTTTTTTCCTATTCCATCTCACTATGGTGTTTTGTTTCAACTTTCCACCTTTAGTGCAAGGAAAACATCATAACAATTGGTTTGTTCTTGGAAATTCTATGCAGACTAGTTCCTTAGATCACGGTGTTAGGTCTGTCTGCCTTTTTTCATGGGTACGTAATTTTCCGAAAATAACTCAAGTCTTCGAAGCCTAACTATTAAATTGTCTAGAATTAGAAAAATATAGTACAGTAGTTATGTTACATGTCTTTATTATTTGGGTGGATGTACCTGAATGAGACACTTTCGAAATAATTTGTTTCGATAATTGATGCCAGCCATCAGTCTGGACTTCATAACAACTTCATATATTTGTGTTTTTGAATGATTTTATCAAGTTTGATGAGGTTGATGAGAAGAGTTCTTCCACCATCATGAATACACGTGGACAAAATGTTTGTTAAAAGTAGTGAAGTTCAACTCTTAATATCTATCAAGGGCATGTATCCGCAATATCCTAATGTTCTTCTTTACTGATGATTGATTTGTCACTCATTAATCAAATTTCGTTCAGGTTTTTTACGTCGTACTTCATCCTTCCAAATAATCGATTCTATAAAAGACTATATCTTGTAACGTACTGTAGCACTTGAATATTAATCAAATCATGCCATTACAAATTTCAAGAATGAACCAATTTAAACTATCCTACTGTATTTCTTGCCTGTGTGCTACACCGCTCGGTATTTTCTGCATGCTTCCATTAACTGCTTTTTTCTCTTCTTTTTATTCTCCTTTTCTTTCTGTTTCTTTTCTGTTCAACGCAGGAGACTCTTCCAAGGACAAAAAATACAAATGCGATCGCTGCTCCAAATCGTACATTTACAAGGACGGTCTTGCTCGGCACAGGCGGTACGAGTGCGGGATCGAACCCCAGTTTCAATGCCCCTACTGCCCCCACCGGGCCAAGCACAAGGGAAACCTGAAAAAACACATTTACTCCCTCCACGTAGACTATTTGGAGCTTCTTGCTCATCAGCCGACCCCTTGAAACTCAAGTTTCGGGGTCTTCTTAGTCCAATTAACTCAATTACACTGTAACAGAATTTTTGTTGTTTTGTTTCTCAGAAAAATGGGTCTGTTTGTCGTTTATTCTATTCATTACAACAGAGCATTAGACCTCATGTTAAGTTCATGTGCTCAATGCAAACTAGTGATTTTTTTAATGGTTATTGATCGGCGATGGTATTGTGTGTTATTTTGGAAGGGAAGAAAGCGGTTGTGCATTTCCGTGAAATGAATGAGTTACAATGTTAAATCGATTACGATGGGTTGTGTTCAACATCATTAATGAACAATAATTCCTTTAGTTACTCCCGGTTATTGTTTGTTGCCGATGGTCACCAAGCCTTCGAAATCGATTCAACATTGTAACTAAGCTATCTTGCGGAAGAAGAACAACATTCTTTGCCTGGTATACGTTTTCATCTATGAAATGGGTTTTTGACATTCTTAATCGAGAGTGATTTTATTCATTTTCTTAATGGGAAATGGGGTTGGGGGTGGGGCAAATCTGGTGCTTGGCTTCTCTTCCTTTTCCTTTATTAAAATTCAATTCAATCATTAAATTTCAGAACCCCTCCAAATTCGATATCGGATTTATCGCACTCTCTAAATGATGAGTCACTCTCAAGCCTGACCAATATCTAGCGGTTTTTGACAGGTGTACGAATGCGCAAATATTAGTATGGTACGAAAGCGCAAATGATTCGATGGAATGATGACATCTTCACTGAAATATACAACTACCTACATAATAATTCATTCTGATCTATTTGTCCAACTGATCTATACTGTACTGGAAGGATTAATTTAGGATATTTTGTTGTTTTTGAGATGCGAACGAAGCGAGCATCCAGACCAGCAAACTAGACAGAATACATTCGAACACACGTCGAAAGATTTACCAAAAGATAGCTACACGCACCTTGCTCCTTAAACCATCGCACTTCGCTACATTTGTTACGTACATGAATTATGTGCTCTTTCGTACCCTTCTGAGTGTGCCCTTTCGTACACAGTTTTCTTCGTGTTTTTGCGCTTTTCGATAGAATGATTAGTGCCACTTGCGCTTTCGTATTACAGCCATCTGGATTGTCTTAGATGAACTGATGGAAAAAATAATCGGTTCAAGTACGTTATAGCCCCGTCCATATCGATTGTATCGATTATCTCAAATACATCGATCCTTGTGATATCGATGACGGCTCAATATGACGCCCGACGGATCTCGGCGGCTCCCGTTATCATTCGAGTTTATTTCTATGGTCTTGCGCTTGATTGATCTCAAAGATTTCTATGACTCTGTCCTCCGTGAAAACCGAATGCCTTTGGAAGTTATCACCAATAATATTCTAGTGAGTTCTTCTGATGGTGGTCAGATATTCCTGTAGTGTAGCGCTCCTTCTGCTTACTTTCGTTGGTTGCACTGTAGACTATTGCCTGATTTTTCAATAATTATTAATCTTTCACTCTTATTTTTGGGTGTCCTTACTATGGTCTTCCCGTATTCATTTTGAAAGTTGATATCGGCACCCGGTATGTAGGCATCGGGACGCCATATTGAGCCGTCACCGATACCACAAGGATCGATGTATTTGAGATAATCGGTACAATCGATATTGGCGGGCTTTAACATACTTCTATCAAATAATCACACCCATTTTTAATTGTTCGGTCTCTTTGGAAAAAAAGTAAAGGTGCGTAGTTTTTTTTAACCTTGAAACAGGCAATTTGGCTTGTTTCTAGGAAGTAGCTTTACCAGGTTGGAGGGTTCAAGAAAAAAGTAAAAGTCACTATCGATGCTCAAAAACCCCTGGGTAAAGTACGCACTTTAGGATTATGCTGGTACGATACCTGAAATACGATTGAGTCCTGTTTTTAAATAGATAATTTCTAGCAATGGAGAACGTGGCAATCACATAATTTCACGTTAAACCTTCAAATCTCATTTGGAGCCTGTAATCACAACCTTGTAAGATGACTATTCTATATTGAAAAGTCTCATTTGCAATTAGACCGATTTTTACAAATGAATGAAAAGCCTAATTTAAGATAAATCACACTATGATCCGTTTTGTTATGTCTTCGGTTTTATTTAATTTTACTTCACAAAGAAGTTATTCAATTAGATAAATGACTTTTTTTTAAAGACTATTGTTCCGGGACAACCCGATTACACTACATTTTTGACAATTAATTCGATTTTAATTAGTAATTCAGTGTTTTTTAAAGTGTGTATCGATTTCCCAGCGTAGTTTTTGAAACGCGCTCTCTTCCGCATTTATCTTCTTTTGTATTATGCATGACATTTATACTAGAGATGCGATTCCAGTTTCAAGATCAGATGTATGCCAAACCATACAGATACCTAGACGAATATACTTTTAATGTAAAATAATGAAAAATTCTAAAATTGAGGGTTCAATTCTGGATACCCCAAAACGTATTTCCACGAGACGAATTCATCATATTCATTCATTTTTTTAGCGAATTTTCGTAGAATTACAATGGCTATAAACTGTTTGAAATAAAACTTAAAAAAATAAAAGAACATGTTCTCCTTAGAAATCCGTTTAGAATCCTGGAATTTTTTTGTTGTGTACATTAATGTATTAAATGTACTCGTGTCCATGTATGTGTCATTCCAGATGAAAACTCTCGATAGGATTGAGATAAAAACTTAATTCTTTCGCCTAAAAATCGAAAATTCCAAAAGAAATAATGAGTTCGCAGTACTTTCTTAGCACTCTAAATTGGGCCAATTTTAAAACTTGCTCTTGGAAAAATTAAGAAAAATTGCACAAAATCATCAAATTTATATTATTTAGCAGAATATCACTCGAAAAAAGTGCATCTGTCAAAAACTAGGTCATTCAAAAATTGAAACTCAAGTTTATTTTGAAAATTGTTCTTAAACTTCAATTCGCTTTTAAAAAAATCGGTTAAAATGCGAAAACTTCTTAAAATCCGAAATCTTAGTTTGATTAGAAAGATATTATTTAGGATACGTTTTTTTTCTCGTAATTTTTCAAATTCAATCAAATTGATTCAATGTATACTATTTGACAATTAAAATTTTGTAGTTCACAAAATGTTCAAATTATGATAATTTTGGAAAATTTGAGCACACGATCATTGTGTACGACTGGAACTGTTTTTAACAAGTAGTGTGTCATGGATAAGCACCCAGCAGACCCTTTTTTCGCTGAAATTCGATTAGCTAATGTAATACTTGTGATATTAGGCATCTTTGAAATAATAATTTGGGGTTTAGTCAATTTACTGGGTGGTTTTAGTCATTAGTAGGAAACGAGTAGAAACAAGGTATTTATTTACGTTTTGTTGTTACGTTATTGAAATATTTATCTATTGAATGATGCAACAAATAAACTATTTTTTGAATCGTTAAATGCAGTTTTTATTGATTTCTTGTGATTGATACCACTGCGCTCAGCTTAAATAGGTTAACTGTGGGTACTATAAAATAATTTGGAAAAGTTTGAAGTTTGTTAGACAAATCCAGAAGAATATCGCAACTCTTTGGTAATGACTTTGATTGAAATTGATAACTCTTGCTGTCTCCCATTTTGAGTGAGGTCATCGTAGTGATAGTTCTTGTACATATGCTATTGGGTTACGGTTCCTTTATGTTTATTTTGAGATTGCTTGGATAACGTACTATCTTCATTTCGTTGACAATCGTGTGGGCTAGGGGTCCTTTTCATTGTTAACAATAAAGTTAATACCGCAGCACACAAATTTATGTGTTCGGAAGTCCTATGATCCTGCTTCTGATTCAGTTTTTGGCCAATTGCATCATAAAGTTGAAAGTTTGGCAAAGGGAAGTTGAAACTAAGATGAATTAGTTGAACTCTAGTTTCAACAATTCGCTTTTTGCTAGGATCCAAATTGCAGCAATTCCCAGGTCTCTCGCGCGTTGAACGATTCATGTGCATTTTTCTTACCTGAGAACCCTCTTTGTTGTGGAATGTCTTGGTGACTAAATTAGAGTAATTGCATCAATCGATTGTGGATGTAGTCCTTATCAGAAGCATGTTATTCTTTTGCTCGGAATTGAATATTACTTTCAAGGAATGCAATAATCCCCTTGTAATGTTGAATTAACTGCGTAAAATTAGTTAACTACCTAACTCTCGATTTTTCGCATGCTATAGTGATTTTTGTTTTTCTGTAAGTTGCAAAAAAATTTATCCAGGTCCTTTGCAAACATCGACATTTCAAGATGTATCAGGAAGTGGGACATACTCTGCAGTTCAGGAAGGCACACCTACGCCCTCATGATGATTTCTAATGATTTTCAGCACTTCACTCATTTATTCTATAATTCAGGATGTGAAACAGTAACAACTGCGTTCCTCCTCCATTTGTAATTTTCTTCTTATCTCGTTTCCAAAATTTCTTTTCAAACAAAATGGTTGAGTTCTCTTTCTTGTAGTTGTAATTTGTATGGAATATCCTAATAAATTGTGGTAAGTAATTAATAAAGAACCAATCAATGAATAAATAGCAAGATATTTGTAGATTGGTTCGGTTTTTGTCGCACTGTAATCTGGTAGGTGACGGTGTAAGCGTTAGTTGAAGATCATAAAGCTATTTTGCTGAACCCGTTTTAGAGTTTTTTAAACCCGCATTCAAGTTACAAGGAGAACATCTGTACCTGCATAATAATCTGTACCTGTTATGCACTTATATGATTATCGTGTCTATCAAGACACTTCGCTTTGTTTTTCACGAATTTCCCCAGAAATTAAGAAATTAAGAGTATAATATTAAATCATTTCTATGTTCATAAAGTGCTGAAATTTCAACTCAATTTGCCATAAATTAAATAGCGTGATTTTGGAAGATTTGCTCATACGGTCATGCTGTCTGATTGGAAAATATTTTATTAGTCTATTCATTTTTTTTTTTTTTTTCCCCTACGCCGAAATGTCATGGCTCTTCCGCCAAAATACCTTTCGCAGCCCAATATAACAATGCGAATTTCGACCATTTGGTCTCGTCAAATTTAAAAGATTGTCTTTTGTCCTCAAGACGGGGACAGTCAAAAAGATGTCCGTATATTCATAGTCCGACGGATCTCATCAAAATTTGTACTTCGTTCTCACACTGCTATTGAAGCCCAGAACTCGGTAAGATCTGTTCGACTGGAGGTTGACCGCAAATAATATCGCTCATTTTGCAGATCAGCAGCAGATCCAAGTCCGTAACTTAAATGAAACCACACAGCAGTTGGATGAAGCGGTTGATTGCCCTTCTATGACCTCAACTCTAGATAAAGTTTCTGAAATATCGAAGGAAACAATCAAGTTGGAAAGTGAAGAGGAAGTTACTTTTTCAAACAACAAATCAGTGCAGGACATTGAACTGGATTCCGAAAACAGAGCTACGGTTTTAAGTGAAAAGGAGCTTGAAAGAATATTTGGGCCATCGAAGGATGTGAACCCCTCAAGGAATGTGAGTACTCTCAACTTTTCTTGAAAACTACTGGTGAACTGTATTGAGACACGCTTTCTAATTAATCTTTTTGCAGTTTGTTTTAGAGGAGTCAAGACCTGGTGGACTGGATGCGAATGGAAAAAAACAGAATGTCTGCCCAACGTCAAATAAACTGTTGACTGATGGTTCATTTCAGGGACTCGACTCAAGAATAGAAGTAACTACAAGCCAACCATCTTCCACTCATTCATCAGTTGAAAGTATCGCTAAGCGTTCGATAAATGTCATTCCTACGTCCACTCTCCAAGAACCAATGGTTTGCCACAGAACTGTGTCGATGCCTGTGTCATTGCCAGGTCACTTTGAGAATATATCGGTTTCTTCTCCAACACTCTTATCAAAAGGCCGCAAGTCCAAGGTTAATAAGTCGCGAATGAAGAACATTTCCTTGAAGGCAATCTTACCTAAACCGACTAAAAAAATGCATTCCTCTCCAGCCAAAAATGAATCTCAAATTCCGATTTCCGCCAACCAAATTACTCTTAGCTCTTCTCCAATTGTAACCCGCGTTTATGTCAATCCAAAAAAGAACCGATCTCCATCGAGCAATATCAATCACAGTTCCTCTCAAATATATCTTGGACCCGCTGCGAATAATTCTGTTTTGCCTTCCTCATTCACTCCTATACGTGTGAATCCATCCAATTATCCAACACCATCCTTATCTTCTATTAATTCTTCTCAAATATATTTAACTCGTTGTATGAATCCTCCAAATATTTCACGGTTTCCAGCAGATAAGATTTCAGTCAGGCCCATTGCCGTTCCGTTGTCAAATCCCCGATCTCAAATACCCAAACCCCCATCGTCTCCCCCATTACTTCAGTGGACTCCAAGAAGTATCTCAAAAAGTCACAAGTGAAACTTCAGTGAGAAGGAGTACGATTCAGATGACCAGAAAACCTCCATGGTCCCGAATCTAAATGTTAGCTCCGAATCGTACAAAGTGGTACCACTGAGCCAGAGAGTTACAGTTTTAATACAGTATTCTATTTGATACATTACGTTATTCCGAAGTTCTAGTATTGTTTTTCAGGCTAATAAAAGACGAGTGTACTGTGGTATTGATCTTTAACTTTAGTTATTAAGGATTCTCTTGTAAATTCCACTGTTCATTTGTTATCAGTTGATAGAAATCATGAATCCATTGATACAGAATCTCTTGATTTGGAGCGTTGTATCTGTTTATTCATCTGTTCACTTCTGTTATCAGCATATTTGAGGATAGCACCACACATATAACTCTTAGTTCATGAATCCATTGTCCATGTATTCAGGATGGTCATGGTATATTGCTCAGTTGTTAATTTACAACTGCGTCAATTATATAAATAACTGCTTTTAAAAAAATCAAAAATGGGGAGAGGAACTGCAGCTTAAATTAATTTAATTTCACTCCACTACCCACACCCACTATTAGAATCCATTGATGTATTCGGATCGTATGTTGTTCTGAAAAATGCATTCATTAACTTGACGTACTGGCAGACTGTTGAGTGAATTCCAGGTGAATTAGTATCATGTGAAGGGATTGAAAGTGGATGCTTCTCTTTGTTCATTTTTTCCAATAGTGGACTTTTGTTATTTGCCAAGATTATCTCTTCAGGACAATTGAGCCACCTTTCCTTACATCTTCGGGTTGTTGGGAAAGTAATAAAGCCCAGTAGTCCAAGATATGTATAAAGTTTGTCGACAATAAATTTGTTTTTTTCAAACTAAAGATGTTGTAAACTATTTTGAATTGGATTTGTGTCAAATTAGGTGAATGTCTCAAGTTTGAGTTGAACTTGAGTCTTGGTATGTATGGAGTTCTTATGCCTAAATGCCACTTGTTTTTTAATCGTTTCAATTAATAGAAAAATGACTGCGATGTATAATATCTTGTTAAATCTCGATTATTATCTTCCTGCGGCATTTAATGCATTTCCGTCTAAAAACGATTTATATATTGCACTTTTGGTTTAGGTAGTGTAAAACCTGGATATTCCAATACTTTCTATTATCCCAAGAGTCTCATTACGTTTAAAATCTTAATTGTGCTTGTTTTGTTCGCACAGAGCTCCTGTTGACTTGTGACATTTGTGGGAAGATGTATAAGTCGCGCACTGGTTTGTGGACTCACAAACGCTACGACTGTGGGAAAGAAGCCACTTTCCTATGTACTGAATGTCCTTACAGAACCAAATTCAAAGGAAACCTCAAAAGTCACGTTGTACATAAGCATACATTGAAAAAAAGTTAGTTCCAAGCGAACTTTGTGGTACTGAAGCTTGAACAGTGCATCAAGCGTCTTTTTGGAGGTAATGTCTCTAGGAATTTATTTGTGTTGTTCCTACATCTTGAGAATAACATAGTTTGAGTAAACTTACTTTCATTCAGTACAACGTATCCTGACATTATCAATGTTTAAAATCGTGAGATATATATATTTCTCTTGGCGCATGGTCCATTCTGTATTGGTCTCAGTCTTATATATCTATCGGAGTACCTATAACAAGAATTTAGTAAGTATATTACAGTTATGAGAAATTATTACTGCGTTGAAAATATTTTAGTTTTGAATGTCATTCGTATTCATAAGTGCAAATTTGATCCTTATAGTTGATAAACTATAAAATCATCGTAGTAGTAATGGATATCGTGGCTGTTTTATATTTTATATTAACTGAATAAATACTTGGGCATGTTTGTTTCATTTTTCTCGCAAAAGCATCCTCTTTTATTTAGAATAGAATTACAATCATGATGGGTGCTCATTTGCACCAGAATTCAAGTGCAAGTACTCGTAGGAACGACTACTTGACGCGTAGACGGTTCAAGAAGCTGATCGTCTGAGACAAGTATTTTTGGACAATCGAGTTCTCATTTCCGGATTTTTCCCTAGTTGGTTCCATTCCATCTTGTTAGATTCGTTTTGAGAATCAGACGTTCGTTTCTGAAAGCCAATACTTTTCGTTGGAGATCCACATCCTAATTCGCTCATTGTTTATTCAGCACCTGTTGTATTTACCGTCGAACAATACATCTTGAGAGTCTTAATATGTTTGTGATAATCCATACATCACACATTCTTCTATTCTTACTGAACCTTAGTATTTCAGGTGTATGCGTCAGAACGCCCAGAATCCTACCCACTCCACCATTGTCCCAACATGATTTTGCTCTGACCTGCCATTTATTTTATAGAAACTGGAGATTCCAGAATCGGGGACTTCGTGGTCAGGAAAACTCCTCGCACTAAAATCATCTACAGGAAACCTGATCCGAAGGCGCTTCAGCCGAATTGTGTTTATGAAGTTTATGAGTAGCGATTTGGATCGGTAATTTGGCAGTAAGTACGTCTGTGCTCTCTACGTACCAGCTAATTTATCGTTATCGCTGAATCTGTGCAATTATTTACAACATCTAATATCTCGATTATCTTGGGTGCTGAACTTTTCCAGTATGGACAAGTAAATCCAATTGTTCACAAATTGGAATTTCGAGTGTTCCTAAGTCTCGTGGGTGCGTTTTTCAAAATGAGGAATGCGTTTAAAATCACACAAAATTATTTTTTTGACATTTTCACGTGTTTACTATGGCACATGGAATCAATAAAAGTTAGGTACCGATAACCGACACCAAAAATCCTGACGATACATAATGATGAACAATTACTTTCTCATAGTTTTCAAGTACACACAATTCGTTGCTAAGGAAGATCACCTCTATCAATTTTAATTCCATAATAATCGTCCATTAATCGATCGAGAGACGAAATATGCTGCCCAAACCGCTCTAATGACTGGGGAAAACAGTTATTATTATTTTATACGTTAACAAAATACAACAAGAAAATGTCAAGAAAAGTAATGCGGACCAGTACGAAAGATTTTCAGTTATTTTCTCCAACTGTAGAACGTGGCAACTATAGTTAAGAGTAAAAACGTACGAGCTCGGTACCGCTGTACCACCATTGTGACTCAATCAACGATAGCATATTTTTATTTTTAGAACAGACGGTACACCGTAATCTTGACATGATCGTATGGAATTGGGATAAATTTAGGTAGTCAATTCTTCATGTATTTGCTTATATTACTCTAATAATGGTAAATGTTGAATTGTGGAACAATCGAATGCACGCTGCAGTCGTTTCTACAGCGGTTTCAATCAAGATTTTTGATATTGCAGTAATTTGGTCATAGGTGGGCGAAGATTTATGGTGTCAGTATCATTTGTCTTTGGTATCAATAATTTAATAAAATGTTGAGTCTTGAAGGAAAGTTGTAAGTTATTGAATAACTCCTCCTTAATCGTTCAACCCTAGATAAAATTCTTAAAGAAATTCTTATATTTTGGTTTGATATTGCCGGGTACGTTTCATGTGTATCCTTATGACCTTTCTTACATTTTATGCTCATGTTCAGGCAATAACACATTAAAGTTGCCCGTGCGGAGAAGAGAAGGCAATATTCAAATCAGCATTTAAAACTCAAGATTACTCAGAGTTTATCAACCTTAAGATAGAATATTAGGGGTTTTCGAGCAGAACTATGAACTTTCTTTTGGATAATATGTATTTAAAGAAAGAAGGTAAATGAGTAAACAACTTAAAAAAATGTTCTCATGTATTTAAAGAAAGAAGGTAAATGAGTAAACAACTTAAAAAAATGTTCTCATATTCTTTGGAAAAATTCGTTTGCCGCGAATTGGAGCTTCAACAATTTTGGTGTACAAATCACTCGTAAGGTCATGCACTAATTGTACTTTTAATTTGTTGTGTTTTTGCACACTTTTTTTGTAACTTTTTAATTGTAATTCTCGTTGTAGAAATATATATCTCGGTAGAACGTTCAAACGAGTGGAATTTTTCATTGATGGCTTTGTAATATAATCATATAATAGTTTGAAAATTATTGACAATTTATAATGCGTTATACTTGGCGGAGGTATTATAAATTCTCTGAGTTTATGCTACCTGTAAGATGTCTGTTTGTTGTTCCCAACTGTTTTGAGAAAGACAGTAAAACGCTGTTAAAGTCTGAAGAAAATATTATTTTTCGTTGGAACTCGTTTTTTCTTCATCGAACCCATGTTCATTCTTAATTCTTGATGTCGTCGCCTTGTTCTTCCTTATTTAGAGGTTTGAAGCACAATCAATAATCAAATTATTGTAATTATATTATTACAAGTAATAATTACAGATTGTAATTTTTGAGGTGTTTGGTTAAAAAAATAAAAATTGGGTTAATAATAGTCAGGTAAATCATTATCAGGGTTTTTGCTGAACTACGTCCAATATACGAATATTATTGTGGTTAGGAATGCTTGGTGCGGAAAATAATCATCGAAATCTAATGTGTGATTGTATTTATGAATGGATGTGAGAGATTCAGAAATGGTACCATTTAAATTTGGAGCTTTCGCCTTTATTTTAGGGGTTATCGAAACATTTTTGAAGCAAAACTTGGAAGCTGTTGTTCCTCGATTTGGCGTACTACTCCTCGCGTATTATCTATGCCGTGTCTATGATCGTGAACTTCAATGCTGACGTGTATAATTCCAAGTACTTCGGAGCTTTCAAGTCACGTGCTGCCTGAATAATTTCACAATGATGAATCTTGTATAGTACCTGTTTTTGGTTGTTTTAAATTATATACGATTTTAATGATAATTAGCAATATATTTATTCTATACAACAACAACTTTTAGCGTGTAGCTTCTTGCGTATAATCAGAATCGTCCAATCTTGACCAGAATCATAGCATTTACGCAATCCAAACGCTGAGCCACATCTTTTCCAATTTAGTTTGTGTTTCGGGAATGTGTATGCAGACTTTTTCTTCGCGGAACAAGCTGCCTTCTCCCTTCACTAAAAAACCCAAACGTACTTACTACATGTGAAAAAATGTAATCTGTCCTTCAATGTTTCAGGAAGGCTGTCGCCGTATACGTGCGACATCTGTGGGAAATCCTTTGAGCTTTTCTCCAGGTACAAAATTCACTCCTACGAGTGCGACGAGAAACCCTTTTTTACTTGTCAGAAATGTCCGTTCATGAGTCGCTCCAAAAGGTCACTTCTCACTCACTCCAGTGTCATCCACGATGACTCCAGCGGTATTGATTTCGAACCCGTTATGCGAGGACTTGAGGAACTGTGGAGCCGAAATCGTCAGAACTCTACAGATTAGTTAAATTACGGGAACGTCTAGCGAATCAACCTTGCTTTCGGTAGGACGCGACAAAGAATAATGTCGCGAAGCTTGACCTGATTTTGGACCTACCATGGTGTGTGGAAAGTTCCAATTTGTGTGTTCTGAGCATTAGATATGTGTTCATTTCTCGGAAGTGGTCAATTAACACCTAAGGCAACCTCAATGAACGGAGAAGTATGATCCAATCAAATGACATTCGTCATTTACAGTCTATGATCGACTCAACATTAACAGATTCGTTATTTGCGAGCTTCAGAATATCCGTTTATGTACTGCCAGAAAGACACAATGCGATTTGAGAAATTTCTTTCCCCTTCGACTACAACTGCTGCTAGTTAGGTATTACCTAACGAATTGTGTTCCAACTTTCACGTTCTATTTCCCATGCAAGTATGATCCAATCAAATACTTCATCGACTCGCTCGTTCCAAACTTATTTGTTCATTTACAGTCTATGATCGACTCAACATTAACAGATTCGTTATTTGCGAGCTTCAGAATAGCCGTTTATGTACTGCCAGAAAGACACCATGCGATTTGAGAAGTTTTTTTCCCCTTCGACTACAACTGCTGCTAGTTAGGTATTACCTAACGAATTGTGTTCCAACTTTCACGTTCTATTTCCCATGCATACGAGTATAATATACTCAAACAATAGCTATACTTCATCGAGTGCATGAAAACACGGCTAAATTTAAAAAAAACCTTGGTTGGGGGCAAACATGAACTCATAGTTTTTTGTATTAACCGACTTTTCAATGTACGTACTTTATGTTAGCTTTCACCGGTGGTTTCTCTTAACTATACTTCATTTAGGTCTATCTCATTTTGAAATCGTATTTCTTAGCTCGTCGGAATGAGTAAGCACGTTGTATTATAATATTTGCACACATGCTTCAAGTAGGACATTTTAATAACATTTTGGGTAGGATTTTATTGTTATGCGTTTGGATTCAGTCGAAAAAGGGGATCCTCGTTTTTAAAGATTTCACAATTCACTGAATGCGTTAATGCGAAAAAATAGGCTATCTCACTTTTACTCGTTTAACTAAGCATCCACAATTTGAGGGCGTCCCTCCTTTCATTTTGTCTTTACTTCCCAAAATACGCACATTATCACAAGCACAGTACATTTTAATTTTCAGAATTTTGTTTTTTCTATGATTTTTGAATTAATATGTATTGATTGTTGTACGTAAGAGAGTATTAGGCATGCAAAAAACTAATTAAAAACTCAACGAAGACGATATAGGTAATTAAAACATCATTGTAGTTGTTTATGTGAATGTTTTTATAGAAATCTGTTCTCATGGATAGATGAGTTTTATTTCTTCTAGTCAGTTGTTTTTTTTTCCCTCGAACTCTTCATTGTTGTATTTATCTTATTTAGAAAGATTTTGTGTTTTATACATACCCTAATGTTTCTTAAAAGCTGTGCGGCATTCGGATCAATGATAGCTATCATATACTATGTGCCTTCTTCATATTTGTTATTTTTTTAAAAAGCTTCTGGATTAATTCAAAAGAAGTTTATTTTTACAATGTGCACAGAATGTATACACCTAATTCTGATGTTTGACAATAATTGTTAAAATAGATAGGTAATTTTTGACTGCTCATCAAGGTAAACACGTCCGATTAAAGTATGTAGGTAGTTGAACTTTTCTTTACCAGTGATCCAACGTACATAAATACATATAAATCATCAGACCTGCATTTGTGAGGTGCATTATGTCTCCCATATTCGCCCATTCTCTTAGATATACTGCAGACTTTTCTCCTTTTCCAAATCATATCAACGATTTAAGTGATTGAATAATTTGCCTCAAACTCTTGACAGGGTTTAACGGACACTTCTAGGTTCACAATGTTTGTAATTATGCCACACTTCGAATCAGAGACTGTACTTAATTCCGTGTCAAGGTATCTCAAGGCGAATCACACCATCACGCCACTACGGCACTAAGTTGATTTGAAATGTTACCTTTTAATGAGGCATACCCGATTTCTTTACTGATCATCTATGTTTTAATGTATGCAGCAAAGAAAATAGAAGAACTCGGAGAAGATGTGACGTCTTTAGTTGTTGAAGTAGACGAAAACGACAAAACCAAACGGATTTATTGGGTGAAAAACGAAGATCTGACCGCGGAAATCACGTCAGGCGATGAGAAAAGTTCGGAAGACGCGTCGGTAGTGCAGGTTAATATTTTATTCATCATTTGAATGTATAAGGGAGCAATGGAATGGTTATGTGTCTGAATTTCTGGCATCAAAATTCAATACAGCTGCCAACTCCAAATCCCTCTTGAAAGATTCCCGCGTTAAATTATCTTCTGAATAATACCAGCTTCAAAGATACTAGCATTGCCAGTATCATCTGAAATATAATATATTATGGGGTTTTGAAGCCAAGGCTGGAAAAAAGTCAATATTGCGACTATGGAAGTTGATTTAGGATGTGCGGAACGTATTCAACTTTTTGAAAATTGGTCACTGGAACTTAGATTTAGAAAACTGCTTACGTGACCATTACGCATTTCGGAATTATACATTTCTGTAATACTCATCATATCCACTCAATAAGTATTCCAAAAATGTATTATATTCATTCCACGTTAATATTTATTGCGAAAACATATTTGCCTAGATAGACCCATAATAATATTCTAAATTCATTATTATACATGTAGAATTTTGCTCGACTGGGACTGTTTCATTGTTTGTCATTGTTGAATTATTCTTAATAACGAGCGATGCGAGTTATTCAAAAAAGGAAAAAAAGGTCCCGTTCTGAATATATTGACATGGGATTTGATTCACATCACTGTGTTTCATTAGTAGATTCATTTTTTGTGAGTACTCAATTGATGGGAAGAATGAAATTAATAATGATGCGGTTCCTTCAATGTGATCGCTACAGCCAATTTTGCTTGTCTTTCATGATGATCCAAGCTATAGGTTTCTTATCACCTATTCTCAGTAACATTTCTGTTTGTTTCAAATGAAAATAATTAAACTCCTTTCGTAATGGTACACGAATGTTGTAATGTGAGCATATTTTGATCTTCCATAGAAATGGTCTATTGTTCTAAAACAACTTCAATATTACAGATGAATGGCAACAGCTACTTTTCTAAAATGTATTTAACATTTCAGATTGAAGACAGTGTTAATATATTTGACATCACCACACCGTTGAAATGTTACAAAAAGGCTGTGGGCGATGATCATGTGCCTTTGACTTCGGAAGAAGAGAAGCAGGCCAAGAAAATAAGTAAAATTACCACTGATCAAGGAGGTAGGGCTCTTGTTCCATTCATATTTTATTTTATTCCACTAATAATACACATTCTCTATACTATTATTCTTACACGAACTGCAAATTGAATTGAATTTTGCTTTTATTTCGTACGTATAATTTAAAATGTTTTATGTTCATGCCGAATCATTGACCAAATTGTTACTTCTTAGTGTTCACCATACAATAGTTGTCTTATCAAGTATTAATTTCCTTCATGATTTGTTCGAACTAATAAATTGATTCGTCATTAAAAATCTTGAGTCTGCTTTTTTGCAGGTTTGGAATTGAAAATTACGAAGGTTGAAAGGGTCGCAAAACCGAAAGGCGGAAAACATTTCAAGGATGAAAAAGGCTACGAATATTACCAACATAGCACAACTCCATTCAAAAGGTTACATTTTCCTAATAGTTAGCAAATTTTCACCATTCACAAATTAGTAAAAACAAAATTTAATGAACGCTAATGGTTTATTGGTAGACATTTCATTAATCGTATGAGTTCGATCTGACTTTCATCTATTTGTTCTCCATAAGGCCAGAACGGTGGCTGGAAAATGATGAAAATTCAACTTTGAATAAGAACAGATGTGAGCTTATTACATTTGTAATAATCGCCTTATAAACTGTGAGATCGAGATGGCAAGTCCCATTATGATGGAATTATGTCTTCAGGAACTCGAGGTTATTGCAGTTTTGTTGTAATATATTATATTTGCAGAATGGTGAAGCATAGTGTGTTTTTTCTAAATCATCAATTTTCGGTTGTCACGTTTAAGGGTCTATATCGATATAATTACGTTGTAATGCACTATTGCAGGTACATATATTGATTTGTTACCTATAGAGAGATTCGTCAAGTGTCGGTGTTTCGTGTATTCTACATTATTTCCTCTCGGTAGGTGCCTAGGCCCAAGTAGTTGGTTATATTTACGACAAAATGTTCCTTACCTAAACACCACGCAATGTGACACATAAATCGGCTCTGAAATGGACGTATGAAAATCATTACTATAATGCGAAATCCTTACTAGGTAATCGACCTACGGTGCGGAATTCAAAATGAAGCGTTCTTGGAACGTATAGAAAACAATCATGAGGAGCCATGAAGTGCGAGTTCAGACTATACTTAATAATCATAGGCTGGTGATCTGCGTTGAAGAGCTATCTATTGCAAAAATAATCAATATTTGTGTAATGAATTAAATCGTTTGAAGCGTTTTGACTTAGGCATGTAGTTTTATTTAAAAGTCGAATGTGGTGGGTAATTACAATCCTTCTATGAAGATAAAAAATTATATTTTTTATAAAATTGTATTTTTGTATTTTCAGACAGTTGAAGTGTGTTTTCGCGAACGTGGCAAAATTCAAATGCCAGGCGAAAGCGAGCATGTCTTTAGATCCTCCAGATTCGCCGATTTTCCTTTCCTCAAAATCGGAGCAGCACAATCATCTGCCAGAAAACGAGAGAACGCTCGCGAGCAAGCTTGCTATGCGCCTTAAAAAACGCACACTCGCCGAACCGAACGTTTCCGTCAAGCAGATTTACTTGGAGGAAAGCAAAAAGTGAGAAAGGTCTTATAAATGAATCGATTGAATTCATTGAACCGTGTACAATTAATAATGCATTGGTAAAAAATGTAGGCACTCTCCACAGCATAGGCTTGCCAGAAACCAATACTCGTCCAAAAATAGATCCCAGTATACTACAAATTCTGTACTGTACCAAAAAGAAAAAAAAAATCCCCAAAAAATTGAAAAAATTAAGAATTATATAATAAACGCAAAACTAGAATTATTATTGTTCTCATACCTACTATTCCGGACAAGCATGCAAACAACGTAATGATCACTGTAAGTAATCCTATAATTTAAAAATTTTCAATGAATTCTACAGGTATCCAAGAAATGCTAAACTGCTCCCGGAAAACATTGCTCTTCAACGGATGAGAAGGTGCCGGCGGATGCACAAGCGCTCTTTAAAAGGCGAGACAGGTCGTCCTAACCCGAGTTTAGAGGATGCAAACCCAGGTCTTTACTTGTAGAAAATATTTCTAGGCATTTAGTGAAATCGAGTTGTACTGGCAGCACAATTTAGCTTATATGTTTATAATTTTTGTTTCAAAGTCTTTTCATTCATTCAAATGTTTCTAATTTCCCAGGGCCATCAGCCGAGCTAGAAATGTACGCTGAGGGGAAAGTGATTTACGTTGATACCAAGGGTTACCAATACCACCAACAATACGCTTCTTTAAATAAAAGGTTAGTGACGTTTTTCATAATTTTCGAAATTGTACTTTTTGGCTTAGCTGATAAAGAAAGGCATTCTTCAATGAACCATATTTCGAGAGAACTAGCATCCAGCAGTTCGGAGTTATGTCTCCAGTATTTAGATTTCCTACTCGATGTTTCTGGATCTACTCTTTCGATCGGCTGCAAAGTTCATTGGCTCGTTGAAATTCTTGAGGAGAATCTTCCCATTATACTACTGAGACAATCTTTAATCTTGATTATTTGTCGGTATGGTTTCATAGGCAGCTGCGGTGTGTGAAAGCCAGAGTCCGTGGTGTGCGTTGCCCAGCCAGAGCATCCATGCCCTTGCAGCCTCGCTACGCGCCCATAAAGATTACCAAAACTGGTCACAATCACGAACCTGAAGACGCCAATCACACAATATTCTGCTACAACCTCAAAAAAAGGGCGAAATATGAGAGTAAAAGCCTGAAGGCAATTTACGACGAAGAAGCCAAAAAGTTAGTTATTATGGTAATAACGACTGATATGGAAAAATGAACCACATTTGATAATTGCGCTCTACACTTAATGATATTCTGCTCTACGATTGGATCTGAAGTTAATTGCTTTTGCTATTAGTAGATATGTAAACTGTTATTTATATAGCTGATTCAACACAGATCTTCCTACATACACCTCGATAACGGTGCTGTAGTAGTATCTTCTTCTGTTACAGGGATCCTGGTTTAGCATTGGCCATCCCTTTCAACAAAGTAAAGCAAGCCATGCAGAGAGTGAGAAGGATCTCAGGAGAATGTGACACTACACTGAATGGTAAATAAGATGATACGGTCATGCAGTAGCACCTTATATTCGATCAGTATTACGCTTGTTCTTTTAGAACTGAATATGTGATCTGGTGAATTATGGTTTTTTTTAGCAGCATGTTGAAGTGTTGATTATTCATTTTGGAAATCGTATGATGTTACAATTTATTTTGTTGTCAGTTTTTCAAACAACTCCCTCTAATGAATTAAACAGTTTCGGTGTACAGTATGAGAATATTTATGCCTCGTTATGTTAATGTTTGCACATTTAAATTATTACTCATTGATTGAAACTTTATTGCAGAGAGTATAAAATCTGAAGAACAAACTCCAACGCAGAAAATTCAAGTTACAGCCAGCAGCAGTAATCAGTCATCAAACCCTGGTCGAGCCCCCGTAAAGCGTAGATTGGATGAAAGCAATGACCCAGTCACCAAAACGAGTTTGGCTGGTAATGAGCGAGGGGTAAACTACAGATATGCGTCGGTGAGCAATGACGAACCAGTGTGTCCTTTCGAGTCCGAAACCAATTTGCGTTTAGTCAGCAATAGCCAAACTTTGGAGACGGCCAATGGCACTACCGTCAGCACGACCCCTCGTTCCGTCGAGGACGTCTACGCGCACGTTGAAATGCAAGACATCTTCATTGGGCCTGAACAAAAATTGACGGACACGAATATTCTGTACGAATGTCCTTCGTGTAAAAGACTGTTTGATAGCGAAGATCCTTTAGATCAGCACATTGTGGACGAGCATGTTAACTCTCTAATGGTTGAAGATGACGACTGGGATGATCCAGAAAATGTTTGAATGATGATTATCTACAAAATATGTTAATCCTTGTTTTATTTAATTAATACACTGTTATTATGGTTCTAAAAAGAAATCTTGAAAATTATTGTTGCAATATTTCATTTTTAATTGTCTATTCTTTTCAACAAAATCTATTGATTGTGTTTCATTCTACTCCTTTTCCAAACTATGAGGAATACAAGTCAAGACACAAGTAATTCTAAGTAATTACAAGTAATTCTGCCTCATAAAGAATTATCTCTTGACAAAAATGTTTGAAAGACAAACTTATAGGTACACTGGTGATACAAAAGGTGTCTCACGTTATATCCGTCGAAGCTCACCCTTATGTTCTACGACTAATTTGCGACAAAAAGTGCTTCGTAGAGTTATTTTCTTACTCAACCAAAAACCTGACTATTTTCAATTTTCATTTTTATTTCTGTTCCGACCTTTGGTCACCAAAACGGCCTTAACTTCCTTAATATGAAGAGTATAACCGAATTTGAGTAAGCACTTGGGAAGAGCGTCAAATTTCCTATATACGTAGCCTCTAACAATCATTTTTGGAAGGGAACTTGAAAATAAAATGAAATGGAATGAAATGAAGTGAACGTGATATGAACATGAATTTTACTTACTCTTTCTAAAATCAAATCCCGATAATGAACTGAGATAGAAACAAGCGGTAGTCGGCATACTATTTCTAATTTGTAGTACTAAATCTTCGAGTGTAAGAAAACACGTATTTGTTTTTGAGGATTTCGCTTGTAAGACTTGATTTGCTGACCAACGTCTGTAGGGCCTTTTGCTTTATTGTTCAATAATAAACCATTGTAATCGCTCTTGAAAAAAAATTCTAACTCCCCCTGAGAATTTCATGGTTTACTTTTCAAAGGGTGTAGAATCCGAATCTGCAATAAAATATTTTCCGGCCGTACGCTGTACGCACGATTTCTCCCAAACGGCTGAAGCAAAAACCATGTTGGTCCGGCGACGCCCCAATTCTTGAGCCAGCTCTCTCACTTAATTTAAAGTGCCCTTTAAGGGCTGTCAAAGTTTTGTAAAATCCTTAAAACACCTCAAAAATATTCAAGGCGGCCTAAATTTGTACTCTTTTTGAAGAACACTCCACGAGGAATCGAATGAGCCCCTCCCCAGGTCCGTAGGTCAAACCATTCCCTGATCTATGGCCCGGTTTATGGTGCCAACATTCGCGTTATTTTGGTTTATTATTGTTTTTGTGTTGATGTCAGTAACCTAGTGATGTAGTAATGTGGATACTGGAGCGAACTCCTAAAAGGCTTTGTAGCCGATACACGGGTTGAAGCATTCTGATAACCACAAAAAAAAAGCTGTAAATTCTTTCACTGGGGTTTATTATTAAATTGGCTTGCGTTCATGATTTGAATTTATACTAAGCTTTGGAGTGTGCGTGTTTCACAGGTGATAGTGCGATTATTGAATTTCAGGAGGTATGCATAGAGCACGTAAAATACCTATTTGGATTGATCAGTTGATCATATTTGTGTGCCTCCCCAGTGAAAGAATTTGCAGCGTTTTTGTTCTGCGTTAAATTTCCTATAAAATCCCAAATAATTGTCCGTGTATGTATGTGTGTGTGTGGGGGGGGGGGGGGGGGGGCACGATATGCGTAAAAGCACTAAAATTTTCTAGATTTAACAAGATTAAATTTTCGGACTCACATTTCAATCTCAAGTTCTTCTAACAATTACTGTTAGAGGCTAAGAAGGCAAGAAATGACGCTCTTTCTAATGGTTTACTCAAAATTTGGTGGCCTTTTCCTATTAAGGGAGTTATTGCCTGCTGACCAAAGGTCAAAACAGGGAAACAAATTTAGAAGTGAAAAAAGTAGGACTCTCAGTTGGGTGAGAAAAAATTTCTTGGTTCCACTTTTTGTAGCATATTAGTTGTAGAGGACGTAGGTGTGTTTCACGGATATAACATGAGATATCCTGTATTATATTGACGTTTCTAATTAATTTTATATATCTTTTTTGTGTATTTTTCGTCTCAACTAATACAATCACACAAAACGAGGAAAAAATTATTTATATCTTGTAGTTATTCTATCAATGACTAGCTGATTGTTAACTCGTTAATATTTTTCATCTGTATAAACAATAGGTTTCAATTATGATTACGTTCATGTACGAGTATAACCACTGTCCGTATTTTAGTGTTCGTCCTCCGTTAATTTACTACTCTCGCAGTTGTAGTTGGAAGACATGAGCTCCGGTAAATCACCTGTTAGTACTTCGGTATTCGTTGATGCAAATTTTTATAGTAAGTTAATTACACGTAGAATTGTGAGTTATTTTCTTTAAAATATAAATTTTTTCTGTGTGTCAGTTCTGAACGTGATCGTTACCCACATTTTCATTTTATATGTTTAAATGCAAATTGGTTCAAATCTACGGGGTTTCATACTAGTTGTAGTTGTTGGAGTAGTGTCCTATCATTAGTTGTCCAAGATTTTGAGTGCTAGTAACGCCTTACTACCAAGTTTGACGATTTTAGGGTATGAAACCTTAAAAAATCATAGTAACGGAACTACTCATAGAAGGATTGCGTGGTCTTAAATATAAATGTCAAACTTTTTGGCTTGAAATCATACATTTAAAAATAGGTAAAGTAATGTATTCAGCAGTTATTGCGCCTGATTTGCTGCCATATGCATGAGCCGATCTGTAATAACAAACCAATGGAAATTCAATACTCTAGCAAAAGTAAAAATGCATAATTTACGTGTTTGATCATGTACTTGTTTTTTCTCTAAATCCTAAGGAAAACCATTGTGAAAAGCTCGTAGGCTTTGAGAGGGGGAGGATATAGGAATTTCTACCATCGAGTTGAACGTTTGCGACCTACAAGCCTATCTGCTGGTAAACAACATTCCCCGGTGTGGAATATTATTTTAATCTTAGCCCTTTATGCTCGACCTTTTGGATGGCCACAAACTACCTTTTCGTCGTCTTTGAATGGGGAGATGACAGTTTCACCGAGCTTATCAAAATTGTTTTAGCATGGAACATGGGTAATGCATTGATATAACCACTCAAAAACGTTATGAAATTGTTTTACAAAAGTAGCAATCTTGCTAAGTCCTTGAAAACGCTCGTGATGCATTTCTACTAATTTCTCTCTGAATTGACCCCGGGTGCTGAAATTTGAAATGGGGAATCTTCGAAACACGTGCAATGCAATTTCAAGGTACAAAGTCGCACTGAGGGACCTTAAAGTCTAATTTGGGGGATATGTGGTAAATAATTCAGGTTCTGGTAGGATAAAGCCTCTTGTAAAATGTTTACAATGTCATCCATGAAGCTGTATGTAGTCAATAGAGGGGATATAATAGAGTACATGTATGTAAGCTATACTAGATCTTAGTTTCTGACAGTGTCCGGTTTCTTCCATCGTTTGATTTGTTCTATGCAGGGCTGATTGTTGCCGACGCCAGGGGCTTCGTATGTGGAGTGTGCCATCGCATCTACAAGTACAAACATAACCTCGTATATCACCAGAAGCACGACTGCGGGAAACCGTATCTCCTCAAGTGCCCCCACTGCCAGTACGTTGGAAGACACATGACCCACCTCAGAAAGCACCTGTTTTCAAAACATCCGGAAAAAATAGCGAAAACTTTGCAAAACAAGGTTCTTCTCATTTAAAATAAGCGGCAAACGGCAATCCGTGTTATGATTCGTTGTTATTCTGTAAGTACATCGAAACAAATATATAACTTTGAACATGGAGTATTAATGTTTATTCCGGAAAAGTTGAACTCTACATCCAACTGCCCAGTAATGTATATCTCAAACAGGTTATCTGATTAAAAAGAAGAAAAGTATGATTTCATGAGGCTACTTTTCGGGAAATATTGGACGTAGACTTCTGTGATGGATCTTCAACACTAGGGCGCATTGTAATGCTTCAATTGGCTTCATCTTGGTATATGCATGTTAACTTCATGTTTACCTTTGTTTATGGTGCACAACATCAGGTGCGTAGCCTGAATGAATTCGCCAAACAGTGGAGTTGGTATTGCGAATATCGATAAATTATTATTACTTTATATTTCTTTAGGTTGAAACTACTTCAAATATCACATATCACTCATCTATCACATGCAATCTACTCTTAAAACTCAGAATGGGATCTTATAGTGTGTTACACTATCCTTCACTAAGACCCATCGGTGTTTCAGGTATTAGCATATGGATGGTTAAATTGACTCATCATCCATTCGAAGAAAAAACCGGATTCTTGGATTCATGGCCTGTTCAATACCCAGGACCAGTCAAGACAGAAGTAAACGAAGAATTCGGCGTCCCAGAAAATCCTCTGTCACAAGAAAAGAAAGTATAACAAACCCTCTTGCTCGATATTAAAACAAAGCTGGATTTCTCAAGTTTAAGTAAAACCTGAAGCAACACACAGTACGGCGGTTGGATGAATTGAGATTCCGTATTGTGCACAAACCGCTAAAGACGAAGAACCCCAGAAGAAATGAGGAGCAGTTTGAACCAGTGCCTGATAAAATATGAAGTTAAAGAAAGAGGAATAATGAGACTAATGATTCTAACCTCTGTGTTGAGATGCATGTTCCATCCCTCAATCTTGGAGCTCCACCTCCATGAGCGTTTAAAATACCTTGCGGTAAAATCACTAAGAATCCAGCTACTCGCAAAAAAAAAGTTTTATAACTAGAGGTCCTGAGTGAAATTTGGAAAAACCAATATTTCTATTGAAATTTAGCGAATAACAAGAAGCTTTCAAACTGCTAAGAAAAGAAACCACACGTTTGCCCAGTATGTTCCATAAATGTGAACAGCCCGTTCGATTTCGCTCGCCATATCAACAACTAAATGTAACTACTATTGCTAAATGTTGCTTCTGCAACAAGGAATTGATAGGCAGGCATGTTCTCTCAATTCATTTCATGTCTCATCGTGTTGAAATGTATGACTGCGCCTTATGTCGTCACTTCAGTTCCTGCATTGGTAATCTCAGAACTCATGTGATCGGTAAACATAGAAATGGCATTTTTGTGACTTCTGTGAGGAATCTCGAGGCCTTTTGAGGTTGTATTATTTATTGAAGCCCGCAGTTGTGCACCACGTTACCGTCACCAGCTCGCTAATAATTTCAGGAACGGGGTTAGATACTAAAAAATTGACGGAATTCTGTGCCCACTGTGCAGGTCTTGGATCTCTTCCGATCGACGTGGATTTGGAGAGCTGCGTGGTCAGTCTGGTTCTGTGATCGGCTTCACCTTCCTTCCACAACCTTGGAAAGTTGTAAAGGCTTGGCAAACATTTGAGAGTAGAATGCCACTTCAAAAGCTTTGGTATGAGAATACTGTTCATTTGTTGAAAGGTTTCTAATTTTATGCGTACTTGTACTGTTTTGTTTAATCAGCTTGAATAAACTTATTTTTCATCAGCTGGGTTCCTGTATTTATTTGTTTATTGGACGACTGGTGAGTTTAAATCCTTGAAAAAAGTAATATGAATTCTTATACAAAGTTTTATGAATAAAATTATTATTTTGAATTATTTCGATGTTCTTCGCCTCATAAAAACGCGAGGTACTATCAACAAAAATCTCATGGTAGGTGTTTGTTGGTAGTAGGGACTTCTCCAGAATGATAGCATGTTCATAATGCTTTTGACAAAACGAGAATCTTACATTGTTGTACTAAAATAATACAACGGTCTCCGGTTGAAGTAGAACCTGCCTTGTACTTTGGTCATACCTACCTGCATAAATCGATGATTTAATTATGCTTGTCGAGTTTCATTAGTTGCTATACAATTTAATTGTGAACAATAAACAGTTTGTTCACGAACCGCTACCAATATAATGACCGCCGATCATTTTGCACAGCGTCAAAGAACCCTTAGTTCATTCTTCAAATTCAAGTTTCAGTTGGCTTCTAAATGTGTATTTCATGAAATTGGTAGGAAGCTACCCAATGGTAAACGAAAGAAAAACAAATTAACGAAGGTTGGGAAAATATCAATCAAAAGTACGCACAAAATTACCTATCAACAGTAATGAACATCGCATCGCTTAAATTCTTCCCCGATTAAAATCAAAACAGAATATTTACCCATTTGGTAAAGTCAAGAATAGGAGAAGTTTGAGTGAATGAATTTACCAGAAAATATTATTAGAGATGCACAACTTCAAGCTTGTTTAAAAACCAAAAGCTGTAACCTAAATTTGAATTTTCAACTATTTATTTACTCTGATATGTGTAGCTATTTCAGCCAATTAGAACCCTCATCTGCATCAATGGGCGGTTGAGGACTTGGTGGAAGGCTTATTGGGCATGAGGTAATATTTAGTTCCTTACCTTAACCGTAGTTATTTGAGTCGCATAAGGCATTTTTGTAAATTTCACTAACTTCTCTGAGATAATAATCGATTTAGACGTAAGGTATTTAGACGTAAAGGTGTAATATGAAATAATTACATTCGAAGTACTACGGCAGATTTATCCAACCCTAACTATGGGACCTAATCGAAATAAAATTTCCTTCATCAACACAGCGGACATTTTTCAATATTGGAACTTTGGTTTATCTCGCAGTCATCTTTCGTGATTTGAATTTTTCAACGATTTTGTAGAAATTTTTCCATTTTAACAGAAGATAGTTCAAATCAAGTTCGGCCGTTCTACGAAACACACAACTTTGATATTGAGCTAGAAAAGATCAATTTCACTAGAGATATTCAAAATCAAATGGATCATTTAAACGTGTATTTGATGACATCATACCAAAGGGCGTTGAAAAATTAAAATATTGTTATTAACTGTGTAGCCCCCCCCCCCACCGTTTTTTGTTTGCATTTCAAGTAGCGTAGATTTCAAACACGAATAACAAAAATTACATAAAATAAATCATGTGGCATGAACATCGTACAACATTCCATCGCGGGGTGAGTTTTGGAGCTTCCCCCTTGCATTTTCAGTAAATTTACAGACGCACGTGAATTAATAACTTAACTAAAACTACCTATGTAAACTCTGCCGATTTTAGTTATTACTAATGTAACCATGACAAGAGCTCTTTTTTTTTCAATTTCACATTCGCACGATCTCTTTGTTGATCTATCAAGCTGGAACTTAATACATTTTAAACTTGAGGAAAAAAATCAACAGTTTTCTTGCATATACTTAGCTAGAAGATTTCGTAGAACTGTGCATATATAGGTCTGTTATAGAGCTATTGCCATGAAATTGGCAGTTGTAGGTAGCCCACTGACAAGTGAAACACTTAAATCGCTGACTGACAAATAAAATAACCCTATGCCGAAATAATAATATTGACAAGGCAGACCTTGGCAGAAAAATAAGAAAAGTTGCTAGAATGATTCCTCATGAATTAAATAATAATAATGTAATTCTGGTGTAGGTTACCATTAAGACATTATGGGCTTGGACACTCATGTACGCCTAGTGTACCTAGTTACAGCATACTACAACGACAGTCAGATCTTGCCGACTGTACTAGGGACTCCCTGCGTTCTACTCCTCCTTTTCCTATACCTTTATTAGTGCAAATTTCTTGAGATGTATTTCCTTTCGATGAGATAACGTTACCGTGGAGCTTCTTTGTTCGTCAAACTGCAGGTTGGACGTGCAGCGGTTGCCTCAAAGTCTACAAGCACCGCGCCAGCCTTTGCACTCACCAGAAATACGAGTGTGGAAAAGATCCTTCTTTCAAATGCCCCAATTGCCGATATGCTACCAAACGGAAGACCTCCCTCAAGAAACATTTGTCTGGCCACTGTCCTAATCTTCCTGGGAAAATATTCTGACTGTCCGCGAAAAGCCTACTTTCGAAATCAGGCGTTGGTCCAGTCCTGAAGCTCAAAAACTGGTGAATATCCATCTTGAAATTGATTTAATGTTTTGTTTGAGAATCTTCCAATAATTTCATCTACAGTTTCAAAAGAAAAAGTGATTCCAGCCGAGTGTATACTATAAGTCACAATACTATAACAGATGGGTAAAACATTATCAGTTATAGCAACCTTGAATACTTTTTGTACCTTTAAAAACGACTTTCGAAGAGACAGAAGACATCATGCTACTGAATAAATCACTGCTGCTACCTGTACATCAGTACTAATTTCTGTTTCGATGGGTTTCCAGACGGGTTGAGGCTAAGAGCTATTGTGATTACTACTATAACGCCTGTTCGCTAAAAATTGTTGACGCCTTCAGATTCAGGACCGCTCTTGGTAGCCGAGTAGCATAATTACATAATAAGTGAAAACGGGATTCGTTTTGAGGCTCAACATCTAATCACCGATTGGAATCACTTCTTTTTAAATTTTTGTTTTTGTCTAGATTGTCTTTATTTTAATTTGATTGAGGCTAATGGAAGTAATTTTGTGTGCTAGTCAATCTACTCTATCCAATACTGAAGACAGTGTTAAATCACTCCATATCTGCCCCCTCACTAACAAGAAAGCTCCCAATATTCGTTCGAAACGAAGCTTTTCATTTGATCGCTTCAAAGAAGCCAATTGCCGTAAAAAACCAACCTTGGTTTTAGTTTAAAAAACGATTGTGTAAATACGTACAACAATTGGAAACATTTAAAAATAAATTAAAAGTTAATTTTTATGTTCATTCTTAAACAATAATAGAAAAAACTAGTTGGTAGAAAGCTGTAATATTTATCACTAAGTTCTTTGGAGTGACTTTACATTGTTTTGAACGTGGATTGACCTTATCCAAATACTCCTCAGTTCTGACCTTTCCTTAAATCTATCTTAAATTGGTACTTGCTATACTGAAAATGCAAATTTTGTTTCATATTCTTGTTCAAGGTTGACTCTAAAGATGCTTCGGAACATCTTCAGGAAGCGAGAACGACAGTACCGTCGCTCTCATGGAAAACGTAAACTTTTAAGTTGTGATTAGTGAACCTGAACATATGTTGGCTTTCTAACGCCGGATAAAATGCTTAAGAAGAGACAATTATTGTAAATAAAATATATGTTTTTTCTGATGGGTGGTTTATGTGTGACGGTATATTTATAGGTACACACCTACCTACATGAAATACGAGGAAATGTATTTGATCTATCTTACAAAATGCTATAGTTAGTTATGTATCGTTACATCGTACTGTACGTAGTGTCAGTAAGCGATAATTTGCTGACAAGTATAGTTTCATTTGCAAAAGCGTATAGATAGGTTCCTTATAGATGGTCCAAGTTGTTGACTTCACAGTAGATTTGTGTTGAGGCGTTAGTTGGTCTTCGTGCATTTAGTTTTGCTGTTGAGTTTTTAGCTGATAGAACTATTCATTACTTCCCTTACCGAATGGAAAGTTTGAGAGAATTGAGAAGATCAAAATTCATTCGTTTTGGGACATCGCGCTTAGCATTATACAAATGTATTAGAACGTTAGTAGCAATTTTAGACTTCGAGTGTATTGTTCATGAGAATGGTAGCAAATAGGATACACTTGGTCGTTAGTAGAGTTGAAGTCATGTTGGTACATATCTCTTGGTAATACTCTCTGTATCTTTTTCTAGTAGTTTGAAGAATAATTTTCGTGAACTCTGTATTTCTCAGCTCCACAATGTTTAGTTTTTGTGAATTATCGGGCTCTGCAAGACGAACCATTATGATATGGAAATATTATAGATAATTATGTGTCGGACATCACATGATCTTGATTGTCAATATGTCTTGAATGTCCGAAAACACCTCAAAATTACTAAATTTTGTGGATTTAAAGTTTTTTTTTTTTTTTCAAAATAGTTATCGACGTTAAATATAATTTTTTTGTGCTACTTGTGCATGTCTCCATTTTTTCATGCGGCATTATTGTCGAATTCTTTTTTATAGCCATCAGAGAAGAAGATCTATTCCGTAAACGCTCTCCGAACTTTTCCTTGGAAGAAAAATTGTTGTTCCTGACGATATTCCGCCACTTCTGTTCTGGCGCCAACAAAGGGGGCAGCTCCTACAGAAGAAGAAAGGGGATGGCTTGGGATGAGGTGGTGTTCGAGTTCAACCGCCAAACAGCAGCTGGGATCGCCAGGGATAAAGAAAATCTCAAAAATCTGTGGGAAAACTTAGTGAAGCGAGCAAAAAAGCCCAACTGGGCAGACACGAAGGAAGAAGCCACTTTGTCTATCGTTATGGACATCTTGAGGCAGAAAGAGCAGAAGAAATTAGTTAGTAACACAAATATGACGTACGGGTCTCTATCAGAGAAAACTGATTGTACACTTTTACGTAGGAGTAGCCTGTCAGAGTTGCCCTGACGAATCATTTATGCATGGATGATAAGTGCGATCATTTTTTAACAAGATGATCATCGGCGGGACTGAAATAAACTGGGCGATTAATATTTTTATCCAATTGTTGTCTTTTAGTAAACATCACATCATGATTCTCGAAGCATTGTGATTACGAACGACAAAATTTGAGTATTAACGTGAAAGTCGATCTTATCACTTACTAATATGTCAAGGACGGAGTTGAGTATATTTTTGCCGCTGTTGAAACCTATTATAGCCATTTTGTTACAAAATTATTTTTCCCCCTTTAGTGATCTGTGTTTGTGATACATGATAATTTCTCTGGGAATGACGAATGTGTGAAGAAAAACTTGTTTAATTAATACTGTAATTTCTATATTTTTAAATTAAAATACATTCTAAAGTATTTGAATTGTCTTCCTTCTTAAGGGAATTGCTATTTGTTTTATACTTATATTTAATTTTGTACCTATTCAATCAGCCTGAACATGGGAAGAAAGTTGTATGTTTGTTGTAGAATTAGTTGTATCTTCATTACTCAACTTGTTAATTAATTTATTGTTATTACAAGTGAACAAAGTGTGTAATTTTTCGAAAATAAAACATTATGTTGTAACTAATTCATTGAGAAATTAGGAGGTGCTCAACGACCTGGGGAAATATTTCGGTTATGTTCTTCCAATTTTCCAACTATGTTAAGAATTGGATTGGATATTCAATACTTCAATTTTCCTGAGGTCACCTATTCACTAAAAATGTTCAGTAATAAATAGATGGAAATGAAATCAGAATATGCATCTTCAGAAAACTCTATTTTTTCCTTAAAGTATGAAACTGTTCAACCCGAACCGTAGCAACCTACAATAATTGTACAATAATAATTACTAAACCAACAATAATTATTTGAGATAATGATACAGCGTAGGTGAGTTCTGCAAAATAGATTCAAATCATGTTACTGACTTCAATTCAGTTTGGAAAGGAAGAATAAGAACACATTCAGAATGCAGAATGCAAAGTATGTATCGCTGATTCTTGAGGTAAACTCCTGGAACGATTTTGAAACAATTCTGTTTCAAGGATAAGTGTCATTCTGCTGAAGTAAAGCATAGTCATTCTGCTGAACTATAGCATCTAAAATGGTCATAGTTGACATATGTCAAAACGTCAAAACTAAATTTGCTTTGACTCCAATATTTTGGTTAACAAAATTACCGAAACATTTTAAAATTTCAATCCGTTTCGGCTCACTATATGCTGTGTATGCGTATATGTGTATGATAAGTTCCGTTTCGGACAAGATAAGAATCTGTTCTTTGCCTAAATCATTCAACTGCGCTTAAGAAGGAATGACCAAATATTGCGAAAAATAGTATATTTTCTTATTTATTAGTTGGGGATGGTTCATTAGAAATCTTCGTGCACAAAAGCAGGAAAAATCTCTTGAATTTTTACCAAGGAGCGTTCTAACGGAAACGGACCTGTAGTAGGTATTTGGGGGGAGAGGGGTTTTCAGAAGTGTTGAGGCCATAAATACCCTTATAATGATTTGAATTGGTTTCTGTTACAATATATTTTTCGCTCTATGTCATGTTTCATATTTCCACAGCTATTAAAAGGGGTTCTGGTGATGACTGTCGCAAGCGCTCCGCGAACTTCACTGCGAACGAGAAATTGCTTTTTGTCAAAATACTTAGGAAGTTCTCGAACATGGTTTTCGGTGGTAGGAATGATAAAGCGACTTGCTACAAGAAGAAGTTGGCATGGGATGAAGTCGCTTACACGTTTAACAGTGAGTCCACCGACAGCGCCGAAAGAGATGTAAGTAGCCTCAAACACTTGTGGAGCAACCTCATGAAACAAGCTAAGAAGACTGGCGGCGTGGACACTCCGGACGAGCCTTGCTTATCCGTTGTGATGGACATACTGATGCGACGACCTTAGCAAAGAACTCCATTATCGACACAATAATTTGTATCGACCTGAAAAGCTGTGCAATAAAAACCAAATCTCACTAAAAAATGTCCTGTGATTTTAATTATATCAAACTCAGATAGAGTTGAACTTGCATCGAATTCATTTTTCTTTATTGCTACATTTATGGATTAGTTTTGTTCTAAATCTACGAAGTTTTCCGAGCCTTGTACTAACTTTTGGGAAGTTATACTTATATTTGTGACAAATATATGCTTTGAACTGTCTTCAAACGTTTTTGTTTCAAGTCAACCAATGCTCTGGGAAGTATGCTACCTAATATTACTATGATCAAGCTTCAAGGTTTTCGCTTCCACAAATCGCGGGTACTATGGAATTATTCCGTTGTCAGTTGTTTTATGCTGGTTCTATGTGTCTCACAGCCTATTTGAGGAGTTGGCCAAAATATAGTATCTGACTATACAACAGTTGAATTCGTGTTGGTTGAAAATACACTTGTACTTCAGTGTTGAGGGGTTGTTGATTGGAATATCCCTGAGCTTATGGAAAATGAGGATGTTTTTAAAGGTCGTTGAGTGCTGATTTCTCATGGTTGCCGACTAACACTTCTTTGCAACTTCGGTGTCATCGAATCTTGTTGAAGTACGTAGGCAATTAAGGTTCGATCAATGAATACTGATCCCAACCAAACAATGGAAACCAAATACAATGCTTGCTAGGCAGGATAAAGCATCCTTACTCTGTTCTTGAGAAATGGGCACAAAGTTCGCTGTTAAGTCACAAATCACGCCACATTTGGCAAATCTTCGTTTACGTTGCTGTTCCAACTCAGTCTCAAGATGGTATGTGAGATATGTATGGTGTACTTCATTATTGTCGGCATAGGAGCGATTACTCCTCCCACCCCCTTATTTTCTTGTCTTGAACATTCGTTCAACCAAGTTTCCCTTGCATCAGTAACAATATTTCTGTTACGACATAGCTTGTTACTGATGGTAACCACGAAATCTATTGCAATCGTAAGTAGTTATTCTTTGAAAATAAATGGAAAACTATTTCAATAACTGAAGCGACTTTTCACTACTTCATGCTCAGTAGATTTCTTTCGGGTCTTTTCGTCCTTCATCCAGCAATGTGCTTCTTTGAAACTGACAAATTAATTTTACAGCTTTCGCCCGTCCTCGCCTACCAAATTACACCGCAGAAGAAAAAACTTTGTTCATTGAGATACTTGAAAAACATTCGCCACACAACAACAAGGCTTTCTGTAACGGAAGGTGGACTCTGAAACAGAAAATTTGGAAGGACGTCGCGGAGGATTTCAATCGCCTTACTACTAGATCCGTATTTAGGGACGAAAACGCTCTTCGGAAATTGTATAAAAACATGAGGTGGAGTGCTCGAGTTAATGCCAGCCAAGGCACGCTGTGTCCCATGGATGTGAAATTTATGAAACTATATGAAACTCTCCCGTCAAACTGATCTTGAAAGACTGCTGGGGTGGATTCTTGTATTGTACAAAATATTTTACAATACAGTGTTTAGTACGCATTTTACTACTTCTTGCTGATGTATTTCGCTATCAAATACACCTCCACAACGTAAAAGGGTTACATAATTGGAAGAGAATTGATGTTGTAGATTAAAAAAACAATTTCATGTGATGTAAAATTATCGACTAGGTTTGGATTGGATGTGTGATATTTGATAACTAGGTGGGACCTTCATTTGAATGTATTAAAAATACTCATATTTACTTACAATTCAGATCGTATCTACGGGAAAAGGGTACTTTCACAGAAATTGATGACAATTGAGTGAAAGAATATCGACGGTGGTTTTATAATGAAATTTCGAATTTTGATGCTGGTGCGGTGTGAAAAGGAGAAGCAACACGTTTTCTATTGATGAAAATTGAGCTATTCGCGATTTCTTCCGTTTTATTTCCATTGATTGTTTTTCTCCAAAATTTTCTTAGTGGTGATCCGTTTCAAGATATTTTAAAACCATTTCCGGAATTTAAAAAAAATCTTTGAATTTATCAATTTTGATGAGTATTACTCTAAAAATTGTACCAACTACGAACTAGAATATTGAAAAGAAAAATGATGCAGGAAATGGCTGTAAAACATACTAACATCGATAAAAATGTAAACGACTGTTAAAATCTGCAAATTCGTACCGCTGAACAACACTTAGAAAATATGCTTTGCCACACATTTAATATCAACAATTCATTTGCCCATGAAGTGCTCAAATTTTAATCAATGTAATGTAAATAACACATGAAGAATTACGAAAATTCGTTGATTCGATCAAGTTTTATATCTGGAATGTTTTTATATTTCATTAACCATCATGTATCTACCAGCTCTCTCTCCTGATGTAAATGTTTCAAATAAATGAAGATAAGGACGTTTATTGGTAAATTTGGTGTGATGTATCAATCGTAAAAACTAACAACCTGAGTGTTTACATTACAGTTTCGAGGACCCGCAACCCGAATTTCACATCTGGTGAAAAAGTGCTGTTCATCAATATACTAGAAAAATACTTGACCGTCTCAGCAAATAAGATGTACTTCAACGGGCGACTGAACCTAAGAGACCACATATGGAAGAAAGTAGAGTCCGATTTCAATTTTCTAACCAGCTCCAAGGTCTACAGGGGGAAAGACACCTTGAAAAAACTGTATTCGAACATGAAAACAACGGCCAAGTACAATATGGCTAACGGGTCTTTGTGCCCCTTGGATAAAAGATTCATGGACGTCGTTACAAAACACTCTACACAAAATTGTATAAATATGTCATAACATACCTACTTGTTTTACAGGGTATCAGGTGCTATTTTCAACTTTCGGATGAAACTTCTTTATTGTTGCTTATTCAAAGTTGTTTAAGTCTATTTATCTGTTATTCGAACCGTCAATTCGATTATAAAATTTTGATTATTTTTTTTTTAAATTTTGTTAGGAATAGTTTTTATTCATTTTCTTAAGAATGTAACACGACCATGACAGTTCTCTATCTTTCTAAATAGAGACAGTTAATAGTGCTTACACAAATCATCAATTATTCTTGAACAGCAAAATTAGAGTAAAATACTTACGTGGATACGTATCATAATTTGTATTAAACAGGGGTATACATCTATTTTTTATTTGTTATTGTAGCTTAGATTTGGTAGATTTTGATATTTCAAACGGCATTAAAAGTTACCTTGGTACGAAAGAAATATTCGTTGACCATTTATGTTTTTCGTTAGCCAAAGTAATGGTTAACTGTCTTTACATTGTTGTCATTCGGTTTTTCATCTTAAAACTGATGATATTTGAGGTCATTGCTACAGTTCTTATTTGAAATTGTTGCTTCTCGATTTAATGCCTCACGTCTTTATGATTGTCAGTATTACCTACTGTGCCTTATAGCGTAAAAAGGAGTTTAATAATGTTGTGTTTGTTTTCACGGACGTTTTAAAAGACACGTTTAATCGTCTTAGCTCTTAATACCTGTTTTTGGTACAATGTTTAAACTATCTACTGGCATGCGTGACCATCGTGCCTGACAAAATCCTCATTGTTTCACAATAGTTGTACCAATTTTCATTAGGAAAGGTTAAACGGAGGGGGCTAAAAGTGATACATCTCTATTTCTTCACCGGTTTCATCTGAATGTATCGAATATTTGAAAAACATTCCAAGTTTAGTCTAGTTGTGGAATGAACCTCGGAAATTTTGATTTTATTTAGGTGGGGACTGGAGGGGCAATAGACAATCCATTCAAGCACCGTTCATACCCGTTCATTGCCGATTTTCTTTAATATTTCTCATTTGATCTAAATATGGATCTTATTTCTGATCATTGAAATTTGATCATGGAGGGGGGTGGTTATATAGTGATATCTTTGGTATTTTCATATTTTTTGCATTTTTTCGAACCCAAGTTCGGTTTAACAAATCTCTCTAAACTAAAATTTTGAATTAAATTTGGGGAACGGGAACGGCGGGTGCAATGGCCGGTCCATTCAAGTGCTGCTCATACCTGGTAGAATTATCAGCCGATATTCGTGCTTTTTTGTTCGATTAAGAATTTGTTGTAGTGTTTATAATTGATTATGTTTATGTGTATAGTTTATGTTGATAAGTGTAATGACATTCTTCCGGACGTAGGGACGCCACAGTAGTGCATACATTACTTACCAATATGTTTAATTTCGTTTTTTCTCAAAATTTCAATTTTATTTATAATGTTATAATTATTTCAATACATGTCAAAAGTGCTAAATGTTTATTAACTAACATTTTGACGAATATTGACACATATTTTGTATTAAATATGTTGATGAAGACTGCTAATCATGTGTTGTTTATCAATGTACATCACAAAATTGGTTTGAAATGGCGGAAAAGAAGTGTGCTCAATATAGCCGCAGCATAATCGGCCAAAGCCCTCGTGACGAAATTTTTCTCCTCGCACCGGGTGGATGGTTGACCGTTAAACAAACGTAGAATAGTTAATTTATTTGTTTTCCCCCGCACTGGTTCGTTATTCAACTTATGGAAATTTCTCATGGATACGACTATATGGTATTCTACGTTTGTAAGTGAAAGTTCCACAATTCTGCGATAATAATTTGATTATTTTTACCCTTTTTGATTAAGAAAGGGGACCAGAAGTTGAGTAGAAACGGTATTGTGAAAGTCTGATGTGATCGAAGCCGTTTAGATAAAGATGAAGTGATACGAGTAATTCAATAATGGATAGATGAAGTTTGCGACGTGTTTTTCGTTGACTTATTGAATCGCTATCACAATTATTTAATGTTTAAACGAAATGTTTATTACAAATATCCACGAATCTATTTTGTTTGGTCCGTCTGGTCTTTGATTAATAAGTGGTTCTGTGGTTTCCTAATGTAGTAAGCATTTTCATTTGTTTTCCAGATACCAGCAAACGAAGTCCTAATTTTACTCCGAGCGAAAAATTGCTCTTGGTGAACGTGATTCGGAAGTACTGGAGTATTTTAGAGTCGAAAAATACGAAAACTGAGACTAACGTACTAAAAGTTGCAGTTTGGAGACAAATTGAAATCACGTTCAATGAGAGAGCGCGTCCGTTTGCGACTCCTTACAGGAAAGGGATTGTTTTAAAGAGACTTTACAAGAACATGAAGAAAATGGCTAGAAAAGAAATGTTGGGATTGACGGAACGCTCTTTGAAGGTAGGTTCTCCTGAAAAATCTCTGATGAAGCTAATAGAAGAATCCATCGCTGTTGTTGGCGTGCCAGAAAGTCAGGATGATTATAAAACAAACGTTCCTTCCAAAGAACCACCTATTCAATCGGGAAGCGATCCATTTGAAGTAAAAGTCGAAGAATGACATGTACAACATCCAACCAGATTTGTCTCATTCTCGTACTCACACACTAATTCGTGTTAAGACATATTATTATTATTTTCCTATTTGGGAAACTTGTTTGTTGTTGTTTAGTATGTATAGTTCGTAATCATGTGTTTTAGCGTAGGACATCTTTCAACTATCAACTTCCGATCAGCAAAATACATTATGATATGTCTCGAAATATCGATAATGACAGTTAACCCAGTGCGTTTCACGTACCACCAACCGTTACAAGGGAGTTTAATCTCCTCAGTTTAATCCCTCCGAAAATCGCTCACCACTCGGGAGGTAGTATAATTTGAGGAACAAATTATTAAAATATTTATAAATTCAAGTTTACTCGTTGAAATCATGCTGATTTACTCCAAAGCATTTTTTTTCGAACAAGAAGAACCAAAGAGTTTTTTTGTTGATACAAAAGAACGCTTCTCCATTTCGTGGTGTCAAATGAATGTTTGATTTTAGTCACTGTGAAATGAGGAAGCCAACTGTATGCGTAGGAAATGTAGAAGGTTGTATGTCTGTACCTCCGCACTAACTTCGTTTCTTCTTGAGGACTCAGCTGGGTCATTAAGGCTATGTCCCAGGTTGGTAGTGGATTCTCCGATCAGAAAAATGGCACGTTATCAAACGTATTTGGGATACCCGAGTATTGTTACCGCGCAGGACGTTTGCCAGAATCAGGAGGATTATGGAAATCATAAACTCATGAACACAAGCCAACAGAAGGACATGCCAACTATACAAGCTTTATTCTTTTCCGACCAGAGATTGTAGTATCAACAGGTAGATCTGGAGGCATGATGCGAATAAAATTATTCTCTGATATCTGATGAAAGGTTATGCTTTCAGTTTATACATTTTATCATTGAATGATTTCAATCTCATTCGCGGCTCTACATTACCCACCTTGAAATATACCATGTACCTATGTTTTAAATTATTCAAAACTGCTTCGGATTCGGTGCCCAGGCCAAGTTTCGTCACACAAGCTTAATGTTGATAAAGGTTGGTAGTTTCATTTTTTAAAAAGAAAATTGGTACCCACATTGACTCGCAAGAAATCTATTTTATTATTTCGAGCAATTATTGTTGTTATCCATGTACGAGTACTATTTCACAAAATGTTGGATTTTCCGAAATTTTTCTTCAAATGATGTAATACTGCTCAGATGAGTTCCTTTGTTTATCGCATAGGTACTGGTGGTCCTCTAAAACAATGAGTAATTTTTACAGTGACCAGAAACCGGAGTCCTAATTTCACTCCTGAAGAAAGGTTCTGATTAAGGTAGTGTAAATATTTGGGCAACGTAGAGTCCAAAAACCAGATCAATGAGACAAACCAGTTGAAGAATGCAGCTTGGTGCGGCATTGAAAAAGTATTCAATCAAAAGTCACGTTCTTTATCCGCACCTGACAGAAGCAATGCAGCCTTGAGAAAACTACATGACAATATGAAAATATCGGCAAGAAAGGACCGAAAGGGATTCCCAGGTTACGAGTTGAAGATTGGCTCTTCGGAGAGGACGCTGCTGAAATGAATAGAAGAATCCACTGTTGGGATCGAGTAAATAAAGAGTTTGATTAAGAATTGACGTATAGAAAATGACTGGGATCAATTTTCAATAATAAACTTCATGTCAAGATATAATGCATATCAATATCATGTAAATCACTTCATATCAATATAATGCAATAATAAACGTCATGATCGGTGGTGTAGTTTTGTAACCAAAAATCTCCTATTAGTACATCGGAAGTATTAGTCATTCTTGTTAATTTTAGTACTCTCTTGTACCCATTTACTTTTGGAACAACCGTGAGACTGTTATGTAATGAAATTAGAGGTAAATACCGATCGTATAACTCAACAGTTACACCCGTAGTTACCTATGTATTAATTGTATAGATTTTCAGGAATCTATTTCAAAGGGAACCAACTTAAGGGTATAGTTTAGCGAATTGGATTTCTCCATTCGAAACGTCCTTAACCTTATCTTGCTGTAATCGATTCTTTGAACTTCTTATTTCATGCAGAATCTGTTGAATTGTTTTGTTATTTGTAGTGTCAGAGGCAATCTAAATCAGTCAATGTTCTTTGTAGTTTTCAGGAAACGAAGTCCAAATTTCACTCCGGAAGAAAAAATGATTCTCCTGAACATTCTTCGTAAGCATTTGGGTGTTCTAGAATCGAAAGATCTGACCAGATTGACCATCGCGGAGAAGAACGCTGTATGGGGTGAAATCGAAGTGGCATTTAATCAGAAGGTACGTTCTCCGGTGGCTCCCTACAGGAACAAGATGGTATTGAGGAATCTTTATGAAAATATGAAGAAAGTGGCAAGAACGGCGCGAATGAGAGCGCCTGGATACGGAATGAAGATCGGTGCTTCGGAGAAAAATCTGCTGAAATTGATCGAAGAATCCGTGACGGGAATTAACGTGCCAGAACCCTGGAATGAATCATCAATCATGACGAATGAACCTACTCGTCACTCACAAATGAAATCTGAGTGGATTTAAATTCCAATCAAAACCAAGTGCGAAATAATAACATTAAATCGATAAGTTTCGAAATTTGGCTGAGACGCTGGGGTTTACGCGAGTTTTGCTTGTAACAAATTTTCCGATTCGAGTAAGAGACATGGAATGTGATCATAAAAGATTAGTAGTCGTCTGTATTATGTTGAAGGGGAGTTAAGCGTTGAACTGGTAAAAATTCTGCAGAAGATGCTCTTGGATTGAATGAATACACCGATGCACTGAAGGTTCTCCACCAATAGCGAATTATGCATTCGTGCTTTGACTTGTGATAGTGTAGATATCTACATACTAAGTGATATTTGAACATTCCATCGAGTATTCAATTGTTGTCAGTGAAATTTTAAGTAAGTATCAAACATGTAAAACTACAATAAAGTGTACAAATTTATCAAAGTGTTGATATTTCCTGCTAATTCAAATAAAGTCGCACCATGCAGCTCAAGTATTTATTAGTTGATGGAATATCTCATTTTAATGACAGAGAATGTCACACAGACATCATTTTCAAATAAAGTGATTTTTATCTAAAAAAAAAAAAAAAAAAAAAAAAAATTCTGATATTAAGTCCTGGTGAATTGAATGGATCCAAAATGTTGCAATGTGGTTTTTGGATCGGTGTAACACCCTTCTGTTTTCGTGGGATTTCATTTTACGAAGAATTTTGAAACGGAAACAATATATAAAGCATCACAAAAAAAAAAAAAAAAAATGCACACCCTTTACTTTGTTTTAAGGCTTTTATGCATCATTTCAATTTAACAAAATTAAATCACCTGCTACCTGTAGTAATCAAGGAACCAGTAGTAATTTGGAGAAAATATATTTAAAAGAAACTCTCCAAACGAGGAACTTGTGAAAATATTGAACATCTTCTAGGAATTCACTTAACGCAAGCACTTAACTGGTAATGTGTATTGATTGTAGGTGTGACGAACTTGGCAGACCTGAATATCTCTCTATTTTACTATAGGCATTCTGACGTTTGAGTATCTTTGATGGTGTTAGAGTAACAGCTTTTTACTCGTACTAATTATTTAACCAAATCACATTAAAAATTGCTTACGACTTCTCTTCAACGTTTCCCGAACAAATCTTAAATTGTTTCTTCCATATGTTAAGAGTTTGTACATAAAATGTTGGTACATGGGAGCTGGCTAGTCAAAATTAATCTCCTTATATTTAATGCTGGTAGTTTGACAAAGGTTCTAAGACATGCTTTTATTCGTTGTCCGTCTCCTCTTGGAAATAAATTTCCCGCTAAGCATATTTTGTACATTCCAACCACGAGTATATGAACATTGTAAAAGAAACTTTCTGACTTTTTTTCATTTCAGATTTCAAAATACCGATAGGCTCAGAATGTGGACAACTGGTTGCTTTTAATGGAGTTCGAGGAGGAACGTTGTTCACCGACGGGTGCGGAAAAGTGTACAGGCGAGTCCGATCGAGCCTCAATTTCATATACTTGAGGTAGGCAATTGACGTAAAATCCGAAATTGATGTAAAAAGAAAAGAAAAAAAAAGTGACGTACCTTAGAAGTGGTTTAAAAGGTTGAGATTGACTTTCAAACAATGTCGTAAACCACTGGCTGAACCTCTTTGTCTACATTGTATTCTCACGGCGCCCACAGGTGTGTAAGGAAGAATTGCCGAGGGACTGGGTCTGTTGATTTATGCAATTCGAAGCCCAGAATGCGTCATATAACGGCTCATCAATGCGTCACATCTCCGAGCGTATGGCAGTCGGCTCAGGTTCAATCACTTGAAATCGTTGACGTGAGTATTACTGCGAGTGATGTTATAAGTACTGTGCAGGTTATTGCAATTTCCAAATTGTCTTAGCCGTCAAGTCATTTTATCAATTGCACATCTTTGCAGAAATGTCCATGAAAATGACATCACAGCCATGAGTAATACCTTCGCAATTTAGCCGTTTCCTGAAAGTAACTTCTGCTTATTTGTTTCAGAATACTTGTTGGCCAAACCAACTGAAATTGAGTCCAGATAGATGACTGTAGTTGCAGACTACTTACACAGATCTACTCATGAATACAATAGATTGTGTATGCATGGTACCAAAGTTCGTGATGTATTCGTCAGAACCCTGTCTCTGCTTAGCATCGATTATGGCAAATAAAACTAATAGCTGAAAAAATTCCTTTGTGTTTATGATCGGAGGGTAAAATTAATTCTCCCCCTACAGTCACTTTTTAATATTGCACACTCTTAAAAATCTGTAATTGTAATTTTGTGACAATAAAAATAATTTTGCACTTATTTCATTTGAATAAATATATTGTTTTTCATAACGTTGCATTGCATATTCCAAAATAGCTTATTCAAGAATAATTAGGCGCTTTAAACAGATGCCTATTCAATTAATTATGCTTATCTTTAGTTACGTTGGTTAATAAAGTCTAATTGGTCAGAAAATTATTTCATGTTACAATACTCCAATATGAAATATTGTGATTCAGTTCCGCTATGAGCTCTTATTTTGTTGGACCCATTGTCTTCATTACGTGTCAATGTGTGAAAATTTGTCACGCAAACGACAAAATCATCAATTCAATTTTGTTTTAGTTCATGTGTGATAAATTTCTTCCTCTAAAAGAGGCTCAAACGAAGTCACATAGTTTGGTGTTCCATTCATTAATTGCTTATGTGCAATAGCTATGGATGAAAACACTTGGGATCTACCACTAACGCATTTATTCCAAGTTTTTTTCCGGATAGTATTGTGCCCAATCGAAGAGACCCAAGGTCCAGATGAGGTATGTGAGTCTTTGTTTAATTGAACAGTCTGGATTTGGGACCACATAAGTGAAACGCGACGGTATTGGGACCGTGACGCAACTGGTTTGTGTGAATGGCATAAGTTGAGTAAGTCTTTTTGGCGAACTACCTCGGATGTATATGTTTAGTAGGATGATCAGGACACGGGCAGATGATAAAGCTGAAATATGATCAAAGCTTGATAACTACTTGCAAGGGGGATCCTAACCTATGCAATCACCCATTCAAGTAAGTACGCTCTACGTTTGACGTTACTTAACTTCTCTAATCACTTGAGAAAAGGTTCGTTGGAACGCCTAACCCGTATGGCCAAGGATATGGCTTAATGAAATGGAACAGGCTTGAGGTAATGGCTTAGAATTCAACTTTGGTGCTCTACCAAACCATGTTGACAATAGGCGATGTTTCCAACCACATCGGTGTTACTATACACAAATAACCCACAAATGAAAAAACTAGAAATAAGAGAAACTGAGTCTGTTTCTACGGATTTGTTCTGTATTTTGGTAGGCAAAACAATGTTAATGAAGGGTTATCAAAACACTCTGTACTAAAGGAACCAACATATGCATAGTGAACGAAACGCCTAAGCTCTGACGTGATGACAAATCCTTCGCGATTGCGGAAGCCTATCACCCCCCATGATCCTAAAGCCGCTACTGCCTGTGTTGTAGCTCAAGTCGTGGTGTCGCTAAACCGGTTAATAGGACGACCGTATTTGTTTGTTGTTTGCTGCTCACGATTCATTCTACATTCTGAGTAGCTCCTTTGTGGCCTTGGTTTTGGGCTTAGCCTCTTGCGTTTTCTATGGGGTAATTTCCTCATTTTCCCTGCACTCATAATTCATTATTGACACATCAACATTGGCTAAAAATTATGAAAGTAAGCCGGTGAGCTGTGACCGGTGTAAACGGTATTCCACAATCACGATACGTATCCATGACAAGGTTTTATTTTTCAAAATGAAACATTAAAAAAAAAATCTACTTACTCACAAAAACTACAGTTTTGTACCGTAGGCTTGATTGATGGTTTAATAAGGTAGACATTTTTTCATACGACATATTTTGTATTATGTTTTTATTTCAAATACGGTTAAATTTTCGAAACATTCAATAATTCTTTTACAATTGATGAATATTTCGTTTTATCTTTATCTATGTATTTGCGTCGGTACGATCAAGATTTGTTGTTTAGGGAAAAATCCATTAACAATTATCGGTAGAATTTCATGCCTCATACTGCTTTCTTCTCTCCATTTAGTGATTTTCAATTTATAACCAACCGTAAATTTGTGATGAGGTTTTGAGTAAAACTGGTCGGATAAACAAATTTAAATTAAAAAATGATATTTCACATACCAGCTCCGGAAACTTACCTCTCTGCCTTTAATTGGGATACCAGACGAAAAGCCTATTGGGTAGCAATGTCTCTTCTCAACCTTAACTATAAACGATTTCAAGCCGTCTTTAAAACGAGTTCGATTGAAGTCTCCTAAAGCACGTTCAACTCAGGGTTGATTGCTTCTTCTAATTTGTACCGAGCAAGTTTAAACTCTTAGACCATTTTCAGCAGACGTACATCGTAACTAATACGTCTTGCGTTACCTTTACTTTGGCTTATGGCTTAGTTGAATTTAAAGGGCTAACGTCCAGACGGCTCCGTCCCCCGGCAGGAGAGGACAAGACTAAAATCAGCAACATTTTCAAGCGACTACATCAAACCTTTATTCTAAATAACACCCATTTTCGGCTTTGGCTTCAGTACCATTCGAAGATGATGCGGCGTTGAATCAAGTTGATCGAAATTGAGGAAAGTAGAAGTCTGGGATGGAAGAACAATCAAGTGGTTAAAATATTCCCTCAAAAATTGATCAGTCCCAGATTAAGTTTAATAACAGCCAAGTCACCACTCCTAGTTCATGCTATGTAAAGTCCACTAATCGTGTTTTTCAGATGTCATTCAGAGTAATTCCTCAACCTCAATACCTTCAATCTTAAAAATTGCCTTTCCTTTTTTCTTTCATTTTACGAATAATTATAGTTCATGTATATCATTAAGTTAATGGCACTTAGAATGGTAGGTACGAAAAAGTCCTACATATAGTTCATGTTTCGTTAATATGTTGGCAGTATATTGCAAAAGAGAGAGTGAAAACAAACATGCGAAACCCAACTGTGAATGCTACCACATAAATAAATTGAGTTATAAATCCAGTTGTCTCTATACAATTTTTTTTACTGTAATTGCTTAAAACGTCCCTATCAAATAAGTTGATTGATATCATGTAATCCATTCTACAGAGTAATTAACCACTGTAACAGTTGTATGTGTGCGCTCCAATTATGTGAAACTATAGTAGCAATAAAATATTCACCTACTTTGAAGAATTATTGTGTCTTTGTTCATTCCCTGCATATTCATATAATTAATTTTTGTGAGCGGTATGATTTCGTAGAACACTGTGGTTGGTTGAGTCACTACTTGAAGTTAGAGCACAATTGATATATCACTTATGTTTCAAGTTGGCAACTTCATCAAGAAGTTCTTCTAAAGCAGGGGTGTCCATTCGGCCGACGTGGGTTGTCGGAATCAGGATTAGTTCCCCTCAAAGTGTCACTATTGAAATCCGTCAATTCTGCGTTCAAATTCTTACGGATTTTAAAATGATTTATTTTGTATGCTGCCCTCCTAAATCAGAGCTGGTGTTGTGATTTTTCCCTTGTGTGTTCAACTATCATCGATGCTATTGATTTATCTCTGTCTAAAACAATGGCAATTCATCCTTTAAATAATGTATTAGCCGGGGTCCTCTAGAATCCCATGATTTTGCTTGGGGATACTGTTCCCAATTCATCATTCTATTCACCAACAGGCCGTAGGCTGATACTAGATGCTGGAGTTGAGGGCTTTTTCTTGCAGCAATAGTGAGTTGGTTGCTACTGTTCCTACATCCCTCCTCCTTTGCTGAAATATTCTGCTGCTGATTTGGGAATAGGTTAGAGTGAGTACTGACTTCTTGATGCAAACAAGTTTGTTGATTCTGAGGAATATCCTCATTTCTAGCCTTCCACTCCTTCAGTCAATCTGAGATCTAAGTATGTTACCATCATGTCAGCAGAATCATCTGGATTACAGTTTTGCAGATTTGATGCTTCCGTCAGTGGACATTCCTACCCTGTTCATTATCATAGCCAGCGCCCCATTTTTTGTCGCGCCCTTCACGTTCGACATCCCTTCCCCTCCTTCCCAAACCATGACACATTAAATAAATTACGTAAAGGAGAGAGGAATGAGGGACGCCAAACTGTCGTGATTATCGGGCTTGCAACCGAAAAATGTTGGTTACTCCTGCTCTAGAGAACCTGAGTCACCATTTTATCTTTGATTTTGATCAGGAATTTGAGTAAATGATGAATCTATTTCATTGAAGATATTACACTTTGAATAAGTAAAAAAATGATCGCAACATGAGGAACTCCAAACAATTTTATTTAAACTCAACCAATCTATGTAACAATATCAGTATGATTACCTTAATGAATACTTCACCTTAGTTTTTGATTTTCACAGTTCACTGGAACAGTAGATCATAATTTTTTCACTCCTGTTCTACTTATATTGCATGTGTCATGCGAAGGAATATATTGGCAGTTAGCTGAAACAAATTGTAAGGGCGTAGTTGGATTTTTTCTAAGGTGTGGATTTTCAAGTTTGTTTGCATCGCTTTGCTCTAATGGGCCCGTTGCTGATTTTAATTCGATTCGAGTAACGTTTGCTCCTGTTTTCAGTAAAAAAGATCTACCGAAGACATCCTAGAAGTCCAAATTTCTCTTCGGACGAGAAGATCTTGTTACTCAGTATTATTTCCCGCTATAACGAAATCATCGAGGGTCGTCGGGAATGCACAGGAGCTATGAAAGGTGGGATATAGTAGCTAATATCTGTTCAGCTCAATAATTATAAATTATATATAATTATAATTTATAATGTAATGAGATATACATTCTTGTATGTGCTACCTTTATGTTTTCCTATTACTCTTAGTTTATTATACCGGTGCCTTTGAGTATATTCATTGCTGTCATGCACATGTCATACTCACTTACTTGGTAATAGTTGGAGAGAGTAGTTGGTAGTTTGGTCGTTTATCCAGTATGTTTCAAATAAGAACTTTGCTGTAAATTTGAATTTTACGTTTTATGTTATTTTCCTCTGAACAGGACCCATCTGGGTGCGAGTGACCAAAGAGTACAATAATAGGACGCCAACCGGAGTCCAACGTGATCTCATCCAGTTGAAAATCGCCTACAAAAACATGAAAAAATTGACGCGCCAGCGAGCGGCGACCGGTCCCTTTGATTTTGGTGAGCTCGACGGCGAGAAACAAGTTTTTGAAATGGTCTGCGAAATCATTGGTATCAACCCCGAAACCTTATCGTTGAATAATTCATGTGAAAGAGGACAAGTCCAAACTGCGTGAAAGGATATCTGTATTTTCAAGCCTTAGTTTTTATGCGTTGTACATTCTGTATATTTTATTTTAGTTCTCCTAGACCCAATTCAACTTATTGAAGGGCGGTGTACTTAAGGTTCCTTGAGGTGTATGGTATCAAGAACTGGGATTACTACGATGTAAAGTCTGATTCCGCTACTTATATTGTGACGTTTAATGTACTACCCAAAGCGGTCGATTTATTTTAAAGCTTGCGGCCTTCTGTGTTCATTTTAACCGGACGATATGATTTTGTTAGGTTGTTTAAATAATTTTTATTCTCCGCCAACGTTTTGACGTTTGACGTTTTTTGTAAGAGAAAATTGGTTGAGCATTGAAACTTGTGACTTACTTTTATTGGGACTAAATTGAAAATTGTATGAGTATTCGTCAATTTGAAAGGCATGGTTCGTATAATGTATATAATTACAGTTAATGCCCCACTAAAACTTGCTCCCTGTTTTTGTCTTTGAAATGAAAACTTTGAAATAAAAACGCACTCCTTAGTCTCGGAGGGGTAAACATTTCTTAAATCAGATTCCTAAAACAGTATCTTCACTTTTTTACAAGTTCAAGTTGAGCATTATGTTCGTTCAGATGTGTGTTTGGTGATTTGGTAGCAATAACAATTTTAATGTGGTTTTAATGTTTCCATTTCATTTGTTGTTCATCGGTTCCACTGGTACCGATTTCGTTCAATAACATCGATTTTGACAACCCAAACTGAGAATGTTTCTTCAGGTTATATTTATACACCTAGTTGATATACCCGTTATATTTATAAACCTAGAGAAACATTATAATGTATTATTTATCTGTCTCGGTTACCTCTTGGTCTTCTCAAACGTTCTTATGATTAATTTTACTGGTCGACGTGCATAGCAACTACCAAATAAAATGAAATTTTAATTCAAATGCCAAACTCCCTTTTACAGCAGCCTTGTATGTTAATGGTGTATTGTAATCAATGCATTACCATCGTAACCTTTCAAAAAGATAGAGTCATCAAAAGTTTGAGAAAAAGCCTTATCACTATCATTTAACTTTAGACTTTGATAATGATGTCTTGCTACTTTGGTAGCTGATTTTCCCACCAAATAGTTCAAAATTATTAGTTCCTTTGCAGAATTTCCAAAAACTATAATCGTTAAGTGAAATTCCAAACTGTAGGTTTTCCAATGTGCTTAACATTGAGTGAGTCGTTGTTTCCAACGTTGTATTGTAGCCGTAACATCATCGGTTGTTTTTGTGTTGTTCCTCATTGGGCGAATATTTGTACACAATGAAGCAATGAAGACCCCTAACATTGGGTAAACGGTTTTCTGAAATATAGGAGTTCTATTAATGAAACTTTGAATCTGGTATTATTTAGGTTGTAGGTCTGAAAGTATAATTAAAAGCAGTATCTGAACTTTGAAAATGGTTGAAAATTTCAAAAACTATCCTTATTGAAGAAATTATGCGTTAAGCGGGATGTCTTTTCAAACAAACTGATTTGAAATCAATGGAAATAGAAAATGAACGCTCTTCTGTTTGAGGGGTAATAAGTTCATAAGTTGAGTAGTTGGGAACTTGATCGTGACGAACTTTGGTGTCTATAAAAGTTGTTCATTTTCAAGGATGTACACTGAAAAATACATACAAAAATATTCAAATAATGTAACAAAAAATTTTGAAGTTAATTTGTTGCTTGGCACACCTGTAAACTTCCACCACTTAAATTGCATGGAATTCGATTGTTCTCATGAGAATTTTTGAAACAAGTTAAAATTTGTTTTCACTGTTTAAGAAAGTTTAAATTTAGCGTCTAAAGAAGATGGGTAATCAAAATGCTTCTTCGTACTCGCCTTACTTTCTACAGTAAAAAACTATGTAGGTTTAGGCGTCCATTCGAAATCATCAGTCATTTTAGGAACTGTCCAGTCCAAACTGAAAACATGAAATCTGTACTAGAAGCTGATTATTTTATAACCTCGTCAATCATTGTATCGTTGAAATATTGAATCGTGCATAATTTTGGTTCTGAAGTCACCTTGCCCTCTGGAAATGTTAACATTGGAGAATTATAAATTTCTGCTACTTATCCGTTTTCAACCTGCATTTAAGTAGTTGTCTCATTTGTTCTGTTCACATTTAAAACCGCTCTCTCACTCTATGTATATTTTTGTTGTGTTTGTACTTGTATTGTGAAGTAGTTTTATTTAAATTGTATTATAATAGTAAGGAACACTGTATTTTGTTTCTAAGCACGATAAAATAGTTATGTTTCAATTTAACAACCAAATGTTGTTGCTGGCAAAGAAAAATATCAAGATCTGAAAATCATAACGCGTTTCTGGCTCGAGTGCAATCATACTGATCTGATTTTAAAATCACGGAACAGTTTATGTCATTTTATAACTCGACAATTATTATTCTTGATGTTTCATAATTGTTTGTTCTTAGTATTTATTGTCGTTTGTAACGTTATTTTCATATAAAATTGTGACACATTTTATATATTGTTTTTTATATTAATTTTTGTTGAACTTTGATTGGAAAACGTTTATTCACAGAAAACATTAGGTACCTACACAGAAATTATCAATGAACAAATATTAACGAAAATGTCTAAATTATATTTATTCTCTAGTTATAAAAGAGATTGGGAACTAGGTTCAATAATACCTACGGTGTTTTATAGATTTGTATGACTCTTTTATGTACAATTTGTGGCATTCTTGTGGTACTTATTGCACATTTTCTTTGTTTTCGAAGCTACTCCTTGTTATCAAGTATGTGAATTCCTATTTTTATTTGAGTTTTTATTTTTTCGTCACGTCTAAAGTTCGGCGCACAACAAGTGACGCTCTATGTGCCTTGAAAGTCCGTAGTTTTTAGTATAATTAAAGAAAAACACTTGAAAATACTCAGTTTTCCTGGTTTTATTCCCGTATACTCGGTATAAAAACTGAAACTGTACTGGATTCATGAGCATCACGTGGTTTATTGTTTTTTAAAAAGTCTACCGAATTGGTTACGGAACTCATCTTCTTCGAGTCCATAGTTTGTTCTACTGGTTGGGAGGAGCAAAACAACTTATTCGGTCAATTTGGCAATAAGCAAATCATGGTTTATAAAAGTTACTTTACACGTACACAAATGCTACTAGTAGATTGGGAGCGTTGAACTTCATCGCAGACTACAGCAAAAACCGTGCAGTCACAGAAAATTGAATTAAAACTGTAGAAGTAACTGTAGAAGCATGTATAGCAGCTGCTAATGATACGGTCATCTCAAATTTTGTAAGGAATGATGCAACTCACTCAACAATTTAAATAAAGGAAGGGTGTACATATAGATACTCGTAAATTAGGGAAAGGGCACCACACTTTTAGGAAACTTTTAGATTTTAAACACTTTTGGATTTTAAAATTGCTCGACTGTTGTTGGTAACCAATCAATCAAAACACATGGTCATATCTCACTCGCAGATGATTTACGATCGCAACGGTGTACTCCTAGTTTGATTCCAAAGGGCTTACAAAGTTCTGTTGACTCAGAAAAAGGCACAAAATCCTATTGATATCCAACTGGTAAATTTGATTTTTGACTTGTGGCAGTGTCTCTATTCAAAATCTTTTGGTATTAAATAGTTTTGTTGAGTAGTCATTTTCCCGTTTACCTTCTGAATAAGTATTAATTTATGAACAATAAAACTGATAGTGGTTGCCTAGCCTAATCCGCACGTTCCCTAACGATTTCTCCAAATCGGATCAAAACTGTAGAAATTAAATTTGTGTCAAGGATTTGCGGACACACGACATTTTACGGATTTTACGAAACGCTTACATTCGGTCACAGTAGAAGAATTGTCAAGTGAACATCTAGAGCTCAAGCCATTTCAAGGGGTTTTCCTTGTTTCCTTTTCAAGAATGCGGTAGCTTCGCTTATTGCATGGGTTTACGGACTCACACGCAGATGGTTTAGAATGCTTTAAAAACTAAATATCGAGTTGAAAGATTTTTGATTTGATATTTGAAGATTAACAGCTTCTGAACCTGTTTAATTCGTCAAACACCATGTTATTAAATAATTTTCTCAAAACTTTGATTGATTTACAGTTTTACAACCGTCTTTCGTTCATTGAGTTATGTTACAGGTATTTTATTTCAAGATAATTATTCATATAAGTGATGAGATAATTTTATTTGATTAAGGTCAATTGTGTATAGTTTAGTAGTGGTTTTGTAATGTGGCGCACGTCGTATCGTCAAACGCGTTGACGAAATTTCCACTTTACTTCAACAAAACACAAATGGTCGAAGAGCCCTCCAATGAACGGCCTCTGAAGATGATAGCTACATTAGAGTTCACCATCTAAGAAATCAGGACGAAATTGAGATATATTATTTGGCAGGGCGGAGGTTAAATGCTCCATGGATAGTTTTACCGCCCTTTCATTCTTGCCATTGTGTGTTCTTTGACCCACGTATTACATGAGGTTGTGCGTTCGAATTCATGGTGGGTGGATCCTATCGCACGACGCGTTTTTCTATAGTACCGTTGGTAGGTACGATTCCACTGATAAAGAACTGAGCAGAAATTACTTCTTCGGAATGAAAACACCTCTTGTTGTGTCTGTTATGAAAAGTAAACATTTAAGCCGAGAAACCAACAACCACTATTATGAATTACAATTGAATGGAATGACGCCAGATAAAAAATATCAATAGTAGTGAAATCATCATTAATGAGGTGATATTTGATTTTGTCCCCGAAAAAGTATTGTATTACATTGAAAATGCATTGATTTCCATCTGAAGTTTAAATTAAATTTATTAAAGTTATTTGTTTCTACCCGTAATTTAATAAATTTGAATGGATCTATTTTTACTTCAACCAAAATTACCGAAATGATTGGTCTTCCTTTGCCCAAAGATATGCGTTGCCTTTGCCCAAACAACTAAGTACTTATTTTCCTTTCGACTAACTGATTCGGTTCAAGTACCGTTTGACGAAACGACTTGCACCCACATTTAGAAGGGCAAGTTTGAAGTACATCATACGCTGCTCAAATCGTCCACAAACGTTCCTGATGAATCTTGGAACTTTTTCAGGTTATCCCTCGTTGACAGTTCAGCTTGAGAATGGAAATTCATCTTAATCGTTGTAAGTAAAATTTTTGTACATTTTTAAACTCTCTAATGTGTACATTTTACATTGTGACCATAAACATTATATTAATCTGAGCCTAACCATTGATTTTTTCAGGGAAGATATTGTGATTTTCCCTCGACAGTTGGCACATCGAATGTGATAATTCAACTTCAGCGACCTCACACCACACTACCCTTCCGGTCGGTTCTTTGGATGCGAGTAAATCTATTTTTAATAGAATTTATAAATCTTAGGAAATCAATCATGTTTACAGTTTCGGTATGTGTTCTCTGGAATCAGAGAATTTTTTTTTATAGGTATTTATTGTGTAACGACCTTAAAAAGAAGAAAAAAGTTAATTTTGTTACAAAATTATTCATTTGTTCTACAAATTTCCCCTTCTCTCCCAGTTTTCTGATGCCTATCCTTATTTAAAAAACAAATGAAATGGTTGTTAAATGACTCGGAGAGTTCACCAACTTAGTGGAAATTAACTCCTCCGTATACCATCGTACTTATCCAAGAAAATGCTATACACACAGCCCCAACTACAATATTTTGGTGGTCTTAAAAACAAGAAATTCGTCGTATGCTGATCATGCAAGCAACAGAATCATTGTTGTTGAACAGCTATGTTTTTCGTACAAAGAATTGTCATTCCTTCTGTGAGATGTGCATGGTTGTATATTTTGTTTCATATTGCCCTTTCTCTCCGTCTTTCTGTGTTTCGTCCCTTTGTGTTTGCCTCCTCTATTTTCTTCTTGATATAATGTCGTACTCGTATTGTCTAACGTTTGAACCATCTTTATGCTATTCTTAAGCTTTTGTACAAAACTACTTCGAAATTTCGTTGCATCATTTGTGATTTTTCTCACTGATCTTATCTGATTAGTTGTGGTTGATTTCTTACAACTGTGTATGTTCGATTAAGCATATAGGTATTAGGATTCATTTTTAATGATTTTAAAATCCTTTGAGTCATATCTGCGTTTGTTTAGGTTACGTCAAGCTGAGACAGTTGCTCACGAAGACAGCTTTAAATGAAATCGTCCCCGATCATTATTTCTCTGTGAACGACAGTAACTGCAGCCAAGGTAACGCTACATGATTGTACAGCTGGGGGAACTGGGAATTAATTTTATGATAGTTAGGAAACTAGAAAAAAACAATTTGAACCAAAGGTTTTTTTTTTCATTTTCCCTGCAGAATGTGACCTTTACAGTAATGGTTGTCCACGTTTGATATAAAATAATTACCGATTATTCATGTCAATGGAGTCATAATTCATAATTATGCTGAAACGTTTTGAATTTTCGCTGCCTCTCCGGGAATGTTTCGCCAATCCAATAAAGTTCAAAACTATGAAGATATAGAGGTCCGTGAATTGCAAAATGATCTTCAAAATGCTCTGCCCAAAATTCTAATCGACTTTTATTAAACAGGTAAAACTGACTGGGTGGCTTTATAACTGCTGAAAGATTTCTGATTTAAGGATATGCTGAAGTTGATTGGACTTTTTAGACAAGAGTTTTCATTAGATTCCGAGATCGTAATTAAAGAACTATGGCAGCTAATGATTGGTATGCCAATACTTTTTTATGCCAATATAAATAAAAACGATTTATATGTTGTTCTAGAACTTTGATGTTATTTTAAGAAGGAGCAAGTTCATTTTTGCCTCGAAATCAATGTCTTGCTTTTAATTTATTTTGTATAATCCACGATAGGTAGATACTTCTCAGCTCAAATGTTCCTACATAATTATAAATATTGAAGAATAAGTTGGTATTCGTCATGTATTGTGTCCTTTCTTGATATTGTATTCATCCTTCATTCTTCTGTGAGTTAACCTTCCACGTCATGTAATTTACTATACTTTTGAATAAATTGTGCTCATATTTTTTGTTCCCTCTTCCAGAAAAGAGATTCAAATGTGACGCCTGCCCCAAGAGCTACAAATACAAAGAAGGTCTATACACTCACAAACGGTTCGCTTGCGGTAAGGACCCTCAGTTTCAGTGCCCTTACTGCACATACAGGGCGTACCACAAGGGAAATCTCAAGCTCCACGTTGCCAAAAACCATCCTGAACACTTTGAAATGTCAGATGGCAAGTTCGAGGAAAACTGCTCGTATCAACCACTCATAAGTGAAAACTCTTTGCTGCACCAGTAACCGGTATCGCTGGCAATTACCTGAAGTTTTGAGCATGCCATTACTTGGAGGCATCAGAAGACAATATCCTAGATGATGTGAATTTTGTCAAGCTCATAGCAGTCGAATATTATTTTATTGGTATGCCAAACGCAATTTTAACTAATGAAGACAATTGAATGTTACTTCCGCCACACCAATTACTGCTACTTTCGGATTGTAAATATCCGTCGTTTTTAACTCGACGAATTTTTGTACAGTGTACCCTTCGTACAGTGTATCGAAAACGAACTTATCCCTTATTACAATTATCAGAAGTTACCCTCCTTCAAGTAACCCTGTATGGTTCTAATTTGCTTATAAGCATAGGAATTCTTCAATTTAACGTGGAAATTTGAATTTAATCGAACATAGATACAGCGAAATCAGCTCATTTTCTACTAGTGACATTTCGAAGTTTGAAAAAACAGTCAAAAGTAGATTGTTCGATTTTATAGATTTTTTTTTTAACATTGCTAATTCTGTCATTTTTCGACTTTTTCGAGTTTCAATTTTCTCACTGTGCCAACCAAGAGTTAAGTGGAATGTCTCTTGACCCTACCAATTTGATTTTATTGACTGTCACCCAATCATTTTAGCTATGATACTCTGTTCATAGATTGCCATTATTTTCCGGCTTGCCTATTTGATTTTTTTAAAAGTTTATTTAATTTATTTCTCAAAAAAAAAATCTTTTGAAGGGTTTTTTATTTTTCCGAGGGAATCAAACATTTATTCTATTCTCAAAAAAATTAGTCATACTTTTAAAATCATGCCATTATTTGTCTTCCACTGTATTTTCATAACTTTTTGAAATGTTACTACTTGATCACACTCCTATTAGTGCCATTTTGTTGTAATTAGAGAAACTTCTTGTCTACAGGTCAGAAATGTTTAACTCTTTATGTGTTGTTTTACCCTCTGCCATTCGTCTTGTACATGTTCAATAAATTGAATGAAATGGCTCCACAAGTTTTTTTTTAGAAGAACAATAGTTGACAACACAAAACTAATTTCATTTATTTCGTCTTATAAATGCCTTTTTCAAATTACATAGAAACAATTATTTTTATTTTTGGAAGTGACCGGATGTAGAAGTTTGCCTTAGAGAAACGCGGTCACTCCTGATATTCAACCACGGGGTATCATACGCAACGATAACATTGGGATTAGCTTTCTTTGATTGAAGCAGCTTCGTTAATTCACTCCGGTTCCCATTTTCATCAATTGTGATATCAAAACAATCATCTAGGGTAGCTTCATGCATCTGTGGCGGCTTACAGGCAGATGCCGCCTCTGCTCATTTATTCTGACCACTGATGATCTGAGGTTAATAATCTGCAAATTGAGAGCCGTACCATTGGGGGCACGATACAGTTTGTTTCCTTGAGAATTTATAATTATAATCATTTGAAAATTACCTATATCTTGTTGCCATATTACGATTATTTTTTCTTAATCGCATTTAGACTTAGTTATTAATTTTGAAACCCATAATTAATCTATGTGGAATTATTACTCTTATTTATATCTTCCTTTTTCTAAATTCATGTTTAATTGACCTCCTACTACAATCCTTCTATTAGTTGTACTTTTTTCGTCCTTGTTGGGAATTTATTGTCCTCGGCTTCGAGTAAATTTTCACTGATCAAAAGTGACTTCAATCTGTTCGAACATAACGAGTTATATTGAACTAGATCTTGAAACGATGATGATGATGATGATGATTAAAACAATGTCTTCCAAGCATTGCGATTCCATCTTCATCTCAAAAATCACTAACTTTTTGGTAAACATTGGATTCTGATCCACGGCTGATGGTAATACGGTCCAATTGGAAAGTGTTGCTCTACTGAAAGCGTTGTTCCTGAACTTTGCTTGCAAGGTTCCTTAGCCTCGGCAATCCCCCCCATCTGCCAAATCCAGAGATACCACATTAAACCATTCACGGCATAAAATCGGTTCTCTCTCTCTCCATCTCATAGTAGTCTTTATTCCATACACTCGATGAAAGGTGTTATTTTCCGACAAGGAACCTAATTCAGAAACCGAGGAAATCTGGCTGTGTCTTCATGTTATAAATAAAATGTAACTTGAATACCTCCCCGGACAAAATTGATTTGTACGGAAATCAACTCCAATATTTACTACTCTTCTTGACACCAACTTGAAGCCATGGTTTTCCGTAAATTTACAACATTTTCCATTCTTTCTCTCATTTGTCTTAATCACATATCCAGTTTTGTATAATTTGTCTTCGTTTTTTTAGATGCTTTAGGTTTGGTTAAAAATTATTTGAAGAAATCCCAAATTTGAGTTAGTTTCCAGCCGCAACAACATGCAATTAGTTTTATTCTTCTTACTGTGCATAAGTTTATCAAATTTCCAACATGGATTGAAATAGAGGTGCAAAGGCAACATAATTCTTTTTCTTGACTTCAAAGACAAGTCGAAACCCACTGCTCAGAACCTCTAACACAGAACAAAGATATTTACCATCACCATGCTTTTCCCAAACATGACGGGTGGATGCATTCTCTGAACCTGGGCAGGTATTATTGTTCTTATACATCCTTTTCAATTGGCTTCTTAAGGGTTCAGTGGCTCTCCCGTTCGTATTTAGCTTGTTATTTTTGCCCAAAACTGTCCCATCTTCTTGTTATTCGAGTTGGATTTGCCTCTACGCCCAAGTAACAGTTTAGTAAGCTGGATTGAGGGCAATGGAGTCGGTGCTTATTAGTCGTTCTATCGACTCGTCCCTGGTGAGCGTAACTTTGTCTTGTTGCTGAAACGTTAGACAATTAGGCCTGCTCTGTGTGCAACATCTTTGAGGTGAAACTACCAGTTGTCCAGAGTGTGGTGATACCGATCTTAATTTAAAACCAACAAATCCGTTCCATTCCTTCCTTACTGATGAACCCCGTGAAATGCCATAATTGCCTACGATTGGCAATTGGCTTTATACCACACCATTGTGCAATCTGGTTCTTAACGGAGAAAAAATAAAACGGATTAATTACAATTTGAAGTAACTTATTTACTCGAACTGAATCTTAAAAAACTTGTTTTTCGTTCAAATTCATAATTCATCCAATATGGATTTCAGCCAAAGAATATTTTCAGTTGAAGGCTTCCGATTAAATGAACTTATTTGGTTGTATTGTAGATATATTATTTCAGTTCGTCTGAATATTTTAAGGTGGAATTCGTCTTCAAGAATGAAACTTAGCTAGTCTATGCATCAATTTTGAGTATTGTTGTTTTTTTTAATTATTTCTATTATCTAGGTAAGATATGTTTGATCTTACGTATCAGTTCAGTTTGCTCATGATCAATGTAATAATTATTTATTGGAAAAACACCTAGTTTAGTGATGAGATTTCTGAAATTACAGGTATTATTTTTTCCTTCCAATGTTGGAAATCGTTGAAGGTAATGTTTATAGGAATAAGGTAATTATAAGTTTTAACGATATAAAAGAAGAATCTATGAGATTCCGTTTTTTCGTTCATTTGAAAAAGTAGTCGGTTGACAGGGGAAACAATAGGTATGTTACCTAGGTACCTTTTAAGAATTGTGTTTTCATTTTAATGTATTTTTGGTTCACGTTTTAGAATATTTAATCAAATGCTGGAAGTCTGAATCCCTGTTTATGAACGAAAATATTGGTGATTTTGAATATATTATTTAAATTGTATTCAACGAAACTTGAACACATTACTCCTTTAGAGTGTGCATTAATCAAACTTATTCAAAACTACATTTTTCTATAACGAAATGAGTGTAGATAACCAAAGTGAAAATAAATTTATTGTTTGCGCTAAATGGTTCAATAATTTTGGTTTTCTTCAAATGCTAAATGTTTGTATGCATATTTTTTGGAAAATAAATAATTATTTTAGAGGCAATTGAGCTAGCGTTTGTCATGTATCCTACTTCATTCAGGTATGGTGATCCTTAATTCTTGTAGCGCTTCCGTGAAAAGATGCCTTCACCTCAATCAACAGAACTTGTCCATTTAATCCTCAGAATTTGACCAAAATCGGAACAATATTAGCTTTTGAATTATGGAATGTTCGCGCTGTGGCAGCCTCCAAAGCAAAACCTCCTCCATTGTTGCAAATAATTAACATGTTCATTAAATAATAAGTGCTAGATTGTGGTATTAAATGCTGTGACCAAGATTTTTGGCCTGGACAATAGGAACAGAAAAGTAACTAAACTGACAGCATGGAGGTCTACCTGTACACGAGTGTTTACTAGCGGGTTCGGGTCGTAGCTCCTCGCTAAAAAGTTGGAACCCTCTGTAGAGGATGTAGAATTCCACTGCCTAGACGAGTTTGAGTCGGGAATCTAACCGTCTGAGGGGTCATGTAAAAACATGAACCACGGTACGAATAAACATTTAGCCAATGGCAATACTCTCGTAAGTGCATTTTGTGTGATTGGAGCAAAATACAGTGAGAAAAAATTTAAAATTTGATGAATATTGGTTGATTCACATACCCTACAATTATACATTCCCAATAGGTAATATAGTTATACTATACCTGATTATATTTATTGCCATTATGTATGCTAACTCGTTCAATATCGTACATTTGGGGGACTATAAACTTTAATATATTATCAAAGCTAGTTATTTATTGGGATTTTCAGAATAAGTTCTTTAGGAGGTATTTTTTATCGACATTAGTAGTAGAATCGATTCCTCGAGGGATATCCGTAAGATTTTACTCTCTGAATACATGTATTGTTCGTTTGTATGAACGTTGTTAAGTTCTTGTAATCTGAATTTAAATGTGTAGAAAATGATCGTACTTGATAGCGGTACTATTAGCTATCCATTTATTCTTCTGGGATTCTGCGAGAAGCCCACAGTTTGGATTGCTCCTCTTGTCATTCCTATTTTCATTTTTGGGTCATTCCATACTTGAAATGTATCGACCCCCTCCAGCTCCTCCAAAAATGAACGGTTTTGGAAGCTATAGCAGTATGATATTTTGACAATTTTTTTCGATTTTTTATGACCGAAACATGGTTTTTTGACTATAACTTAGGTTCTAATCGATCAAATTTAGCGTACGCGGTCTGATTTTCTTCGTAATAAAGTAAAGAACGCAACGGACCCTGCAGAAAGTCGGTATGATCGTCCGTTTTTTTTTTTTTTTTTTTGTCGGGCGGATAACGTCCGCAAATCTTAAAAACACGATTTCTCCCGAGTCGCTCAGTAGAATTAGGCGTTCGAGGTCTTAAAATGTTTGTAATTACTTGTTTTACAATGCCCCCAACGGGTTTTGTGTGTAAATTTCATTTGACGGAGTTAAAGCGATTTCAAGGGCTATGCACCGCCTTATTTCACTCTATTTCCCCTTTTATCGATGTAAAGCTGAATTATCTCGAAAACCGTTCGAGATATCGAAAATTGTCATAGAAGAAAAGTTATAGCTCTTGAAATTTCCATTCGGATCCTTCCACTATTCCACAGCTCCAACCGTTTACCAGCTATGAGCAAAACAAAGTCTACCCATTCACGGGTATGGGTAAGAAGATAGCAGTGGCAAAGGGAGTTTCACAGTCAGTAGAGCTAAAATTTGACCCATAAGGTGCAGCACTAGTTTGACCCGTAAAACTTGAACTTTGTTGTTCGCGAAGGTTTATTGGAACACCAAGGGGCCACGGGGTGGGGGTCAAACAAAATTTAGCATCTTAAGGAATTTATTGGATTATACAATCCCTTTGCCACTGCTATCTTCTTACCCATACCCGTAAATGCGCAGACTTTTTTTTGCTCATAGCTCGTAAACGGTTGGAGCTATGGAATAGTGGAAGAAGTCCATCCGAATGGAAAATTCAAGAGCTACAACTTTTCTGCTAAGACAATTTTCGATATCTCGAACGGTTTTCGAGATAATTCAGCTTTACATCGATGAAAGGCGAAATAAAGTGAAATAATGGCGGTGCATAGCCCATAAAATCGTTATAACTCCATCAAACGAAATTTACACTCAAAACCCGTTGGGGGCATTGTAAAACAAGTAATTACAAACATTTTAAGACCTAATTCTACTGAGCGACTCGGGAGAAATCGCGTTTTTAAGATTTGCGGACATTTTCCGCCAGACAAACAAAACGGACGCTCATACCGTCTTTCTGCAGGGTCTGTTGTGTTCTTTACTTTATTACGAAGAATATCAGACCGCGTGCGCTTAATATGATCGATTGGAACCGAAGATATAGTTTAAAAAAAAACCATGTTTCGGTCATTTAAGAAAATCGTCAAAATATCATACTGCTATAGCTTCCAAAACCGTTCATTTTTGGAGGAGCTGACCTGGCATGCCTTTTTTATTCGCTAAAGGAAGCAACTACACCAAGTATGAACAAAATCGGAGGGGGTTCGGTACATTTCGAGTCTGTCTGGGTCTGGAATGACCCTTTTTCATTTAATTTTTTCGCAATTGAACCGGATCTGATGTCAAAAGTGAGTCCTACCCATAGATAAACAATATTTAATAACATGGTAGATAGTTATTAATTATCAATACCGATCGTTAGTTCATTATTAACATTTAGTATATAAATGTGATTTTTGTTGTTTTAGAATTGGATTCCTAAAGTACAAAATAATGTACGTATCAGTTACTCAGCACCTCTTGCGTCCAGAGGCGTCATAATTTGGTGGAGATAATTTAATTAGTTTCCGCTGATTTCAAGAGACACGACTGAAAACTAAGATCTCATCGAGTGCCAATGTTGAGTGGCAAAATTGGGGAGCATTCCTTTTTTGCACTAAGAAAGTCCCTAACAAACGTTACCAGTATTTTATATTATTAATTTTGTTAGCTGTGATCGTTTTCAATAAATGATAATGTTAATTTTCTTAATTTGTGTTCGTTTCATGATTTTTTACGATTCCAATTCCAATTCGTGAGTGTGAATTTTTGTTTAATGATAAACTTAAGAAGCTTGTGAGCAGGTGAGTTTCCTACCTTCTCTTTCTATGGTATTTTCCTTTATAACCCATCTTGAATCACTTTTCTTGAATTATCAACAAATCAGTGAAAATTCATACAAAACTCAGAATTAAGAAGTCACTGTTTGTTTTAAACGTTCAGTTAAGCGGCTGTAATGGAAAATTACCTTCATTTCCATCATCACGATTTCATTTTCTTGTTGAGTGTTATGTTTTTTGTATTTACTTTAGTTTTATATTCATATTTAAAGGAATTTAGATTTTCTGTGTACCAATTGTATGGTATTTTTCCAGGCCTTACCTTCATGAAACGATTTGCTTGCGGCATGTGCCAGAGGACCTATACCACCAAGAGTAATTTGGTTCGCCACCTCAAATTCGAGTGCGGGAAAGCCCCGCAGTTCGAGTGTCCTGTCTGCCCTTACAAAGCTAAAATAAAAGACAATCTCAAAGCTCACATCGCTACCAAACATTGCCGATCCGGCGAGTTTCTCACCTTCCAACCTAAAACTAAAAATGATTTTTACGCTCCCCAACCATCTCAAGTGAAGGATGGTTTACCGGTTGAGAAATAACTCTTCCAATGTAATCTTGCTCTAGTCTTACCTCTTTGGGCTTCCTTAACTTTGGAGTCCTTTCGGTAGCTCCTCCATGGTGAATCATAATATCACAGGTATTTCCGGGCATTCCGATCAGATAGAGAGAATTGCTTCCTTATCTCTGGTAGTTCAAACTACAAATTATCTGTAACCAGAGATGAAAGAGAACAGTTTTATCCTTCAGTAAGTTAAAATGGTATTATCCCAAAACAACCAACGGCACAAGTTGCTGGATCTCAAATTCCAAGGTTTCATTGTTGTATTTTCTTCTTTAAACCTAAGTTGAAATTCTAGATAGCTTCATATTCGATCTGGGTGTCACAGATGTGTGTTCAGATTCTGTATATATTGTTGTTTTGTTTATTCAGCTTCCTAAAGTCAATCTGCAAAACTGCTGATCGTTTGAGTCATGCAGATCCTTTGTTTAATGAGATCCACAGTTCCAGTAGTTTCCACAGTTCTTTTGGAGAAAATCAGTATCAAGTTTAGGTAGTTTGAGTTCTTTTGCTCCTTGGAACTCTTCTACAACTTCTTTCTAGACCCAAACTGAAACCTTTTATTTACGAATCAGAGAAATGAATGCGGGTTTTGGTATCTCCTCTGCCTAACAATCAGCTTTCGAGATCCTTAGCTGGTGAACAAATTCGAACAGAATTGGAATAATTCGGCTTTTCCGCCAAAAATTCAATAATAATTGTTGGAAAAAACTATTAGTTAGCCAAACTTAATTAGTAAATTGTTGGTGAACTATTTACTTTTTCTGGTTGGGTAGATTAAGGTAGGTATACGAATTATACCATGTGGGCACTGATAATATCTGAAATATTCTTCATACAGCTTTCGAACTAAAAAATCCTACTGAAGAATCGGATCTTTCTTTACCAATCAATCGACGCTAGCGGTCCATATTACGTGCCCATCATGGATGGTGGTTCACCAACCCTCCACATTTCTTGCTTTAATGGTTATTTGTAAGCTTCTCTCCTCTTCAGTTGAGAGATGTAATTATCTCTGATGCTTCCCATCTCTATTAGCGTCTTATCGGAATTCCAAGATCGTCACTAGTTTTTAAAGGTTGACTAAAATTACTTTTGTTTCACGCTTTGGGAAAGTTACCTACAAATTGTAAGACTTAGAAAGGAATAATAAAAGGGGTTCGCCTAATTCATCTTACAAATATAATCAGTGGTGTACAACTCATATCATGAAAAGGAAAAATTTTATTTTTTAAATTTGTTTGTGCGTTACAATTTAACTCAAAAACTAGTCGACCTATTTAAAGAAATCGTATAAATCGACGTCTTTATTGAGTAAATAAGCTGTATTATATTACAAAAATTAAAATTAAATAAAAATGGAGATACTGACCTAAAATGGGACAATGTAACACAATACACATTTTTACCATTTATAAAAGTCATTATTTCGCATGCTCAGAGAAAAATTGAGAATTTATTGTCCTGTACATTGGTAGTTAGTTACTCATGATCTGTAACAAAAAGTCCGACACGTTGTTATAGTGAAGTAACAGTAACAGTTTTGGTTAAAATTATTAAGCTGAAGTACGGGTTAAGTTGAATAGTGGATCTAATGTTGTTATCTCATTCTTCGTATGGTGACATCAATCCTCATCCATATAAATGGTTTCGTAATGAACTTTTCGTTCTGAAGTTGACAGGTATAATAATAAATATAGAAAAAGTGTGAAACAACTTTTTATAATTTCTTTACATGCTGTGTAAAGGCGGAATAATATCATTGAAAATTCCATCGTTAGGTATTATTGATCTTCCCGCTCCTTTCACCTGAGTAAAGGAGTTAAGTACTCGACATTGTTTCAGAGGATAATGTCGATTCATTGATTCGTTATGGGCAATTTATCGAACCTTCGAAATCCGTCTTCTCAGAATCGAATTCTAGTCGTTCAATCTCCAATCCAACCAAACTTTCAGCTTATTGAAAATTTGTCGGACTTACAAAGTTATACAGAAGTACAGAAATGTTTATGGCATTTTAGAAAGCCATCCCACAATCCAAGTTTTCACTTGCATTGATATGTCATAGTTGTAGTGAATTACTACCTATCCAAGTATTAGTTGATAGTCACGAAACACTCACACATGGTAATATGCTGTTGAGGCTCGCTTCATTTGGCGTAGCTTGGGATAAGTCCTACCGCACATTTCAGATAATGTACACGAGGTCCTGGGACCCCCTTAGTGATTGTTATAGAATCACAAGAATGCACGTAACTCGAAGAGAACTAAACCGATTTCGATGATGAATTCAGAGCTTGAATTCAGGGCCGAATCCCTTTGTTCTCGTATGAATGTTATCGTGTTCCTCTGCGCATGCGAAATCCAATAAAAGACCGATCAAGCCTATAAAGCCTATAAAGGTCGATCTTGGTCTCATTTATTTGTGTTACATCGCCCACAGACTTGGATTTTATTAGTGAAGTGTAGTGTAGTGACATTATTTGTTGTCCCACCAATTTCATCGTAACTACGTCAAAATGTCGTTCCCACCAGAGACAACAGCCTTTTCTCTTAGGAAAATGCAGTATTAAAGTTTATTCAGAATATGTAGCCAATTGAAAGAATGCATTACTCTCTGCTGATGTGGTTGCTTGGAAGCCAATTTCAATCGAATGTCAAGCTTGTTGTTGGAAGAGTTCTTATAAGCTTAGAGATATTCGATTTATTATGGAGATATTTCAATAAAGTTACTTCTTACATTGACATGTTTATTTTACGTCTTTTGAAGTGTTTTGCGTTGCGAATCCACTCATTGATTATGATTTTCCTGGACATGCAAATGTTTGTGTGCAGTACTGATATGCTTTCACAGGTTAGTGTATTGTATTTGTCATCTTGACATCTTCTAGACATTCGTTGCCCTAGAGAATCCAAATTATGAATTAGCTTCTTTACCAATTTACAATTTTATGAAGAAGAGCTACCTATAGATTTGATAGCGCTGCAGATTGCTTTAGATACAATGAAGAGGATAGCTAGGGGAATAACTTTAAGTATTAGTGTATTATTGATATCAACGTGAATTATCATGTTGAATAACATTTTGTTCTGGCGGAGGGAGGCATAATTGTCTTCAAGTTATTCTAAGAATAGAAATACCTACTTACCTAAGAAGTTCCTTATTGTGTTGAACGTAATCAGGACATTAGTCTATACGTTAGAATTCGTACATAATAATTAGATATTTGCCGTAGTATTTTGGACGAGAAGTTGTATTCTCGTTCTTTACCGATGCCAGCTACAGTTCTATGGCATGCTGATACTGTAAGAGAACTTGATATAATGATATTGATAAATGATTTAGACTGATGAATGTTTCAATAAAACATGATTTGTAGTAAGAACCTTCTATACCTAACGTTTGATTGTTACTCCAATCCTTCCTTTTCGTCCTTCAAGATTATGAGAATTAGGCCCATCAATAGCTTCAGAGTTTAATGCTCTCGGTATTAAGTTATCTGCATTCAATAATCTAGTTACATATTTATGACCAAGCAAAAATTACTTTAATCTTCGGAGTTCTGGTTTCAAAATCCTCAAAGGTTATCAATAATTGAGAAAATTGTATTAACCTTACAAATTCTACATCACGAGGTAGGTAGATGACCCGGACGTTTCCCATAGTTTTGAAGGATAGGCGCTATGAAAGTCGTACAGAAAAAAACAGAAGTTAATTATAGAACTATTTTAGAAATTTAGAAGTTAAATATATTGTTGTCCCGTGTCTGTCTGTGCGTGTCTGCGCAACTCCTTGTCAGGCTGTAACTTCAAGTCCAATTTTAATGACATTCTCAGGAATTGTGCTGATTGGCATATATGAATCTCATTGACCCCGGCTCAATATAAGCGTGTGCGCATGCTCAAATACATTTTTTTCTTAAAACAGGGGAGCACTTGAGTATACGTTTAAAAACGGTTGATCGTGGATTCAGAGGATTGACATCTCAACCCTCCAATTTATTCTCGTTCGACTTTCATCTTTTTTTCTAAACTCAAATGAGATGGGGTTAAATGAGTGGGAAAATAGTGTGTTTTTCAAATATTAACTGAATGACTACTGGGATTGGTATGGAGTGTAAATAGATTGCACTTGATGTTGTACCTGCAACCCTTCTCTGATCGGCTTTATTACCTCTCCCCGATCCTTTCGTTTCCAATCGCTTGTTTCTTGTGTAAGTACCCACCTTACTTTCACATTTACAGTGCATGAAATCATTGATTTTCTGTATAAAGTAAGAAATGATTTCTCCTCTTCTGTACAGGTTTATTCCAGGCAAAGAAATTCGTTTGCCAGGGGTGCCAGCGGTCATACGCCAACAGGGGGTCTCTCGTTCGCCATCAAAGGTACGAATGTGGGAAGGAGCCTCAATTCCAGTGTCCACACTGTCCTCATAGAAGCAAAATCAAGGAAAACCTAAAAGTGCACATCGCTACTCAACACTTCCGTAAAAACGTCTCCGACGCACAGGAATTCGAACGCTTTCTAAACGTTGTTAATAAATTCAAAAAATGAAAACTCGGGCAGTTTTCGGTAGTCCTCAGTATAGAATTGGGATTCTTCGCTGATACGATTTTAATCTCAACACCCCTCGTAATGATCATTATTTGTATAAAATACAAATTCAGGATTAAAGTAGGAAAACGCGGCATGAAGTCGAGAGAAGGCAGGAACTGACTAACTAGCTTATTAGTTGAGAATTACGGCTTCTACAAATATGTGCACGTATATAGATATATAGCTATACTTATATTCAAGAGAAACTAACTGCTGTATTAATTATATTTATCTTCTGAGGAGAAATTCAAAAGTAAATCTATATTGTTCACCGTATTCCAATACATTTTATGTTAGGTTTGATGTTCATCTGCAAGATCGCTTCAACAGTGTCACCCTACAAGTACTGATAGCTCTTGATAGGTTCTGGATATAAATAAACTAAAAGGTCTAAATTGCTTCAATCGAAACTGTTCCATAGCTGGAGTGGTACGATTTTTTAAAGATCGCAAAATTAACGCTTCAATATTTTTACAGTTAAATAGTACATACATCAATACCTAAAATGGGGTGTATTAGCGGGTTTAAAAAAATATATATTTTTAACTGCAAGCCAGAACCGAATTAAGTTGTTGAGGAAACATTTTGAGGAAAAATTCCTGTTCTATCAGGAGGTCAACGAAATTCGGAGATTTGAATGGGCTCTTGCGGCTTATGATGTCTTAAGCCGCAGTTGTATCCCTGTCCGAGGATTTCTGAAATCCGTAGGCTGCCCTATGGATAGTCCGTTGATTACTGGTTTGCTGTCTCGACTGATGGAATGGCTGTCAACAGTTAAAACGCTCTAATAGGATACTAGTTATCTCCTGATGATGGTTAGGAGAAGTAAACAAATCGGCCAAATGGACGCCAAAAATCCCTAGGTTCGACTCTACCGAACATAGTGGCGGTCCCCTGTATTACTATTTGAAGTTATTATTCGCCGAACATTCAAACTTCGATTATTCTCTAAACCTCTCCTGTTTTCTTTAGAGGATTAAAGCTCGTTTAAACTTGATAAAAACTAGTATTTCATGCTTCTGAAAGAGATTCCACTCCAAAAACTTTTCCACCACCCTTGTACACCCCCATGTACGGAGATAGCATTAACTTGAATAATCATTCTTACCTCAGTTGAGGCGTTTCACTTCGAAAATTATCGACTTATGCCAATGCTTCCATTTAGTAAAGTTAATGTATTTACTCGTTTTCTTTAATGAAAATTCTGAAATATGAAATCTAATATGTTTATTTTGTGTTGTTACATTTCCTTGTTGGGCCAAGTCGATCCTGTCACTCATTTAGTTATAATGGCTCGCTATGTTGAATCACTATCTAACGGTCTATTTCAAACATTGGATTTATCCTGGAAGTGCCTAAAATAGTATATGATATTAATTAGTAGGTATTAGTTAAGGTCGCCATACTTGGAGAGATTTTGTTTTGTTTCCGTAGGTATAAATTTGATTTTATAGGCTGATCGTATCATAAGGAAAATTGACTCGTCACCTATATTACTGTTACGCAATATATCATAATGATCTAACTCATTGTGAGTATAAAGTATTCCATTGGTTGTAAAGTTATTTGTATATTTATTAGACGTTAGTCAGTCATCCGAAAAATAGTTTTTCATGAATACAAGAATCCATAAAATAGTGTTCTTACCAAAGATTTCAAAATAGATACTACCTTAAAAAAGTAATGAATAAATTGCCTAATTTTCCGAGATACCTGTATCTATCTGTCAGACTGAATGAGTTAATATTTTTGTACATTTCTATTTATCACCAGCATTGCTTAATAACCTTTGAAACAGAAGATTAGTGTTGGAAGCAAAACTGTTTACTGCTGGGTTATCGAATATCAACTATAACCTAGATTCCCTAGTCCAATGAATTGTTCCTAGGATTTATAGTATTCTGAAATCCAGAAATAAAATATTGCTTACCCTGATTATTGCTTTTTTCGATAAATAAACCCATAGTGTTCCATCCACTAATTATATTTACAACTGTTGGGGAAAAAACGGTCTACAGGGAGGAACGGGCATACTTTGCAAGGTAAGTGCACAACTATCTACTCATTAGTTATAGTTAGGTAAAGTTAGGTATTTGGTTATCCTTTCTTTGTCCAAATAACTTTTCTAATCTCAAATCAGTCACTCCATGTTTTAAAAGAAAAAAAATGAATCGTTTTTCTTCTATTGAAGGTTACCGAACTATAGTACATGTATGATATAGTCTCATTCGTCTCATTGAAAAGCAAAAATGAAATTCATCAATATTTCTTCAAAAGTCTAAATCTGTGAACTGTTATTGTAAATCATTAGATGATAAGTAGCAAACGATTAACGAATATCTTTTCTTGTGTTATTTTTGCTGTGCGTTGAGCGGTTCAATTCCCAAATGACAATTTTCTGGAAACAATCGATAAGTTTCGTCGGTATTTAATACAGGAAATGATTATTTATCTATTCATGTTTCTGTTTTTACAGAACGCACCTTTTTGATTGTAATAATTATTAACTGTTTCTCGTAAATTTGTTTCAAAATGGTCATTATAGTTTAAGAAGAATTTCATTTAATTTTTGATTCATTGGGAGGAGGGGTGTTTTCATATAGCTGTGTTTGCGTCTTCGAACTTGCAAATCTCGTTATTTAATATCAAGATTCGTATAATTTATTAGTATTGCTAATATTGGATGTTTCTCACAACTTTCAGTCGCCGCCAGACGAGGCCCGGACGCTGAACACAAATTCAAATGCCACTGCGGGCGTTCGTACGTTCACAAAGGTCATCTCACCCGACACCAGAATTACGAGTGCGGCAAAGAGCCCAAGTTCAAGTGCCCCGAGTGCCCGTACAAAGCGAAGCACAAGGACAACCTCAAGTGCCACATTTTCTCCAAACACAAGTTCCCCGGCGGTCAGAACCACTTCCTCTCGAGGTTCAACTACGAATTTTTGGATTCTTGAAGTTCCGACCAACAGTTGGGGTCAGTAAAACTCTACGATTCGGGGGAAACCCCGAAAGTTTTCTTTATTTTGGTTTTCTTTACTAACGTTTGAGCTGAATTCTTCTTCAAATTAACAACGATAAGTTATTTACCTTGAAGTTAGGCCATACATTTTGAAGTTTTACCCTTATCAATTTTGGGCATAAATAATGGTGTTTGTTGTAGTACTCCACAATCAGCAAACCATGTTGCAAAAAGTTGTACACCTCTCCAAGTTTCAAGCTGGTTAAACATTTCCGATGCAACATACCGGAAAATAAATTATTTGTTTCATTCTCTGTGATCTTAATACACAAAGTAGCCTTGAATGCGTATACTTGGAGGGAACCAACCACCGATTTGGGCGTTTTAAAGCGACCGTGGTTTTGCATATAAAATAATGTCCATTGTACAATCCAAGCCAAGCCAAGTACCTTGATACACATTGTAAAGCGAAATTCGACCCTCGAATTGTTTACTGTACATCATGTATATTGTGAATTATGTACCTATTAGTTTTTTTTTACAATGTTACTGTAATACGTTACAAACATATATCTAAGCAGAAAGTTGAAGTCGAAAACAATTTAAATGTTTACGACCTAATAATCCAATTGAATTATTCCTTGTTTTTAACTCTTTTTCTTTCATGTTGTCCACAGGAAAGAGCGGCCGGATTTCAATGGAATCTAACCCACCTCGTACTGATGCCTCAAGTGCCATTACAGCGTTTGTGATGAATATAACCAAAAAAATACTCTTCAACTCTCTCTCTCAAGTGAACTATAATATAGATTCTACCTACCCATTAATTGGTAGGTACGTCATAATGACTAGGGAATTCGTATCAAACTAAACTTTTAGTTAGAGCCGATTGGTTGTCAAAAATTACTGTCAATTTCACAAATCGTTGATCAGTTATCTAACTGGATGTTGGGATTGAATACTAAAACTTCTACATCTTTACAGTTTGAGCCCGAGTATTTGGCTTTGGACTGGCTCCAAGTTTCAGTTGGAAGTACAAGCTGTATTGCTTAAGGTTGAATCATTTGATTCTCGTTTGGAAAAAAACACCATAACGATGAAACGGAATATATTGTATTTCATCAGAAGTGAACATGTAGTTTTTATAGCGCTCTTATGTGTCGCCATGGCCAATAGAAGAAATGGGGAGAAATGTTGTCGCATTGACCAATTGAATTTATCTAGTAATTTGTTACTTCAATTTATTTATTGACTATATTTCAGTTCCAATAACATTCATATCACGGCTACCCTACGACGTTGAACTCGCCTCCTGCTCTTCAACTCTTGTAACGTGTGTGATCGAGCTGTATCTAAGTCGTCCACTCCATTGCTTCCCACCCTTTGTGATTTTATGAGTAATCGTTCAACAATATTGTACATAATTTTCCTATTACGGATAGATTTAGAAGTGCCATTTTCCTTTGATTGGTTGACCCGGTCGTTGCGTCTCATCCACCTACTTTCCAGCAAGCACCCCATTCCTAATTATTGTTTACTAGTTTAAAGGCCCTGCTACGCAGGTTAAAAAGAAATAGGTGAATAATACAATGAGGGAGTATAAAAACAATACGCAAAGTCAAAAAATCGTATATTCCAAGTCACCACCCCCTGTAAAGCGAATATACCTCCTCTGATATTTTCGTCATTATATATACTTTGATGATACGAATATTGTTAATACTGCTTTTTAATACGATTGATATTCCACGGTTGTTGCTTAAATTTGACACATAAGAGCGTTCGTATTTTTTTCGAACTGGAATATATCTATCGCACTTTGACATCAGTAAATAATACCTGTCATAATCATTACGTTATTATCAATTATGAATATTATCGATCTACCGAGTGTGCGGCTCATTTCCTTGGATTGATATGTGTTGAGTAATCTTACAGTAAATTATATTCCAATCAAAACAGAGAAATATTTTTAAATTTATTAGATAGCTTGAAATGGTTGCAAATTGTCACTCATATTTTGTTCCATTTCTATTTACACTAATGTTTAAATAATTATAGTGTTTTCACTCTGAAATTACCATTCGTTTAGTCATTAGATTTAATTCTATGACGTACCTTCCTGCTAATATCGTTTTTGACCTAATACATTATGAAGTTAAATAATTATTTCGTTTGAGGTTGTTAACATTTTTAGATTGATTTATATTTAATTATTTATAACTGTAAATCTCTATACGATACCGAAAGTATGTTCATTTAAATAAAAAATTATTATTTATATTGTCAGTCGGTGTTTGTATTTGTCCTTTGTATTCAGATTTTGGGAAAGGAGGAATTATTTTTTAATGACACATTTTCAGTTTTTCCTCTCTGCTGTATCTTCCTCTTCCATATGACATTGTACCCTTTCGAAAAGCTGTCGTTTAAGTCTTCAGCTAAGAAAATAGAAAACAAAAAAAAAAAAACAGGAAATGAGACATTTAAAAGTACAATACCTGTAATTATCAGAACAGGGTGAGTGATGAAAATATTGGAGAAAAACTTATTTTAGAATTGAATCTGCATCAAATTAGTGGTTACTAGTAAATGTTCGTTGATTTAAAGTTTTAAATATTGCCCTTGGTTTTTTTTTGCCGATTACTGGTTCGGGGATTGATGACTTCGGAACTGTAGTTGTGACTGAATTATAAGAATCAATGCTCTCTATTTTGCTCCGGATGGATGTCAAAGATGGACTTGCAGACTGGCAGGATACGCGGTTGAGTTTTACTAAAATTAGTTAATAAATATCCACGTTTTCACACTAGTAATTTTCATGTGGTATCCACTCCTTGGAATCAATGCATTGTAAGGCTTTGTTCCACATGTACAATTCATAAAACGGCTTTTCGGGGACGTAATATTGAGAAATTGGGGTTCCCTTTTGGTGTATTATTTTCAATAATAAACCTTTGTAATCGACCAAGAAAAAAAAGTCAATCCCGCTAACAAATGTTTGTTTTCTTCTACTCCATCTTTCATTATTTAAGAGATTTAATCAACAATTTTGAATTTACAGTTTCTTTTTCTCACTTGAGTAAGTAAAACTGGACCTTAGTCTCGATTTCTTCTTGGTTGTATGGTAAGCAAGGGCGCCCGCAGGGAGCCATTGGGCCAGGGGGCCATTGCCCCCCCCCCCCCCCTGGTAACTTAAAAGTTCAAGTTTACAAATACGGACTAATCCGGTAAAATTGTAATTTACAATCTACATCAATTTTATTACTGGTAAATTTGCAGTGTTTGAGACATGGACAGGATAGTATGCATAAATTTTTGTTAGGTTTTAGTGTTTTGAAAAATACATTATGTCCAAAATTAATAAATATCGGCAATTCCGCTAATAGAAAAGACCATCAATGTTTTTGGAATGGATAAGAGAAGAGTAAAATTCTTGTTCAAGTCATAATATTTTACTTCCATTCAGATGACATGTCACACCTAAGTTCATTTTGAAGCAAATACATATTACTTTAAAACATTTTTGACTTTTACTTTTTTACCGCAATGTTTAATACTCCCCAGACCCCCCGGTGGCCTTGCCCCCTCTGGGAAAATATTCTGCGGGCGCCCATGGTGTTAAGAATGTCTGCAGTTGATTGTAGATGTCGGTCATTGGTGGATTGGGATTTTTGATAAACCTGTGACTAATCTTAATGTGATTCAATTGATTAATCCATTCCATAATTTCCATTGTGGAATCTGAGGCTATTTTCCCCTCCAACTCATCCTTCCTTAACTTTTCTTATACGGTAAGTAGTATTGATTACAATTTGTTGAGATAAGCACACTTCTTTCTATGCGTACCATGTAATATACATGTCTTCATCCTTCTCCGTTACTTATAAGTTTTTCATCTTTTTCCAGGATCTGGAATTATCTTCCCTTGCCTGGAGTGTGGCAGAGTTTACAAGCATTTGTGTAGCCTTAATAAGCACAAGAAGTACCAGTGTGGCGTGGAACCTGGATTTGCTTGCCCCCTTTGCTCCCGTAGGTTTCATCTGAAAGGCAACATGACTGCGCACGTCGCCGCCTTGCACGGAAACAGGATGATGTGACATAGCAACAAATAGAAATGAATAAATATAAACTAAGAAAGAGAAACGTTTTGTTGTTGAATCTGATTCTTATGACGTTACATCTCCGCGGTATGTTTTTAGACATGGGTGCGTAGAAAAATAGTTACTTGATTCAAAAGCGCCTATCCATGGTTATGATTCATTTTTATCATATCACTTCTGTGTTATGGTAACGTGTATATGTTCTGGGATTTCGTACTTCACACCTCAAATTCGTTCATATTAATTAAACTCGTCTTTAGTTTCAAAGTTGCATATTACGAGATTTTTTGGTGCATACAGCTTCAAATGTTGCGTGCATCGATTTCCATTTTAATCATGAGTCAATTTTAATAATGCCTGTGTTTCTATTCCCACAAGACACATTTTTTATTTACATCTTTTTCACCGAAATCTTCCTCCAATTTTTCTTTTGAAAAAGTGGATTATCCCAAGGTGTTCAACGTTGTCAAACCCGCACTCAATTATTGGCACTCAAGATGTTACCTTAGGCTTCTATAATTCAACACCACCCTGTTTCTAGTCGGAATTAGTCTCTATAGGCACACCCTCTCCCTAACTCCTTGAAGGTAAAATAGGGTTAAAGGGAGAGGTTATATTGTATATTGTTAACATATAATTAGCAAGGGAATACCTTTCTAGCCTACACTCAAAACTGAGGATTTTGAACCTCATGTATGTGGTACGGTCTACAAATCGAAAGCCTTAAACTTGATTCTTAAAACATGACTTTGGTGAATTGGTTCAGGGTTACAAATATCAAACCAAATGAATAACCAACGGATTCTTTGAAGATAATCTCGAATGCTCTCCGTTTGCCTATCAGATAAAATTATATTCCCTCTCCAAAAATTGTTTTTCTGAAATTTAGTTATCTCTAAAAAAATACAGTTAATTAAAATTAGGTACTGTTTTAAAGTTGTCTGATTTATTTTTGTTTTTGTTTTGAGAGCTTGTCAATAGTGGGTTTTAAATTACTAGATTAGTATTCTGCGATTGAAATAAAGCTGTGAAATGAGGCGTTGTGATTAAGTTCAAGTCGATCTAGGTACCTTCCTAATTAACCGACAATTGGATCAATGTTTTTATGAAGGGCGTTAAATGACTAGATTAATGTTCTGGGATTGAGATTCATTGTGATAAAGTTCAAGATGATCTAGGCAACTTCTTAGTTCCGTCAGTTAAATTTCTGGTTTGTACAGTTGTTAGCTCAATATCGTTGTTTGTCATCAGAATTTCCAATTCTGTCCAATTAATATTTCCATTTTACTCCACCACAGAAAATAGAATACACTCCATATTCTGGTTTACTCTATGTTCTGTGTACTCCACTCTTGACAACCACAATGATGGAGTGCTAACATTACAGTGGCAAGTGTAGTAGAAATGTAATGAGGCAAATTGAATATGATGTCAGCGGCCGCTTGATAACAAAAGAGGCGAGTTATGTGAAGATGCTTAGCCGTTATTGGTATTAAGCGTGTCAATCGAAGCTCTAATTTGTGAGCTAATTTGATCTAATTTGTGATGGATCTAATTTGTGTATTCTGTGGAACATTGGAGTGTATGCAAGACCTCTGACTATGTTCATAACTGTTAAACTTCATAAGTCAGGAAAAAATGGTACTCCTTGGTACTAGTAGAGGGGCCGGTATCTTTTGGGACGATTCAAATACACAATGTATGTAAGATAGCTTGAACAACTCCCTCATCGGGTTGCCCTTATTGAGTCGAGGGGGGTAATAACATGATCTGCCTTCAGTTTGTCCTTTTGTGAAAACATCCGAATGCATATAATTTCAAATGGTAATTTTGTCCATTCGTGCATTCGGCTGTTATCTTTCAACACCTGTGGGGTCGAGACCGTATACACTGCACAACCTATAGCCGGAATCTACGGTTCCAATTTGTAGATCTCCAGCGCCTAATGGTAATCCAGTAACTTATGTGTAGGCTTAGGGGCTCTTATCGTTGCTTCAAAGTCCATTTCATAACTGCCGCATACGTAGGTCTCGTGGTCTAACGTTGCAAATAAAATTCCTATCGCTTTATCCGAAAACCTGATTAATGCAGCAAGATCAATGCACTAAAACCCACTCTCTGGTTCCTTTCTTGATCATTTTGAACACCTATCACCTATTGACTGAGAGTCAGTTGAGAATCAGTAGGGAGTTACGTAATGAAAACAGCTCAATTGATTGTAACCTTTCCAACTTACCATCCCGTACCCTCTTAACAGCAAACTTCGTGGGAAACTCAAAAGCAATTTTTTCACCGAATAATGTTTTGGTTCTGTTATGTGTTTTTTCTTTCTGTAAACAACAATGGTGTTTTGTGTGGAGCAATTGACTTGTCATTTTCCTCTAAATCATACTATTCTGATACAATAATCGAATCAGAAGTACTCATTGTCATCGAATAAAAAGCTAAAGCAAGGTATCTGTTTTCATCATCAACCTTTCCTTCTAATAAAAATAATCGGCGATTTCAACATTATTTTGTTTTACATGTTTGACCCGTAGTGAACTTGGTTATTAATCACTTCTCCTCAACACTTCCGTTATTGATTTCTTATTTTAGTAGGTAGTGGAGTTTTATTAAGTCTAGTTGAAATTTCGTTCCGTTGTCACTCATTTCCAGGAAGTCTGTTTGGAACTGGGTGGAACGCAGTTTTTGATACAGCTTCATTTGCCTGTCCTAAGTGTCCGAGGAGATACAAAAGAAAAACTCACCTCAATCGGCACCTGAAATACGAATGTGGGAAACAGCCCCAATTCCAGTGCCCTCACTGCCACTACAAAGCTAAACTCAAGGACAACCTCAAGTATCATATTCTTGCCAAACACATGAAACGCGATCCGCCATCGACCGTTTCGTTCTTATAAATTATTTATTGTTATTATGTAATATTTTGTTGTTCAAGTTGTGCTCTCAACTCAAAAAAAGAAGAACATATGTTTATGGGTTGATCGTGTCTGTTTTATTACCAATGTTCTATAGAATTTCATTGAGTAAATTATTGTGACCATTGGATTGGAGTGCCTGAGAACAATCTTTTGTCTCATGCTAATTATTACGAGTTTAATAATACATATTTCAAATACAATAAAGTGATGTACATCAAAGTCATTAAAGTACAGACCATTGTAGTTCTAAAGTAGCAGTAAAACCTATGTTGAAGTTGGCAGAATATTTTCATGTCGTGTTTAATAATTTACTTAGCTCTGTTCACTTGAAGTTTTCCCAGGTACACTATGTACAGTAAAAACCACCGTCTGGCCACGATTGGAATGGACAGTGCAGGTGATTTTCAAGGACAGGTTTACCCAATCACAATATAACATACCTTACAAAATTCAACCTTCAACAATATAGATTTTCAAAATGACGTACTTACAATGTCATTAGGCAGTTTTGGAATGAATTCTAAAAGGAGATTGGTACGGCGGTTTCAAAATTCCAAAAGGATGAGATCAATATAATTTTTTCAAAGGCGGTAGCTAAGATATTTTTTAGGCCAAAGTTTATCTCTTATTAAAAAATTCACTTGAAAACCCTTGGATTTTTGCCAATTTTTTTATGGATTAAAAGTTCGTGCTGAGCAGCACGAAGTTCATTAAATTCCGTATTTCACCATTGTCACTTGGGATTACGTGTCTGTGTGAAACCCCGTTTCTAGATTGAATAATTAGATGTATTCCTGAAGTGTGTTCAGTAAATCCTGTGATTTCCTATTTCGGTCATTCAATCATTACAAGGACCTCAGTCACTGGAAACTCTTTCACCGTTAGGTTCCATTGAGTAATTCAACAGGTATCTGTGGTTTAACGGACACCTCCATTCCAATTGTGACCAAACTTTACCGATTTAACTATATCGAGGTCGCACAGACTTCTTGCAATCAAAAGCCCAGTGGGAGAAATGAAAGAAATATTATAAACTTTATTATGAACTGACAATTATTCATGCGTTACTGTAATTCATAATTATACCTTATATAATTTCCACTAATTCATTGCCTGCTTGTAGAGCCCACCTGCCACCAATTTCCAGAATATTTTCTGTGCTTCTTCAGTCTCATTTTTTCATGCTTACCTATTTGAATCGCTTGAGCTACGAGGGGACGTATGGGTTATCTTGGTAACTACTATCCTTTACTATGGGATCAACTCCCACGTAGATGGTCTTCATGTGGTTGTGGTTCTTTTATGATTAATCTGAATGTCATCCTGTGATTTTCTCCCATTCTTGTATTGTGATTACATATTCCATTAATTTTTTGTATGTATAAAATGTATGTAGCCTTGTATTTGGATTTGTTTGGGTTTGTCGGTAGGTACTGTAATTCGTTTATTATAATCCCTAGTCAGTTGGACATTGTCCATGATCACTTGTTCTATTCTTACACATTAGGTTGAAATAAATATAAATAAGATTTTGGGTAGGAACACGCTTAGGAGGTTATTACAATTTTTTCAATAGTAAATTTTTGAAAATAATAGATTGATGAAATACTATTTGTACTACAGCACAATCCAAGATTTTCTAACGAAATAGTACATAAATTTACTTCCGCGTAGAGTTGAACACAAGTGGCCAGGAGGTTGAAAACTCCGATTCTACATTCCGTTGACATTAAATAAACATTAAAAGTGTACATTAAAATCAAAAATTTTGTTTTTTCTTTTCCTTTCTTGTATTCAACTTTTTTTCAATATAGGTTTTGATTATGTCACAGACAATTACCAGAGAGTTTGTGTTCATCAGATTATTTGCTATATTGGCACTAAATATGTCTAGAGGTCACGTTCAAAACTATCTTACCTTACTACTATTACATTGTATGAAAAATCAGCTCTTTTTTCTTAGATGGTACTCAAACCTTGGACCACGACAATTTGACTGCGTTTTTATGATTTGCTCAACGTTCAAGAATTCAACATTAAAATACATTCAATTTTTAAATATTTCAGAATCGATTTTATTCAAATATGTAGACTCTTCAAATCACGAGCGTGGATCCGAAGTTTGTGTAAGTAAATTTCGATTATCAATGTACATCCATTAAATAATGTGTATATTTAAGTCCAATCAGAACAAATATTCAGTTATAAACCTACATCTTACAGTCACAGACTTACACGTTTACTCGCATTTCGGACAAACAACGTTCATCTGTTTTTTTTTTTTTTTTTTTTTTTTTTTTTTAAATATCTTATTCGCCATGCGGTGATTTATCAAATTGAACCTTGAACAAAATCCAAGTACAAGAGCGAATGTGCTTAATACGTTCTAGGGGAGAAAGAATAGAGCTTTGTTAACTGTTGGTTTTTAGGTTCTTTGCATTGGATGACTCAAGTCGCGGAAGGGAAGTTCGAATGCCCTCAGTGCCCTCGTAAGTATATTCGTAAAATATCGCTGAACCGGCATCTGCGATACGAATGCGGTAAGCAGCCCCAGTTCGCCTGCCCTCACTGTCCCTACAGGGCCAAACTCAAGAGCAACCTCAAGTATCACGTAATGGGCGTCCACGCTCCGAAGAAATGATCCTCACGTAACGAATCGGAGTTATTTCTCCCGTTGTGTTTTGTGCGTGTTGGACAATAAATCTTGAATGAAATCACGAAATGACTGAAACATCACTTTGGTTAGTGCAAAGCAGTCGAAAATATCTGTCAGTACCAATCCATGAAATGGTTTTTGTACGATTCGAGAAATATTGATAGTAATTAATAAATTAATGATATAATACGAAAACATTGAGCCTCGTATTCATCTGAAATGATTCAGAGCCATGTGACTATGAGAACCTAAATCGCAATATTATGTTGGTATTACTATAATTGTAATGTAAAGTCAACGTTGAACTACCGAAGTCGATATAATATATTACATTGTAGGCCCAAGTGTTTGATGATCAAGAAATTGTTCGGAAATTCGTTGTAATTGCGATACCGTTTGCTTTATTCTAGTGTTGCTTAGTTCACTGGGAACTTCAATGATCAACACTTATCGGAATCACAACGAATTCTCAGTTCGGAAAAATGAAATTGTGACACAAATTACGTACACCATGTTCTAGCTACGTTGCTCGTATACTTTGTGTAGTGGTTAAATGATAAATTAATACCAACATAATTTCGTGGAACGTTAACCCTAACAGTGGTTACATAACTAATACTTGTGGATTTTTTAAGTACTAGAGCGTAATTTAACAGCGTACGAACATGTATAACATCTTTCAATCTTGTTCTGAATTACGGTAGTATAAATGTTCACCATATATGTTCCACGTTAATCTTAATGGAATTTTGGTATTCTTCCCTTTTTAGTCAGATGGATTACGTTCACTTCAAACTGAAACTTGGGCGTATTACGATTGGCTGTTTAAATAAATCATCAATTCATCTGTAAATAATTTGTAAATATAGATTTTTCTACTCGAATTATTTATTTAATTGTTCGTCCATTCGATACCCTAATACTGTATCCCTACTTTGGTAATTTTTTATCCTGCTTTTGCGGTATTTCGCATAAGTTATTTTCAGTAGCATATTAGTCTCGTGCATCATAATTTTCTGCAAGATTAGTTACCACACTGAAATGAGAGTGAAAGAAGAAAATTAATTAAATAACTAAATGAATCTCGTAAACTCTGATTGGAGTAAACTGTTGTAGATGTAGATCTCTCAAGGCTGTAAATAAAAAATGTCGTTTGTATATTATTTTATATATTTATTTATTAATTATATATATATATATTTAGAGAGCGAGAGAGAGAGAGAGAGAGAGAGAGAGAGAGAGAGAGAGAGAGAGAGAGAGAGAGAGAGAGAGAGAGAGAGAGAGAGAGAGAGAGAGAGAGAGAGAGAGAGAGAGAGAGAGAGAGAGAGAGAGAGAGAGAGAGAGAGAGAGAGAGAGAGAGAGAGAGAGAGAGAGAGAGACAGGAGTGGTTACAAGATTCTTGAAACCGGATTCCGATAAACAAAATTTTGAAAAATGTTTATTCAAACATTTTTAATCCATTGTTATTGCTTAATGTCTTACAAAAATGGACTTAAACACTAAATTTCATTAAAATATGCAGATAAATATCGATAAGAATTACAGAATTAGATGTTGAAGCTGAGTATATATATTCATTAGCCCTATGTGTATAGCTAATGCATCCTCATAACTTCTTCCAATGCGCTAATTTCTTGCAAAGTAAATATAAATAAATTCAAACTTCGAAAATACTCTTACGATCGTGGTGTAAAACCGAATGTTTATATGGCTGCTACAGGTTTATTATTTTGACAAATGTTCTTGCTTTGCTCCATGTGCTGTTTCGAGTGTTTATTTAATCGAATGTAATTGCTGTTGATTATTCTTTCACAGCTGAATCCAGTAAAGCTAGCTTTCCTTGCGACAGCTGCTCCAAAGTCTACTTCTCCAGAGGAGGTCTCTACACTCACAAAAGGCGCGAATGCGGCAAGTCCCCAGCGTATTTCTGCAGCCACTGCCCCTACAAGACCAAACACAAGCACTCGCTGAGCTTTCACGTGAACAGCAGACATCCGGAGGCGCCCTCCCCTGCTTTCGGTCCGTCCAGAGTTGGCCGACCACCGAACAACCTCCCAAACATAACTGCCAACGGCTCCTTAGCTACCCAGCCTGAGAAAACTATCAACCCTAGTCCAAACACAATTTCTAGTTTGCCAGAGAGAGAGAGAGAGAGAGAGAGAGAGAGAGAGAGAGAGAGAGAGAGAGAGAGAGAGAGAGAGAGAGAGAGAGAGAGAGAGAGAGAGAGAGAGAGAGAGAGAGAGAGAGAGAGAGAGAGAGAGAGAGAGAGAGAGAGAGAGAGAGAGAGAGAGAGAGAGAGAGAGAGAGAGAGAGAGAGAGAGAGAGAGAGAGAGAGAGAGAGAGAGAGAGAGAGAGAGAGAGAGAGAGAGAGAGAGAGAGAGAGAGAGAGAGAGAGAGAGAGAGAGAGAGAGAGAGAGAGAGAGAGAGAGAGAGAGAGAGAGAGAGAGAGAGAGAGAGAGAGAGAGAGAGAGAGAGAGAGAGAGAGAGAGAGAGAGAGAGAGAGAGAGAGAGAGAGAGAGAGAGAGAGAGAGAGAGAGAGAGAGAGAGAGAGAGAGAGAGAGAGAGAGAGAGAGAGAGAGAGAGAGAGAGACTTCTAGTTTGCCAAACTGTTTAGACCAACCGTGGTCGAATATTGAAACCATCAACAACCTACGTATATAAAAACGACCAACCAAGGTCACTAGTGGAACGTGGGATTTATATCTTAATGAAGATTTTTATATGATGACTTTCACGACGCTATCTAAATTAGATGCAGTATTTGAAATAATTATACAACTATCTCTGTAATTCCCAGTTTATCATAAATAATTACAAAAACTCAAGCTATTGCTGTATTAGGAATGTTCCCTAATAAAGATTTATTTTCCTAAAGTTTTACATAGAAAAGCTAATCCATCCTGATTGGTTTGCTCCTTGAAGCTCCACATTGAACTTTTCCACAGAAAGGAGATTGTTGTAATTAATCGAGTGGCGAATATCTATCCAACTGCGTTCTTTCTGAAGGGAATGTTACCGGAAATGTGAAGACAAAAGTCAGAATCCAGAAGTGTATATTTGCCAATTTTCTCCTAACATGTTGATCAGTGGAAATCGTGAACCTTAGATTCAACCTGTAGCCTGTAGGTATTCAGTTACGAATATTATTTACTTCTTTTGCTATCGAATTAGTTTTTGCGAAAAATATTCTTTGAAGGTTGGACTGTTTATCCGAATGTTGACCTTCTCCTAATTAATTGTGCTACTCTCACATTTTTATTTATTTTGAAGTATTTGAATGAAAAATCTGGGAAAGTGGTATTGTCAGTCACAATGGAAGTTTATTGTTCTTGAATTCTGTTATACTTCTTTAACATAAGGTTACAGAATGAAGATATTGAATTTCAATCGTGTGTAAATTGGTACTGGCGAACTTTAACAATTAAACTGCTACTGATTGATCTCATTTTGCCTAATACTGTTCAATGTTTATGGACAGAGCCATCCATTCACGAACTGTGTACTTGGTAAGTAGATCACTTGCACAATTATTTACGTAATTACCTAGTACGTTCTTTTTACATTCTTTTAAAATACAAATAAACATAAGTGCCATGTTAGTTCTTTTATTTACAAAATGATTTTGAATTATAATTTAACTTGAATGATGAAAACTAGTGTGTAAAAATAAACAAATAGATTTATTGTTTAAATAACTGTTTCTTCTAATACATATTTCTATCACAGAGTCGCCTCTTTCATCGTTTCAATCCTATTTAGTTCCAGGATTTTGCGTTCCAATGTATTCAAAAGAACACAAAACGTTCGCTCGTTTGTTTAGCTCGTTCCATTGATGATGAGAAATTGATAATTCGCATAAAGTTTTTACCATTTTACCAGTTTACTTTTACCGTCTGTTTACCTCTTGCTTAATATCCATTTAAATATTTAAGAAATCAATTTTGACTCTTTTCTTTTCTATTCTGATCTACTGGCCTCAACAACACGTTCAACACAATAAACAAAAGAAAAACTCGGCGAATATTAGTTCCGTTATGTTTTGATTGCATAACGATTACTGGTGGTTGTGAATGTATGTGTCTGTGACTCATTCCAGTAGTTATCATCCCCTGCAATAAAAAGATTCTCTGCCGAATAAAGGTTCAAGGTTTCGTTAAAAGTGAAACAATATCGAGAAAATAGCTTCAATTAGTTAAAATTTCATAAGAGGTTAGTTACAATACCATTCATTTGAGCGACTGTGACCTTTTTGTGTTTTTTTTAATATTTTTTTTTATTCGGCAAGTGAAAAATTGTATACACCTTTTTGTGCACGTGGTACATGCGAATTTTTAGCGAAGCAGTTTAAAATGAATCATGATTTCATTTTCTATCTCGTTCTATCTCATCATTGGGGATGTTAAAAGGGTCTTAGCTCCGCCATCAGTTTATGCCAGACAGAGTTTAAAGCCATCGTTTTCAGGTGATCATTTCCAATAATTTGCTTTTTGAGTATTTTACTCTTGTTACTACATATCTGATGTTGAGTTTTTTCTCTTTTCCCACAGAGTTCGTTGGAAAGAAGGAAAATCCCATAGGATTCGACAAATGGATCGCCGAAGTTATTAGCAATAATGGCGCCGAAGTTCAAGTCGTTAAGAGCAAACGAGGACGACCGATCCTAGTTCTCGATGGTTGGAAATTCAGAGCGGACCAAACGCTAGCAGATGGAAGAGTCAGTTGGAGGTGAGATTCATTTACACGAGGTATATGACGGAAGTTCTTCATGAACATGTGGTGCAGGACTATAATATAAAGACCGAAGGACGTTGACCCCGCGTCTTCCTTACCCGTTGCCTGTATACTGAAAGTAGGTTATGCCTTCTCGCTCTCTCGGAGTAAGGAATCCTGCAAAAATTAACTCATTTCATTTGCATGAAATCGGAATAAATACAGGAGGTATCCGATCCTGTTTATGTTCGATAAAACAATGTTCATATCCTGAAAAATACAGTCAAAGCTGTTATTGTGGAAACAAATTAGCCCAATATTGTAATTGTAATTGTTAGCTCTTTCTCGACGTAATATGGGAATTTTTACCTGGCAGAATCGGAATTTTCATGCACTCATATCCAATTGGAGAATTGATTATTGATTATGGTTTCTTTATAACCTTCCCTTATGCTAGCACAGAAACCAGTGAGATGATTTGAAAAGCGACCTTTTCTTGTTGGTGATGTTTTACCATAATAGATCAGGAACTGAACGCTTTAATTCACGAGAAACTAATTCTGCTTGTCTTGGTGTTAGTTCTTGTTCTCTAAAATTCTAAAACTGCAACAAATCGTCCCTCAGCGTTCAGAGACTATAAACATCAAAAAAGGGTTTTCAGAAATATTGACGGACAACATTTGGGTTCTGGATTTAAAAAACTGTTTTGTTAAAAAACGGCCAAAAACTGACTTTTCACTTCACTTTTCTTCAAGATTGGCACACACAAAAAAAAAACATTTAAAAATAACTTTGACTGTCTCTGTTACCTAATTAATCCTTTTCAAGCTTCAACTACACCCAGAGGAGTGGGGGGGGGGGGGGGGGGCAGCTAAAGTGTTAGTTTTTTCCCACAAACCACAGGTTCGTATCATTTCGATGCAGCGGTGAAAAGATCAACTAGCAAAATGAATTGAAAATTTCATGTATTCATAGAAATGTGAAACTAACAACGTAAAATTTTAATAGTAGCTAAGTTGTGTTCCTTGACTATTTGTATTGACATTTTCAGGTGTTCTACTCGCTACTGCAAATCTAGACTATACAGTTTTGGTTCGTCGATCGATTATCCTCCCACGTGTCACACCCATGACCACCCAGCTGTTCTGCGTTCTCACTAATACCAACCGTTTTAGGTAGAATTTCAAGACTGACAAACCTTATTTTTGGTGCTCAACACTTAATCGTTGCTATAAAATTTAATGACTACTGTTATTTCTTTTTCCCTCGTTCTTCTATATACTTTCTAAAAAAATCTAGATTTGGAGATGTTTTTTCAAATTGCACAGAAAAGTTCCTTTTTTCAACTAGTTTATTAAGATAAGTTTTGTTTTGTTTATATATATTTCTTTACGTACTATGAATTAAATTGACTTAGTCGCACAGGGTGTTCCATAAAATATGTAGAGTGATTTTGCAATTAATACTTCCTTATTTATTGGAGAACAAGAAAAAAAGTGGCCTAGAAAACAATATTTACTAAATTTGGTCATAAACCCATGGTGTGTTTAATTTTCAGGCTTTTTTTTTTTTTAAATTCTTAGTTTGGGTCCTTTTTCATTGAGGCAATAAAGTATTATTGTTATTAGTGCGTAATTCCTTTCCGAGATTCAGGAATTTGTTATGTGGTACACAGATCTTCGCTTATTCTATTGGGTCGAGTCATAAATAACTTCCACCTAAGTAACGTGTCCCTTTGATCATTGTTTGTACACAATGGGAGTTCCCCCGCTGAGGGATTTTTGTTTTCGCTTCGCAGGTATAAACTGGTCAGTCTTTAAACTTCTGTTTGGTTCGCACGTCAATATTTTTTATTTTTTTTAACTTCATAATGAACAATCAAAAAATACACTTTCGGCCTGTTATGCTTTGGGAATTCAAACAAGGCAATAGTGCTACATCTACGGCTCAAAAACTTTTTCAGTGTGTATGGTGAAGGAGTGATAACTGATCAGGCAGTGAGAAATTGGTTTGTGAAATTCCGTTCTGGAGACATGACCTTGAAAGACGAGCCAAGGATGAGTCGTCCTTCTGACTTTGATGACGATGTTTTGAAGTCAGTTTTGGAAGAAAATCCACGTCAATCAACTAGAGAGTTATCGGAGAAGCTCAATACATCCCAATCAATTGTTTGCCGTAATTTGGAAAAATTGAGGAAAGTCAGCCAATTGGATCAGCACACTGCACAGTTTTTGAGCCGTAGATGTAGCACTATTGCCTTGTTTGAATTCCCAAAGCATAACATGCCGAAAGTGTATTTTTTGATTGGTCATTATGAAGGTAAAAAAAATAAAAAATATTGACGTGCGAACCGAACAGAAGTTGTCTAAAGACTGACCAGTTTATACCTGCGAAGCGAAAACAAAAATCGCTCAGCGGGGGAACTCCCATTGTGTACAAACAATGATCAAAGGGACACATTACTTAGGCGGAAGTTATTTATGACTCGACCCAATGTTATTATTATATACTCATTGTAGTTAATTATTAATTTATTTGTGGATTTGAATATCAATCGTTTCATGAGAATCATCTGCGTATCGTTTAATGGATTCAGCGTTTTTAAAAACTTCCGAGTTTTTTATTCCCCATTCCACTGTCTCTACGTCCTAAGTAATGATAAACATTCCTTTGACACTCTTGCTATGAAAAAGCGATTCTTGACCTGCGCCTCATTGGTTTATTAGTTTCATTAATTGAAATTGGTCTAATTTCCCCCTCAAAATTTGTCGGTCTACGTTTCGAGATACTTGGATTCAAAAAATCGAATTAAAATAAATCCGTTTGTCAGCCTTACACTTTCTCGCTTGCTTTTCCTCTGACAAACTGTACAAAGTTTCCCGAAATTAGATCCCAACCCGAACATTGTCCGTGGTTGTGCCTCTACTCTCGTCACCATATTCTCTTAATCCCAGGAGGTAACATTTAAGACGTTGATTTGGCTGGTCAATTGAGATTATTTTTATGAATTGAATGAGCTCAACTGGAATGTGCATCCCTTTGTTCCCCTTAACCGGCTATTTTCTGGTCTTGAAGTTTCGAAATATTTTATGAAAGGCCCACAATGCAAATCTCACTCATCTCTCGTAACAAGTAAGAAAGGGTAATGCCCAGCTCTCAGAACAGCGGTTTTCGGCTCCCATCGGAGCAGTTGTCATATAATTTATTCAATTTCTTGTTGGTGCCTTCGTTCATGCAGTTATGGCTAGATGATGTACTAATTCCGTTCAAAAATTACATATCATTGATCAGTGACAACGTAGAAGGATTACCTAATACAGAAATAATGAAGCCTTGTGTTTGAATTTCCATTTAGCCATGGTATATATTTTCATGTAAAATAGGTATGTAACCCAGTTGGTGCCAAGTGCGCTGGCCCTTTTATGTTCATTTTTACCCTATTTGTGTCAACCATCAGTTGCATGATTTCCAACCAAGAAAATCCGTGGTTTGACTTCTTCCCGGAGGGAAAATCATTTATGGCATACTCCTGATTACGATTGTGAATTTTACATACCCTGCCATGTGGTTATGGCTTAGATTTCTACATGTTAGTAATTTGGTTTTAACAAAATTTAATGCGGTTGACTATTAACTGGCTTGTAATTTAACTTGTGATGACTTCTCTAACGAATAATTGTTGTTAGCGAATAGTACTACTTACTCAGAATAATAATCGGCAACTCTGTCTATCATTAACAGCACGATTTCCCTCTGAATATCCAACCAGTACGTTTGACTGGAATGGCCAACTTTTCTATAAAAACTGCAAGCTGTATTTTGTTTTGTGTTTGCTAGGAGAATATTGGTCCTCCGTCTGCGACGTGTGCCACCGAATTTACAAAAATCGACAGACGCTTGGGTTCCACAAGAAATACGAGTGCGGTATTGAACCCCAGTTCAAATGCAGCAAATGTCCTTACAGAGCCAAAAGGAAGACAACTCTAAAATATCACATGGCCAATCGACACGGAGTTTTGAAAACAGAAACAGCCAATACCGTTGTCGAAAACGTAACCGACGTGTGGCAACAACGACAATGAACTTTCTCTTGTAATTCCTGAAGAGTGTTTCTACAGATTGAATTAAAATTTCTATTTTTAATATAGATACGTCTGATATTTGTACCCTTTAACCGCATTACATCTTTACGGTCTCATCTATTGACATTTTCATAACTTTGAAAAGTAGATTATTACCCTCGAATCTTGATAATTTCGTGGTCTTGAAAGTAACTATTGCCGATAATCAACATAACTTTTATTTCGTTGTTTGAGTTTTAGTGCTGTGCAAATTCAACTACTTTAATTTTCGAAATCATTCTGATGGAATTTTACCCATCAAGATCATCTTCGCGCATTCAAAATATCTTCATGAACTACGAGTGTAAATGAAGAACCGCTGTATTTTCAACTCAATTCGTCACATCAAACTATTTGACTGTGGACCCAGTAGTTTACAATAATTAAATTAAATAGTAGTATACAATAATTGAACGATTTAAAAAATTACTCATTATGAGTAAAAAATTAGTTTTAAAATTATAACTATTCATTTGTTCACTCAAGCTTTTTCGTTTAGCTTTTTGTCTGTTCCACCGTTCATGTTATTTCCAAGTTTCATAATTTCAATTGAATTTCTGAGTTCTTGATGTACATCAGTCGAAGCGAGTAATTACGAAAATGCAAAGCTGTAGTGATTTTTGGATTGTTGGTAAATGGATATATATGATATATAGATGAACAAAATCCCAAAAACTGTTTTTATTGCAAATTATAATTGAGAAAAAGTGTGTTTCCCATAAAATTGAACGTTGCAAAATATTGCCCTAATTAATATTGTTACAAAGAAATGCTTACAATAATGAAACTCACTAAAAGTTGAAGAGGACTTTTATGCAAATATTCAATGTGTGCGATGAGTACACTTCACAGCAGCTGTAACCAATAATTATTGGTTATTAATTATAATTAATAAACATAGCGTATAGGTATGGAGGAAACAAGTTGATTACAATGCGATGTATTATTCATATGATGAAACTTTGTAATGATTCAAAATTCAAAAATTTAACTTCGTAAGTTACAAAAAAATGAAAAAACATTTACAACCTCAATAAATAAACATAAATAATTTACCAATCACATGTTACTCGTTTTAAGCATTTCTCTCAAACTACATGCTCAAAGAATACGATATATTGAGGAAACAATAACAATAATGGCTTGGAATCTCGGCATCACTTTTGACCAATACGACAGAGTAAATTTGAAGGGTTGATATTTCAACAATCTTGAGAATTTCTGAAATGAAAGGTTCTTTTGATTGTGGTACATTGTATTTCAATAATGATATGCACGACGAACCGTTTGAAATGAAAAGAAAGTGAATCATTACGTTGGGTGAATATGTAAAACATTATCTTGTAAACTAGAACCAACTATCGGACTTGCTGGTATAATTATATCGGTCTTCTCTCCTGACGAAATCGCTTTATTAAATTTGTTTCGTACAGTTGTTACTTGCTTGACGCATGTGCAAATTCGTAATTCACGTGTGTATTCCTTCCTCAATAATCACTTATGTTCTATGAAATTCGCTGGTATCTGGATTCCATATGACATACGTTGCGCTCAATTCTCACCTGATTTTAATGGTAGGAATACATCGAAGGAATAGGGGGAACGGTAATCGCCGAAGCGGAAATAACCAACCTTACTGAAACAACTCATTTAAAACTTATAAAAAATCAAAAACATTGATATTAGTATAATGCCGCTAGTATGATAATTTTCGTCTTGAAATTGACTTCCACTGTAAATGGACTTCAGAGCCAAAATATTTGAGTGTTCTATTGCGGATGCGTGAGTTGTGGAATTTCATGTGCGTTACCTTGTAGACCTACATAGTCAGCCAGACTACCCTGATTGTCATCCCAGACACCGTCCACTGTAAGATGTAAGTAAATTTTGGCTATCGTTTCACTCTTAGTTCTCGTTGAATTCCAAGACTTGAGAAAAGTCGCTTATAAATTATATGAAAATGTTTAAAAACAGGGCTTGGACATTCATTAGTTGTGTCAAGACTAGTGACGCAATAACTCACATAATAATAATAATAACGTATTTATTGATAATTATTATCAAAATAATAAATCTAAAATAACGTATCTTAGATCTTGAGAAAACGTAGATTAATGTGTCTCCTGAAAATTGCCTATAAGTTGCTGTTATTCGGCGCAGTAATACTGATTATAGTAATCAGTATTATAGTAATTTTTTATCTTTTGCATTACCATACCATCTCTTGAGATTGGCCAACTAAGCTATTTTTTTAATACGTTGATTAAATCATTATTCGTTGCATCGTTATTTTGTGGCTAGTCTAATTATACAGCTAAGTAATTAAAGGTCACTGTCTAACGATGCATATTTTGACTCAGAGTTTATTTCTGATTGCAGGTTGGTGATGGTCTTTTTCCCGTCCTAGGTGAACAGGTAATATGTAATTAAGTTACCCCACTAATCAAATTGATGATTTAATTACCCTCAATTTGTGGTGATGTCTTCTTGAAACTTCGATGAAAATGTTTTATGTATGTCGCGAATTTAGCACGTGTTAATTGTTACTCAACAGTGGGATGTTGATAAATCGACGTGAGATCTCACGTCTCTCATTTTCGTTGGTATTATGGAGATTCGGACCATTCAAAGGTTGGGAATTGAAATTCGAATACATAGTTTTAATGATCTTAATGAATCTATCTAAATTATTATCTTATGGGTTGCTTGTGTCACAAGTTTGTTGTCAGTTCTACCTCCAAAACAAAAGAAATCCCTTAAATTTTAGGTTTTCTTTTTTTCCATGACGTTTTTGTACGTGAATTGTGAATAATGTTTCAATAAAATTCAAACATTTACAATGATGTGTTGTGGTTTGTTGACCTTGTGGACAGTCCTAATCATCCCAGGTAAACGGAATGGTTCACAGTTCCTAAGGAATAACGTGATTTAAGAAATACCTTTAGACTGGAGTTCCGCACTTTTCGGGTTTTAAAATTACCTAGCATTTCCTGAGAATTTAATTTAATTGATTGTTTTTATCTAATGACATTTAGTTTTATTGCTATGAATTTTTCTTCCTTGCTCGATTTTTCGTCTTGCAAGAATGAGCGATTTTTTCAAAATGTTTGAAGAATCTGAATTTTCACTCGCTCTTTACACGTCAGGGCTCGCTGGTTAATTTTGGGTCCTTCCCTGCTTGTCTGTCAGTAATTCCTTGTCAGATTTTGATGCATTGTTCAGGTTTATTATTTTTTGGAATGACGTCCATCAGCTGAGGTTATTTTTCAACAGGTGTGTTTGCAACGTCGAAGAATTGAAAAAAAAAATCAAACACAATATACGAGAATCGGGAATTTCCGATCGATCGAACCTTATTGAACTTGATAGATTGATTTAAACATTAGAACATTGACATTACTGTAAAGCACATTGTGAACACAATTCTGCTGGGAACGTACTCCACCAACTTATTAATGGAACTGAATTTATATTTATAAGCCCATTCTGTGTACATCACTGAATTACTGTACTTTTTACTCCCGTCGTACCTATATATTTCTCTTTCCTTACCTTCGTGAATAATACAGAAATCATGTTACAGATTAGATTGTTTCGTTCCTGGTACGATCCTTCTTAATATATCATATGTAGTCGATTCCATTTTTGTTCTTATTTCTGTTCTTCTCAGTTTTATAATTCTCACTTGGAATTGTGAACCATTCTCAAGCTTATGGGTTTTTTGTTTCTATTGAGTACATTTTTGTTTGTGCATGTTAGTATGCTTAATTTCTCCCAGTTAGGTAGTTTGGCTACATCATAGTTTGGACCAGCTTGCGACAGGTAGTTGTCATGTTGTAGGTTCTGCTATAGGATTTGGTTGATTTTGGTGACATGAATTGAACACAAGTAAACATTGAGGGTAATTTTGTCTGTGCCCGCAGGGGAATTCGCCGTGTACGAGTGCGGAGTGTGTCACAAAACGTACAAATACCGCCAGAGCCTCCGCCTTCACATCCGCTACGAGTGCGGGAAAGAGCCCCAGTTTCATTGCCCCTTCTGTCCGCACAAGGCCCGTCAGCGAGGCAACCTTAGGATGCACGTCTTCCGCATGCATAAAAACATCGTTCCGCCCCTATTCTAATGACAAGTCACCGTTAGATTTACCCCTGAATACCTAATCGGGTTGTATGATCTCAACCTCGGGTTTTCCTGCAGTCATGGAAGAGTAGAATCCAAGACTTCAGGGGAGCGGCTACCGACACGAATGATCTGCTAGTTTTGGATAGACCCTCCAGTAATGTGGTAGAATTTAAATATGGCTTACGAAAGGAGCAACGGTAACTACGTAGTGGCATCCACCTCCGTTTTGATCTTTAGAGCAGTATTTGAGCTAGGGCATCAATCAAATCCTGAAAACTAGTAAAATACATTAGTGTCTATCTCAAGGCATTCAAAGTTTATCTGCTCCGTCAACGTGGTACACATGGTTGGCCGTGTTATCTAATGTGGATCACACATGTGTTGCGACTCATTTACTCGAGACTTCTCGTGTCACTGGGAGGCTCGATTCGCTGGGACCCGAACACACGACCTTTTCTGATATCCTCATCCCACACTGTCACCAGAGATTGCCAATTTGATCAGCCACGCACTCAGGTGACTGTGGTATCCAACAAAATAATGTGTGTTTTTTTCTTATCCAATGGAGTAAACTGAAATTTTCATCATCCAGCAGAAACAATCCTTAAGGATCCCCTCCAGTTATTAGGACATGAGCCTTAATGCTATCAAAATTTACTGTCCAGATCAAAGTGAGCATGAATTATCTCACAAACAGATATCATAATGGAGAAATTAGAACCATTCTAGTTTCAAGGTTGTACTCGTATATCAATACTGGATATTCATGGCATTTTATACCGAAAGATTAATACCAGGAGAAATATGCCAATTTTAATGGTATCCAGCGCTTTGAGAGTGGTGGTGTTGATTCGTGTAAAGAATGACCAGAAAATATTAACTGGCACCGAAATTGCCATTATTGGTATATCTGGTGGAAAATGAAATTTATTCGTTTTGAGTGGTACGAAAGATTAGGAAAATACTCCGAAAATATTAGTTGTGACTTACTACTGTTAGTCTGTCGTAAAATATATTTATAGCCTCAAACTCTAGGCTCCATACAATGTCAGTATACCATTCAAATGTAGCTGCAGTTGAATATATTTGTCCAGTAGTAACCGCGGGATAACTATTCAAAGAACCTGGTGACTTGATCAGAAAGTAAATCCTACTTAGAAGGTGCTCCATGTGTAAAATACCTAACATCCCCTTTTCCAGTATTTTATTTTGAGTTTAGTGACATGCTGAGGAATATTCTAGGTGAGCAGGGGTAATCATTCGCGGTCTTCAGCCGTTACTCCAGTTCCATGACAGATGAACTTCGTAAGTAGTCGATATTCATCAAGAGTAGGAGATTGCTTTCGCTGCGTATGATTCAAATAGTTTTCACGGTATTGAACCGGCCCCCCTGGTCGGTCCTGCCGATGATCTACTTGCGGTGAGTTGACTTTCCCGTCTATGCAAAATAAAACACTTCTAAATAATCCAGGGGTCATCTGGGCACGGCAGGTATTTTTGACTTGCAGATTGAGAGGTTTGTGACAGATGAAGCAGCCCAATTGAATATACTGCTACCTCCACCACTCAGTGAAAAGAAAGGCTTCCATTTTAGCTGAATAAGCTTGAATAATTTAACGATTTTATTAAATTCCAAGGCTGGGTACACACGTTGAGGATTTCCGGAGAAGATTTCCCGTTCCAAATTTTGGAAAGGCCGCCTGAACAGTCCGCCTCAACTGAACTATTTCCTCACGTGTGGATGGGAGCGAAGGCCTGACGTCAGGCCTCGAGGCCGCACTGCGACAGTCATTTTAATTTGCGACGCAGCTGACATGTTCATTATCTACTGTGGTATCACTAGATTCTTCGTTCCTATTGCTTTGTTTCTTCTTATTTAGTAATTTATTATTTATTATATATTATTTTATCTTATTTAGTAGTTTTCTTCTTATTCAGTAATAGCCAAAAAAAGATCCTCGAAGGACATTGTATTGGAGGAGTTCATTGATATATACCGATGTGAGCCGTGCCTTTGGCAAGTTAAAAGTAAATTCGGGTTCCACTGTCAGCTCGCTAAGCACTTTTGCGTGTGTTCCCACCGTATTCCGTCTCAACAACCAATCTTTACACCATTTCGAACATTCTTTTCCTTTTTTTTTGCCGTATTATAGCCCAAACCCTCACTAGCGCGATGTCGTCGCCCGTCATCATGGAGGACACGGTCGGGACTGCGCAGTATTCCTCTGAGGCCGCCAGAGTCGTGTGGCGGCTCCCTCCGGCTCTGGCAATCCTCAACATGTGTACCCAGCCCAAGGAGTGTACGTTAGGAGGCTTCCAACTGTTCCAACAACCAGTTTAAGATAGGTGTCATTAGATATCACCGCTCCCTCATATAACCTCTCATTAATTTCCTATCCTGAAAAATATCTAGGAACAACTCCGTTTTTCTTAAGTGTTGGTACGAAATGTCAAATCATTTCGCTTATCTACCAACGTAAAAAAAGTTTTGTTATAACAATTATAACAAATTATTCTGTTTGATATTTCTGTGTAACTTCGGGGGCACGGAAGTCTCACACCCTTGATTTTGATCGATTTGAATTACGAACAAAATTATTAAAATAATGTTGGTATTCTGTAACTGTACCTACTCTAATAAACCCAACGAACTATAGGATAGTTTTGGAGAATAACGTCACTGATTTTGTCAGGCTCTCTCTCATTTTGAGAGTTTTGAAACGAATAATTTATGCATTTTACTTTCTCATTTCAATACCACCTGATATTCAGGTCGAACATTTTTATTGAGTGCCCCTTTCTTATAATAGAGCTGAAGTAATCGAAAAACTAGACAACAGCTTGGTTCGTTTTCGGTATATTTATAATTAGGTACTTAACCCGGATTATAATTACAGGTTTTCTATAATGCTATTCAAGCCCTGTTCATGAGTAGCTTTTTTGAAGGGTTGATAACCCTTTAGCGGTAGTTGTCCACCTCTGTTCTGTTCTCCACATTTGGGAGGGTTTGTAACAACTGACTCGGAAAATAATTTTTACGAAAATAAAAAGAAGAGATTTTTATTGATTTCAAGTCGGTAAAAATGGTACCTAGTCAAAACATAATAATGGTTGATCTGTACTGGTTCCTCATGTAATGCTAATGATAGATTCCTAAATAGATATTGTTGTTAATTACCTTTGATTTTGAGAGTAATACTGTATTAGTTTTAAATTTTACAAAATCCATGATGCGATGATCATCATTCGTTTCAGTTCCACACATAATATTTCCATGTACCTTCTTGGTAAACTTTTTTTTTGTATTCTCTTTTATTTTAGCATAATTTTATTACTAGCTATTTATATGTTGTAACTTGAATTGCAATTTATATTATTTTTAATTCAAATCGGTGATCGAATAGGTGGTACCTTCGTCACTTACTCAGTATTATTGTTTTAGTATAGTACTAATCGCAGATCCCACTCCCATATTGTATATAAATGTATTGATGAGATTAGTTAGATGATGAATCTGTTCGAAATAAAATTATATATTGCGAATGGCAGTTTGGAGGTTTATTGTGATTGAATCCACCTGCAACTAATCACATCCTGGTCAGACTTATCAGTCTCCTTTTTTTTATTTTGTTATTTAAAATGAAATACTCCTGTTCAAATAAATTGCGAAAACATGTAGTTAGATAGTGTAAAATATTGTGTGGAGGTGTGTAATAATTAAGAGACAAATTATTCAACCGTTGACTGATTATCCGACCGTGTTGGGCAGTACATTCTAAGAAAATACAAGTAGAATAAGAATGTAATTAGTATCCGCTATCTTTTGTAGTGCAAGTTTGTAGAACCCAAGGAGTTAGGTTCAATGTTGAAATTCTATTTGGTAATCCGTTACCTATTTTAACAATACTATTCATTTGAGTAGGCTCCCACTTACCTTACCTAAAAGTCATGCGCATTACATTACAGGCTTTTCTCGAAGGCTGCGGGTATGTCTGCACTGGAAACAGGAAGGTATACCCAGGGTTATGAATGGGGTAGATGACTTGAAAGACCGAAGGTTTGGCCAGTTTTTCGTGACTTAAGGAAAACGGGAAAATTTACTTAAAATGTGAAATTATTCGCTACATGATAGTTTAGAAGGAATCTTACATGTATTAAAGTTGCTTGTTGATTTAATTTCTGAATTATTACACTCAATTGGAGAAAGTGTGTTTAGCTAGTAATAACTCAGTCTGGAGTTATTTTAAAGTTCGCCGTTCAATGCTTACTGTAATATTGCTGAAAATGATAATATTGGATTTTTGAATGGTCTCGAACTTGAATTTGTTTGATATCCATCTCCACTCCTTACTCCAAAGCACAAAGTTCCAAATTTGCACAGTTCCAAAGGCATTTGGTGTTATGTCCTCGAGGTCTTGAATCAACTACCTTTCTAATTCGACTCACTTCCTGGTTCTATTTGTCACTAACAATACATGTTTTCTGTTTCTAACATTTCAATCGTTTCCTTTGGGCTCGTATTAAATTTTGTTTAAACTGCAATCCATTCGTTGTTTCGTAGAAAAAAGCTTTTGTGCGTTTCAGGTTACGTGTGGGATCCGCAAACGCAACAGCGCTTCTTCTGTGCTTGCGGTAGATCCTACAAATACAAGGAGAGTTTGTACACTCATCAGAGGTTCCAATGCGGGAAAGAAGCCCAATTCCCATGTCCCCAGTGTCCTTACAAAGCTAAGCTCAAGGGCCATCTAAAGTCGCATATGATCGCCCGTCATACGAAAACTTCTGTACCAACTCCAAATAAATGAACATGTGTTGTTTTGAATTAATTTCGTAATATTCTCTCCATTGCTGTCAAATTTCCAGCTGAATAAAACTATTATCACATTGACTTGCTTTGTTTGAAAGGAAACCCATGCGAATAATTTGAAGTTCGTATTAATTCCTCTTGTATTTGCCCAAAATTTGTTCCAATTGAAACCACCTCATGAAGTCATAGCTTCAAATGTTGTTTTTTGCAGCTTCCAGACTTTTTTTTTTCTTTTTTAAATGGAAATTAGTTTCAGGGCACCTCGATTCAGACTCTTGATTTTCGTTACGGCGTCATTTCAAGAATTATTAGGTACCACATTATCATCAGTTACTGAGTTTATTTGTTGAAATACTCTACAGAATTAGCTTTACGCTTCAAACGTATCGTTTGCTCTAATCGTCTGAAGGATTTTGAAGCGCCCCTTAGATGTTGTTTTTCTGCAATTACATCTAAACAGCACTATAATGAGATGTAAAATAATTTGTAGTTAAAAGTGCTTAATATTTATTAACACAATGTGTCGAGCCACATTGGCAGATCTTGGCGGTAGAAAATGACAGTGGTTGAGGGATGATGAATCATCGGTAACCTTCAAGACTATCAGATTTGTTCTTCGTTACGCATCCAGGATTAGTCCTACGAGTTGTGGTGGATTTGTTCTCGTACTACCCCGGATATTGTAAAATTGTTACTGTCTTGCAAATATACACAAGTTTGTAAAAATAGTTTTATTTTTGTTGTCATTTTCATTCTCAAAAAATGAATCTATACTGACTCGACCGCGAGTTGAAAGTGAGTTGTGACGGCTCTCGTTTTTATAGATTTTCTTCATCTCTTCCGTGTTTAGTTTTCTGTTATTAGCCATTATCCACTGTGATTCATCCTTTCAACTTGCAGAATATATACTAACACGCACAATATTTTCAGATATAGATGAGTTGGAAAAATACACAAGAAACCCTTTGAATTGGAGGAGTACGTACGACGGTCAGTCAGAAACGGTTGCGAGAAGAAATGTAGAACAAAAAACGCCTAGAACTAAGAAACTGAAGACTAGTAGTGAACGGACAATGACGAGAAGCGACTCCCTTTCTTCATTATCTAATCTCCCCGGTACAATTTAATAATCGTATTGACGTATGTAGTGTTCATTCCTTTGCTCATTTCTTTGAAATTTTCCTGTTGGTATAGCGATTGGTGGGGACTTTCAAATAATTTTTTAGACTAAACTTCACGTCCATCAAATTCAATCTTCCAGCCCACTTGTGTTTGTTGGAGCTGCCTTGACTATCGTAATAGCCAAATTTTTTCCGTCCCCATCAAAATCTCTTCATTGCCATGCTGCTCCCTCCCCTTCCCGCCAGAACAGAATTTGAATCGAATGCAATAGGTCTAAATTCTGTTCAATAGTTCCACAACTTTGGAGCAAAGCGACTTCTGGGTAGGCTCGACTTGCGTTTTTTTCGGATCGATTTAATTTTCTCGCTTGACAAACTGTGTATGCAAGTTCGATTCTCAGTATATAAAATGATTGTATGTAAATGTCGCGATCTAAATTTATGTTTAGTCCAGTGGTCTGTGCAGAGTGGATATCTTAATACCAAAATAGCGCTCTGCAGACATTAAATGTTTGTTAATACATGAAACTAGTTTTCCTTGTACAAACACGTACGCACTTACCTTATTATTTATTCACACACATTGTTTGTTATTTCAGGCATGCCAAGATTCTACTGTGAATGTGGCAAATCCTACAAATACGCCAGAGGTCTTGGTCAACACAAAAAATACGAGTGTGGGAAGGAGCCCCTCGTGGAATGCTGCGTTTGCCCCTACAGAACTAAGTTCCTTCATAACATGAAAAGTCATATGGCTCTTAAACATAAAATGTTGAAAAACAAGAAATTTTAAACTCAATGTGAACAACAACAACTTTTAAATGACAACTTCCAACAACCACATTCAACTTATTGTTCAATTCAAGATATTCTGGGTTTTAGTGTCTGTTATCATGTCAATTCATATTCCAACCTCTTTTATATTACCTGCTTTGAAAACTGTCTCTCAATCATGCACAGGAATTGCACTGGTGTTTCTAGCATGCATTTTCCATAGTGCTTAACCTATTAAAAGTATTGATATTTCGTGTTTAATTAAAAATGTGTTATTGATGTTACTTTTATTATGTTCTGAGATTCCATTTCTTTTTCAAACACAAAAGATGATTATCGTTGATTTTATTTCTTAAATTCATCATCACTCCTCTAATTAGATTACAATTCCTCTCACCCATCAGTCGTATTATCAATTTTCATTAGACGGAATATTTCATAGTGCATTAGGTTGAATATTTTCTTTCTGTATTTATGTATGAAATGTTGGACTTCATTTTAGATATCACCATTTCTATGGTCATATACCAGGGGTAGCGCACATACTGTCTAGCCAAAAATCGTCTATCTGCAAACGGCATGCAACCCATCTTCCCCTTTTAAGATGCGTGGATAAGAGGGTATTAAATTATTGGTCCATCAATGAATAGCATCAGTAAATTTCAATTGATCTGGTGCTTGGCTGGACTCGTAATGTCATCGCAAGACTTGCTGCTACGGGGAGGATTCGTTCATATTTTGAAACTTTCGCCTGGTTGGAACTTCAGAACAAAGTTTGTCATTAAATAATATGAATGACCTTTTCCGCATTAAATCATTCGCGACGCAGTTGTGGAAACTCATGCCATGAAAAAAACAGTTTTTAGAAAAAAAGTTGTCTATTCCTCAAAATTGAAGAATTATACAAGACTTTAACTTAGTTAAATCGATTTTGACGGTTCGGTCATCATCTAAAAACCTCTTACTTTTATCTATTCACACCGCTCTACCTTGGAAACATCGCGCCAAAATACTTTTCTTCCTCTGCCTACCAATTTTTCAAATACATCTTGTGTTTCATTCCAAATGAGAAGTCAAGAATGAAGAATTGGCAGGATGGGAATCGTGAGAAGTGGAATTCCCACGTTAAGTCGCGCAAAGGGACCCGTAAGTTTCGGCTACCATTTTCAAACAAGTCTATCATATTTATTTTCCTTCATTGAATTAATAATGGCTCACGTTAAGGTTTTAATCAAAAAGTGTGCTGCGCTACCTCCGCAGGCCTGTAGGCTTGGCGAATGATATTCGTCTGTGTTTCGTAACTTGATTTACCCTAGGACAAATATTAAAATTCGAATTTCTTCTCCTCTCCCCCAGCAACGTAAATTCCAGCTTGAGTTTCCTGTGAAACAAAAGTAGTTAATTCCTGGTTAATTTGAATGCTGATTATCTCTACGAATCTTCACATCAGTGGGGGACTTTGCTGAAACATCCGTGTTTCCAAATTTTTAGCATTTTCTGAATCGTTAATAAAAGTCATTATTACTGCCAATCACCAATACATACCAGCTGTGTTAAAATGAACTAAAATCTGATTTTAATGCTGAGCAGCCCTTGCCGCGATGCATAATAAAACATAGACCACAAAGTGATTTCAGAATTCAGGAAAATTGAAGAATCCTCTGTATAATTTCTACTCAAATTGTGATTTGAAATAAGTTAGGTTGTTGTTTTCTTCGCCAGCAACATTTAGTTGATCTTTGGGATTGAAACGGTAAGTTGAACTACACAAATTACTTTCTGTATGCATACCTACGAGGAATTTTCCTGGTGTCCTTAGTTATGTCAGTGACTAGCATCGTGTAATTCTTTACTTTTGATAAGAGACAACTTACCTGGGAAGCTCTTTAAACTGTCCCTTTTGACTGCAAAGATTAGTCTTTCTCCTAAATTGGAGGATTCGTTTTTCTTTGGGAAATTCGCCTCTCTCGGCCTCCCCAAAGTGTCAAAGGAAGTTTTATAATTGGACTGAAACTGTTTCTTCCAATACCCGAAGTAAGATTTAAGCTGAAAATATTATGTTGACTGAAAGAGTAAAATAGTTGGTAAACAAAAAATTAGTTATTGATATTCCAATAGGTCAGTGGTCATGGTGTTTCAAGTGTACAATGTGTTCCCCTTGAAGTTCTCTTCCTTTCGTAATTATCGACCCTGTGCCTCTTGCACCCTCTTAAATCTTTGGAACCCTTTCAGTTCCTTCAACAAATGTACTATGGAGACGGATGTCCTCCATAAAACCTTTGCCCCTTCCACAGCTTCCTTGAAGAAATATAGTTGGTTTAGAGCTTCACTATTTCCAGGATTGTTGTTCTGTTAAAGGGATCTGGGTTTTCATAGCCAAGCGGGAGGTACTGCTAAAAGATAAGCTCCTAAGATCCATAACTCGGTGCTAAAATGAATCAGAATAGACAAGAAACGTGTACGTTTGCCTACTTCTTGGGAAAATCTTGATGTCCCTCAATTAATTGATGACTCAACTCTTGTTTATTGCCAATAATGAGTTGAAGTTTGAGGGGTTTTTGTCGCTCGAGTTTGCCAAGGGAGTTGATTGATCTAGCTCCCAGCTGGAATTTTGAATTAAACCGTATGAGATTGTTCAAGGATTATATCAGTGTCAATAAATGCAATTGCCACCTCATCCATTTTTCAAGGCTATTGGAAAGATGGCAAGAATCCAAACATACCAATTCGCTCTGATCTCAGCATTATGATACTTGTGAATGAGTAGACTGACACTTTGTGGAGCATTCCTCCATGCGGTCCTAAATCTAAGATCATGGGTGCTTAGAAGTTTCATTGGTTCGGAGCATGAATGCCTGCTGATGTGTGATATATAATTACTAACATTTTCCTTTCCATCAATAATACTGGTTGAAATTATTGTGTTTTTTTTTAAATATCAGGTTCTTCCGTGTTATCCGTATTAAACGTTTATCCGGTTTTGTATCTTTATCTTCGCAGGTGCTGACGGCCGGTACTATTGCGCTTGCGGTCGCTCTTACAAATTTCGGGAGAGTCTGTCCAATCACGTTCGTTACGAGTGTGGCAAAGAGGCCCAGTTCCCGTGCCCGATCTGCCCTTACAAGGCGAAGCTAAAATGGTCACTGAAGTCCCACTACATCAACCGTCACGTGGCCAGAGCAAAACCACCAATTTCTAATAAAGAACAAGCTGATTACTAGCATATTATATGCCAAGTGTGGAAAATCCGAAATTGAAATAAGAAAGTGAAGGAGTTTGTTGAACCCGAGATTATCTTCGGACACGAAATGCAATAATAGGTTATTCTCAATCAGAGGTACTTCTGTAGTCAAAATCATTACTGCTGGTATGGAAGGATTTGATGTGACCATTCTTGGAATTCATTATGGGGAATATTAGTTCCTAGTAATTGACCGTGTCTTGTCACATCTTACTCTCCGATAAAATTTGTGTATCGTTCAAAATCTTATGCAATTCATAGCACTTGGAAGAAGCGTGTGTCATTGAAAAAATTCTCTCATGTCAGCCTTTCGTCTACTCGAAAACAAAAACCCGTTTTATATATCCAAGTAGACCCAAACAAGCGTGGTAGACCTTCAATTTCAATCCACACTAGTTGATCGATAAACTCATCTAGCCTTGTACGTACATTAAATTTCGATTGTTACTTAACTGAGAATCAAGCTTGAATGAAACAGTTTGCTTAGCACGAGACTGTATTTGCTCTAAATGACGTACTTTGAATCTGGGTGGATATTTCTAAAAACAACTCCAACCGTAATCTATTGTTGTATTGTGTATTTCAAAGTGGTCGGAGTTTATTGACAATCGATCTGGCTATTTTATTGAGCATTACGATTTACCACACCCGACAAAAATATGCTCATTATTAGATAGTTTTTAGTTTTCTTTTTGTTTTTAAGTATCCTATGAATAAACGAAAATATTGATGTATTTTATCTAGTTCTTAGAACCACCTTAATTCTTATTTACCTTTTTTACTTGTGTAAGTTCTCAAATTCTAGTGAACCCCAAGCCAATCTACCTCATAGAGTTGACAGCTCCTTACATATTTCTTTGAATCATTATACTATTTTAACGAATCATTAATCTATTCTTAGGTTTTCATTCAGTATTTAGTAAATGAGTAAGGAAAACACGTTATTTATTTATTTTTTATGATAATTTTTTATTCATTGTGATGTTGGATTCAAAGCACGATTTAGTAAATAGTTATTACCATTTAAATAATTGAATAATCAATTAGGACACAACTCACAATGGTAAAAATAACCAATCTAGGTGAAAATTACTTCGTAGCTTTTAAACAAAGAGACAAAATCAATTTAAATCGCGTTTTTAACTACGTAAAATACACAACGGGACGTTTTGCACTGTTTCACAGACAGGTTTTGTAACTCTCACTTCACAAGAAAAACTTCCCCAGAATCTCCACGTTCCAACGGTATAATAAGAATTTTGTTTTCATGAAATTTTCTGAAAATGACGAATGAGGGAAAACGTAGGTTTATACCATGAAATCGACTCTTGTTTTCATAATATTTCCATTGATTCCGCTGTTGTTAATAGTTCCAACTGTCAGCTGTATCATAACGTAATTATTTTCTTGAGAAAAAAAAGGACAAATTCAATATCCCTGAACTGTGGAGTGCCTGGACTGGGACGATTTTAATTGTCTCTTACTTACTCAATATGTTAAACCCCAAATCGAGAAACTCGAGAGAAAAAAGTTCCATCTGCTCAAAAAAATTTCATCGTTTCAAAAAAGCGTAAATTGCAGTTAATATTCCGTAAAATTCAGTCTTCAGAATGTTTTCATTGGCTAACTATGTTATTTCCACTTCCACCCCAAAAAATGTTATCGGTCCAAATCTGTAGCACATTCGTTGATTTGTGACCAAAAATGTTCTTCTGAATGTTCCACTGAATCATACTACTGTATGACCACAATAAAAAATAATTGCAAATTAAAACCGAACCGCTTAGGTCATCGTGTCAATTAGTAGAACGTGTTGAAATTTATCTCATCCCACCGTATAGAGTTAGTCCCAAAGAATTTCATTGTAGCATGTTATGCAATTAGTTGTTATTCAATATGTTACTATAAAAGTTGACTTGATCTTGATAATTGCTCATCGTATTTTTGGTTTATATGTTTTCCAACTTACCGTTAGAATTGAATTGGGTATGTCAAGAGATAATCATTAGTGCCTTATCTGCTTCTGTTGGCCATCCTTGTTGTATTATTTAGTTTTAGTAAATTAGAGTAGAAAATGTTTTAGTCCATGACTTTGGCGTTTGGGAAATTTAAGGCTGTTGTCGTGGTGTATTCTTGATTATGTTTTACGATTGGTCTCTCTTCATGAACATTCAGAATTGTACTTAATCTTTCCATCAATCAGAAATTTATAATCACTGAAATGGTTCCATAATGACAAGGTCAGATTGCCAGAGACGAGACTATATTGCTTCCTCACTACCAAAAATTTAAATCTACGTGTACGAAGTAACCCTTTTTTTGGTGTAAGATAAATTTCCTAGTTGTGAAAGTAAGTCCTTCCTCAAAGTGCACAGGCCCATATTAGTTAATGTTGATGTTATGTGGATGAGGAATCTAACTTGATGGTACATACATTTTTAGTTATAGTATTGTGTTGCTGCTCTTTGTTTGTTTTGTTTCCATAATGAGATATTACGTCTCAAGTCCATGACATCACAAGTTTCGTTAACTTCGTCGATTTTATAATTTCTCCTTATGCCTGTATAAACTATTTTGTTTTGATAAACCAATACTGTTTAAGCCTATGATTTACTCGTTGCATTTAGTTTAGTTATAAATTGTTCGAGATTTCACTTATTAGTGTTGTGTTGCTGGTTCACTAGTTAAATAAATCTGTTTAAATTAGTTTTGAAGTTTTCAATTTCATGTGGTTTTTCAACTATTCGATTGGTACTGGGATACAGTCGTTGAAACCATCTCGTCCCAACCTATTTACTTCAATTTCGATAATCTGAATTTCATAATATTTTCGTTATTGAAGATTTGGCGGATAATCAGACAATTCTGTATTGGCTGAACCAAGCGTGTTTGAGACTTCAAAACTCAAAAATATGCAAAGAGACGCAGACTACGCCATGCTATTTAGTTTAAAAGACAACCTAATTCAAAACAGTTAAGTAGACAATAGGATCCGTTGTTTTGTGTGACTTTCTTCTCAAGGTCAGGTTTTGTAAAGGGTAAATAATTCTATTATGTTGCTCTTACATGGAACATAATTTTCATATAATTTCATGTATATCTTTATGAAACATGGCTATGAAATCAGTCAGTTTTGAGTATAAATTTTAAAATACTAACTACATTCAACGGATTGGCAATTTTATATAGAATAGATAGGAAACCCTATCTGTTTGAATGGATTCACACGTTGCTCAATTTCAACATTTTGATCTTAACCAATACGTTGTATATTTTTACAGATGAATCAGCAGGTTTCACTTTTTTCGGTGGAAATTTTATCTGCAAATGTAAAAAATCCTACAAGAGAAAAGGAACATGGAAGAGACATGTCGAATTCGAATGTGGCAAAGAACCAATGTTTTCGTGCAGTCTTTGCCCCTATAAAGCTAAACGTAAAGTACATTTACAGTCGCATGTGGCTCTGAGACACCACATAGTACGAGCTACCATTAACTCTCGTTTCTTCTGAATATAAATGCTGATATTATATTTTTATTTATTGAGCTCAGAGTTTTGATATTGTGCCCTCAAATTTTAAGTGATCAAAGTTGTACACCTTCTTCGTAATTGATTGAATTGAAGTGTGTGTGGGTATCGAAAACTCAAAAAATCACCAGAAGAAACATCCAGTTCATCGGCGGAATTAATCGGCGCAGCATGACTTAAATGACGCAAATGACCAAGATTATGCGTTAGGAAGTACAAAGCCCACTGAAGAGAGGTTCCGATTCCAAGTGTGTACAAACTAGTTACGAGCATGGATAGGACTGGTATGACTTGCATTCTATGAAAAAGTAACTAGTCAATTATACGATGGCCCATGATTGAGGGCGCAAATCCATGCTTGGCTAACTGAGCTAGTATAACCCAGAGAATACATTCCAAGGTAAGTTTTCAATTTATTGTAACTTCTAAACGTGTATTTACACTTGTTATCAGTAAGTACGTGATTAGAACCTTGGGCTGGATTTATTAAATTTACATGTGAATCGACGGGAAGTAAGAGTTGTGATTAGTCTCATTAGGCTCATTTGCGCTACCCAGTTCTCTGTAACCAGTCGATAATTGTAAACTCAACTTACCAGCAATCTAGTTTTAAGTCGCTAGCCGAAGTATTCACTGATGGTATTTTGCGAATGTGACTTGAAAATAGCAGGCCACCCTGGAAGCTGCTTTGCCCAGGAATAAGAAAATGATTTCTTTCTTCCTTTTACCACTTCAAAGTGTACAAAATATGTTTCAACCCTTAAGCTTTTTGATTACTACCTAATTACTCAAACTTATTTAATCTTTGTTTTTGCCTTTCAGAATCAGCTCACAAAGAGTGCATTTTCTTCGAAGGCCGCTTTTACTGCAGCTGTGGGAAATCGTACAAACATAAAGAGAGTTGGTACTCTCACAAAAAGTACGAGTGTGGAGTCGCGCCACGTTTCCAATGCTCTGAATGCCCTTACAAAGCAAGACAGAAGCAACATTTGAAAAGTCACGTCTACCTGAAGCACAAGAAGAAATTGATTAGTCCGTTTATTGCAGAACATAGCGGCGGTCCGGATTTAGAAACTCGACTAACTTTAAAGGAGTTATTACAATAAGATACGAAAATCTACTATCGCGGCAGACACTGTGACTCGACGGTGGGTGACGACATTACCGGGTTCCTCTAAAACCCCTCAGTGCTGCACCCCATATCAAACCACCTCAGTTTTGTCCATGTCAAAATACACTCGAACTCGTGTCACCACTACCACTGTATACTACATTTGTAATTTTCACCTTCCATTAGTATTTCATTTAATCATTGTGCATCCAGGCACCCGATGTTCATTACAGGTGCATTTTCTGGCGATGACATAAGATCAATGTGCTCAATCTTCAAGAATTATTTTTCCTAGGAATTTCGATCTAAAGACCTCGCTCTGCCTTGGAAAAAATACGAAAATGGTACCTTACATGTTCCTGTTAATGGGAAATGATTGGGTGCCCATTTCAGCCGTACTTATCGTAAATTTTAACTAGTATTGTTTCGAATGGAGATACCTAGTACCTGTATGAATAAATTATACTGAGAGAGGTTGAAAAGACTCAGTTTTCACGAAGAAATGCCCAACAATAATTGTTAGTAACTAATTATTAGTTGATCGACCGAATTTGAGTCTCATTTTGCGGACATTGAAAACCACGAATAGTCTGTGGAAAGACGAAAATTACATTATTTTGCCGTGATTAATGCTTTCTTTTTAGTATGCGAGGTCCTTTAAAACAAGTAAAAATTCGGGGGAATGTCTTGGCGAAAAATGCATCCACGATGTCTGTGGAAGGAGAATCGATGGCAATGGATGTATGGTTTGATTTGGAGAGAAGCACTGTGAGGAACAAAGGAAACCGACAGAAGTGCCCACCGACCTTCGAGTGAAACTGTGTACCTATGTTACGTACAGTATTAAGTGTAAATTGATTTATACTCGTACTCAACATTTCCTATTCGGAATGGTTAAAATAGTTAGGATAATGTAAAAATACCGGAGAACAATTCATTTTTTTGATCAATGTTTCGCACTTCTACTGGCTCCATTTTCAACTAATAAACTACTTGAATGAATCCGGAAAAGGTCTGTCAGAATTGTTGTACCAGCGGAGTCAATAAGTGATGGGATAACTAACATCCGAAATGTAATTCCATCGCTTCTAAAAAATTTGTACGTGCTCTGGTCGAGATCGGGGCTGGAATTTATCGGTTCAAGTATTAAGAACTCTCTTGTAATATAAAATGTGTGTCATAGAGCTGGCATGAACGGCTGAGATATTACTCGTATTCTTTAATATAATCATTTTGTATTGCTTACGGTGGAAGCTATTATGATATAAAATACTGTCCACAACTTACTGTTTTCATTTGCATGCTCACTCATCTATTTAAAAGAAGGAGATTCAGAGTATACTAGAAAACGGAAAACAGTCGAATTCCAAAATTCTGAGAACAAAGGTGTTCCTACGATTAGTTGAATCAATACTGTTTTCATCTAATCATCATGATTTAAGTCTTACGTTCATAAATATAGCGTCAGGTATCACTAACTCATAAACAGTTTCTAGTTGAAACTCCGAGACGTGGTTTTTTGCACAAATTGCTGTTTGGATAGTAAACTATTGTATTCTTCTGAGCTGGATCTGAATTTTAACTGGGAAATCCGAAATGTATGGGAAATTGCATGACGCTCGGTCATTGAAAGTTGAAAATAGAATGTTAGATCTTCAGAATTTGAACAGCATCTCTCCCACTATGCACCGGGAAGTTGGCGTACCCTATCTTCTCATCAGTTTCTTTCAACAGTACTTCTTATTAGTGTGTTGAAGGTTGCCGCATCAACTCATTGATGTTACACAATTTACATCCAGCACAGTACGGTTTTGAAATCATCAAAACTTTCGAATTCAGTTTAAAATCAACAATATAATATAATTTGTTTCGTAAAATATACATGGGTAACGCGAATTCGATATGTTTTAAATAATTCTCATATATGCTTTTAGGTGATCCAACAAATTATTTCAAATTGAGTGCCTTGTCCATTAATTTGTACTATATTTAATATCGCGATTGGTCTTTCAGCAAATCAATTACACGAAGTCTTTCCGTCTTCGGATGGTCGTTTTCACTGCGTGTGCGGCGTCTCATGCGTCAACGGTGTCAGCTTGGAGTGGCACAGAAAGCACATCTGCAAGATGAGACCACGGTTCCAGTGTACGCATTGCTCGTTCAGAGCCTTGCGTAAAAGCATTCTTAGGACTCACGTCATCGTCACTCACCGGAAATTTACCTAATATAAGATTCCAAATCTGCAATGTCCGTCCCCTGTACAGGCAATAAAAGGCATTAGAATTTCGGTTACAAATCGTTCTTTTGCGCGTGGATTTCATTAGTCCAGTTGGTCTCGACTTCTACTCGATTGCCTCAAACGCATAGATGCTATGTGCCAATAACTGGTGAAGAACGTGCCAAAAACTCTTTTTTCGGAGTTTTTAAGGACATATGCAAGTAAGGTGTCATTTTCTGGTGATTTTTGGCACAAATCGATTGAGGAGGCTCCCACATCAGTCCAAGTTCACCTGTCTCAGAAGATCCCATTTTAAGGGTGGAAACGGGTGTAAATTTCAATTTTTTAATTGACAATTTGTTTTGTTTTCTCATTTTGACGATTAGGCGGTCAAGAAAAGTTGGAGGGTGGGGGGTTGTCAAGAATGGTCGACTTTTGGGAAATAATTTGCAGCGTTTTTAATTTTCTATGGGGACCCTTTTTTTACTGAATCATTTTTTTTTCTAATGATGAAGAAATCTGAAATTTTCTGTATTAGTTTTCGTTCTGCCACCACTATAGATTGAGCTGCCTTCCGAAAATCGGGCGCGGGAATCCGGTAAAAGTTGTCTTATGTCCTTACTTGGTACTCTCATGAACAATAATTACAGGAGAGAATAAAAATTATTCTCTTTATCAAATATCTGTTTAAACAAGTGGGGTGAATCTGCTTAGTAATCAGAATAGCCAAATCTATCAAGACTATAAAATTGAGAAAACTTAATGGTATTCTTAGTGCACGTGCGTAACATCTGAGCGCTGGGTGATTATCTGTCGCTTCAACTGGTCACACGCCTTCGCTCACTTATTCTCCGTCATGTTCATTATGTTGGGTTTTTCGAATCAATATTTACTACTGTAATGCACTGCCACCTTACTCGTTCTATTATTATTTTTTGAAATTACGTTTGCAGTTACTGGTGACCCCACTAGGCGAGTGTTTGCCTGAACATTAGGATTTCAGTAGTTTAAATGGATGTCCCCTTTAAATTCAGCATCATTGGTGGTAGTTTCCCATGTTTGTTTGAAACAAGCTTAGGCATGGGATATGTTACAGTATTCGAAAAATCAACATTGGAAATCACAGAATATCCAATCACTTTGCAAGAAGTTATATCTATAGTAATTATTCGGATGTATACAGCAGTCGAGCTGTCACACAATATCGTATTATAAAAGTGCCATAATTTGGGTATATAGGTATATATTGTGCATTATAATGTGCATTGTTCGTATTGCTGCTGATGTCCATTGCAAATTTCAATATCAAACAACTAGTATGCATCTACTGTATTTTGAATTCCTAACCCACTGTTAGACCGGGTATATTGTGCGTTATAATCTCCCCGAAGCATCAATCAATTCAATATTAAGAGGGATTTATTAATAATAACATTGTTCTTCTAAGATAATATTCGACGTTAAATAAATAAAACCTGTCGCAGAAATTTAAACAGTAAATCTTTATCATCTTCACCAGTGCCCCTTATCAAGTACCTATGATTGTGTTCCATCAGGTGCCACGGTGCGACGCTCAGATTCTTTGACTAAAATTTGTTTCATAATCATTCTGTCTGGATTCGAAATGTTTTCATATAGTATGTACTTTTTACTGGTGTCAGTATCAATATATATCAATTGACGTTGATGTTGTTTATCATTTTGTTGATGTTGTAATTACCCTGAATTGAAAGAGTAATTTATTTTTCTAAAGTCTTACAATTATAAGTCATGGAAGAAAAGTCCTTCAGCTTGATGTGGCCATTTGAAAGGTTGACAACCTCAACTACGACATTGGATCTTGTTAACGACCTTTGTAACCTTCTTCATCAGTGAGAAAGAGATCCTCATAAACGCGCTTCCATTAATTTAATTTTATCAATTATGATTTTAGATTGTAAAATGTAATACCATGTTATTTTAGGCTCTAAATGTATGTCAAAGTATTAGTACGAGTATAAGTCCGAACTGGTATTCATGTTGCAGAAGTTGTCATAATTGTTCTGAGGACTTTAGTAGTTTGACCATATTCGATAAGATGGTCAGCGAATTGAATTTTACAAGCAAGTACAGCAAGTATTTGCAAAGTAATAAGTTCTTAATTACTCCCAAATTTCAGGGATTAATGTTATTACAGACTACCTTCTATTCAAGTTACGCTCTTTGACCTGCATCTTTTTCCATTCAGAAATAAAACTTCAGCCATCTGCGGTCTTCAGTGATGATCGTTTCCACTGCACCTGTGGCAAAAGTTATAAACACAGATCCAGCTGGTATCATCACAAGAAATTCGAGTGCAGGACTTCCGCTCAGTTCAAGTGCTCCTTCTGTCCATATAGAGCCAAAAGGAAGGGAAACCTAAGAAGGCACATTTTGCTTAAGCACCAGAGAATTCCCCAGTCACCAATGGACAAACCGTCTTTCTCTGTAAGAATCGGATCTAATTAGAACTTACATAGTTATAATGTCGTTATCTGCGTGTAAGTAAGTAAACCTTCCGATTTAATCCTATCAAGTCTGGTTTAAATTATTTAGTAATCCTGGTTTATCTGTGTGCAAAAGGTGATATGAGTCTTGATCGTACAAATTTAATTTCGTTTCCCATAGTTTTACACTATAATTACCTCCCTGGTACATCTGACTTTTAGTTTATCTACTAATCTAGAGTGGGTAATGTAACAAATATACTCTTGGGTTCTGTTAGTAATTTTAAACTTGTCCCAAGTCAACGTGAAAAAGTCAACATTTGACAACCCTACAGTACAACCAGTATAAGGGATAAAAATTGTTGTTTGTCTAAAAAATGGAATTTTCTTTCGAACAGTATTTCCGTGTATTTTGAACAGAGTTTTTGCGCGGATCACAGCGATTTATGTCGTAGATTAACTGGCATGGGAACTATCGGGCCTTTTACGATTCGTGCAACGAGTTCCTTCACTAGATTGTTTTACCAGTACAGTTTGAAGTCTTATGTGGAGTACCTACTTAATACCCATCTTCTCCCTTCATAGGGTTGTTCAGATATCGAGGATCTTCCGATATTCGATATCGATAACCATAATGACCGTCAACATCGATGCACCGATAATATCGCAACAAAATATCGGTATCAGCAATATCGAATGATATTACACAATTTTTATGATTGCTCACAATTTTATGACAAAATTCTTTGTATTCACGTGATAATATTACTACAATCGTAAACTGATTTTATAATGAATTATAATGTAGAAAATAGTGTCAATTGCTATAAATTTAAAGCAATTTTCATTCCTTGCTGTAAAATTTGGTTAACAATTTTTTTTTAGGTTAGCTAATATAAGTTACCCAAAACAATCACACAGTGAATTTCTAGTACCAAAACAGAAATATTCATTTGTGAAATATGATTCTGATACATTTTTTAGAACTGTATATTGCAAATATGCTGTTGGAATAGGCATAACTGAAACACAAACATTTTCACCCAAAGATAGTATTTAATTAAATAATAGTAAGAAAAAAGCCTTTGAAAAACAATTTTTTTAAACACAAAGATTTACTTGAACCATTCTTCTTCTCTTAAACTACACAGGAATGTAAGTTTGTTTAAGTACTTCCCAGAAAGACGGTTCCTGTCCTGAGTAATGGTTTCTCCTATAAAAATAACTAACTAAAAAAAAATGCAATATCGAAATCCGATATTCACCAAAATCTTTGCGATATCACGATAATATCGAAATCCTTATATCGATATAATATCGGAAATATCGATAAAATCGGAACCCCCCTATCCCTTCTTAATTCAAGTTTACCTAAATGGTTGATTCTCTATGGGAAAGTTCCCAGACAAGTAACTTCAACGTATAGACTTCCATACCTATTTTTCTTCTATTCGAAAGTTGGTATCGTTGTGTGCCAGAACAGGTTGGAAACTTAGGTGTATACCACAATTTCCACATAAAAAAAAGTTGCCTCTCTCTCACATTTTCACCTATTTTTGTGGGTTGGAATAACCCACAGGCTCACTCACGCAATAACCGATGTTTCTCTGTCATATACTATCGTTGTGCTGAATGAAATTGATTAAAAAAATGTGATTGGTATTATTGAAATTCGGATTGTACCCTGTGAACATTGCCCCTGACTTAAGTGTTACTTCCGTGGCTAATTTTGAAAGTAGGATGGAAATGAGTTAGTAAGGGTAATTTTTCTCAGGAGATTGTTTTTTGACATTGTGGCAACCCCCAGTAGTCTGCAAGAAGTCAGTTCATCAATGTTGGCGCCATCCGTCAACAACCAGCTGGTGAAGGAGTTGGGTGATCAGGGCCGTACTTTCTCATGCAACTCCCGAGTAAATTTTAATTTTGGTATTGCTTTATTCCACATCCCTCCGGATAAATAGGATTGGTAACTTGTTTAGTCCTTCTTCAAAAATGATTATCATATTTAGGTTATAACATTTCCCCATGTTGTGATATTCATGGGAGATGACGATTGTAACTTCCATGCCAAAACATGTGTAACTTCCATGGAATTTTTTTTTTTTTTTTTTTGCCTCGGGAGTTAACAATAATGAACATGCAGGTAACACTCTTCGCTATACTTTGTGTTTCAATGTACCATTTCTATTAATCAATCATTTCATTTTGAACTGAAGAGTCACCATGTATTGTGGGTCGGTCGCTCTAATCCCATTTGAAATAAAATAATTACACGATTGAGTTGATATTCACGTGAAATTATTAGACCTGTTTTCCCCACGTACCCTCCAAATGTTCGAGAGGTCGGACCACTAAAACTTGGGAACATGATAACGTGGGGTTTTACTGTTGCACATCCGCAGATGCCAACAATGATAATATATTGTTGGAATAGATATGGAATTATTAAACGTTCTTCTCTAACTAACAAAATGCGCTCAAAAATGTCTGCGAGATCTGATCAGTAGAAGCTGAGATAATGTATAACAATAATATTTCGTGTATTTTTTATATAGGCGGCCATCTAGCCCAACTGTAAGATCTGCAACTATTGTGTTAGATTCAATACCAAATTCTAGTAACTTTCATACTTTTACTATTTCCATTTCGATTCAACTCGAAGTTTTCCAGAAGATTCCACATTTACGAGCGGCGTGTGGTACAAGTATTCTTGTATTGATTCCTTCCAATTAATTCACACATTTCATGTAACTTGTCAGTTTGTAGAGCTGTCCAGAAAATACGGAAAAGGGCATTTCACTTGCCCATATAGAACGTGAAGCTCAAGGGGCTGTTAAAAACAAAAAATAAAAAAGTACCCAGACAAAAACAAATTGCGAAAAGAGAGAGAAAAGAAAACAATAGTTGTTATTAGGCACAATTCCAAATTATCTTTCTCGGGAAAAAATCTCATGTACCTGGAGAAGTATTGAAAAAAGGTTTAAATAAACATTGATACCATCGAACCCACTACAATCGATTTCTCTAAATAAGGGACATTCCACTCCATCGTTCTTATGAACCTTTCTAAAAAACGTATCTTCTTTCTTTTGCAGTTCAAATATTTCGAGGATATTATCATATCGATGATCGTTTTCACTGCACCTGTGGTAAAACTTATAAACATAAAGTTAGCTGGAATCAGCACAAGAAGTACGAATGTGGGAAGGATGCTCAGTTCCAGTGTACAGAATGTCCCCACCGTTCCACTAAGAAGAACAACCTCAAGAGACACATGGTTTGCAGGCATCGAAAACTATTGGTTTAGCCTTCAGGTTGATTATAATGTTCGTCGTATTCTGGTTGGAATGTCAAGCTGTCATAACCACCTCCATCTCGAATCTTGTCTTGTCGAAATAAAAATTCACAAAGTTATTATTTTCCACATAACATGCTCATATCGTGACTTGATGTTTCTTCTGATCTCTCTAACCAACTGTGTTGAAATTTAGGCCAATTATTTAGTTTCAATCGATTAATGTTCGCTAATTGCCTGCGTCCAGAATGGATGGAGAGTTATCATTCGTGGGAGCACGAATTCCACAGATTGAATTACAGTGTTGAGCGAGTCACTGAACCAATTGAACAAGAGCAAACTGTCATTCATGGATTTCGTGGACATTTGTTATTGGAGATTTCTGAAATACTGTGTAGTTATGAGTTTATGAGACAGTTTCCGTAACTTTTCCCGCTTATTCCATAAACGCGGTATCTATGCCTCTTATCTTTTTCAATTTTGTGCTCCTGGCGGTGCTTGTTTTCTTGATGTACCATGAATACGTCATTGGGAGGTAGTCCGTAGAAAATTTGCGTCGTTTACGTACACACATTATACGTCTAGTACCTTGGCCTACAAAATTATACTTCGAAATATCATGTGGTGCTAACTGCTTGGTAACAAGACTGAGGTTGGAAAATAGCGAACCCAATCGGTTGAATGAGCGTTGAGGTTAATATTTTCTTGAATCATGAGTGATGCAACTTGAAATTTAGCTTCTTTCGTATTTCACCTTGTTTAGTTGAGGTCAGTTTTAGGATCATTTATTTGAATGATTTTTAATGAAACTGTAAGGGCGGGTTACTGTAACTTATGGATGGGTACCCAAGTATTCAAATGCCGATTAAAATATGAGTTGTGTGTAATAAACCACTCCTGAATAATGTACTTGTAGGATCCCTTAACAATCGATATTAATGGTTTCGATCTTCCTTGGTTAAATAACTTATCGTTCAATCTCTTCGTTTAAGTTTTGAAACGTCGCCTTTGTGTTTTCAGCTGATCCGTCACAAGGGTTCTTTATTATTGACGGCCGCGTTCACTGCATCTGCGGTAAACATTACAAGCACAAAGTGAGTTGGAGTCAACATAAGAAATACGAGTGTGGGAAAGAGGCTCAGTTCCAGTGTCCCCAATGCCCGTACAGAGCCAAACAGAAAAGCAACTTGAGAACTCACATTGTGCTCAAGCACAGTAAACAAATGGTGGAGCACATTGGGATGTAATACGAAACTCATTTAGAAGTACGTGTTTTAATGGGCATCCCCCTTGCGCATTCTTTATATTCATATATACACAATATAAAGATGAAACCATATATGTGTACATATAAATGCTTATATACCTATATATTTGAAAATGAAAAAAATTTTATTATATGGTTGATTTTGACGTTGAAAACTTGAAATCATTGGAGTAATTTCGTTCTGTATTTATGCATTTCTTAATTAGTCACATTCTCAGTCATTATTATATCTTAGCAGTATCGTCTCTCTAAAATCTACATTTAATCCACAGAATTGTTTTGCCGTGTAGATTTAGATTTTTCTGAAATACTATTGATAGGTTGCGACTTGAAGTTAAAATACTATGATTGCTATAAGGTGGTTCTTTGGAACCTGCATAGTCCAGGATTTTGATACTTAGTTCTGGAGTTGATGTCAAAAGCGAGTTGTCATGAAAATAGGTCTGTCAACTCACGTCTCGTGAATACAAAATAGTGCGCCATTAAAAATATGCTTGAATTTTTATTTTTCAAAGTGTTTCTGCAATAATTCTTTAATCGAGAATCGTTTCGATATGAAATCATAGATGTTGATATTTAGTTCTGGAGTCGAGACCGAAAATGAGCTGTCATAAATTGTTTGTTAACTCAAATCTACTGGAATATAAAACGTGGTGGCCTTAAAAACTTGCTAGAATTGCACAAGTTGAAAATTTTCTATGAAATGTTCATTTTCAGCCCATTCCGAGTTCAACACTTTCCAGGGGTTGTAATGAGCGGGTTCAAGATCAAACCTTTCCATTATAAATTACATCATAAAACGTCGATTCTACGAATTTTCATTTGTAAGACTGTACAAAAATTTTTGTGAGCTGAACGTGTATGGGCTGGGAATTATCGGAGAAAAACGTCAAGAAGACTGGAAAAACGTCAAGAAGAGTGGAAAAACATCAACATTGGGTATTTCAAGAATTGTGAGATGGAAAATCAAATCCAAAACCTTTTCTGAAACGACTGAGCCAGTTTTCGGCTCGTCCCAAGAACTATTTGGAACAAGAATGACTCATTCTGTGATTACGAGAATACCGAAATTCGCTCTTAATACTGATTCTCCACTCGGTTTTTTTTCAATCTGGATCAAGTATTTTAAACTGCTCTCATCGTTCTTTTCACAGTTCAATCGCCGCTGGGATATTATATCGCCGACGGTCGCTATTTCTGCGCCAAATGCGGTAAGAACTACGCTCACAACGGAAGTTTTTATCATCACAAGAATTACGAATGTGGGAAAATTCCTCAGTTCCAGTGCCCTCAATGTCCTTATAGAGCGAGAAAGAAAGGGAATCTCAAAATGCACATTGTTGCCAAACACGATAGAGAGAGTATGATCGAATGGTTGAATAATTTCAATTTACAGGCGTAAACCCCTGACTGACTCGTACCTTAATCTATTTTCGAAGAGTTTTCAAAACAACATTGCCTTGCCATGTAATATCTGATGTTTATCTAATGTTTGCTGAATCTAATTCAAAATGTATTTACATGATGGTTGATTTATCGAAGCTGTGATGAATAATAAAACTATAACCATAGCACGAAGTACCTTTTAGTTTAAATACCACTTTAATCACTTTTTAAAATGTCAATATAAATATCTTCGATACTTCTATTTTCAGTAGTTAATTTATATTTGTTCGCTTAACTGGAAGTTTGTTATATGACGAGGGGGTTCCCCTGCCCAGTTGGAGGTAATGCAGTTCTAGAGTTTCATACTTATTTAATATAAGTTGAAAATATAATTTTTTGGTAGGAAAACCGGTTGAATGAGTAAGTGAACTAAACTGAAATTTGCAGGATAGAGTTTGCTATGACTTTTATTAGGTAAAAGTCAACAGTGTACTACTGTGCAACTTACTTGCACCTAGTCCACCAGTTAGTCTACATTCATATCTATAGGAAGAGACATAGCTGACTTTCCCAAAACGTTGAAGGACAGCAAGAGGGTTATATAATTGTTGTGAAAGTAATTGTCTAGAATTACATACCTCTGACTTGTGAGGTGGGTTTCTATTCAAAATTATCCAGTTTCTGAATGGGTTTTCGACTATAGTCAGTAGACAGGACTACGAAGTTAATTTGGAGTTTGAAGAAGTATGAAATTGATGTGAAACTGAATTCCACAAGCGATGAAATCAATTTTTCTTAAAAGTTGGTTTCCTTTACATTAAGGGCATACAATTGTCTTAAAAAAAACTAGATTCAATTCTGAAAAGAATGGTATATTAAACAATATTAAAAGTTCAAAGGAACATATTGAAATTAGGCTTAGAAGCCGCCCGCCTTGAACGAGAAATCAAAACTACAAAACTGACATTGACAAACAATAATAAAGGAAAAAACAAGCTCGATACCGATAAAAAGACTGATAACACTACGGAAGACAAGATCAACCGATAACAGCATGGAAGACACGATTATCTGCTAACACCATCGAATAAATTCCACTATTTTCAAGAATTTAGTTCATTAGAACGACGAGAAAACGCTAAATTCGTTACGTTTCTGTTTTTGGCTCTCCTTGAAAATTGCATTTTTTGACGCATCTGACCCATTATCTCGAGAACCACTGAACCTATTTTCATTTTCTTTTTTTATAAAGATTTGTCTATTCAAGATGCAAAAATATGCGGAAACAGTTTTTTGAAATTATGTGTCAGATAGTTCGGGCATGAGTGAACAAAGTGACGCCAAACCGCCACTAAAACGTAAAGTTTGATAATTTATTGTGGTTCGCCTAATTCATATTTTCGAAATCTGTTTCCGCAGATTTGAAGATCTTAACTCGGCCTAAATTATTTTCAAAAAATCATCAAAATCACGTCACAAAATGGGTCACGAAATTCGCCATTTTCGGGGGGGTACCTTGAGGAGGTAGTTATTTCTTTCGAAACAGCCTTCAACTATAATACCTCCTCTCATAGTTATATTACTGAACCATAGTTTTCCTCTACTTCCTAAACACAAATTATTGTTGTATTCGTTCATGGATAAAACATTGCATTTACAACAAGTTTCCTCTAAAGGCGCGTCCACACCTGTAACAAACTGGCATTCCGGAACACCGTACCGTACCACCGTTCCGAAAAAATGCCATCCGAACATTTCGGGGTTCTGTAACATCGTTCCGTAACAAATTTGTTACGGGAGGGCGATCGGCCCACGAGGAGCGTTCTTTTCATTTTGTTCTCGAACCATGGCAACCTCACCGCAGCAAGTGGCAGCAACCGCGTAAATTTTCATTAATCATGTAATTAAGAAAAACAAGAAAAACAAACTTTTCTTTTTGAGTTACTCCACCGGCTTCCCAATTTTTCTGGACAGCTCCTCCCAAGCGTCTTGCTTCCGTATTTTTTTTAAAGTACAGCGGGTGTTTTGGGTCCCACAACACTCCAAATGTTTTATATAAATCAATGAATTCTATAGTATCATCTTTTTCGCACTCCATACCTGGTTAATTTAAAAAAAATCACCCACTGTACGTCAAAGAAACGAAAAACAATCGAAATACAAGAACGCGACAACCCCGTGATTTACAAAATGATGCAAGATTGTAGGAGAGAGTAGGGGCCGCTGGATGAATGTTCAGAAGAACGGAATGGGCTAACTTGGAGCCCGTCCACACGTGTTTCTCCCCGTTCCGAACATCCCTTCGATGCGATGGGGAAAAACCGCCAACCGAGCGATCGGGGCCTGTTCCGTTCTTTTCTTTGATCTCATGCCGCCCCGAACCTCTCGCATGTTACAGAACGGAGGAACGGAACGCCAGTTTGTTACAGGTGTGGATTCGCCTTAAGACCCCAGTTCCCGGGCAAGAACTATAATCCAAAAAGTTAGAACCTGAGTATTGGGCTCTACAATGTATTTTGGTCATTCTTCCGTCCGAAGAATTGTCTAGTTCATCATGACATCAATTTCAACTTTATCACTTTGTTGTGTGATTAAGAGAAGACTGGGTTGTTCACAAGAGGAACTGTATCGGTAGGCAAACGTTACGGTCAAAGTATAAAATCGTTCTCTTCCTTCAACTCTTTGTTATCATCCGCTATGAAATACTTCCGAAATTCTTCTTAACTCAGATCTAAGTTGCTTAAAGCTCCTGTATCGAATAAACATTTTAAAATTTATTCGTTATTTTCAGACGATTTGTCACGGGGATTCAGTATTGTTGACGGTCGCTTTATCTGCGCCTGTGGAAAAAATTACAAACACAAAGTCAGCTGGTACCACCACAAAAAGTATGAGTGCGGCAAAGATCCCCAGTTCAGTTGCAGCTTCTGCCCGTACAAAGCCAAACAGAAGGGCAACCTAAAAACACATATGCTTCTGACGCACAAAAAACTTTTTTGATAAATTTTCGTTCGTACAACTCTTGTAATTTATACATAAATATGCATTTATAATTTGAAGATGTTTGTGTGCGAACGAACGAAGTAATATTCATAAGTATACTTAATGAACGATAAGTATACTTTAATGAATCCGTTGATTGTGGAGAAATCAAAAAACTTGTCGACGTAAGCTCCCCTTATTTTGTTGCAAAAAATTCAAAAATTGCAGTTTGAAGCGTCGCCCATGCGCGCAAATGCCCGAAACGCGCACTAACTTTGTTATTTTAAATAGGAACCCGAGTTTTTTATTCCAAATTCGGATTCTACCCAAAATTTTATGAAAATTTGACCCCTCAATCAATTTTTTCGATTGCGCGCAACCGGTTCAGCGAGCACGCAAAGATGCGTAACCCCTAAATTGTCAAATAGTGGTTAATGGTGAAATCCAAAGTGCGGCACGTGAATTGTCATTTTTTTAAATGCTGATTTAAGTGATGCCGTCCGTTTTTCGATCTGACTCAATTTTTGCGGAATAATGATCAACATTTGTTTATTTCTCTCCGTTTTTTTGTTTTGGGCGCCTGTTTTCAAATTGTTACGGGGATTAATTTTCGGGGTATGGTTGATAAATGTAAAACTAGGAGATTGAAACCGCCTTCAGTGATCAAGTGAAAAATCATCCTAATCTGAGAGTTGAAAGTCGGCATAAGTTATGATCACGTGAAATAATCAAAGTTTGGTCATTATTCCGCGACAATTGAGTCGAATCAAGAAACGGGCATTACGTGAATCAGCGTTAAAAAACAATGAAAATTCATGTGCCACACTTTGGATTTCACCATCATCCACTATTTGACAATTTTGGGGTTGCGCAACTTTGCGTGCTCGCTGAACCGGTTGCGCGCAATAAAAAAATTGATTGTGGGGTTAAATTTTCATGAAATTTTGGGTAGAATCCGGATTTGAAATAAAAAACTCGGGTTCCTATTTAAAATAACAAAGTTAGTGCGCGTTTCGGGCATTTGCGCGCATGCGCGACGCTTCAAACTGCAATTTTTGAATTCTTTGCAAAAAAATAAGGGGAGCTTACTTCGACAAGTTTTTCAATTTCTCCACAATCAACGGAAATAGAAAGGGTGGTTCGTTCATTAGGAGCCACTCCGCAGAACAGAACATCCTACATACCTACTCACTATTTTTCAAGACAACATTTTTTAGAATGGGAAACTTATTTCCAAATAATTTTCTTATTAAGATTCAGAATCAAATTGCCTTACATTTTTATGAAATATTTACCTTGAATTTCTCAATATTATACGTATCCGTGTGTTCGTGTGACACATTGTAATTATAAGGATTTTCAACTGCGATATATAACACATAAAAATGTAACCGCAGTGCGAATCGACATAATCGCTTTGCCATATTAAACAGAAAATCTCTTACGTTTCGGTTTGATCTTAAATTTTAAATTTACCAAGTTTGAAGAAATATCAGGTTTGTTCCAGCAATAGGTGCCGATAGCAAATTGTAATGTTTTCAACTGCCGCATGCGCGGTAATGGTAAAGGCCAACATGAAGGAGCGTTGCCAGCAGTTGAATTGCTGTTGGTTTCCTTTCGTTAGTACAAAGAACGGCACCGTCCCTTGCAATTAATAAAGGAAACTTTTGACGATTCAAGCCTCTTAAATAGTTTTTAATGTTGGATGGCTCAAGTGTTCCCACGAACATTTATCCGCAGCTAAAGTCTACAGTAATGTAGACAGCCAAGCACTATTGTCAACAGCTGTTGGATGAAGCCCTCATTGTTGGAACAATCCTAATATGTTCACAAACCTTGCCGATTTTGTGTTTGTTGGTATGTATGTTACAATCGTTACTTCCAAGGCCATCTATAAATTTCATCGTGTTCTGATCATTAAGCTACTGCATAAGGCAAAACATATTTCTTTGCCATATCTACATCTGATCTTGACGATTTTCATTCGACGAAGCTACTAACGTGTAACTTCCTCAACTTTCAACCGAACATTTAGAAAGAAAATTTGTCAAACCTGGAACCGTAGATAACTTGGATACATTTTTTCAGTGGCCATTTTTTTAAATCACTTACTTTCTACTTTGCATGAGATGAAGCGTTCTGAATTGGTATTCGGAATAATATTTTAAAAATTTGCTATCTCTCCTTGGTATTCATTACTTCAAAATTCAGACATGATTTTTAGATTTCGGATTTATAATTTCCATAACATTTTTTCGCTTTAAACAGCAACATGTGTTTAAAGAAATTAAGTCTTCAAGTTTGGTCAATCAAATTGTGTACACGGTTGTTGTAAGCAACTACGAGTAGTAACATATAATTCATTGTCATTATTTTTAAACGTTGACGGAAGCTGATTGTTGATTTCTCGAAAAAATAAATCGATCACGGGTATCCAGTTGATTTGACAAAAGTTAAGAGCTAATTTTCAGACTCTATGGGAATCGTTTAATGAAACGTAAAAATATCAGTTTCGGATTATAATCCGACCGTCCGTTATTACAGACATTGGTGCATTAGAGAATAACGTTCAAATAAATTTTTAATGATCTTAATTTTTTTGGTTACGCTGAGATAGCCGAATGAATTTCCGCTACGGATGTAATGCGCGCGTATGTGTCTTGCCTTTTACGTTGATATCAATATAAATGTATATTCCTACAATTCTCGAATAATTATTGATATTTTCCTAAAAAATTGTCCATACTTTCCCACAAGCAAGAAGTTGGAATTATGGGTTGATTCCTAACTCATTGCTTATAGGGGTCCTGCTTCATGAAAGCTTGTATGTATCAGTGTAGTCCTAGATGTACACAGCGTTTTGGATTGATTGTACCCCACTAGCAGTGAAACTAATTGTACTACCTCATCAAGGGAAAAACCTTGTGTATCTACCGAGCAAGTCATAAGAGCACACTCCAAGTGCGGAAGTTCATTTACTCTTCGTTTACTTCACAAGTTGAAAAGTTATCATGCGTGTAAAATCTCAATTAGTTGCAAACCTGTCATAAAATGTCCATACTATTTTGTGTTGGTGCTTCCGAGTATCACGATGACTTTATCACCTGTTATGATCTGTTGAGTACTTCATAAGCTGATTAATTTATATGACTAATGGCTTCGTATAACTAAACCAAAATTATAAGTTCCAAGATTGAATGCTCTCTTGCTTCGAGCCTCAGTATTTTCTCGAGTCGTGTAGATAATATTTTGCAAACGTTCCATTAGAATTAGTGAATGCAGTACCTGTCTTCTCATTATTCCCTTCGTACCTTGACATTTCGTCGAGTTAATGAAAGAGGTGAATAGTCATAGGAATCACGTTTCGTTAGGTGGTGACACATTTAATTTTATCTATATGATTTACGTGAATTTCTCCTATATGCAGGTGTATAACTGGACTACGTTTGTTTTCTTTCGCCCACAGTTTTTCATTATGTCTTTGATGGGCGTCACTTCTGCTCGTGCGGTGGGTCCTTCAAGACAAAGGACAGTTGGAACCACCACGCCAAATACTGCGGGAAAGAGCCCCAATATCAGTGCCCCGATTGCCCCTACCGGGCTAAACAGAAAGGCAACCTCAAAACCCACGTCCTTCTCACCCACAACAAACCATTTGTTTGACATTACTCTGTACTTTAGTGTAATCTTATCACATCACACTCTTAGTTCCAGAATCGGATATGAAAACGTTGCTATTTTGTTTGGGACTTGTGATGACGTCAGGTTGTGACATAAAGAAAACTGGTAAACGAAGACATGAACATCTACGCCTAAAGTAATCTAACATATGAAACTTAACCTACATTAAGGATGTGCTCCTGTTAGAAGCCCTGCAGAAGTGTTGACTTATGATAATTTTAAGCTACGTTTGTTGACTCTGTGACTCGGGAGAGACGCTTATTAATTCGTTTTGCAGTACATTTTGACACTCATAGAAACTTGCTGCTGGTCTGATGGAATGAATAAATGATAAGAGATCATAATGTTCCAATTTGAAATACAATAAAAGTACCGCACTATTCTCTGAAATTTATAATAGTATACTAGTGTCGTACCCTGATTGAATTTCAATTTGAACTTGATGCATTTTCATTTGGGGAGGATTTGCAAATTGCGGTACTCGGTGATAGTTTTTTCATCGGTTTTCCGAGTAATGTATTGCTTGTTGTTCTCCAGTGGTTGGAACTCTCTTACGAAGTTGGGGATAGAATTCCTGGGTAAGGGAGGCTGGCTTCATTCCGCTTACAGGTAATGTATGCATTTTATCATCGTTACTGACAACTGCGCTTATTAACATTTCAATTATTGTAGCATTAATACTCCCAAATTTTTGAACTGATTTTGATTAAATCCTTGTCGGTAACACGGGTTAGGTCATGTACCTAATAATGAACTTGCGGGTCCATATTACTGGAATCCTCAAACCCTTTTCTTCCGTTTTCAAGATAGTTGCGATTAACCATCTTTGCGCAGTGTCTTCAATTTACCCTCCTGTAGAACAATATTTATGCTTCGCTATCAACACATTTTAAGAACTGACAATCATCTACCGAATATTTGGAAAATAGTGCTTTAAATTGAATAATTTGTATGCTGAGAATAAGTCATTCTCACGATTTGAAGCTTAAATAATACTGTAATTTTCCCAAAGCCTCTGTTCAGTGTTTTGCAGATTTAATCGTTTAATTCTTATATCATTTGCCCTACTATTTATTAAAATGCTCGGAGATTAAAATTAACTACGCTAACTATTAACGATAAGCAAGTGATCTCGTCTTGAAAGGTGGGTTCTCCGTGACATGACTTTTCATTGTTCTTATGCACATTGATAACTTGAGAACATGTGGTTCTTTTCGCTTGCAGTTTTCTCGTATTTCCATCTTGGGCGTCACTTCTGCTCGTGCGGAAGATCCTTCAAGACAAAGGACAGTTGGAACCACCACGCCAAATACTGCGGGAAAGAGCCCCAATACCGGTGCACCGAATGTCCTCACAGGTCCCGACAGAAAAGCAACCTGAGATCTCACATGCTAATTATGCATAAAAAAAGATTGGAATGACTTATTCGTGTTTTTGTTCTTTTATTTGTTCTGAACCTTTTTTTTCAACCAACTATTCGAATAGGTTCAGAAGGTTCTTCATGAATTCGTTCGGAATTCAGTGTAGAATACAACATAGCCTTAGCACAGGCCACCATCCTGAATGATTAACAGGTAATTCATACCGCCTTCAATTCATTTTTGCGTGAAAACTGTAATTAGGCAGAGGCGGTGAATGCGCGCAACACTGAAGGCGTCTGGGGTATCTCCGTAGGCTGAGAATTCAAGAATCGGGCAGGGCGATCTAACCATATCTATCACAGACCCAAGTTGTTCTTTTCAAGAATATTTTTGATGTTGATCTGTTAAGATCTTAGTAAAATACCCGATCCTACCGAACATCAGTATCCTACAAAATTTTATTCCACTAATTAATTGTTCATTTAAATTTTAGTGTCATTTTCATCCACACTTGAAAATCTCTATTTGTTAGAATCTGTTTCGAGCTAACTAAAATAAACAATAATAAAATAAATCCTTATGACCGATTATGTGAATTAGTTCCAGATACATTGTTATATAAACTAGATATTTTTGTAAACCCCACTAGTTATTAAAAGATCACATTGTTGCTGGGAAAATTCTGTAGGCAATTACGGTACTGGTTTAAACGGTATGAAATGTGTTTTCCGTACAGTTAACATAACCTCTTTTACCTTCTTCAACAATTTCCGGGTTACTAGATGTTGTCTGTATTAGTAGGTATGAGTCCTGAAATCGGGATATATTGTTCGGGATAAATTCGAGTTTATTGTTCTAAAACTAAATTCATCCCTAAAAAATGCATATTCCATTTTCACATAGAATTAAGCTCAGGTTAATGACAATATTGTTGGTACGTTGTTTGTTTCCAGCAAAGTTCCTCGATCGCTTCTACTGTGATTGTGGAAAATCGTACAAACACAGCGCAGGCCTATATCAACACAAGAAGCACGAATGCGGCAAGGATGCTCAATTTCTGTGTCATGTCTGTCTCTTCAAAACGAAACGGAAATTTTCCTTAAGGGGACACATCGCAAATAAACATCCAGAGCTGCGTAGACCAATTGCCTGGTCGATCAAATGAGTAAACAGATGAGTGGTTGAGGGTTTCTTGATCTAGTTCGTTATGACTATTGTAACTCTGTCGAATGTTTTTACTTCGTTTCATCATTTTCCGTAAAACGGTGTCGTAATATATCAGTTTTTCATACCGTTTATTTCCATTGAAATCGGGTTTGTTGCAGCAATCGTTGACACCCTCAATTGCGTTTTTATATTTAACTAGTTTAATGGCCCTGCTACGCAGGTTAAAAAGAAATAGGTGAATAACACAACAATATGCAATATAATAACAATATAATAGCAATAACAATATGCTAAGTCAGAAAATCGTACGTCCCAAGTCCTGGGAGACGCTCTGCCGGGTTGGGTGGGGGTAAGGGGGAGAACACCACCCGCCCAGCGTTAACACCCCCTGAAAAGGGGATATACCTACCTACTTACCCACTCTGATATTTTCGTCTTTAGATAGTTTGATGATGATGATGATGCTGATGATGGAAACTGAAGCTGAGTCCTAGGTACAGGGCCGCTGGCTGCCTGCCGCGCCGCACCTCTTGAGAGAGCACTCTCCCACAGCGCGGCGCTAAATCACACAGTACACACACACAGTCCTGTGTGTGTACCTACATGAAGAAGTCGCCAGCCGCGGACGCGTCAGGGTCATACGTGTGAAACGAACCCAAGCGCGCGGGCCACCAACGCGATCTGTTCTATAAGCGATCAAACTGTGCTGTTCTATGGAATTGTCATACGTAAAAGCGCGGCACCGCGCTAGTCAGCACGTTTGTCGCGGCAAACCCTCGTGCCGCGTGGTTTGACTTTAGAATCGCTTTCTCGCCGCGCTATCGCACTTTGTAGGATAACCTGCTTCTCTCGAGATTTACCGTTCTTCGTTGATGTTACCTTAGTGGTGATTTTATTCGCCTACTGAATTGTCAGCAAGTCTATAGGATGATTGATGATAATCCGCTCATTATAGCTTTTCCCAGTCAAATTAATACTTTCCCCAATTGATACTTTTCCCAATAAACTTAATACTTTTTCCATTCAAATTAATACTTTTCCCAGTCAAATTAATACTTTTCCCAACCAAATTAATACTTTTCCCATCCAAATTAATACTTTTCCCATCCAAATCAATGCTTTTCCCTACCAAATTAATAATTTTCCCATCCAAATTAATACTTTCCCAACCAAATTAATATTTAAAAAAAATATTAACCTCCTATATATCAAATGCTAACTAACCAAATTGATCTTAAAAAAATTAAGGAAATAGAACAACGCAAAGCTTGCAATCCAACGAATAATATATGTCTATATTATTTTATTATACAAATGATTGGCAGAAAAAATATTGGTAGTTTATCATCTTAGTTGAAGTTTATTTTTAGTGTAGGTATATTAATTGTATAAACATACTACTTTAATGGCCCTGTTACGCAGGTTAAAAAGAAATAGGTGAATAACACAATGAGGGAGTATAATAACAATATGCAAAGTCAAAAAATCGTATATCCCAAATCCCCGAGGAGAGGACCACGTCGCTTGCCCTGGGAGACGCTTCCCCCCGCTGGGGCCCTCTCCCCTTCTCTGGCGGGGTCGGGGGGATCAGGTCGGTTGCCCTGGGAGACGGAGGCGAGAATTCCACCCGCCCGGCGTTACCACCCCCTGAAACGTCGATATATTCTGATAAGCTCGTCTTTATATAGTGTGATTGAAAACTTTATTGTTTCCTAACGTGTTGTTCTAAGAACTTCCTCTCATGTGGGACGCTTGATTTTATATATATACGCTTTTTTATGGAATTATTTTTTTAATCTCGATTCTGAGGAGAGATACTGTCCGGATATATAAAATCCACACCTGATTGTAAACCTTGACAATTAACAGAAAGAACTAAACTATCTGAAATTAGTTAGGAGGATCCCAGTGATGGAGGAAGTTGGAGGAGGAAAGAGGGGTGAAAGAAAGCCCCTGTGTATCAACATCAGTTGAGGTTAGAACGCTTAATATTCTTGGCGAGATGCCGATTCTCATAGTTTCGTGGCATTTTTCCCTCACCATGCCACGTTCCAGTCCATGGAAATGACCGATATTTTGCTAGGATTATTTCAACTCAGCGGAACCGGAAGTGAATTATCCGGCTTCTTTTGCCCTCGTCGGTTGCCATATTCATTTAGTGTGATACCACAGGAAAGGGTATCAACTGCCCCAGACTACCTCTGGAATACCTCACGAAGGAGGTTCATAATCCCCCCGAACGGCCTGAACATTTTGATAGTAGTAGGCTGGACAGCTTGAACGTTTTTGAACCTCATTAACTGTTCCTAATAGAGCGTCACTTCGGTATCACCTAACCGTTTTTCTATCTAGAGAAAACAAAAGGCAGGTTTTTTCTGATAATTTTTACCTCATATTTCGCTTTGATCGCAAACTCATATGAATTGTTTGTCTGTGGTTCTGTAGTCAGTATCAGAATAAGTAGTTACGCCTACAATTAACTATAAACGAATAACGGACAATTTCCAACGTTGTTTGTTTCCAGTGAATATCTGTAAAAGAAATTTGCAGGACGAGCGGTTCTACTGTAGCTGTGGCAGGTCGTATAAGCACAGCTCAGGCCTATATCAACACAAGAAGCACGAATGCGGCAAGGAAGCTCAATTCCTATGTCACGTCTGTCCGTACAAAGCGAAACAGAAAAGTTCATTGAAAGTCCACTTGATAACAAAACATGCTGATTTGCTTGGTTCCAAATGGAATCAATCAGATCTGCTTGAATAGTGTGGAAGCTGAGGAAAATATTGAATTCGTTTGTTAGGAACTCCCTTTGATTTGTAATCTTGGATATGAAACGAAAACGTGTACTAAACAAATAAATCAAAATACAAACATGAATAGACCGAATAAGATTTTATTTCCTCTATCATTAGAGATCGAATCACACTGCATTCAATTTTGAGCGGTGATTAATGAGTTTGTTTTTACTTTGAGTAAGTTCTGGTTTTATTTTGTTGAATTATTTTAAAGTTTTAAAACGAAAATTTTTTAGGTGTTAGTTTTACTAAAGCGCTCAGCTTAGAAAAATGTTTCACTTTTTCAGGGTAATTTAACTTATCCAATGTTGATCAGATTTCATAGTAGAGGGGTGCGATAAGGAGATGAAATAAATTATTACTGCGTGAAACAGTTTCAATCACTCTGGAAAATCATATTGACCAGTACCAGGATTGATTAACTAAAAGGAGGCGCAAAACCGTAGGTCCAAATGAATCGAGTATTGGAGACCAACAATTGCACGCCTTGAAATCTCATCGGTCTGATATACTCGGAACGCAAATGAAAAAGGAAAGTAGGCTTATTAGTTGTTCGTTAACATATAAAAATTGAAAGACTACCTGGACTGCCCGATTTTTAATTAGGAGACGGCGAATTGAAGGATGTGTCATCACGGCTCTCAGTAACCAGCTGCCCATACCCTTTCGGCAAGGCTGGGTGTTCGTCCAATTACCAACTTCCTTGGCGTACGTTTGGATAAAAACAAAATCGCCAATTTTGTTCTCAGTAACTATCGTTCAACTGTTGTTTTAATAGTATCCTATTTTTTCCGATGATCATCGTACACAAAGTCGCAAATTCAGAGGTGCTTGTTTTAGTCGGCATATTCCATAACGTCCGGTACGTAAAGGTACTGTTTTAATTTCTGCAATCTACCATCAAATGGTGATTCAATGGTGAAAAATTTTGTTACAAGGTCTCTACGTTTTCAGAAATTAATTTGGAGAACATGTAACTTAGACATGGTTCTATTTTTTAGATGAAACGTCGTTATGGCATTCGAAACAGTACATATTTCGGGAAGGGAGATTCTATTGTGTCTGCGGTAAGTCATACAAACATAAGGAAGGATGGTACAATCACAAGAAGAACGAGTGTGGGAAACCTCTTCAGTACAAGTGCACACTATGTTCGCATGCGACCAAAAGGAAGGACAGTTTCGAGTGCCACATGGCGCTGAAACATGGAGTGAACCTGAGGAAACAGTGCCATAATTAACTGATCTTGTTAACATTAATTTTGTGTTTTCTCTTTTGGTTAATATCACGATTTGAAGTTTTTCTTTTGACAGTGTTTGCTTTTTTATTTAAATCCATTTTTTAAATGTGTAATTGGTGTAAGAAAATAATAAATACCTCATATCTATTGAAAATTCGCTTGGCAAGTTCTGCTAACTTGATCTTCATTGTGTTCTTGTAGCTAACACTTCAATATGGCGATCAAATGAGTTCATATTCCGCGAAGGGAAATTCATTTGTCTTTGCGGGAAGTCCTACACGCAGAAGGAAGGATGGTACAATCACAAGAAGTACGAGTGCGGGAAAGATCCACAGTTTCTGTGCCCTGAATGTCCCTTCAAAGCTAAACAGAAAATCAGCCTCAAAAGACACATGTTCAACATTCACGGAAATTGTTTTAATTGATTTTTTTTTTTTGTTGCTGCGGCATTTCTTGTCGTTTTTTGAGGAAACCAAAATTAGTGCATACACGTAAGTACGTCTTGATTGCCTACAGTAGTTCAAGAAATTGAATTTACGATTCGACAGCCTTATTTACTCAAACATGATTGTATTTTTAGCTTAAACATCGTTGCGGCAGTCAAATAAATGTACATTGAACGATGAAAAGTTTCAATGCCTCCTTGGAAAATCCTACCAGTTCAAGGAAGGTTGGTTCACCCACAAGAAGTACGAATGCGGGAAACAACCACAATTCCCGTGCTCCAAACGTTACTACCGACAACGCCAAACAAATGTACACTCTTTTGGTACACATGGCTCTGAAGCAAGGGATAGTGGTAGAAAAAAAATGTGAAATAGTTCAATGAAGTGAAGCTAAACGTTTCGATTATTATTTTAATAATAAACATTGTTCTTCAAAAGTTTGATTGCTTTCATATGTCCTTTGGCGCCTTATAGAGTAAATACTTGCGAGATTGTTCTCGCGTACTTGGAAGACATCATTGGCCATACTTGGTAGAACGACAAGATTTGTGGAACCGATTAATGGAAAGCATCCTTTTGATGCGGAACACTATTTTCAGCGCTATTAGAAAAGAACAAATGTTGATTATGGTTGTACAACCTTAGTCAATGCTACATTTGCAATTGAAAGGTCAAAATAAATAAAATAATGTTATTGAATACTATATACGATATTAAGAAGTTAGTTTTTTCCATTAGTGATAAGTAGCAAACCTGAAGAATCTCTTAGTAAGGAGGAAATTCTGGTCACAAAAGGCTTCATTGAACCCCTTCCACACTTCATCTAATGGACCAGTGAATTGTAAATGAGTTGAGATATACAGGGTGTCCCAGGAGTTATGCACAATCCGACTCCTTCCGACCGACGTGTTCTACAACTCATTTCCGACCAATAATGCCACTTAGCAATTTTTTGCCAGAGGCCTCGTTTCCGAGCTATTCGCGATTTAAGATTTTTTCGTGTTTTCGATCTTATGTCATAACTTCTTCAATTGTGGAGATAGCTTAAATTTGATGACACCGTTGGAAAGAGCGTTGAATTCTCTATCCATTTGATGTCGGAAACTTTCTTGAAGTTGCATTGAAGATGTGCTATTGCTACGCGAAATGGCAGTTTTGTCAAAATCTTGAAATCGCCTGTTTTTCATCTCGCCTAGAAACCCCATGAATGCTTGACGCAGAACTGTGCAGGCCTAGTAAAATGTGCGCCAAAATGTCAGCTTTCCAAAGGTGTAGTCGTTTTGGTTTTTAAAAATATTTTTAGTTAAGGAAATGGTGTTTAACTGCAGAAAAAACGCGTGTTTTCTGTTAAAATTGAGGTTTTTCCAAAAGTCTGGAAGATGAATGCAACTCTTCGCAGTCGGAAATGAGTTGTAGAATACGTAGGAGTCGGATAGTGCATAGATCCTGAGACACCCTGTATGACTGAAAAAGACCTAATGTTTGAAAATTGGGAATGCTACAGAGGAGGCATTGTCTTGGTCAGGAGCAAGGATAGGCTATGACCCGCACGACCGCTCGGTCTTGAAGGAGGGGTTGCTTTGTGCGCCGTGTATTATCAACCCCAATCTGATTTGGCCGTAGCGTTGGGTGTTGCAATGTTGATAATTTGTTGTTTCTGACCAAATTCAGTTTTAGTAAAATGTTAATTGACTCGAACATGTTATCCAGCTGTTGGACAATGGTATGATATTGGGGTTTAAATCGAGTTCATACAAAGAGTTTAAACGAGATTGTTAAGATATAAAGTTGTAGAACACGTAGGAATCGGATTGTGCATAACTCCTGGGATACCCTGTATATGAATTTCACTCTCTTTGTTGTGCTTGTCGATCGGATTGAATTAAATTGCCCTTCATCTCTTGTTTCTCAGATCTAGGTTCTATCTCACTTGGAACGTATATAATTGGTTCTTCTTGGTATATTACAGGGGTTCGTTATTAAAGTAAATGAATCAAAACTGTAACACGATAAATAATAATCCGATGCTAAAATTCAAATGCCTAATTTCACTTCAAATAGTGGTTAGTTACGCCATGAGGCCGTTTTGATTTCCATAATTATTCATTTTGCTTTTCTGGAGATCGATAGCAGTGTCTATTCAAATGGATTCATAACTGAATTTACTAGTTGAGACCTACAATCACCTACATGAAACAGGTACACATAGATGTGACATGTCGCACCCGTCGTGGAATAGGGGAACAACTTTAAAATAAAGCTATTTTCGAGTTAGAAGTCAGAAGTAGTAGAAGTCAGTAGAAGTTTGAAGAGTTTGGATAGCTGGAGCTGTGTATATTGTCCGTCGAAGTTGAACACGAGGCTAAATGAGCTTTAGTCTTTAAGAAAGCAGTTTTGTCTTTATTCTATGGCGGGTGGAGCAGGTAGCGTTTGCGAAATACAAGCTCTTGTCGATCATGCCGTTGATATTCCAAGTTGTACCTCTTTTTATGGATGCTTTTTCCTAATCCTGAATTGTTTCTTTCTTCAGTGGATGGCTTCATTACGATTTAGTTTTGGATTCCGACTTGTTCCCTTAAATTTGGTATGCAAATTGAGAACCGTTTTCTCCCGAAAACCCCGTAATGTGAAATTCTAATATAAAGACAGATCAAATTGTCACAGACTTTTTCCTCTCCATGTCACATGTACTAGTTTTCTAGTAATGAGTTCTATAGTATGAAACATACCTAGTATTGATTATTAAAAAACTAGCAGAAGAAAGGAACATCTCTGAAATATTGAAAACTCGTCCGTGAAAAAAGGATAGAGCTGCTAAGAACGTGGGACCTCTTCCCTTCATTCAATCCACCTGTCGAAAAAAAGCTACCCATTCAATAGGTTACCGTGGAGAAATTGCCATTTGTAAAATAGCAAAACTTTGAACTCGATTTCCTGAAAATCAGTTTTTTTGAATTGTTCCCTTATTCCACGGTGGGTGCGATGTATTATATTTTACGATCCCCAAGTGAGGCATTTCTTCTCAACTCTTGCAGTATGGCTGAAACAGGAACAACTCCAGAGTATTGATTCGCGCACCGGGATTTCATGCCAATCTGTTGTAAGTAATTCTTGCGAACTTTCCCTCTATTTTAGGCAATGGATTACAATGTGATGTGTCGCAATACCTGCTCCATTATGTGTTGGTATTACTGTCTGTAACCTTCCATTGTTTTTTTTCAGATGTAAAGCATTCGGTTAAAGAAAGACACAATTGCACCACTTGTGGAAAGTCGTACAAGTACAAACAAGGCTTGTATAAACATCAAACGTTCGAGTGCGGAAAGGAGCCCCAGTTCTTGTGTACTTTCTGCCCCTTCAAAACTAAAATAAAAAGTTCCCTGAAGTCTCATCTAGGAGTCCGTCATGGATTTTTTCCCCAAACAATGTAATCTAAGTAAACCGTAAAGATCATGGAATGAATGAGTCGAAACGGAATGATGAAGGCCCAATCCCATCCATTGAAGAACCAACAGGAGATTCGATTAATGGATTCCACCAGGAAGATGGAACACTTCCCTACCTACCTTCTGTAAGTTGTACACTTTGCTATCCAATCACAAGTAATATTCTGTTCAAATTGAGGTTGTCAGCGTAGTTATTTCTTTAAATATTTTATTTTATATGGCTAAAGAAAATTGGTTCCCATGATAACTAGTCAGGGAAATAGGGCAATGAAGAACAATTATGTGTAATATCTCCTGTTATTACACATTGTAACTTTACAATTTACAATTACTCCGTAGTAGAGTAATGAGATTATCATGAAACCCGAAGTTGAATTCCTCTAATAAGAATTCGTTTCCAAGTGAAGCGAATTCATGACCTTGTTTCATTTTCCTGGCTAAAGCTTGTTCCATTTTTAAAATTTTTTATAGTAGCACATAATAGTGTATACTATGTGTACCATGGACTAAAGCATTTGCTTTACTTTAATATAAACTATTTCTGTACTTCGTTGTGGATGCTGATATTTGTGTTCCTTAAAACCTTGCACAAATGCATAAATAAATTATTTTACCCAGAAATTTTCGGTGTATTAAAAAATATAGTTCATTTAGTCTTTTTTTATTTTAATTGCATAAAACAATGTGTTTTAATGTCTCACCGGTAAATTCTTTTAAATACATTTCATATCGAAAAGCTGTGAGTAACCCTTAGTGATGGAAATATTGTCATACCCTGATTAGGCACTTCAATTGAAAAGTTAAGGATTCTTTTCCAGAGTTCGTTGAATGTACTTTTTTTCACTCCTACTATACTCGTTAACTATATTTCTTGCATTCATGTTAAGTGCCCGAACCGTTTGGGTCGTTAAGATTTACAGTAGTGGGGATGGTTTATGTTATGTGAGATCCATAATTTAATATTCATAATTACAATAAAATAATGATATTTTAGAAAATGTAATTAAATGAGTTGTTCCCCAACATTCCGATTTCTCGAGTGGTAGTTACATTGTGAGAAGTATGATTGCAAAAAACCTCAAAATGGTCCTGAGCAAACATGTTTGGAGTCTGGATTGTTTCGAAACGTTTCTAGGAGTGTTCCATTCTGGCCTAGAGTAGCAGTATTCTCTCTCCGGAATGCGTCTCATTCCAAAATTACAAATATTCGCATCTAGTTATTTTGATTTTTGGTATCTCACAGTGACACTGTGAAAATTATTGTATAGAGTCCACTAACGAGTTACAAATCTCGACGCCTTTCAAAATTACGGGGAGTTTTTGTAAGCAGCATGTTTCTGTAAATAGTTCAATTAACTGGGAACATAACAAATGTATGAAAAAGCAATTAAAGTATTCATGCTTTAAAAATGGTTTCATGAAACCTTAAATTCGCCTAACTCAAGTCCTTTCGAGTGGTCAGTGGGAACCGAGGGATGTACTTTTGTCAAAAATATAAAACGAAATTTCTCTCGAATTTCTTTGGTATTAAAGCTTTATTTGATACATGAAAACCTACCATTAATTTTGATAAATTTGGGTTATTACTACAAAACATTGAACATTTTAGCTTGGCCGAACATAGTTGACGTCTCAAGCAACTAGTACAATTGGTGCATAAACAAATTCTTGATTGTAGTTAATTTTCCTGTATGTATCAACGCCGGAATAATTAACTAATGAGTTGAAACAACGATCTATTTGAATGGTTTTTGGCACCGTTGTTTAAATTTGTGGAATTCTTGGAAGGTGAGATATTCTGTTTTACATTCCATCAATTAAGGGTTAATAATATTCAAAGCTTAAATGAATCATCGTCCGTGAATTTCAATTCGCCCATATCGATTTTTAGATTTTATTTCATAAAATTGACATTTTTGCACCGGTTGTCGTATAAGTCGTACAAATACAGGCGAGGCTTGAACATTCACAAGAAATTCTAATGCAAGAAAGAAGCTTAGATTCAACGTCCTTCTGCCCTTGCAAAGCGGAGCTAAGAACCTCGGTGACATCCCACATTGGAATCTTTTGAAAGAAGCAATTTTTGAAAGAGACTGATTAAATTCTTCTTTCATCTTCATCAATAATTATTGCGTACTAACCTTTGCGATGATATATCTTCCGTCGACCTTTAGGCCATTGGTTTGTATAAATGTGCGTATCTGTCATAGTCTATCATTCCATGTTTGTCAGATTTTGGACAGCTGAATCGAGCATCGCTTAACTTCAACTATTCTCTTTTGTAGAACACTACTTAACTCGTTCATGTACCATTTAGTTTTCTACGGAATCTCCTCAGTGTACTATAAACTTGAGACTGGATGTAGATTGAATTGATTTGGTATCCTAAATCGGTCGTTTGTGATGTATTCCCAACACACAAGCACGTTTCAGGCTGCATACATTTGTTACCAGTTGATTTTCACGCCTTTTCTTTTATCGAGTTACCCATATTTGCTTTCCTGGGTGTCGGACAGGTTCTCACCGCAACTTGATTTTCAGATCACGGTTCTACAGAAGATAATCGTCATCTCTGCAATCTTTGTGGGAAATCGTACAAATATAAGCAAGGCTTGTACAACCATCAGAAATACGAGTGTGGGAAAGAACCCCAGTTCAAGTGCACCTTGTGTTCGTACAAGGCGAAACTGAAACGCAACCTTAAAAGCCACATAGCTGTTCGCCACGGATATGTGCTAAATGAATTCCTACCAAGCTGAGGGGGTATATGCAGTTATTTCTGTATGTATGTAATTTATTCACATGCTGCACTCCTCGAACCTGTACTCACATTCCTCGCAGTCGCTATGCTTACTCAACAGGTATTGTTAATTGTGAACCTGCTAAAAATTTCAAGATTCAACGAGTGTTTCAGATAAAAAACGTTCTCTTGATTTACAAAAAAAAATACAACTCAACGGTTCAATGTACGTCCTAGTTTTTTATTTCAAAGAGAACGCCGACTCGACCTAATCATTGGAAAGTAACTTGAATGATATGTATCCTCGCTCATTATAAGAATTTTGTATGCTTCCGGATGAAATCAAGCGGAAACTCTGATGCGCCTTGGAACTAGTTGGTCTGAATTCGGTGAACTGATTCCTCTGTTTCCAGGTTCACCTACAGTCACAGTAAAAAATATACTTCCAAGGTCTGTAGAGAACAATTGCCGCCGCTCCACACTTCAAAACAGACGAGACCAGGATTCTCGAATTACCTAGTGGCCTTTAATTTAACGTGAAACCATGGACAAACTTAGTCACGAAGTTTTCTACCTTCTTATTATCGTCGTGGAAACAACGCAATCTGAATCGAGAGTTGTTCTAGAAAAGAGGGGCAACCGTCTTATCGAGATGCGTCGACAGATCACGATACCACCGATCGTAACGGAGGAGGTCGTATTAATTAATTAATTAATAATAAATAATAATTGATCGTAACTATCAAAATAACCTGGGGTGCCTATAATCTCAGTGACCTACCGAACTCTACATTTTTCACTCCTTCACTTTTGTTGCATTCGTCCGCAAAACTCAGTAGGAACCCATTTTTATGTCTAAATCCGTAGTTTATAGTTTTGTTCACACTTACAGACATGTAATATTAACCCGCGAGAGGTGATACGAGAGATTTTCTCTCACCCCAAAACCAAATTGTGTCGTTAAATCTTAGATTGAAACCCGAGGGCGTTAACCTTCGAGTTATGTGCCTAATTTGAGGTCAAATCAACGGAAGTGTCATTCCTGGTTTTCCCCGACTACCTGAGGGGGCAGAACTGAGACGGGTGAGGGATTATCTCATGTGTCACCTTCAGCGTTCCGTTCTTTCTAGTCCCGTGCGTCTTGAAGGTTCATCTGCTCTATGCAATAATGTTTTCAATTTTTCGAGGTTTCTGGAAGTGTTAATACTCCATATTAGAAGTTTGGAAGCGAATTCGATAATGGAGGATGAAATGACTGAGCAAATAAGGAGGTGGAACCAGGAGCTTGAAGAAGAGAAACTGCTAGAAAAACTCTTGGAACAAACCTATCCAAATAGTGACGATTCTGACGTGTTGAAAATTAATTTTTCATTTTATATATACGTTGTTACCGTGTACGTAATACGGCAAGTTACCTTGTCTAGCCATTGATTTTTTTCTATAAACTGTAATTTTTTTGTAAAATTTGTATACACACCTATTTTTAATTTTTTTTAAATTGTGATTATATTGTAGCATGTGTGTAAAACATAGTGCATAGTATATTGGTGAAGGGAGGTTATTTTAACTGTAACATGTATAAAAGGTTAAATAAAAACACCAATTAAATTAAAACCTTTGAAGTTATCATTTTTAATTTCCTCCTCCCTAGTACCTATACATTTAAAATAAAGAAATAATGGTCCTATTGTATAATAATAAAAATAATTTATGCTATTGTTATTGAAGAACCTAGACTTAAAAAAAATCAAATCTGACCATTTATCAAGCCGAAAAAAAAGATTTTGGGAAAAAAACGTCGGGTGAGAGAAAATCTCACGTATCACCTTCCACAAGATTTTTGACCATGTCACCTCTCGCGGGTTCACCATTTTAACGCATTCTTACCATTCTTGGTCGATTTGCTCCACTTTTCGATATTTTCTGGCAACTCGCAGTTAATTATTATATGGTCGCATAGTTGAGACCACCATAGTTCCTTCTAAAAAGTAATCACTAAAAAGGTTGCATACCTCGTGGAAGGCTGAGGTGATTAAAGGCTGTATTTTAGAAATGATACTTTTCGCAATAACACTGTTCTGCATATATTTGAGTTTTTACAGTTACTCCTATTTTTATTGTACAGTTTCGCAGCGAATGGGGTTTGCAATAAGCTCACTACACCCACAGTATCTACCATTTCAATTGACCTGGAATTTCATTGACATCTGACAATTGAAGTTGCATGCAATCAATTGTTCCATTTTTACATTAAAATATGAAATTCAAATAAATAATATACCCATTTTTCTTTTATAGATACAACAGAAAACCAGAAATGTTTCGAGGAAACCCAAAGTGTCTCCCGGTATGATTTTGCCGAATTTGTGGCACTTGAATTGAAACCGCATCTGAAAAATCAGTTGACGTTCAGATCTTTACGAAATGATATCCGTGCCCTCGTTGAGCGTGCGCTTGGTGAAGATGCCGCTGGCCCAATCCCACCAAATGAAATGACTGATCGTTTAGTGAAAAGAAGAAAATGTTCGCTCTGTCCTTACCAGAAAAACCGTGCAACGAACTTCATGTGTGTGCAGTGTAAAAACCCCGTTTGTCTTCAATGTTCCAAAAAAGTGTGTGTTGCGTGCTTGAGGAAAAACAAGTAGGTTGTTTGTTTTCTACTTCCATGATAATTTTCCTGTTTTAAATGAGTAATGTCATAAGTGTATCTGTGTGATGTCTTGGGTTCGTATAATTGATATCATACATATTGTCGGGATCGATTCCATTATTTATTCATTTTTTTAAATGTTGTTTGGTTCAAGTTTGAGGACAAACTATTTTTAGATGATATTTTGATTCGTATCTTTGCTGCGTGGAAGTACATTGCATATATCTTATGCTCCTCCTCACTTAAGTTCATGAAACGCTCCAGTTGAATCTGCTCACAGCATATATCTTATGCTCCTCCTCACTTAAGTTCATGAAACGAGTTGAATCTGCTCACAAGAATAATTTCCAACAGATCGCGTCTTATTCTCTCTGGTCAATGGTTGGTTGAACCTGATTAATTTGCGGTAGTCCCAGCGACCCTTCTATTGGCTCCCGGGAAACGTAGACTTCAATTACTTTTAATTTTAGTTTTCTTAAAAAAACAATTCTTTCGCTTTCAAACTGCTTTTAATTTCTGCAGTAACAAAATATGTGGTAGTTCCTTTGCTTCTTCTGTTTTGAACAACGAATTATTTTGAAGATCATAGAGGTTTGGAGGACATTGCAATTTACAACCGCTAGAATGAAATCAGAAAAGGGTACCAGCTAATCAGTATATTGAGACGTGAAGGACTGACTGCGGAGAATTATCTACCTGCCAAGGAACAGCACCAATACACTTGTCTGTCTCAGTTGATGTCAGCTCAATTCGGAGCAACGTTTTCTCTCAGGTAGCACGAAGGACTTTATATCCTTAAGAAGGGGAATACAAGATCACTCACCCATCTGGTTAAGGATATAGACCGAATCACTTGAAGTGCTTATCCAGGTTGGCCTCACCACGATGCAGAATACTGTATTTTCTATTTAGGAGTCAATGACAATCTATTTTTCTAAAATTCAAACTATGCATTGTTTCTTCTATATGTCAACGTTTGATGAAAGCGACAGTACTAAAGGACTTTTGTGCTTGGATGCCATCAGCCTCTAGCGATATAGTTTATCCTGTAGCCGATAATACTACAGCAAATTTTACAGGAGAAAGAAAGAAAAAAAAGAAAAGGATTTTGTGTATTCATGATGCAAAAATAAAGGTTTCGTTGGAAGAGCGAGGCTTGAATGATCTTCCATGTGGAAATACAAGGTATAAGTGCTTCCTAATTAATTTCATTGATTGTCATTATCGACTATTAAAAAATATGAATATATTTGTACCTTTTCAATGATGCGTCTAGTCCCTATGTTATTTCTATCTATGCAATGATGCTAAAGTAATACTGTTTACACTTATGTAATGAAGTGAACGGTGTTAAAAAATCAAAGAATGCATACTAGTGAATAGTTGTTTGTTAAAAATGTTACCATTAGCACCTAATAAATGTGATTCTATTCCTAATGTTACCAAACTGAACTTGTATGTTCTAATGAAGATTATCTTTGTAAAATGCATGAGTAAATGGTTGTTATTCGTGAAAAACGAACCCCATGTCACAAAATGATGCAAAATTCATAAACGTTTGTACTTATTGATGTGGCTAGTTTGTTTTTATTTCACATACAACAATTTTCAATTACGATAATACTTTCAAGATCGGAATAGAACTTTTACTCGACTCATCGGGTTTTTTTGCAGTCGTCAAAACACCTCTCATTTTCATCAGTATTTGTATGGTTCAGTCTTTTCGTTCTGACCCCTAAACCTTCAGAGAAAGCCAGATTATCTCTAAGTTAAGTTAATCCTTACGGAGTCACAGTTTCCTAATCCTGCTCAGAAAGGTTGTACTGACTTGATCCTCTTATGCTGGGCCAAGTGAAGGCTGTTGGCGCTCTCGTAATGGCGGCGAGAAAGAGAGAAACAAGAAGCCAGTGATTGTAAATACATAGTAATTCGCCTTCAATCAGGCCTTCATACGGGGATAATCGAATCGAATCTTTTATTGTCTACTACGAATGTTCCTGAATCGTTTATAATAAATCTCCAAAATTTATTGATTTCTAAGGTTCATTGATTCGAACTTATAGTTGAAGTAGGATGTCGTTTACAAAAATGTGGATGAGGGATGGACCAGCGTGGTCGAGAATTTTGCTACGGATTACGGGAATTTCGCGGAGTATTACTCTGGGGAATGCGAAGATTAAAGCAGGTGAGGTTTTCCATGCCGCTGCTCATCCAGAGAAAACAACCTTTTCATAAATTTCCTCCCTCCCGCCGCGGCCTCGGGTTTTAGGGCTGGGGTTTTTCGCATATTTCGTCGAGAAATTGGGAACGTTGACATTTTGGCTTCTCCTCTGGCATAAATGATCATAGCTGCGCTGTACTGTGTTCCCATTCCTCATGCTTGCGCAAAAAATCGAATATTTGCATTGGGTGTAGTAGTAAGAAGTGGGAGGGCCATAATGATTTTGTATTATCAAGATTTTCATCGCTGGTTTTATATTTATAGCGCTTAAATGACTTCGTACACGAATTTCGTTCATGTAAAAAGAGAAGAACATTACGAATTTAGGTTCTACAGTGGCAGTAACTATCGGTTCGCAACAAAAGCCAATTTTTGGCATGTAACAAAATGATTTACTCTTGCATCCAATTTACCCAAGTCGTTGTTACGGGACTCCACCATCGCCATTTGTGTTCGTACGAAAATCGTTCACCATTCGTTGGAAAGCCTTCAATTTAATGGTTAAATTATATACTGCCGATACTGCTCTCAATGTGGAGGAAGCTGTGAGATATAACGATGAGGTAAAACAGCTGTAATCAGCAGTAGCCGTAAGGACCATAATCGATTTAGACGAATTTCATTCACGTAGAGTAGGTTGTAATCGTTTTTAGGAAATGGAATTCGGGGATCTTGTAATCTGGTTGGATGGACTGTTAACAACTTTGGCGTTGGAAAGAAACTGCCTTATAAGGTAGCAGTTAGCGCTACGCCATGTTCTTTGAATTTTAGCTTCAGGTTCCGAACAAAAGCATCTGGGGTTCATCATCTTATTTTGCCCCCCCTCCCAATTAAAATATTGTATGATTTGAAGTGATCTGGAAAAATCGTATGAGCTTATTCGAGCGTCAAACCCTAAAGATTTTATTAATTCATTTTTGAATGATTTGTTTTCAATTTTTAATCAATTTGTAGTGTGCTGTTGTGGCTTACTGCATGTTCAAGTGTTAATGCTACCAATTCCAGAATTTCCTATATCTCCAGCCAACATTTTCTCGAGAAAGATAAATGTTAATGGCGTGCCCACTCATCTCTGAGTAAATACATTAGCTCACAATAATTTCACTATTACCCTCAATCTTTTGAAGTGCTCTTCATATGGTCATTTGTTTCCAGATTGTTCTTCCAAGAACCTCAAGCGTTTTACGTGCTCGTGCGGAAAGACTTACAAATATAAACAAGGATTGTACAAACACGTTAAATTCGAGTGTGGAAAGGAACGCCAGTTCCAGTGTCCAATATGCCCTTACAAAGCAAACCAGAAATTCACTTTGAAAACTCATCTGCATCATCGTCATGGATACGGTATGACCGACCTGGATTGGTTGGCACATTTATAGGTACATTTCGGATGACCGTAGGTTGGTGAAACCCGCTCAGTAGTATAGGTAATGCAGGATACTTCTAACACAATGCTTGCTTGTGGTTCGAGCTGAAGTTAGAGCTGATGAATGCGTTTAGCAAGTTTGTCTTAGAAAATGGAGCTATTGCTATGGCTCCAAGAATTTTATAATGAACGTTTTCGAAAACTTTATCCGTCAAAACATCCCTATATATCACATACCTATACAGTCTTGAGGCATCACATACCTATATAGGATCTCTTCCCTAGGATTCGGAAGAGACTTCGTTCTTGCGCCAAAAAAAAAAAATGAAGCATTAAAAACTAAATGATGAATTTTCAGCACATTAAATTGATTACAATAAAAAAGTACTTCAAAATTCACAAAAAACGGCGTTTCTTTTTAAACATTTTCTATAATTCCTTCATACGATCATGCTGCATGACTGGAACTTTTTCATACTCTCCGTTACTTTCGTTCGAAGGAGCAAGGAGTTACCTATTGGTGCAAGTTAACTCATGTAGAGCTAAGAGATCTCACTTCATAACGAACTTTGAATTACTAATGATCTCAAATTCTATACAGTTCTATCCCTTGATTGATTTTATCATGTAATGTATGCGTTTGAAACTTGCAGTTTTATGATGAATGTTTGGCTATGTTGGTGAAGCTCAAGAAAATAACAAACTACCACCACGTACAGAGCCCAATAGTGAAACACGATTTGCAGGTACAAGTGAAATGTTAATTATTTTATGATACGTTTTGATAACTCACTCAAGTTCCAATACTATGTTAAGAAAATTTGATTTTGAATAGGATGTATTTACACTGAGCTGGTGGACGAATTTTCGTTGCCGTCTTCTGTTTTAGGTTAAGTTACCAGCTATTAGAATTTTCATTTTCGATTGATCTGGAAATATATTTTTATTCGTGGGTACTATAACTGCATATGACCTCTTCCAGACCTTGTAATGTTCTGACTTCTCAGTGACCTCTTTGTTTACACCAATAAAAACTTGGGGGTGCAGATCGTGGAAGCCCTGAGAACATTCCGCATCACCCAGTGTTTAAAAATTCTATAGTTGTTTCTCACCACAGCTTGCTTTTCAGATCATATCCATAAGGAAGAGAAACGACATCTTTGTTATGCTTGTGGAAAGTCATACAAATACAAACAAGGTTTGCATAGCCACAGGCAATACGCATTATCATAATCCACTTTGCATGATGCCACTCTATGATTATTCCTAGCACATCGGGTACAAAGATCTTGGATGCCTAGTGCTTTATAATCTATGCGGCCCCTTGATGATGAGCCGTTCCTTGATTCAGAAGACCGGGATCGATAATTATTCCGATACTTGGATTTGCCCCGACTACTAGATTTATTCCTAGGGCCTCGCTGTGATCCAGTAAGGCGAAACGCATCACTGGGGGCGGGATTAGGTGAATGTTTTGACAGTTCAGCGCTTTCAATACGTGCGGCTTCCAGGGCGATAGCTCTACTTAATATTTTATCAAACGTGTGCTCTGTCGACTGGAGAAGTTGCTCTCTAATCCAGTTATCCCTCAACCCCCTAATAAATTGAGCCCTAAGAAAAATTTCGTTAACTGAAATGATGGTTTTAGCACCGCCAGTTCTGCAAGTGGCAGAGGTACACTCGATCTTGAATTCACAATCGACCAAATCACGCTGCAAAGCAGCAACAAATTCCGCGATTGATTGGCCATCTTTTTGAACTATATTCAGGAAATAATGTTGAGACACAATTACGCTTCTCCTCGGCGTGAGCATTTGATCAAAACTTGATTTGAGCGTTTTAAAATCTAGCGACGTGATCGTCTTATCAGGCCCAAGATAAGCAGTGAGCGCATTGTAATGTGTGCTACCAATCGATCCGCACAATAACTGTGCCCTTACGGCGTCATCAACAAGATTTTTCATAATGCAATAGTTCATGAATCGCTCCATATAACATGAGAATTTTTCTCTCTTGGCATCAAAGTTTTCAAAAGGACTTACGTGTACCAAACTACCGGCAGGTTTGTCTTCCTTCAATGCCGATATCATAGATTTCATTTCCCTCATGAAAAACGCGAATTGTTTTTCATCCATGTTTGCGATGTTTGGTTCCTTGATTAATTCGCAAAAACTTGTAAAAATTGCGTGATTTGAGCTGGCAAAACACGGGCAGCACGTGGACGGGAACGCGACACTTTCCGACTTGAATTAAATCACTATCACTCTCGACTTTAATTTTAACTTGATTTTCCGCTCAATACGTAGGTATTTACTAAACGATTTTTACTACTCGTCGCCAATTAATATGTACTTAAAGACAGGGAGCGGGAGAAGAACGGAGGACTACATTTTTAAATTCACTTGAACGCGTATAATAATAGATAACAGATCAAAGAACAAATTATGACTGATAACAAGTCCACTGAACCATCATTCTTTACTTTCAACATTTTTGATAACAGATGCCGGTACCAGAAGCATTTGTTCAACAAACACCAACAAATTAATTGATAACATCATCAACTGATACTGTCAAAGTTTTGATCTCTTATACCGCTTCTACAATAGTTGAGCGAGTGAACTTCTCTAGACAGACATATAGGTATATATATCATTTTTAAATACTGAGTACTTCATACGTTTTATTACTCCTGTGAGTGCTTTTATGTGACACAAATCTTCATTGAAATATTTACAACGTATCATTCATTTCATGAGCATTTCGGTTTTCAAAGTGTAATTGTAAACTTTTTATCAAGAATGGCGTAATGAAAATTCGAAAATTGGTTCACTGAGGACGTATTATATATTTTTAAGCCAATGGTTCATTTATTTTTCCCCCGGACTGTCTACACAAATTAATTTCCTCGGAAAAAATATCAGCTCTCCGAGTGAACTTGTGAACAATTTCCGCGGAGCCGAATGTTTTTCTAGCAATGGTTGGTCCTACTGGAAAATCAGTTGATTCAATTCGAAATTTCATATCGTTTTTAATCAGTTAGGTTATGCTCAAACCCCTCCATTCTAGGTTAGGTTTCTGTTTCAAGATAAGCAAAAACATTGTTGTGGTGGGAGGGTTCAATCCCAATCCCAATGGATTTTGGTTTCCTATATCGGCGGTATTTAAATGACATTGAAAGTAATGTATCTGTACAATATATTCCACGAAATCTAAATTATTAAAAAAGTTATTTTTTGTAGCCCTATCTTTTGGGGCTCTTGCTATACAACAAAAAAGCTAAGATTTTATTTTAGGTTTTTTCATTACCGGTATAATATACATGTGTTTTCTTCTCCTTTTGATGTGGTTGTATTTCAACGTTATTAATAGGAGAAGAACTAGCGTGGAAATCAAACAGGAATAGAGCATGAATTCATTACACATTCAAAATCCATGTACCTAGTTTGACATTTCTCTTTGGCATAAATGGTTTTCAGATCGACCGTCTCACGATTCCTCGCTTCCTAGCAGGAGACATTATTGTTCCTCGTCGTAAAAATATAGAGAGGGGATTTACTTGCATCAGAAATTCGAGTGCGGGAAAGAGGCTCAGTTCCAGTGCTCCAATTGTCACTGCAAAGCCAGAAATCAACCTCAAAAAGCACATGTTCAACAAACATACGAAGCTGGGCATCTAATGTAATATTACCCACCCAAACAATTTAGGTAAACAAATACAGCTTGTAACTTGTTTTGTAGGTTCCGACCTTTTACAAATGAAATCTCAAGTCAAAGAAAACCCTAACATGAAATAGTGGTTTACATATCTTCTTACGTGTAGCATTTCATCTGCCTAATTCGTTCATAACTTTATGCCAACTCTAACTAATAGTTTAAGAGGATATACTTTCGAAAAAAATTGTACTACCACGTTTCCAAGTCTAGTTTTATTGAAGTACATCCTCATCCGCATATATCCTATGGTAGAAAGTTAAAATTGAAATAGAGTAAAATAATAATCGAGTTTTATGGCCAGAACTCTGTCTATCGCCAGGGTTAGGATAAAGTTTCATTAGTTTGCAGTTAGTTCAAAATTTCTTTTGTATGGATTGATTTGAATCCGTCTTTCTTGAAGACGCAGCAAGTTGCGTGGGTGTAGTCACACTGGTAACGGACGCGTCTTATTACGAACAATCTCGTAAAATATCGACGGTATGTTTTATCTTCAGTCATCAAACGAACTTTGGGTTGTCCAGGTGCTTGATTTTTTAATATCATGATGGACTCCTTTCAAGAGTTGAGGCGATTAGCCTGCAACAAGCTGATAACAAGCTTAGAGGTTACTGATACAGGCTCAACGCAGCTGTTTCGAGGAATGCAGACGCCCAACAACTTGTATCCATCATGATATTAAAAAACTCAAGAACCTGGACAATCCAAAGTTCGTTTGATGACTGAAGATAAAACATACCATCGATATTTTACGAGGTTGTTCGTAATAAGATGCGTCCGTTACCAGTGTGACTGCACCCTCGCAACTTGCTGCGTCTTCAAGAAAGACGGATTCAAATGAATCCATACAACCGAAATTTAGGACCAACTGCAAACTAATGAAACTTTACCCTAACCCTGGCGATAGACAGAGTTCTGGCCATAAAACTCGATTATTATTTTACTCAATTTCAATTTTAACTTTCTACCATAGGATTTATGCGGATGAGAATAAACTTCAATAAAACTAGACTTGAAAACGTGGTAAGTTCAATTTTTTTCGAAAGTTTATTCTCTTAAACTATTAGTTAGAGTTGGCATAAAGTTATGAACAAATTAGGCAGATGAAATGCTTTCACGTGAGAAGATAAGTAAACCACTGTTTGACGTTAGGGTTTTCTTTGACTTGAGATTCATTTGTAAAAGGTCGGAACCTACAAAACAAGTTACAAGCTGTATTTGTTCACCTAAATTGTTTGGTTGGGTGATATTACATTAGATGCCCAGCTTCGTACGTTTGTTGAACATGTGCTTTTTAAGGCTGATTTTCTGTTTGGCTTTGTAGGGGCAATCGGAGCACTGGAACTTCGGTCCAATATACTCATTCATGCAGCAATGGTCTCCGATGTAACCCAGCTTTAACTGCATTTTCAGGGTATATCACCGGTGAAAGATTCGACTGTACATGTGGAAAATCGTACAAGCAAAAAGCTACCTGGTATAGACACAAGAAACACGAATGTGGAAGAGAACCTCAATTCAAGTGCTCCAGGTGCCCATACAAGGCTAAGAGAAGACGTACTCTCGAGACTCATATGGTTTTAAAACATTCAATTAGGTTGAGGTTCTGTAATCGTTGAAGTTATTTTGAGATTTTGAAAATATAGTTATTCCTACCAACCATGTTTAGGCAACTTCTAAATGGATTGCATTCAATCGGAGTTCTTCGAAACGGTTGACTTGCATTGATGAAATTGCCGACCGATAATTATATACGGTAATATGGAGGTTTTACATCTCTTTCCTTTTTCTGAAAGTGGCGAATGATTTTCCTTACGAAATTATTCGTCAACGTAGAAAAAATGAATGGATATTTGAATGATTCATTAATGAAGGTATGAGAGTCCCTGTGGCTTCAACTCGAGTTCTAACTTAGTTTTAGAAAATACACACATTTCTACAGGCACTGTTACTCGTCCATCAGTGGTAATTATGTTATACAAATGGGCGAGAGTCCAGTGGATTGTATGTCCAACTGGGATTAGTTGGAAACTGAATTTTCAGTTGTTCTGTAGAATACATCAAGTCCACTATGATATCAAATACTGATCAATCAATTTTCTATTTGTGGACATTGTGTTTCTAACGTAACGTTGTACCTTGGGGATGTCAGTGAGGGCGAAGAACGCTGGAATTCTCTAAACTAGATGTTTTGTTCTTAATATCTACTAATCTAATAAAACTACTTACTTTTGAAAAATATAATTATAATTTATTGTTTTCATCTTGACAATTCCCTAGTCATCACTGTAATCGTATATATAAAGATAAAAGTATCAGAGTGGAATTAACCCCCTTCCCCCCCGACCCCGCCAGAGAAGGGGAGAGGGCTCCAGCGGGGCGGAGTGTCTCCCAGGGCAACCGACGTGCTCCCCTCCTCGGGGACTTGGAATGTACGATTTTTTGACTTAGCATATTGTTTTTATAGTAGGCGTAGCAGGGCCTTTAAACTAGTATTCTATATTATTGTACTTTTGTGTAAGGTGGGACTATTTACTTGATACACTTTTAACCTTATAGCCACTTATGTGTACATGTATACATCTCTGATGAGCCCGATTACGATTGGGTAGCAATAACGAACAAACATTCGAAGAACTCCTAATTTTGTTCAGTCTCACACTCCCTCACGGGAAGATTTCATACAAATGGCTAAGATTCGTTGGCCGTCGTTGTTTTTATTTGTGATGCACTTTTTTTCTAACTGTCCTTTTTTGTTATTTTTTTCTATTTTCAAGAGTTCCGTTTCAAATTCTTTATTGGAAGTTTCCATGTAATAAATCGACGAGTTGTAGGTGTGGAAAGTAACTGTTAAACCCGTTTCAGATAAAATCGAGCCGTCGTCCTTCTACTTTAATGGCCGTTTTCATTGCTTTTGCGGCAAATCCTACCTCAATAAAGAAAGCTGGCATCGACACAAGAAGTATGAGTGCGGAGTTGATCCTCAGTTCTTGTGCTCGCATTGTCCTTATAAAGCCAAACAAAAGATAGCCCTTAAGAAACACCTGTGCAACAAGCACAAAGTTGCTTTGTAATTTCAATAGAATCAAACAAATTAAAAGCTAAGACCTGAATAAATTGTATCTAGTTGGCATTTTTTTACCTTTGCTATCAGTTTGTAAATGATGAGATTGTTGAATGATATTATTATTCTAGACGATGTCATGCGCTACCATCAAATTCTAAAATAATGTTGTTTAATATCGGCTTCGATATCCTGCTGTAAAAAAAAACACCAACTAAAGGCATTCTTGAGATATTCCAAAACTGGTTTTACTATCCCATTCTCGGCAATTAGTTTTATGGATACTACTACTCAATTGATTGAGTTCGTTGAAGTGTTGGACAAAATTTTAAGCGGGATGCTTTGAAGGAACCGCTTAAATCATGCTCAACACTGGCGCATTGTTTGAAAATTAGATTTTTTTAAAACACAAGTCTCATGACATAGTATTGAATGGCTCAATATTAGTATTTGATTATTTTTTTCTGAAGAATTTCGAAACTTCTTCACTCAATGAAAGTCTTGTGATCAAAATGATGCACGGATTCAGTAACCCGCGAAAAAAAAGAATGATCTGTTCGGTGGTATCTACTTTCAGTTTTTCAATTTGGCTTTTCCAATGCTCAATGCGTAAAGTGTTACGTGGTTCTCTTGTCCGTTCATCTATTTCTCAAAGAGGTATGTATAATATGATGATTATATTGATGATAATGGTTCTACTACTGATCTTGTCATACTCCATAAAGTTGAATCGAATATTTATATATTCATGTCGTGTAAAATTGAACGTTTGATATTGTGTATAATTTGTTTTATTGGTCGGAAGCATAGCAAATGTTCCATATTTGTTCAATGCAATATGATTAACGTTAAATAGCTAGTGGTCAACTTTTTTTGGTGATTTGGGACTTGCATTGTTGGTAATGTTGTACCTATTCTTGTCTACTTTCAGCATCGAGATCTCCGCGCTCAATTGCCTTCGAAGGTCGTCATTACTGTGATTGCGGCAAATCGTACGTCGCAAAGGAGAGCTTGAACCGTCACAGAAGGTACGAGTGTGGTGTCGAACCCATGTTTTTATGTCCACTTTGTCCCTACAAGGCCAACCAAAAGTCTACCCTACAGAAGCATTTGGCAAGAAGGCACAAAACAGTTTTATGATGAGCAAAAATATTCTGTCAGGATGATTGAATGCTGGTCATTCATTTATTGTTTTTCGTCCGAATCGCTCTATGAGGCCGCTAAATGTAGGCACATATACAACGTTGGAAATTGAGTGGTTGAAAATAAAACACGATCGATACTTGTTCGCTATTTATTTAATCCCTTGTCGATTCAAGTTTTACTTAAGCCAATCAACAAATATTCTTTGGCAGCCGCGATTTCATGAAATTCGTGGAGTCTATTTAGCAGTCAGAATCCAATTGTTATCAATACGAAAAATGTTCACTACAGTACAAATGAAACAGAGAGCACCACATGTTTGTTCGTCAACGGGTAGAGTTAATCCCGTCTGTATACTATGGAAACAGATTCAAAACACTTGGCTTAATCATAATATTGATGTTTGGATCAAAATCATCGACAGAGAGAAAGGTTCGCTGTTGGACCACAATCCTATGAAATTCCCTGGGTACCATTTGTCAGGAAATAACATCGAAATTTGAACTGTATTTTACCATAACTTAAATGACGCTGTTGCCCGTTTGCTACACAAATCCAACTGAATGAATCTGTAAGGGGACCAATCTGGGCAGTGATTTGAACCTTCGTTGAAATGTGTGCAGCCACTACTACAGGTAATCCACAGAGATCACATAAGTAAAATTTCAATTTTTAAAACTCTTATTACACTACAACCTCACTTCAAAAATCGTCGTCAATTAATGTCGTGATTGCGGTGGTTATTAATGTATCATAATTATCTCTGATTTCAGAATATTCTCCTGCTCGGTGGATCGTACGAGATGGACGACATTTTTGTTCGGTCTGCAATAAATCCTACGCAGCCAAGGAAAGTTGGTACCGTCATATCAAATACGAGTGCGGGAAAGAACCACAATTTCGATGTTCGCTGTGTCCTTATAAAGCGAGACAAAATGTTCATTTGAAAAAACATTTTTTCATTAAGCATGGAAATATAAGATTGTAATACATGGATATTGAATTTAATTAAAAAAATAATTATTTTAATAAGATTAATAATTCAATAGTTCCGCGTTAACATGTTGACACATTTTTAGTGCCTCTTAGCCTCATCGATGATGGAATTTACTTCAAAAATGGCTGGATTTCATAAATGATCTTGATGAAGTGGGGTTGCAACACCTTTCAAACTTAGGGATCGTTGACAAAATTATTGTGTATTTTGAGAAAAAGGGAGAAAAAAAAAAAAAAAGTGTGATCTATTCACTCATGTGATTGAATTCTCCTATATTCGTCCGTTGGGGTGACTTTCAAAAACAAATGCTGAGCATCTTGAATAATAAAGGTTATTTCGGAGAAAAAAAAACTTGGTTTTTCTACAAAAGGTTGTTTAGGCCCTTAGGATACTCCCATTAGGTTGTACTTATTCGCTTTCCAATTTTCTTTCAGCATTCGAATGGATTCCTGATGGACGCTTCTATTGCTCCTGCGGAAAGTCTTACGCCCACAGACCGAGCTACCGCCGCCACATCAAATACGAGTGTGGGAAAGAGCGGCAGTTCCAATGTTCTAAGTGCCCTTATAAAGCCAGACAGAAACATCACCTAAGGAAACACTATTGTTTCAAACATGGCTTTGATAATGTTCCCTAGTTAAAAGACGGTTGTTTCGAGAAACGGAGATTCTGCCCTAAACGTATGTGATAGGAACTGCGATCCCTGGAGGTAGTGTAATCTTGTCGACAAGGAACACCATTTCATACCATTACTCTTCACATGGTAGCAAGAACAACTTATATTGATAGGGGTTGTAAATGTTGGGTATAAAAAAGCTGGTTATTGCACGGTTCATCTTGAATAAAATATGTGCTACAATCCAATATAAGCTCAGATAAAACCACATCCTTGGTCCAAAATATGTTAGATGGTACAATTTTTTTTTGTTTTGTTTTGCGAAAAGTCGATGAGGCCCTCAGGATACTCACATCAGGTTATACTTATTCGCTTTCCCATTTTCTTTCAGCATCCGAATGGATTCCTGATGGACGCTTCTATTGCTCCTGCGGAAAGTCCTACGCCCATAGACCGAGCTATAGCCGCCACATCAAATACGAGTGTGGGAAAGAGCGGCAGTTCCAATGTTCTAAGTGCCCTTATAAAGCCAGACAGAAACCTCACCTAAGGAAACACTATTTTTTTAAACACAGTATTCAAAAGGCTCCCTAGTTTATGTTCGGGAAAGTAACAATCTGTCCCAAACTCCTAAGTACTAATGAAACATGACTGAAAACCAACCAAATGAAGGATTAGTTTGCCGTTCCAATTCTGAAAACTACAATTCCTGAGGATAGCGTCATCCAAAGAATAGGCCACCTCCGGCTGTTGCAGCCATATTCATTCCGAGAATCAGTCATGTATATTTCTTAATTGATATATTTTGTTATTATTATAATGGTGTAATAGTTCATATTTATAAATTAGAGGGGCTGTCTCGCTAATACGCCTTTAATATGTATATGTTGAAGTGATTAATTTAACCACAACTACCTGAAGTCACGAGTTTTAATATCTCACGTTTCACGATTCAATAATAAAATATTGTTCTTGTTGATTGTATAATTTCCTTTACAGTGAAATATCTACCCGACTACAACACGAAGAAATGGCGTTGTGAATGTGGAAAGTCCTACCTCAACCCAGAGAGCTTGTCACGACATAAAAAATGGGACTGTGGCAAAGAGCCTCAATTTCATTGCACAATGTGCCCGTACAAAGCCAAGTACAAAAACAGTTTGAAATTACACTGTCTCAACAAACATTTGGTCCCTTGATATTGCGATTGAAAGTATAGTTTTCGAAAATGTTTCAGAAATGTTGTTAGTTCTACAATAATTATAACTTCACTTTGTTATCCGTCATTTAATGTATGACGCATTTTGTTTGAACTATACGAATGCCATACGTATAAGGTCCATCACGACGCTAACATTTTGAATGCTTCATTATATTGAAAATAACCTCAGATTTGGGTAACATAACATCTTCTCCTTTTGCAGTATCAAAAGAATTTTGTTGTTTAGTACTGCAATATTGGAATGCATTTGTTGTTATTTTTCCAAGAAAAAGTCTTTGTTTTCATGTTGACAACGAAATAAAGAAAAAATTGATTAACTAAACATCGGTTTATAATTTATAGAGGGAATCTGCTGTCATTTTACTCCCGTGTCTGCGAAGCAGCGGAAACCTTATGTTCACTTTCGGGAGCCAAACAATTTTTGCTGTCCGAATTCAAAATTTCTATTCGCATTTTGCGTTTCATAGCCTACTGAACAAATTTAGTTCCGCGTCTGTCGGTCGGTCTGCCTGTCTGTCCGCATTTCCTTGTTACAGCCATAACTTCTACAATTTTGAATGAATTTAGCCCTTATTTCAAGGGACTATGCGGATAAGGCCTCTTGAGGTCCCATAGGAATTTCATCTCAATATAATCACCGGTACGCTCTGCGCATGCGCTAACGTGAAATTCTTGTAGCAGCCGTAATTTCCACTTTTCAATGAATTTAGCTCATACGATGAAGGATGTAACAAGGGATCTCCTTGGCACTGTATTTCCTTCATATAACAAAGATTTTTCAAAGATCACCAATTTGCATCTTTACCGTTGAAGCTCAATGTCCATTCAAATAATATTTATATGATAAGATATGAATAATTACACCGGTCTACAAAAAAAAGAAAGTCAAGCCCTTTTGAGGAAACTAGGCATTTTCTATGTATTTTGATGCGCTGAACACGATTCCGAAATCCGTTTGTCCTTATTAGCCTCTAATTTTTTTAATTGCAAAATATAACCTCAAAATAGCGAGAATATATTTTGCAATTAAACAAAATTGGAGGCTATTGAGGACAAACGGACTTCGGAATCGTGTTCAGCGCATCAAAATACATGGAAAATGCCTAGTTTCCTCAAAAGGGCATGACTTTTTTTTTGTAGACCTGTGTTATCAGAACATATTAATCATGCACTGGAAAATAAATTTTTTTCAACATTTTTTAACTGGGATGTGGGGGAATGTCTCCTCGTTTGAGATGTGCGGTCCTTATGAGAATATGACTGTGATAACGGTACCTTATCCGTAGCCGAGAATATCTTAGAGATTGATTTACTAATTTGTATACTTAATCGGTGGCTCGATCAAAACCAAGAATATATCACCATTTGCCGAATCTCCGTTACGAGAAAGTACTGAAACCGCTTTTCCTAATTTTTATGGAGTAACGTGCTCAATTTTTATGTAATAAAATTAATAAATACTAAATAAGTAAATAATTAATTGTATGATTTAATTATTTCTGCCATTCTTCAATGTACCGACGAAAATGCTTCAGTTCAATTCGACTTCCCTTTCTTGAAAATTATTTCCATAATCCATCGAGGTAACATAAATTTCTTATACGGCGTGTAAGAGGCAACTCTATCGAATCGATGTTCAACTAGCTATCCGTTCTAGATAACTTTTAAAAAATCTCTCCAATTTCAGTCGGTGTTCACAAATCGTCCCACTGCGGCCGTTACCACTGCGATTGTGGAAAGTCTTATCTCAATCCAGAAAGCTTAAGTCGTCATAAGAAGTGGGAATGCGGCGTTCAACTTCAGTTCCTTTGCAAGTTTTGTTCCTATAAAGCCAAACAGAAAATACATCTTAAAAGTCACCTTATATCTAAACATCGATTGAACGAAAATGAAGCAATGGTTTTGAATAGATCGATCTGCTCTCGTCAGTGAATTTTGAGCTCTTCTTTAAATAAATTGTTGGTACTGTGTGCTTTGCCTCTGACTCTCTTCATTCTGTTACAAGTATCTGTGGTAGGAAGCTGTTTCTTTAACCCTAGCGTAATACTTTTTTTTTTACTCCCTGTGAAATAGTAACCCGCCATTCCTATCTCATCGTTTTTGTTCTTTGCGACAAATAGTTAATCTGGCCAATAGGTTTCCTTCCAAGTGTCTCTGATGTTGTTTTTCGACAAGGACCGTCCTGAACAAATGTGGTTCCTCATCTGTCCTTCAGTCTGGGTGAAACGTATATCCGATACATTTCATTCGATCAGAGGGAGGTGTACCACAACCAAATGTCAGATTCTCACCTTCCTACTCCACAGTTACACCCACATTTTCCAAATTACGGAAAAGTGCTTTTAGCGATTTTTTTTCGAAAATGAAGCAATTTCAATGGCTCCGAAAATGTTTAAATAACATTTCTGAAAAATGGTCTTGCCCAACTTTTGTTTTGAAGCATTCTGAAATGTTTTGTGGATTTCAACGTTTTTTGTGTGTATGTATTATTGTCTACATTAATGACGATTTCTATCGGAACGAGACAAAAACTTCGTTCATGCACCATACATCAGGAATCCCTAACAAAAAGATGGGCTTGTTGAGCAACACTTTTTGAGCCCAGCAAATTAGTAACATTTCAAAAATATACAAGAAAAAATCACTGTAAATGTAAAAAAAATTGCTAAAAATCCTCAAATTTATATTTTTTTAAGTAGAATATTATGTAAAAAAAGGTTCAACAGCCATGAGATAAGGCATTTAAGAATTGAAAATCTACCTTGGGTTGAAAATTTGTACTTAAAATTCATTAAAAATATACTAAAAAACCAAAGTCTTTGTTTGATTGGTAGGAAATTATTTTGGAGAAGTTTTTTCTTAATAAAATTGATAATTAACAATTTATTTGTATAAAAAGTGCTCATATTTCATCTCAAGTTTATTATAAATGTAATACGATAATTTTGGAAAATTCCCTCCTACGACAATGCTGCGGCGTGAGTGGACCTTTTTTCTATTCAATCATCATCAGCTTACCAATTCAATTCAATAATCAATTTCCCGAATATTTACACCGTGTTAGCCTTGACTAAGTTAGAACCTGTGTTTTGATCTCTGCATATTTTCCTACGTCTGAGTCATTAGTTATGAATTGATAAGTTCCACATAAAATAGTTGACTTATAGTTCTACTCCAATTATGATTACTTCATTTGGAGTCCTTAGAAATTGGACATTCAGAAATAATACGATGTTTTCCCGACAAATCTCTTAATTTTATGATTCAAAAGTGTCTCCGGTATTACAATAAATTCATACGTATCATTAAATCACCGGTGTTTATTGAAACCTTCTCTATAACTTCAAATCGTAATTAGGATGTCTGCTCACCGTTTTTTTTTTTTTTTTTTTTTTTTTCGATTTTACGAAGTTTCAGTTAATAATGCTTTTTATCGGTGTTTCATTTTCAGATCAAAATTATAGAAGTTACGCTTTTGTCGACGGGCGTTACCATTGCCAATGTGGCAGATCCTATAAACACAAAGTAAACTGGTATCGACATCTGAGACTGGAGCACAGCAGCACAACTCATTTCCCCTGCGAATTTTGCTCATATAGAGCTAAAAATAATCAACAACTCAAAATGCACCTGTTAGTGAAACACAAGTCACCTACGTACATTTGACATCAATATGTCATAATTTCCGAGTGTTCAAAGGAAAAGAACTATGATGATTATAAGTTATTATGATTGTTCGACATTTTACTCTTTTTGATGTACTTGTGAAAAGTAAATGTAAATTATTTAAAGTTATCTAAATTCCTCGGCAAGACCACTTGTGTTCATATGTATTCCGAAGTTGAATTTGAATTGTGTTGTCTTTTAATTGTTTCTCATGCTCCATCCAATAAAGTTTTAATTGGTCGAGGTCAATGTGAATCAATAGCGTTTAGCTTTGTTCGAATTGTAAACTTGATGAGTCCGTACTTGATATGTAACCGTAGTGTGCTGTGAGTTTAAATTGGCACCAAACTTGCTCTGCAACTGCTTTACTAGCAAAAATTGCAACCAAACGGTTGAGTTGACTGTCACCGCATGGTATAACCGATATGACAGAGAGTTTTTTTAGTGTCCAAATTTCATTTTGGAAAGTATTAAGTAGGAAGGCATTAGAGGCAGTGTATCGATAACATTACCTTTAGTGTATTTCACGTATTTCATTGTAAAGTACTGTTGAAATACTGCATATATTTAGCTTATAACCTGAACTTAATTGAATAGCTTTTGGGTATTCCTCATTTCAATAAGAATTGAATTATCTCTGAGCTCATCACTGCGGATAAACGGAGAGAAATCCAGTTTCTTGAGTTCCTATACTTTGAATTTAATAGAAACTGTGTTCTCTGCTTGGCATTGTTGAGGTACATCTATCGGCCAGTTCCTTAGGCCATGGTGCATCATTCCATCCTCTCCGTGTTACCAACCTGCCAAGTCTTTGACTCTACATCATCAATTGAAGATTTTCATATTTTGCAGGCGGATCTTCCGAAGAGTACGCTTTCAACGACGGTCGACATTATTGCTTGTGCGGCAAATCCTATAGGTACAGAGTAGGATTGTGGCGTCACGAAAAATTCGAGTGCGGGAAGGAAGCTCCGTTCAAGTGCCCTCAGTGTCCCTACAGAGCCAGACAGAAAATTAACCTGAAAAAACATTATTATCTCAAACACAAATCAATCTAATTTTACTAATTACAATTTGTTGTAAAATCTGTGTGATTTTTCGGAGTTCTAGTGCAAAACATGACGTAAATTGTTCGAATAGAAGAAACAATTCTATTATGGATAGAATAAGAATATATGTAGAAATATAAATATGTAGAAATAGAATATATATAGAAATTCTATTATGGATAGAATAAGAATATAATGGATAGAAAAAGTTATATGGACATGATTCTAGAGGGTGACGTCTTTGTTTCCTTGAAAGAATACGGGCTCGGTGTCAGTGACTACCCACTACGCTGAACTAACTAATATTGAGAATATCAGAAAGAAAGTAATCCTTGTTGTGCATCAATTCCTTATGAGCAAGTTCATCTAAAAAGGATAAAAGAGTTCATCTAACGTTTATTTTATAATCCGAATCCTGTAGTCCAAGCTGACAATAGCTCAGTCATACTCATGTTGTTTAATTATTGGTTTACCATCAAATTGAATTAGATTGTGATCTAGTGATCAAATTGATATTGTCATCTAGTGATATAATTTTCATGGGTTTATTTTTCAGTAAGCCGACAAAAAGGCTCAAATCTGGAAGGGGTCTACCCATGCCCTTGTGGGAAAACCTACAAACATTATGGCAGCTTTTGCAAACACAGGAAGTGGGAGTGCGGGAAAGATGCGCAGTTCCAGTGTTTATTGTGCCCGTACAGAGCGAAACAGAGACCCCACTTGAAAAGGCATATGATTATCAGACATCAAACGGCTTATCCGTAATATAATTAATGCATCTACGATTCAAATTACATAACTTCAACACTTACATGAAACGTGGTATTTTATTTTGAGTAGAATGTATTAAGCAACCGTTTAGGATACTATAATTGGTTTCAATGAGTGTTTTCGACGTACATAAACAGGTTGTGTGACACACACAGACCTAGACAAGGTATGCCGGTTGTGATGTGAGAAGCCTCTACAATCACCCTCAAAACTTGAACACGCCTCGAACCAATAGTATTTTTCAAGCAGTGCCTCTTTTTAATACAGTTCGTTTTGAGGTTTCAACATTTTTTCCATTTTTTCTCCTTACCTTATCAAAATTTAGTGTTTTACATAGTAATGTTAACAGTAGAACCTCGAGCCCCCTGCAGACTTAATCAACTTCCATCGCTCAGTCGAGATAGATCAGGTAAGTCTGTAACAACCTTAAACAAATTTTATGTTACAGTGATTTTTTCATTGACACATAGTAGAAAAAGTTGTCTAATTTAAATGGGCGCTTTAAACTAGTGGAAGAACGTTGAACGTGGAAAAAAAATATATAAGAGTTGACATCACTCCGGTCTGACACCGGTACGACATTTGTTCTGACGATTCAGGTTATTGTTTCAATATTTTCTGGTTTCTTGGTAGGTTTCTACCAAGAATATGCTTCTGAACATTTTGAGAAAACACAAACGTATACGTGCGTTTATTTACTTGCTCAGGATGCATTTTTCTGTTGGAGGCGGTCCTGAGGATAAAAAGTTGGTTGAATTCAAGGTTTTTGCATGGTAGAGATCAGATCTCGCCGTTTATTAATTTCGCAAGATTTCACCTCAGTGCACCATACAATTGTAGCTTTGCGTATCTCTTCTAACGAAAATCAATGTTGGTACCAAATTTTCGTTTCTTAATCTATCTGTTCTTTTCAATCTTTTCAATGGTGTCCTGTTCTTTGGGTTCCAATGAAAAAGATACTGCGTCACCAAGTCGTTTATCGGAACAAAATTTCATGTCCTGTAAGTAATTATACCAAAAAATTGATTGTTAGGTAATGAATGAGTTAATTAAATTTTCTTGTACCTATTAGTATATTCTATTTCTCTTTCGGATTTGTGCTCTCAATCGAATCATTTCCTGCTGTAATTCAATACCGCTCACCTAACTGGAAACTCCCTTCGTCAAAATAGCTACAAGTTTTTCCGAAAATTACCGCTCACTTTGGTTACGGTCAGAATTTCACGGTTCTGTACTCTCGTGCCATTTCAGTTGCGTAATCATTTGCACGAATATTTGCGTGGCTTTTGGCTTATATGACAGGATTTCTTGTTATCATCTATGTTATTCTATTATTTCTCCTGGAGTTCAATTTTGGCTAGGGAAGATGAAACTTGTCCTTTATTTGTTTCTCCCGTTTTCCTTACCCGAACAGAAGGGTCTAGGAAAAGTATTGCAATTTGTTCTTTAATATCTATATATATAATCCGACCTATGTATACTCGGTTTAGGGCTATAAAATAGGTGAATTCAGGCTACTTCATCTGGATATGAGATCTTTCCGCGCGTTTGTTAAGTTCATTTTCTATTCCATTTTTGATAACATCTAGCAAAACAAATTTTCTAACAGATCCCTTAACCCTCTTATTTAAAACTTTAAGTATTGTCTCATTTCTTTGCTGAATTTCTAAATAAAACAGATGCCCTAGACAATCTAAATGTATCATTTTTTCCAGACTTCATTCAATCAGTTCTTTCTTCTTATATTTATCCAAGCCATTAATTGTCCACAGGATATGAAGTTTTGATTAGCTATAGATGACTAATGTAAAAGTTGATATCCAAATTATCTCTCAAAATTCCCCGTGAGTTAATTTGAACCCAGCACTATCTTTCTTAGTTTTTTCAATGAGACGTATTTGTGGATTAATAGTGTCTGCTTTATTCCTTAGTTTATGGAGACGGGCTCTACCATTGTGAGTGCGGAAAATCCTACAGACACCACGGAAGCTTTTTCAAACACAGGAAATGGGAGTGTGGGAAAGATGCTCAGTTTCAATGTAGCTTTTGTCCTTACAAAGGCAAGCAAAAAATATCTCTGAGGAAACATTTGATGTTCAAGCACAAAATGTATGAAGATTCATCTAGAGTTACTCTGAATAAATAGCATTTTGAAACAATGTCATAGTAAATTATTCTAACAACTGTTCCTGTCGTTTTAGTATAATCTAAATTTTAGGTATATAAACCTGTAGAAAAGTTCTCGTATTTCGTTCAGAAGAAGAACTGTGCTCATAATTTTCTCCGTAGATACAAGCTGGAAAAATGTTCAGCGCGCGTATGAAAATGGTTGTCTCTAGCTTTCGAAAATGGTATTTTGTTCAACAAGCGTCCGTTCGCCTTGCCTGGACTGAGAAAAATGTTGATTAAGGATCTATGTTCTGAGCCATGTGATAGACTCAATTCTGTTTATCTGAGTGGTCTTTGCTTGACAGGTTTTGTTTACTCGGAAGGCCGCTTCAACAATTCCTAGCGCGGCAACTCCTGTAAGCATAAACAGAGCTGGTACAGTCATAAAAAGTACGAGTGCGTGTAAGAAGCTCATTTGACCTGGTTACACTGCCCCTACTAAGCCGTGTTGAAACAGGACCTAGGAAAGCATACAACGTTTGTTTTCTCACTCGTAAATCCGACGATTTGATTAATCATGTCGCCTTGTTTTGCAGTTCCGGTACTGAAAATTGACCAATAATCTACAAATTTTATAACGTAAGAGCTATAACAATGTAAAACTCATTTTCTTAACATAAAAATGAGTTGTATTTCAGGAAGGCGAATTTCCCATTAGTTCGTTTAACCATCTTTTACAATTAAATATTTCACACTACTGTAACTTAGCATCTGCTGATGGAGCCAATAACCATGCTGTTGCGAGAATTTGTGCTCATCAATTCTTTTCATTTTATCGGGGGGCCATAAATAACATAGCCTACCATAATAACATGTATAACTATATATTTCGCTGACATATGCTACTTATTTCGGTTTTGTTCTTTTACTGAAATGGATTTTTACAACTTATCGCTAGTGATTTAATTCAGAGCGCTCAACACAATTTTTTCAGAGTTGTAGATTTTTGTAACATCGTTAACAGGTTCTTGAAATATTTTAATGTAGATATGTTCCAATTACTTGGATTTGGACGGGTGATATTTACTGTTATTTGGATATTCGTTCCCACTTCTTAAGTCAACATATCTTAAACCTACAGCTAAAATAAAAAAGGGTTTTAAAAGTTACAGGAAAAATTTATTGGAATTTGAGCGTTATGAAAAAGTAATTCTAACTAGGAACTTCGCAATTCTTGCTAAGACTCTTTACTCCTGATTGTACAGAACATTTGTAAACATCACTGAACTTCGGCAATTGAATGACCGAAAGATACGGTAGGCAGCAGATCTCCTGACCTGCTACTCTTACAGGGACTAGTGTATTGTATGAAATCAATGATATCAAAAGCATTCTGTATGTTCGCTAGGAATGAGCTAATTAATTTTCACGAATTTTTCTTTCAGTCTATTCCTCCGATGATGTGATATTTCGTGAGGGACGTTACTATTGCTCATGCGGCAAGTCCTACAAGCACAAAGAAAGCTGGTACCCTCACAAGAAGTACCAGTGTGGGAAAGAGGCTCAGTTCCTCTGCCCGGAGTGTCCTTACAGAGCCAAACTCAAGAAAACACTTAACGTTCATATGATTTCGAGGCATCTATCCATTCTGAACTGAGTATGTGTCGTCAGTTTTTCACTATATCTCCCAATGAGAGATGTTGCACCAGTTTACGTCTAATCCAACTGTCTGCTCCGAAATCATCGAATTTCCGTCTTATCAAATTCGATTCTCATTTCCTCCAATGATCGTGAATACTATCTAAATAACACGTATGTAACGCCAAAAATGTTTTTGAATGCGCATGTTAACGTACTTGACATTGACTTTTTCCAATCGTTGAATTGGAAACAATTGGTTGATTATAAATTGTCATCGGACTACCGTGATAGTTTCTCGGCCCATCAATTACATTCCAATTCTACATCGACTTATTTTATCACGTGTTTGGGGTATTTATCTACAATTTGTTTTTAATGTGAACTTGCAACATTTGAATTAAAGCAGATGGGTGCTGGAAAAGTGTTAGTCTGAGGTATATAACTGTATTAGAAAAGTCAAGTTTTTCGTCTGGAATCTCTTTCAGAAGTATGAAATACTATTTTTTATCCAGTTGAAAAGAGTTTTAATAATCTAGTTCTTAATCAGAGAGTTTGAGAAGAATCGAGGTTTGAATGTTTGGCGCTTCAACATAAACCTGAAATAGTAGTGGAGGGAATCGACAATATCTACGCTAGATTCGAACCTAGGGATTTTTGGCGTCCAAACAATCCATTCCTGGATTGAAGTGGATTAAACTTTTGCCAACCATTCTCCCAAGATAACTAGTATCCTTTTGATGCATTTAAAATTATCTTGTCTTTGACAGCTATTCTAACAGTCTAGACAACAAAACAGTAACTTTGAACGTTTGTTCTGGTAATCTACGGACTACTCTTAGAGTAGCTCGCGGATTTTAGAAATTCGTAGACAGGGGCTCCACCGCGGCTTAAACCGTTATAAACCGCAGGCTCTAATTCCAATCTCCGATTTTCTTCAAGTTCCTGACGGATGAAACGCCACTTTTTCCGCTAAATAAAGACATCAATATTCCTAATTTTCCTGTCGCTTGAAATTTAAAAAATTATAAATTGAAAATCGTTTTGTATACCCCATTTATGATAACCCTATTGGTGTTACGTCTATTGGTGTTATGTTTCAAACGTAATACATTATTTAGTTCCAGCAAGCTCCAAAGTGAATGTCGGGCGTCTTGTTTTGTGTTTGATTTTCTACATCCTTCAAGTCTGCATTCGCAATCCATTAACTTGTTGTACATTTTCTTTTCAGGGGTTATCAACTTTGAAGGGGTCGTTTTCTATGATGGGCGCTACTATTGCGTTTGTGGAAAATCTTACAAACACAAGGAGAGCTGGTACCCACACAAGAAGTACGAATGCGGGAAAGACGCTCAGTTTTTTTGTCCGGAGTGTCCTTATAAAGCGAGGCAAAGGAAAACACTGAAAGCTCATCTGTTATTGAAGCATCAAAAACTTCTTCATGTTAGCACCTCAATCGATGCTATACCACAAAGCTAAAAGCCATTCCATACCACAAAGTGCATAGTAAGTTAAAAACCCACCCCCGACCACACCTTCATCGATTCGTATAAGCCTTTTCTTTCAGACTATATTAGGCACTATGGTGAAATTTTGTTGGTAATACGTTGTTTTGATCCAGTCTCATGTTTACTTCTATGTACGATCTGCTGGGTTCGAAAGAGGTACTTGTGCACCACCTTTATGGAGGTGCATATGTGACCTGCTCACGGCATGAACTTAGCGGGTAGATTATCCCAATATAGCATTATGTGACACAGAGCTATAGCAGTGCGTGTAAGATCCCTAAGTGAAGTTTCCATTATCATTAGGTGGATTGTATTTACGTGAATAGATAAGAATCGTATGAACAACCACATGTGTGGAATTATTTAGATCAACGACAATGTTTTTTCAATCTACAAAATATCCTCCAACATTCGAATGACCCCCTTCCCCTCGAAATCCTTGTGACTTATTTCATAGCTTTTCTAAAGAAAATATTTATCGATCGATCAAATCCAATGTACACGTACCTGTTTCTAGATTAATTTCTAACTTCCAAATAAATTATTTATCTTTATTATACGTGTATACCCTGTTTTATCTCTAATTCATCCAACTGAATAGGTGTTATGGTCAACACGTTCTTTACTGAGATATGCAACATTATAAAAAACTTCATGTTCAGCGTTTAGACGATGGTAATGTTTCAAGTCGTTTGAAGCCGACTAGCTTCGAGGAGTCAACCCCTTCCCCCACCACTCACCTTCCCTCTCTATCTGATTTCTCTTCCCCACTCCATCATTATATATCTGCCTTTCTTCGTCTCTTTCTACCCATCTCATTCTCCATATTACTGCTCGTTGGTCGATGAACTAATCTTCATTACGTTTAAAATTGAGTTTTATTGGGTGCGAAGTTTAAGATAAAACGCGGAGGCAATCATTTAAAAAAATGTCTGTCACTTCACAGAATAAATCAGTTATTCCAGCCTGATCTATACTCACTTTCCATCCGATTGAAAATTCTCCCATTCGCTTGATGAAGTCCTGATGACATCAAAAATGTTCTGTTAACGTTGTGATCAGTTTTTATCTGTTTTATACTACTTTTTAAACATTAATTCTCTGGTATTTTTATTAGTTTTTACCGCAGCGGCTGACGACGAGAAGAAGTGGGTATGCAGTTGCGGCAAAAAGTATAAACACAGAGAAAGTCTCTTCAATCACCAGACATTCGAGTGCATGAAGGAGAGACTCTTCAAATGTCCATTTTGTAAGCACAGTAGCCATAGGAAGGGGAATCTCAAATCCCACATGTACCTCAAGCACCCTGACGAGGTCAGCAAGTGGACGTCTGCTCGGGCTCCGGTGTTCACCAGCTCGTAATAACTTCCTCATCTTATTGTTCGTTTCTACGTATGTCCTTTGCCATTGGAAGACTCCACGGTTGAATTCCATGAAAAGTAGTTTAGTTGCTGAAGCTTAATATCCTGCTCTCGAGTAAGATCGATGAGAATAAAAATTCTTTTTCATGCCGAGTCAAATTACGTTTGCATTTCAGAAAATTCAATATTTATTAAAAAAAATTAAGAACGACATAAGAAATTGTCGTCGGAGAATGCGGTTGGAGTCAAAATTCTCAGGAATGAGCCAACATCATTTTATAAATTACATCAAACTCGCGGGTTAAGCTCATTGTGCCTCTACAGTGGGAATTCAAGGGTCGTTCGATTACATTCTACTTTATACTTGGCATTGTGGTCCTCATTTAAATTTACGTAATTTCCTCAGAACTACGTACGATGCTGAATAAACGTCCGTTGTAATGACTTTTTCCCCTGGTGCAAGTAGTGTACCGTAATACCACATCATGAAGGTGCCTGTGTAGTACATGGTTGGTATGCATGGTACATGCCTTCATGTTTGCCACCATCAGAATGGTTTGCTAGGTAATTATCAGATGTCCCTAGATCAATGTGATAAGATATTGTGTGTGTTGCACCTTAATTTATTTGTTTAAATTTCTTTGTTTGCCGGAACACTAATTTTTTCATCTTCAAACAGCCACTGAGCCTATCAAAATAATAAGTTATGTGGTTGGTGAAGAATTAATGTCTTAATTACCTACGTTATTTATGATAGTTAGAAAATAATGATATTCTAAATTGTAATCGCTGTAATCTATAATGTAGATCTCAAGTATGACGTTTTTAAGCAACGGCGCTTAAAAATGCGGAACTGTGCAATAAGCACTCAATTTCAAATGGGAACTACCATTTTTCGTTGTAGATTCATGAAATTTTGGGGGAAATTATCTATTACGAGCAAAATGGAAACTGTTGGATTTTCTGTGATTTTTAATTTCTCCATGATGTATTTCATGATTTGACGGTTTTTTTTCATGCAGTGATGTTGATTTTATTTGAGGGAAAAAACAATTGTGAATATCAATAAACGAAAATCACTAAGTGTTTTACCGTGAAAAACCGAAAAAAAACGAAAAATCGTCGAAATATTAATGCCTTCTATTTAGTGCATATTTTAAACCCATTGCAATCTACTTGACAGACTTGCAGTGATGTCTCATTTCAACATTCAATATTCAATATTCACGGTGACTTCAAATCTGCTACGAAAACCGTAGATTCCCATTTGGAATCAAAAGTCAACGAGCAACATGCATATGGTAAAAAACACTCGCTCTAGCTTCAAACATGAAAAAACGTGTTGTGCAATAATTGCATTTGAATTGTAAATAACTGTTTCGAAAATCTATTTGTTCACGTTTCAAAAGTACCTGTTGATTGATTTTTAAAAAAAGATACCTACCTTTATTTTTTTATAATAGAAAAGTAGTACTTATTTAAAGCATACTTATTATGGGAACGATTTGAGCCTAATTTTATTGGTTAATGCCTGGATAGTGGACTTGTTGCTCGGTTTTTGTGTGAAAATGCATCTGAATTACTTTAATCAATATAATCTCATTTATAATCTTCATAGATGAACCGTCATAATTTATAATGATTGTTTTTTCGTGTTTTCCCCGGTTTTACAGGTCGGCTATTGAAACGTAGATAGGTCTAATAAAATAAGTTCATTCCGATAATCTACAACGTTTGTATAGAGGTACGTAGATAATAATGTGCTACAGGCTCCGTTTAATGATTATCTATCGACCGGTTACTCATCATTCCTTTCCAAAACGGGAATGATGAACTTTTGTATTTTAGTTTTTTAGAAACTGCATCTCAATGATATGAAAAAAATCTCTTGGAATATTCATTGAGAAATCCAAAACAATTCATTAGTGTTCTCCAAGCGAATGTGTAAGAGCCTCGCTTCATTCTCTCTGAATATTATATTTGGAGAAAGAGAGTGATGAGAATAATAACCGTTGTAATGTTCAAAAATGTGTCTAGTGTTATCTTTCAGATCTTTCATGATTTATGTTTCTTTTTCCTTATTCCGAAATCTACTATATTACCAACAGCTACGCTTGTGTCGGTAGGCCCAACATGACGATGTATCTGATCGTGGATAATCCACTCTATGCTTATACAGAGTGTCCAACAAGACGTTCCCACCCTGCTAATATTGTTATTTTTTAAAATAAAATGAATGGGCAAGGGGAAACACACCCTGTTTGTCTTGGCCATTGCAGTGAAGTGAAGACGAAAACACGAAAAAAATCTTGAAACTGAAATAACTCGGAAACAAAGCCTCTAAAAAAAAGTCTGCCAAGTTGGAGGTGGCACGAAGCTTCCTTTTCCAGATAAGATGAGCGTGTAAAATATTTAGACATGTTTTAGATAATCTTAGAAAAAAATCCCGCCCCTCCCCCCTCAATTCCCTCATGGTAAAATGTCATTAAAATCGGATGAAAACTGTCGGAATTGGACTTTTCACAAGGATTTCCGTTCGTTCATGCGCAAACTGATTTATATGATTCCATTGCGATGAAATTCATAGGGAACCTTCACCCCACACAATCCCCTAATATTTCGTCGACATTTGTTGAAAACTTTAGGAATTGGGCTGACGAAACGAAAGTTCTTCAGAATGGTCCAAAACAAAATATACCAAGTACTGATAATTTTGATTTTGAAAAAAAAAGTGTCATGTTCCAGCTCCGTAAACAAAGCTTCCGCTATCTGTAGATAGATTTGGGAGCTAAGTTTTCTAAGTGACACTTTTTGCTGAAAATTTGTTGACGAATTGACTTGATTGGTTGACGACCTTCTTGGGACATCCTATATAACCATTATTTATTGCATTAACTAATCATCGAGCCACGGTGGAAAGTACAGATTCATTTCTGTTTGTATAAAGCTATGTAAATTATGTAAATAGCTTCTTTATCACAATTACATCCATCATTCACCCATGTATTCGAATGGCGCAAAAGTACTTCTTTATTCAAACGATTGTATGGTTAATAATGACCACACAAATTTATTATTTTTAAACTTCATTGTATTGCTTCGCTTTGTTCCTCAATTCCACTCTATTTTTGTACCTACATTCCTCCTTCCCTAACGATCTCATTGATATATTAATTTTTATGTTCGTATATTTTTTCAATTTAATAAAAGTGTTTTGAAAACGAAAACCTTGAGAATTGAATGTGCAGGATCCTACACTGTTCCTTTTGCTTCTGTGCATTGCTACCCTTACTTATTAACTGAATGCTGAATGTGTCGGTATTACCGACTCCTTTCCCTTAATCTCCCATGAGGTGTCTTCGTTGATCACGTATTCAGGTTCTTTTAATCTTTATCACTGGCTTTTTTACCATTACTTTCTTAATGGTTCGTAATTAAGTTAGCTTTCTACTAAAGCAGCGTGTTGTTTAGTTAGAAAGCAGATATTCACGGGAGAATTCACGGTGTGGTGATTCTTTTGCTGCCGATGTGCTTCTTGGTATAGAAGCCTAATTGTGAGCAAGTCACGAAAAAATCGTGCTCTTTATAGTTAATAATTAACATAAGAAGGTTAACAATCGTTCTTGAAGATTTAGATTCCGTGTTTACCGTTCTCCGACCAATTCCTAATCTAGAACAAAAATACAGAAACTTGATACTATTTCTTTGTTTAATAAATAATGGTTACTCTCTTCTACTGATACAGAAACGGGATCCGATGGTGTGAAAATCTTGGGATATTTGCGTTTTGAAAAAACCTTTCTAATTTTAACTTCCTAAGTTAAACAAGTTTAATCTAATTGTAATTTGTCGCTTCATTTACGAATTCGTTCACATCGTTCATGGTCAGTAACTGAGACAATTTGAGATCCCGAGACATTATTTTGATACTGGACGAGATATCACTAAACTTGACTTAGTATAACTGTCATTTCGGCTTGGAGGATCTGCTCTTTCTTTTGTTTTCACCCGGGCCTTTATGTTTTGTATAAGTATTTTTGGTCTGCAGGTCTGAATGAACGAGCACACATTGTGTCAGAAAGACATATTTCCGTTCCCATCTTCACACTAATTGGTTGATTTGCTGCTTCATACGCAGTACCGTTTTAAAAAGCATCTCACATTGTAACTTTCACAACTTTGTAAAACGATTTCCCGAAATTCAATTTTTACTAACTCTTGAGTTGCATTACACGTGTTAATGATGTAACTCTTGCAAATTTGTTTTAACTGATTTTATTTTCATATCAAATCCATCGCTGTTTGAAAATTAGGAAGCAGGAACCATAGTGCTCATTTTCGTGTCGTCGTGTGTAGTTATTATTATTAATTTCTTATAACTCTCTCTCATTCAAACAATTTGACTTATGGGATGTACATTTGACTGTAGTAGTTTCTTTGAAATCTTGTAACTGCATTTAAAATTCCCTTGCTAAATTGAACATCTAACTACAGTACATGGTAAACACCCAGGGAATCGATTCTTCAGCTACTCTACAACAAAAAGTGCCTCATGGAGATTTTTTTCTTTTTACCAATTAAAAATCAAACTTTCTTCACTTTTAAAATTTGTTTCATGTTTGAGAACTTTTCTCAGTAAAACGGTACCAACTCCCTTTGATTACTAGGTAAAATGAAAGGATATTGGTTGGAAAGAGCCTTACTTTTCTTATCTATTCGCTCCTCGGCAACAACTTGGAAATTTCAGCTTCCTAGTGGTACTTTCAAAAAATTCATATTGAATTTCGGTGGATGAATGACGTTTGAGTTTCGTAAAAGGTGAGCATTTATGTAAAAATTAACGTTTTGCGCCAAATTAGGAAGAGAGACTTCTTGGCATCACGTTAAAAGGGATCTCATTAATGAATTGAGTTTAAAAAATAACGTTGCAAATAGAGGTGGAGTATGTATGGTTCTGTAGTAGGTTCTCCGAATGGTACCTCCTTTCTAAACAGAAATTATCTTGTTGGCTAGTATTTCCTTACAACTTGGAAAATTCCTGCACTATGTAAAACCGGAAAGTATTTGCTTGAATAATCGTTTTAGCAAAGTCAGGTCATTGTATCCACTGATATTTTGATTACTGCAGTTTTTTATAATTTCAAGGACTTTTTTGGTTACTTGGGCTTAACTTACCTCCTGGTTCCTTTCGCGTTCACAGCTTTTGCATAGACCAACAACTCCATACTTATACTCTTGCCCCGCTAGGAGCGATCCTACGGTTTTCTGAAGACCTCTGGGTCTGGCAACGCCGCCCAAATCTGAGCCTCCAGGTACCTAGTGGCCTTATGGCTCGCATCGGACCCTAATTACGGTGCGGTACTTACGCGTCTTTTGCAATCCAAATGTGATCTAATAGTTAATTCGATCATGCCGTCACCAGAATCGTGATGTACATGAAAAAAGGGACACAACGAGTATAAATTTGAACTGGAAAAAGATACCTAGAAGTTATGTAAAAATACCCTATGGCGGTTTTCGTCGAACAAAAATGGGTTTTTTCCCATGTGGGCTACCGTGTTCCATGTAATTTTGGACGCTGAAGCGATTGGAGTGGGTCCCAAACCTGTGCGATCGACCCAGAGTGAGGAAATCTATTTTCATGGGGTAAAATGGTGTAAAATGACATCATTTCCGTACTTTTTCGAGCCCCATCCCATCTGACAAGGTTGGATCAAAGAAACATGAGTCCAAGTGTAATAAAGTTCGACACAAGAATAATACACCCATGTGTAATCAAATTTGCAGCGTTTTTGCAATTTAATACACTTTTGCAATACGGCGACACTCTTGTTTGATAAGGTGTTCCTGAACCGATTGATATGGAATTTAGACTTGTTTTCCTCAGAACGACGAGAACATTTTGAATCTCAAAAAAAATTACATTTTTCAACAAAAACAAGTAATGCAGCTAATGAGGGAAACTCAGCCGCTGCGGTGTTGCCACATTCTATACTGTTCATTGTTAAATTCACTGTTAAATTGTTGTCCAATGCCATTGGAAAACTAACGCCGAAAACCTCCGCACTAACAGCACAAAAAAAACCTATCAATGAGGAGGACATTGCGAATGCTTTTGGTGAATTTCTACCAATTTGTACCCTCTTTCAGTCTATTTTCCTTCCAAAATTACAAGAAAATGACACCCCGTTTGCCTAAATCGCTGAAAAAACCTCCGAAACCACGTTTTTTACTAGTTTTTGTTCCGCATCGTCAATGCAAGTGAGGCGATCGGGCTGGCTAGAGGTTGGGACAAAGTGGAGTCCATGTGAGAAGTAATGGATTTTTTTCATAAATTCAAATGCATTTTGGCCCACTTTGAAGATGGAAGTTGCAGATTTCGGACTAGCGCACTTTGAAACATAAAGTGACATCGTTTGAGGAGGATGAAGAGAGGGGGGAGGGTATTTAAAATGTATGCACTTTCTGTTGGTAATTACCTGTAGTATCGATTCCCTGAGTTTGGTCTATAATAACCATAGACAAACTGTGTGGGTAGTACGTTTTCCTACCTCAGAAGAGGTTCAATCCTAACCTGACAATGTTATACTTAATCCCTCCTGTTTCGTTTTCATAATTTCCCTTATTCATCCTGCATTTATTGATTTTTCCTTGATGAATTTGTTGTTAATTTATTCTGTTGAAGGTAGATTTTTAGATTTTTGCAATATAAGCTTTGTTCCAAGATGTATCATTTGTTTATGTCTTCGGTACGAAATAAAAAGCGCTCGAGAATTCTAGTTTCTAAACTCCTAAAATGTTATCTTTAGTTGCAGCGAATGTTTCAGTTTGTTATCTTAATTGCAGCGAATTATTTCAGTTCATTCTGAATAATGACTTCCTAAACTTGAAAAGTGCTTCTTTATACTCGTTCTGAAACTCAACCAAAATGCTTGGAACAATGCTGGTCTGTGGTTGTAGTACTACATTTTGAGCAGATATACACCGTTTTTGTGTTACTTTCATTTGGTTCACAGGGTACAACGGTACGAAGCTTCCATGTGAAATGTGTGGAAAACTCTACAAACAGAAACGAAGTCTGTATTTCCACCAGCACTACGAGTGTGGGCAAGATCCCAAACATGGCTGCGCAATGTGCCCGTTTAAATCAAAAAGAAAGTCCAACTTGAAAGTCCACATGGCTACCAAACACAACATCGCCTGGGAATAATAGTTGAATTGTCAAAAAACGCCGTTGTAGTTAGAAACTTTTTTTTTTAAATGAAATTAATTAAAGAGATTATTGAGTGAGAGGATGGTGACGTTTGTGACGTGGGTGACGGTCCTGTTCAGTGATACCTACTAACATCTCAGCGTGTATTATGATCCTTCATGATGTTTGTTTCAAAACATCATTTAGGCAACATTCTTCACTTTAGTTGGTTCACATGTTCAACTATAATAACATAAAAAAATTATTCTGTATGCTCAACGATACACTTCAAGGTACACCTCAAACACAATTTTGTGTAACATATTATGGTTCGTAAACTACATTGATCAATTCCTGCGATTTAGTTTGACTGTGATTTATATTTAACTAGATTGACTGCCTGCTTTGACATTACATTCAAATGATTTTAAATTGGTATAAGATAGCATCACACGAGGCTGTTTCATTGTTGAATTAGTTTTCTAATCAACTAAATTAAAATGAAATTTTCTAACTATAAAACATGCGGTGTTTTTGCGAGCTGAGTAAAAATTTATTGCAAGCTCCAAAACTACTAAACGTTGAAACAAATTGGATAAAATGTGTTTTATTAATTTCTGTAGTTTCGATTTTTAAATAAAACGATGAGCATCAATTTGAAATAGATATATTTTGGGGACAAAATTTTCTGGACACTTGGATCTTCTCACCAGTTTTTTTTAATGGCTGAATGCACAAGGATTCTATACTTTTAGACATCCTTTTTTCGAGGATTACGTATTCAAAACCTCTCCGAGGATACTGTGAGATGCAAAGCGCTTATAAATTTAAATCGAAACGCTCAAAAACGTTTTTTTAATGATCCGATATTAGTAGGTTTACAGATGTAGGTTTACGGGTCAGTGCTAACAAAAGGAACTGTTTGGACACAACGTTGACTTCAGTATTAAATTGTAAATCTCTGTTCTGTTGTATTTTCAGCATAATTACTTATTTTATTGAGTGCCTTTAAGGTATTTCATCGTTTAATGATGCACAATTCAATTTGAAAATAGTCTCGTAAGGTGTAAAAAAAGCCGGAAAAAAACCATAATATGTTATGTTGGAAAACTGATGTTTACTTATTGTATTTTATTTTTGAACCTGTTTGTTACCATCAGCCGGAATCGTCATATTCGTAGAATTACATATTTAAATGTATTGAATCCCATCTTTCATTAGAACTGTGGTGAAAATGATAATCAGTCCACTTTTGCCTTTCTATCAATCTCTCAACAGCGTTAATGGCTCACGTTCATTGCAGTTGCACATCACTTCCGTTTTAATCTATGAATCTAAATCTCTCTACAATCTTCACAATGTCCATGTTTAGGTCATGAGGTTCCTCATCTGCGGGATTGAGATATTGATTTCATCTGGTATTTAAATTGCTCAAAACAGTTTAGTTCGATAGGTAACACGCTCGCATGTGTCATACTAAACGACTCTCTCTAAAATGCATCTCATGTATTCGCAATAAAATGCGTACAGTGAAGTCTGTATTTATAATGTTATCGTTTGAAAATATTGTTCCTCGTTTTAGATGGTACTGATAACGTTAGAGATTTTTATGACATAGATTGTTGTAGATTATTTTAATATGTTGGTATGTAAATAGTAGTATTGATACAAGGTTAATTGAAATATAATTGTATGAAAATTCTCAAAAAATTCATATTCATTTTCCTTAAAATTGGTCAATTTCTCCTCATTGACAATGATGTAACTATAGGTTTTTGTTAGAAATAGGGCTTTGGCGAATGATTGAATAAGGTAATGGAGACAATAATATATGTATTAGCCTTCAGACGTATTCAGTTTCGGGAGTCCCAAAGTCATACCGAATCTAAGATGCATTGAAGCTTTGCTTCCTTACGTGAAGTATTTCTCTGAGGAAGGATTCGGATTGACTATTGAGGACTGATATCAGGAGACATTTATTTAGCTCTTTATTTCCATGGAATGAACAGCCGCTATGTTTAACGCTTAGAACGCGCTTAGTTGGGAGCCTTATACTGAAAAATTGAAGGCGATCTTCTTGCTATAGTCCTTCAGACAATAGTTTTATGTGGATTGCCTAAGCAACCTCTCCGTAAAATTATTAAAACCAATACGTATTGTCATAGAGCTTGTCTCATTCCTCGATTTGTCTTTATTGAAGGCTCCTGTCTCGGATCCTACGACCCAACGATGGCAAACTTCTTGTTTACCTCTACCTTAAAATGACATGGTAGGTATTAGCTTAATGATCGTAGCTTGTGAAGTGGACTGTTGAAGTTCAGTTAATATGTCTACCATTCTCAGTATTGTTGTCTACTAAGCAACAACACAGTGTATGGTATTGCTGGTTGCCCTGGTTGGGGGGTTGGTCCCCAACCTGCTCAATCTCCGGTAGCCTAGCTGGTGGTATAGCAGGAAGCTGTACATGTGACGCTCGGTTTACCGGTACGTTATCATCGTAGAGTGATGGAACCTGCACATTGGAATAGTGACAAACCATTGTACCGCGTTAGTGCAAGTTGGGCCTGTAAATGTATTGGATTACATCCAGGTTGGGCCGTCTCTACTTTGCTACGTAAACCATTACATAGCAATTATGCCTGTTTTGAGCATTGCTTATACGCTCCCTATTACCTGATACTGCCTGCCGCCTGTTCCTTCCTGTTCCAGCCGGTAAGGATTCACCCTTGAATAATGGAAGCAAATGAGCGAGTTAATAACCAACTAAGCTAGCTGTAATCAGCGGGACTCTACTGCGTTTTTACCTGATATCGTTTTTAAAAAAAGGGCGGGGGAGGGGAATCGATTGTTATTTGAGGAGCGGACTTATAGGAACAGGTTACTATTGGAGAGTTAGAACCCTCATGTAAGACGCTATCTTATTATGAATAGCATCATGAACTTGCTGTAGTTACTCTTCCATTACGATCAAATGCAATCACAATGCCACATCGGTGGGTGAGTTAATCATCATTCTATTTTCAGGTGGATGCAGCTCAACTTTATACAATTGTTCAAGAGACACCACATCGGAATATTCTCTTAGAATGATTAAGGCATAATTATATTATAAAATATAATTCAAACTGGTTATAATTTGTCCTGGTTCATAAACTGTCATTCATTGATCCCGCTCTCATGGCCTTTTACCCCATCCATTCCTCACTATTCTTCCGAGGATCACTACTGTACGTACATTCATATCTTCATATTTTATTACTAATCTCTTCGTGTTTCTGTATATAGCTTCCTACTAACGACACTAATAATGAGGAAATGACACGTCATACTTTGTATTAGTTTCATTTTAAAACATTTAAATGTATTATTGAAATTGAATAAGTCTTCTACGTTGAATCATCAGAAAACTTGAAATGAAATTCATCTAAGGGTAATTTTTTTCTTTCTTTAGTATAGGATGCATCTGAAAATTATAACTTTCACATGAATCCCTTCTAGATAATAACATATTTTTGGATATTTAATTCAACATTATAAGGTAACACTTCTACGAATTTTCTTCTGTTCCAAACATTCACAAAATAATGGGGTAAATTGTATCTTGATATTTTCTTCAATTCACGAGTCAATATAGTTCAGATCGTCCCTCTTAATGTCATGTGTGGTTGAAAGAATGGGATGAGTCCAACTCAACTAGGCCAGCCCTTGTCTCTCTGTCTTTTAATAATCTGCAAGTCATGAGGTGTCATTCCTTGTTTTCAATATTCTAAAGCGTGTACAGAATCATTCAATCTAACAGTTATTATATGGTGAAAATCCACTGGATAGCCTTGGGGGAGTTGCAAGAATTTAAGTCCTTGTTTGATATTTTAATTAGTGTAAATTAAATTGGATTATTAAAGGATCAAAAGTATGAAGTTGAATTGAGTTGATCCTGAAATGTCCAATTAATTATCCAAACTATTTCAATCCAGTGAGGTCTACACTGTAGTTTGTTATTCTTCATTTCACTTTTTTTTTGGATTAGCTTGTCGGTTTTTGATCATGGTTTGCTGCTCTTGAGGTGATGGGGCTATCTAATTATTATTACAATTGTATCATTATCACGGTTTACATTTGGGTGTATTGATTCCAGGCACTGCCAAAATGAGGGCGGCACGAGACGGAAAATTCACCTGCGCCAAATGCCAAAAGAAGTATAGGCATTACCAAAGCCTCTACAACCACCAAAGCTTCGAGTGCGGAAAAGAACCGACCTTCGTTTGCAACTACTGTCCCTTCAAGACCCGATGGAAACACGGTCTCAAAAGCCACGTCATTAACCGGCATTCCAACATTTACGAGCAGGAACAGACCCCTTCCACACATTTTTTGGACCAGCTTACCATGAAAGCCCACGACTCACTTTTTACGGAGCAGATGGTCGTGAAAATGGATCCAAATAATTAAACTTAGCGTAGTTCTCTCGATTATCCTATGAGGAAGCCAGCACTGTTTTGTACTATGACTGTAGTTTTGACTCAACTACATTATGCTATGGCTCCAGGTTTTTGAAGCTCTAGCTGAAGCTAGTATAAGTAGGTATTCATATCTTAATAAGTGATTGTAGAAGTTCAGCTTACATATTTCTGTGTAGTTTTTCGTTCTACTCACCAACGCCAAATAGGATACCTGCATGTTTCTCTAAGAAGAACTATCTTGCTAGGCTGTAGTTAACCCAAAACTATGGATATATCTGGTTGAAGCCCTAGCCGGACACAAATTGTCCCAAGCCCCTTATTCACTACTACCAATTAAACGTGTTTTTTTTTAAACTTCATTATCATTTAAAGTTCCGTTCTTTTAGAATATTCACTTTATTGTCCTGTGTTGCGTCCCGCCTTGACACACACAATTCCTACTACTTAGTCACTTCACAAAGCTGCTTCGGATACCTTCAATCCGTCATTAGTTTCAGAAAATTGATAACAACAAGGGAGTCCAGAGAAATCAGTGTCGCACCGGCAAAACACAACTCTGTCATCATATCCATTCCCACAGGTTTACCATCCTATTGCAGACTAGAGCCCCCTACGTTAAACAGAAATCTCGTTCTCAACGACGCTCAGTTACATTGTGTTTTGCCAGATGCGATGCTTTTCCAGTTACTTAATTCGTTGGATATCTCCAGTGTCCTATAATTGTTGGTTAATTTCTTTCATTAATAAACCTTTGTGAAAAGAATCCAACCCAACCCTCAACCCTCTTAAATATGTTGCTTTTAACGTTTTAATGTACGTAGTTTTCAAGAATCTAATAAAAAATGTGTTCCATCTTCCATCAGTCGGGGTGTGCCTATAATCTCGACCTCATCCTTAATCAATTAGTGATATTTAAGGGTTGGATATAGATTTATCCATATATTTCTGCGAATTGAATGATATACTCGGAATGCTCGGGAGGGCCTAACGTTTATGTAGTTTTGTTTAAATTCTGTGCCCTTCGCTTTGCTTATTCTGTAGGGCAGTATACTACGTAGAGGGGCTTTCTCCTACTTAAATGATAAAACTCCTGTGTAATAATTTGCGGCGTTTGTAGACTGAGAAGTAGCCACAATTGGCCCTCAGTGGTTGAAAAAAAATCTGAGAAGTGGTGGTCAGCTATTTTTAAAGTTCGGTTCGCTTGTCCCTAAAGCAACAATTCCTCAGATATAACAAGCAAACAAGTAGTTTTAAACTGATATAAATAAATCGCCTTCATTGTCCAATCATCCATTAGAGACTGTTAACTAACAATAACGATTACACGATCCTAGTGTGAACTGATTTAGCTAGTAGGATTTCAAAAAGCCTGCTCTCTTATTGGTTTAGATTTATTATGTGTGTGTATACTTGATCAAGTTTCTTGCTCACAAGAATTTCCTGAGCAATGGAAGAAAGAAGGAATTATTTCAAATGCCTGTTTTTTGTTCCACCTTGAAATATCGTTGTTTATCTACCGTAATTTTTATTTCCTATGATGGGGTATTTCGAATTTAATGAGACTTGGTTTCCAAGTTCAATGATCTGATGAAATTATAAAAGAATTCTGCGTTTTGACTGATCGTTCACAAACTTCGCTGTGAAGGAGTGTTGTACTAAACTTTTAGATAGCATTACGCCTCTATTTATATGCTTGCTTACGAATAAATTGTTGAGAGTTTTGAATTGAAACTACTTGTTGTATCTATAGAGCATAAATAAACACGTAGTTAGTATGTTATGTTGGTCTACTTGGTATCTGTACACAATGTCTATAGATTATTTTTATTATATTACTAGAGACATATTGTTTAGAAGTTTAACCTGTTTCACTATCCTCGCTGCTGTACAGGAAGAGGTAGTAGGTACTACAGTCGAGCCGTGTTAATTCCTATCTCAAGGTATCATTTGCATGAATTGCGGAAATATTGTATTCCTACCAAAATTATACTACTTATAAGTGTTATCTACAATTATACTAATATTTCTTGTTATTAGTGAGGGTAATTCGAATATTCCTCCCCCGTGGGCGCAACCTCAACGAACTCGATCTACCATCCTGTCAGACCCTCATCCACTCATTGGATTCCCAAAATTCTGCCCTTATTCGAAGAACTGTCGCTATCTATCTAAAGAAATGGTAGAAAAACATGTGAATATACCTGTGGTTTCATACAAATAATCGAGATTCCAATTACCTCCACTCGTCTGTGTTGGTTATGTATTCTGACTTAAGTATCACAAAGTATTATATCGATCAACTAGTTAATGCCTTAATTACCATAGAGCAATTCAATTATATTTGTTGGTCTGAAAAGCAATTCAATATTCAAAATGAAAATGTAAATGATGCACTAAGAACCCGGAATACCTTCCACTCATTTGTTATTATTTGCTATTACTCATTCGCATGTATTTTTAATTAAGTGTTGTTCTTCAATCTTATGTCATTAAGTGAACGTACCAAAGTTTTGTATATTTTTATAGCTCTGATTAATTTTTTAAATTGTATTTTCTTTGGTCAAACTAAATTGTATTGTCTTTTGTCGATTGGAAACATTAGGCTGATCCATCTTAGATTTTCGGGTGCATTTTTATGTTAATTTATCCGCATTAGTATTTTAGTCCAAAAATATTAAATTGCATCGCATAAATTATTTGTTTTGTACACTAATATAGAACATGTAGATTGTTATCGTGGACTGTCATGAGCTCTCAAGAATAATTTTGAAATATGAGAATGAAACTAAACCATGTAGAGAACGCGCCCTAATGAATCGAACAATTATTTGGTTGCTGATGTCATTATGCTGTATTAACATTCGTACGCTGCTAATAATAAATTTTTTATTTTGTTAGTGTTTATAATTTGAGACACGTTTATGCACCCCGTTATTGAAAGTGCCACTGATGAAGATGTTCAAGATTTAATGTTAACTTGCAACAACGAATGGACATCCAATTTTTCAACTGTCGACGGTTGTGAGAAGGCAGAGACGTATGTAAACCAAATGCATAATTTAAAAAAAAAAAAAAAAAAAAGGTTTCTGGTTTGAGAAGTTTCTTTAGTTGTGACATAATGTCTGCTTAATCATTTCGATCATTACCGTGTATTAGAGGGAAGATGAATTTCCTCTAAACGAAAAAATGGAGCCTCAGATAGACTGGCAGACATCTTCTACCTTTTTAAGGTACCTGTTCACATTATTTCTTTCGTTTGACCACTCATGCTCTTCCGTTTTTTATTTTCTATTCAAATTATAAATTATAGGTATTTATTCCTGAATTTCAGGCGAAGGATCAACCGAACACTCTCATACTACGAATGCACTGAAGAGAGGAAAGTTTAGCAAATATGTATGCGCCAAATGCGGCCGTAAATACCGTCAACATGCTGGACTCTACAATCATGTTAAATATGAATGTGGATTAGATCCTCAATTCTGTTGCCACATCTGCCCCTATCGAGCCAAAAGGAAATTCACCCTGACCTCTCATTTAATATTGCAGCACAATGTATCTCGTGAGGAGCATCCATCTTGAACACTCCCATTGTTGCATTAAATATTGATACATGAAGAAGATGAGAAAATTTACATCTACGCTTTATGTATCCAAATGATGACCGAATTAGGACTCTATTCGACTGTATTATAATGGTTTTATTTAAACTTTCATCCTAGCTTTAGATTACACATCATTAAATCAGAATATATTCATTCATTCATATTTTCCGCGGTTCATTTTTCGCTAAAAGTTCATTTATCAACCTAGTTTTACTCGTGGTTTGCCGAAATTAGTTTATTCACTCCGCGAATGACCGTTGAAGTGTATAGAGATTGTGATAGGCCGATATACCCTGGCTAACGAATTTATGCCTATCCCCATACAAGTCAAGTTATGACTATCTAGTATTGTTAGGAGCGCGACAGAAATAACAATTCCCTATACATATGGGAGATGGTTTGGATGGATTTTTGTAAACAATTATGTAGTGTTGACAATTTTGAGAACTCGGATGATAATGCTAGAATTTGCAGAATTTAAATTTACCTTTTTCGCCCTTATGACTAGTGAAAATGGGTTCACTAAAACAGGATTTCGAAGGACTACTCAACGATTTTTATGTAATGTTCGAACACACCGAAGACCGAGTAAATTCTACTGCTGTAGATGCGTACGATGTTAACGGCAGGGGGCTGGGCTTCACAATCACGTTAAATAGGAGTGTGGGAAATTCCAAATTATAAGTGACATGTTTACCCATATCAAGTGAATCGGAGGCGTTCGATTGTCTGTTGTTCTGTCTGTTGTCATCGTAAGGAGAGTGCGGAGAGTCCCTACGCAGATTAGCTGACAATTTCGGTTGATTTCTGAATATACGTTTATATCTACGCTTTTATTCTCGTTCAGACGATACCGAATGTATTTGTTATTGAAAGATTTAAGTAAAATCCAATGGACTCTCTCAATGAAAAAACACAAGTTCCATTTTGTGGATATGAGCAAAGCTTGTGATACAGATTTCTTAGAAAAAGTGGTCCTTAAAAAATTATGGTGGCTTTGGTAACTGAAGCTGTTAGTCTAATTGTTGTCTATAGAATTAAATTCAATTTCCTTCTAGACTTTAAACGTGTGGCTAAATGAAACAAAAATCGATGCACTATGTTATCTTGGTTAATATATTCCAACTGGATTCAATTTTGAAGATTCTAATGCACTATAAGTTTGTTCGCAGATCCCTCTAAAACCAGACCTAGATTCTACCGAATTATAGCACGCATTCCGAAGCTTCAACCGAAACCTGATAGAAAATCTCTTGGTAATGAACACCCTCAAAGGAACTCAACAGATCAATTTCCGAAGACTACAATCCAACCCTCCCAGGTTAACAGCCAGAATCTCAAGAAAATCAATCAACATGAAGACACCACAGAAGTGAACCCAAATGCTGAAGATCCAATCAACCAAACGAGTGTTGTGAAAGTTGGCGCAGCTTCTTATAGCAACACTTATAGCAGGATTCAAAGCCTTTGGGTAAACTCCAAATTCGAAGATGAAGATCTGGTTTTGGAACCTGAGCAATCAGAATCTTCTGACAAAATTGTCTTATATAACAGGTAAATAATTCAACATCGTTCATGTTGTCTGTAATATTGTTCTTTTTAACCCCAGGGGTTAATTATTTTCAAGTCACGTATTTATACCAACACTACTTATAAAAGTACCTGATTAATATGTTTCAGAGGACTGATGAAATACTAAGAGTGTCGCATTCTCCTCCTCCGAAAGTTGCATTTTTGACACGAGTACAAATTTGGCTAGTCATCCTTATCGAAGAGGAATATAATTATGAACAACCGGATACTTTAAGTATAGGTATTTATGATACTTCAGTGAGCGGTATAAATATTGTTGAGGTATTTGTAAGATTTTTTATTAATTTCCTCGGTAATACACGCATAAGAGATAGATTTCATGTTTTCATATAATCCAGTATTTACTCTACATGGGTCGTTAATTATTTCACGAGTTAATGAAATATCGAAACCGATGGCTTAGTTTAAACTGGACATCTAGTCTGATATTGACAGCTTGGATACTTAAAAGATCAAGCGTTTTGGCACAAAGCTGCTGTTAGTCCAGGAGACAAACCCAAGAACGCGTACTTTTGACAATTTAAACCTGTTTTTTTATTTTTAAAATCTTTATCTGCAGTACGAAATGGAGGTTAAAATTAATTAAATTGCACATACGAACGATTATCTCCAAATAATTCATACATGGCATTTTATGTTAAGATGTAGTTCTCTTATCTTCTTCCCCTTGTTATGACCCAGCTGCCTTACGGTCGGTCCGATTGAAGTCTACCAATGCTTATTCGCCAGGATTGAAAATGTCCTCCCCATGGTATGTGCAGAACGAGTTTCTCCTGAGACCCTTTCACATTGACGTACAGCGTAAAACGAAATAAAGCAACGTGATTATGCTGGTTGTCCGTGGGATAGGGTCTCCGCTTGCTTCAAACCTTGGCGAGCCTTAATTGCTTGAAGCTTTGGGTAATTTCGATGGGAGCAATATTGACGCTGCCAAGTGATTTTGAAGAACAAAAGCATGAGAAGTAGGGCTTATGCCGCATCTACCTGATTTTAAACTGTTGGTGACTTCCTCATAATAGCAGGTAATTTTTTAATCTGAAGTAGTAATATATCTGTATACATTTTTTTTTGTTTCTACTTAATTTTGCTTTTATGTACAAGTCTCTAGATTCCCGTTTCATTATATTGATATTACGTATTCAAATGTATGCGATTCTCAATTTTGTCAAAACCTTGAGAAATAGCTAAAACATTCACCGAAAAATCATCCTGAATTTAATTTATTTTGTTTTTTTAAACCCTAATTGTTTTCAATGCAGGTATATTGACAAGCGTAACTGTAGTCGAGGGGCAACGGCGCAATACTAAAATTTACGTTTCCGAAAATACTCAGCATCTATATTACTGCGTCAGAAGGCGAGGAACCACGTGGTATATGAAGTGCATCGAATGCTCCGCAAAAAGCAAAATACATAGCAACGAAGAAACCATCGACGCCATCACAAATATCACCATGTTGGAGCAAGATTCGCATAACCATCCCCCTCGCAAAGACTTTCCCTTCATTTCAGAACTGAGAAGAAGAATTAAGAAACGATGCAGTGAGGAGTCGACCGACCTTAGAATAATTTTCAACGAAGAATGCAGCAAGTAAGACAATATTCCTGAATCGTCCTTTTGCTTTACTATGAAACAGTGCGAAATAGCGGGTCTGAATCGCATTAAAAAACATACATTTACGAATCGAAGGAATTTGTATCTGTCTGGTGACGGTCGCCCTGATCTTCTGTAAAATTGGCTCTACATAATCGTTATTAATAAGTGAAAAAAATCTTGACAATTGAATCAACTTTGATTTTTCTCAATGTTACATAGAAAAGGGGGTATGACAGCTGTCGGCACGTAGGCACTTGATTGTGAAGATGCAGTGTTTATACGATAATGTTGATGGATACTACAATTTAACTTACAAAGCCGAACCCTTCGTGAAAGCAGTTGTTGAAAGTTCAACATTATCACCCCCATTTGACTTTTGAGTTGTTTGCCTTTTTCGTTCAAACATAACAATTTGAAACTGACAATTAACTTACATAAATATCTTGAATGATTACCGCAATGCTTCGACTTCAGAGAAAGTCGGGTGTACTAAAATGTGTTTACTTCACCATTTTACTCGGAAAATCGGTAAACGCTCCTTTGTAAGTTGAACACACAATGAGAATTCACTATAATTTCTTGTACCACTTATTCCAATGCAGGTACATAAAACATAATGTTCTAGTTATCAATTCTTTGAACCCCATGCCTACAAGTTCCATTTTGATTATGTGAGTTTTTTTCTTAATTTTCAGAAGCGACCCGGAGATTGCAGCCCAACTGGAGTATGAAGTGATTCGTGATTCCATGAGAAAAGTTCGCAAGCTCTCGAATTTGAGCTTATCCTTGTACTGACAGAGGTTAATTTCGAGTAAATCTGATTCAAGTCTTTATTAATTATAATCGGGATTCGATTAATTTAGTTTGATTTGATTTTAGTTTCGATTCATAATAATTGATCATTTTGATTGGGTTGTTATTTTAATTAATTTGTTGTTTTGTGACACGATGACTGTAATGTAAATAGTTTTAACGAACATAATGACATAGGAATTCATATTGTATGTTTATGAACAGTAATTGAATTCATACGATATTTTATATTATTTATGTTACTATTCAACGAAGAATATGCAAGAAATTATTGTCCAGCAATAATGGTTATGAATAAAAGTTATTATTTTCCTTTAATGAATGCATCTAATAATTTTTGTGTTTCAATATAGCCAACGCAATGGCGTGGGTTTTCATGAACATTTCTTGGAAATTTCATGGAGCCTATTGCTTTGTTGCGTGGAACAAGAATTAACGCGGATTTGAAAAAAGTATATGTCACTTGATTTTAAATGATTGAATTAACTTGAAATGTTCAATCTGACAGATAATCCTCCTGCATCCACCTGATAATCCTGTAAATGCATTTACATATTCTCCTTCCCTCCATTGCGAAGAGAAATTGCTATTACGAGTTCTCGAATAGTTCTTAACATTCACAGAAGAGGGTAAGACATGGCATTATTAAATGTTCGCTTACGCACAATAATGTATTTTTGGGTGCAAGTAAGCAAATTCGGGTGAAATGGCGTAAACATTTATCTCAAAACAAGTCCTATGATTCGTCTGGGCAACGATCTCTAGGAACATGGACGTCAACATTCAAACAACAGCAACAACGACAACATTACAACTAGGTCCTTAGTGCTACACAGCTTAGTATGTGCTCAGGGTGTTGCTTATAGTTCGAGAGGTGAGCTTTTTAATATCGACGGATCTACTTTTTAAACTACATACTGGTAAGTAATGCATGCATTTCAGAGACGTCCCTATGTCTGGTTTTTATATGATCGCACTTATAGATTCCATTATAAACACTTATAAATATTTTTTAAACAAAAACTAATTTCCTTATAAAGAGAAAACAAATCCGCGAAAATGAGCCGAGAATTCAAGCAAGACCAGCGCTTGAATGGATCGTCCATTACCCACCCTATCTTCCTTCCCGTCAGCAAATTCTAAATTTCATAGATTTGTTTTACATCAGACTAACATTGAAATCGAACCACACAAGAATCACGATTGTCGGTTGATAGTCATAACCCCCTTTCATATTTGAATACTAAACCAAATTCAAATACTTGGAAGAAACTCTTAAAAAAAAGGGAATGGCATGAATCGATTGAGATCCCCGCTTGAGCAGCGGTTGAAATGGTTCACTTCCATCCCCCCCCCCCCCCCACCCCTTCCAAAAATTCCAATTTTCCGAGGTTTATTGCACGTTAGGATAATTTTAGGATTGAAAAAATAATCATTGAAGAATACGAATCACGAATATCGGTTGGGAAACATAATCGGAGTAACATCGACAAAATCTGCCGAAAAAAACACGTCTTTATGGTGGTATTCTCTAATATCTATCTTCCGTCATTAAATTTGAATTTTCCGAGGTTTTTTGCGCTAATAGTCTAAAATTATGATCGAACATAAAAGGATCACGGGAATCGGTTTAGAATTGCCGGCTTGGCACCGTTCACAAAACTTGTCACACACACACACTACCGCCTGAAACGGATCTGTATTAGCTTTTTTTCTCATGTTTGGGTTGTGATCAATTCTAATGGATTCACTTATCTAATAAGAAATGTTTCGGGTTTTCACTTGAGAATGGATATCATTTAAATTAGAATTTATTGTGAATTAATTGATTTAGTTAATGATCCTATCGAAATCACTCAACGCTTTGAAGCTGTGTAACCATTTTAATTCTTCCAACCGTTAATTTTTTTTAAATGGGATCCAAAATGCAGTTGGCGGCGCTACAATGGGTTTATAAATTTGGCATTGCTGTTCATCACGTGGTCTTTGAACCCTGCAAACCTGTTGGTTGTTGAACCCCAATGAACCGGTTGTTTCATGAGGTTTGAGCTCTGGAAGTGATGTTTCTCGTAAAGATGGATCTCTACTGTCTAATTCGTAACTTCTAACATGTAAGTATTAGAAATGTCGTTCCTCCATCAAAGTTTTGTAGAGGTGGAGTGGTCTACGCCAGTTTATTCCGCAAGCTCCAACATTCCTCCTCTATTTGAGCCTCATAATCTGCACCAGAACGTGAAATTCCCTCTACCGTGGTTCTCTCAACTTCTTAGTTGCCATGGTGGTGAGAGAAACAGCACGGTGCAGAGAAAATTCCCTGTTCACTGATTTATTCATTTCACTTTCCCAATTTTAAATTCTTAACTGTATCGATCGTGAGTCCTAAATCCCACACCTATTTGGTTTTAGGGCGCAGGATGACTAAGAAAAAAGTAGAACGGGATGAAGTTTTAGCGAAAAAACGGGCTGCAGAACGACTTAGACGAGAGAGAATCAGAAACGACCCGTGTCTTGCGAAGATACAAGCTGGGAAGCAGGCGAAGTGGAACGAAAAGAAGAAAGAAAAGAGGAGAAAATGACTAACGGACAACGACGAGAACAAGGGAAAAGAAGCTTATCTGCGAAAGAAGGAAACTTTGGTTGAAAATTATCAATAATAAAATTCAGAGCTGAAGCTTTATCCAAACAAAAGTCTGAGTGCAACCAAATGGGAAAGACAGAAAATGAAAATACGATTTAGACTTTTTCTTCAGAGTTATGATCTTTCACAAGATTCTCAATTTATATTTACCCTATAAAATGTTTGACAGTCATAGGAAGTTCTCTCTAGAGAACCTGTAAGCCTACTAATCAAAAGGTGATTTAACATTTGACGTTACCTTAAGATCTAATTTAACCGAATTAAAATTATTTCCCTCCCAACCGCATGTCAATTCATTTCTTCTCACCGAGGAAAATTTTCCCTCAGCCGTCTGTAGCTATTTGTAATATTTCTGGAATGAGTAGTGTTTGAAATTTCAACAACTTGTGCAGCAAGGTTTACTCATCTTGCCGAGGGAGAAAAATCCTTCTGGTTGGAATTTAATTCCGAACTTCAAACTGAATGAGTTTATCACGTCAACAAACGACTGGGAAAAAATTCCTCTAACTGAATAGAGAAATCAGTTACTCTTGGCAAATGTTGAATTACGTTTTTCTAGTTTACATTTGAATTTCACCGTGAAATCGTTAAGGAATCGCAGTATTGAGGAATGTTCGACACCCTTCAAATTGAAAAATATCGACCGTTCTAAAAATGTACGAACTTTAATTTTGGTGATGTATTTTAGGGTTTAAAATAAAATAAAATTCAACTCTGATTTAGAGGATGTTGCCAAAAGGTTCTTTATGATCAGATTCCATTGTGACTTGCCCCAGCTTCCTACCCTTCTAATATTTTTCTAGTTCGCTTAAGAGATTGAATATTACTTAAAATCAATTGCTCGCGTTTCAATTCTCCGATTAATAATACAAATTTCTTCGGCTTACAGGTTTCAAAGAGTTGCAAAGACAAAATACATTTGTCTCAGTGTTTGTATTATCCTAGAGTTGAGTCGTTTTAGTTGAAAAATGACAGTAAAACGTTTTGTACGGGATTTGACGAGAGATATTTGATGAGAGAATCCGTTATCAAATATGAATTTGACTTTTTAAATGAGGGTATCTGTGTTTCTTTCTCATTAGCACCCCAATGTTTGACTCTTGATATGGTTTGTTCCTATCTAGGATTCAGAACAAGTGTGACCGGAATAGATGGTCAGCGGAGTAATTCGAAAATATACGTTGACGAGAATTCCGGTCATCTGTATCGATGTAATAAGAAGCGAGGGATCACTTGGTACGTGAAATGTCTCGTTAGTGGTTGCCCAGGGCGGGGCAAAATGCTTGTCGATGAGGAGAACGTGGACAATTTATCGGTTCAAGAACTCCGTGCGCATAACCATCCTCCTCAGAGGGACTTCCCCCTCATTGCAGATCTGAAGAAACGAATTAGAGATCGATGTATTTATGAAACCACAGATATGCGGACAATATTTATTGAAGAATGTAGCAGGTAAGATAGTAGAACCTATCAATAATCCAGTCTTGCGGACTTGCTTCACTTCATTTGGAAACCCATTGCCATAATTTCCGTGTTGCAGGAGCGAGCCGCGAATTGCTGCAAAATTGAACTATCAATCCATGTATCACAATCTTAGAAAAGCACGTATAAGAGCCACAATCCCCGAGGGAGCCATCGACCAAATCAATGAATCTTTAAACAACCAGGGGATATGAAATTTATTTGTATCTACTCTCAGTTTTTTCGTAAATGTGAGACACGTACTGTATCGCTAGGTAGTAATATAGTTTTTCGAACATATACCGTGAAAAGGTCACCATATTACGAACTGTCAAAGAATGATGACTTGCTCAGAGGAAGACGAAGCCCAGAAGCAGTAATGAGGGAATCACGTGATATCCCCATTACATCACACTGATATAATGAGCTATTTTAGTTCATATTGTTCGCCGGTTTTTAAACATAATGTCCCTGGTCTCCTACCGCCTTCATTACACCGTATACATGGAGTGTTGTAACTAATAACATATGTTTGCTTATCGTACTGTTTATGGTAAATGAATTAAACAACAGCCATTGGTTCTACATTGGAACAGCTGGTAAAACCGAACCACTGTACGCCATTATTTACCGTTCTACGATGATCTTCTTCCGTTCTAGTCGGTTTGAAAGTAATTGGTGACGAGTTTCTGACGTCGTATTTAAATTATAATAAAATGTACGGCTTCAAAATCTTTGCAACTGTTTCATAATTCAAGTTCATATCTAACTTGTTAAAGTTTATAGTTTAAGTAACTATTACACTTCTTTTTTTACAATCTCAATCGTTTAAAGTTTATCACTTCCCGTTTAAGGAGAACTTGCATAATACAATTGAAAGAAAAGTCTAGATTTTTCTATTTCACTATTGACTGAATCTATGCTTGATTTTGATTTTAGCGTCTTTCAATCCAGAGTATCTGAAGAAAACGCACCGATGCTCAACTTGCAACAAGGTTTATAAATACCGCCCTAACTTACTGAGACACATCAACTACGAGTGTGGGAAAGAACCGAAATTCTTCTGCCCGCTTTGCCCGTATCGGGCGAAAAGAAAGGAGACCATGAAATCCCACATTGGTCTCAAGCATCCCAGTATGAATTTATAAGTTCCAGACGAGGAAGAATTCACAGCATTCAAAGTCGGTCTGTGACCTGTATAAGTACACAATCTAGTGTACTCACCATAGTGCTGTGTAAGGACTAATAATTTACACCATTTGCTATTATGTGTAATAAATTTTACAGAATTTTTTTTAGAGAATTTTCTTTTTGAATGAATCAAAAATATGCCGTATGGCTCCCATTTGCTGGTTCTGCTAGATTTACATAATCGTAATACAGACATGATTATTGTTTTGCGTTTCAGGCCAAGGAATGGGATTGTATTAGACGCAAATCTTCGCAGATTCGTACACGGATTGAAGTTGATGGTACCACGCTAATTGCTTCCAAGCCAATGATATTAGGTACTCACTTCCCGGAGTTGTAGGGCCCGACGCCGGTTTCCAGAGGCTAGTTCGAGAAATTAATTGGAGAGTAAAATTGATCAATTGATGCTTGTAATATTACATTATTTGTGCTGTCATCCTATCACGGAGCGGAATATGAATTCCAGTTCTCACTGGAATACGGATTGTTCAACGGACGTCAAATAAATCCCAATGGTATTTTAATCATGATCTATTATTTTTGTTACATACCTGATTTCGACTCGCCAAATGTTTCGGTAATTAGTCTCCGCAATCGATATGTTTTTTTTTTTTTGCTATTTGTTCAAGATTTTTAGGGACCCTCTAAGTATGACAAATAACTTAATTTAACTACTCTTTCAACCTGAACCATTTGGCTGTATAAAGTTCATAAGGGGTTTCTGACTGAAAAATTCTTGTTTAGGTTCTGAAATATAATTTATTCGATTAATTTATTATCTCTAGCTAGATACTGTTTGAAACGATGTGAAGGAAAACCTTGTGTTGGAATAATTGAGATCTTATCTTGAAAGTGTCAGCACTAACTTCATTTTCCGATGGTAGTTTTCGTGAGGTGCCCAATTTCCTTTCTAGTTTACCAGATTGATGGTAATGTGAAGAACGATGGAAATTATTACAGAACGGTTTGTTAATTTGTAGTTCCTCGGCATTATTTCGTTGCTATTGTTCTGGCCTGCCTTGGTTGTCATTTTATTTATTGTTCCCGTATATGGTTATGTCTATGTTATTATATTTCGGTAACGTATCATGGACTCCATTTAATCATTATTTATAACTTCATTGAAGTTGATGAAGAAATAACAAACCTTTGAGTAATAATTTGTTGGGAATTTAAGTTTTCCCTATTCGAAACCTCTTACGCTTACGACGACTTGACTAATAAGGTATAAATATTTGAATAAAATGGGCTTCCTTTTTTGTTCAGATGTATCTGAAATGGTTTGAGATCTTGAAGAACTTTTCAGTATTTAGGTCATTACCTCTTGAAAACCACCCTTGACTCATATTCGAGGCCCACAGGCGTTAAGCGTATCGCCTAGTCGCTGCTCTTGGTTACCTCATTGTCCGTTAATCCTGAAAATCCTGTTCCTACGTGAAAATATTTAAAGCCTTTAATGGACTCCAAAGTCCCCAAGCTGCTTTGCGCCGTTGGTTTTTCTCAAGCCACCCTTTTTCTGGCAAAAGTCAACCGTAGTCTTCCCCCTAGCACCCTCCCTGGGGTAGTTGTAACCCCGTCTCTGAGTGGTTTCTCCTATCCCCCTCTCTCTGCTCCCCGCGATTCTCCACTCTAAATTTTCTTCACTTCCCCTCCTAACAAAATTTTCCCGTTTTCAGTTCTGGAGTCAGTTCTCTCCTTCGTTTTAGCCGGCTCTTACCCTGTTGTTAACTTGGCTCTCCTGGGACCTCCCTAATATTGGCTGGGATCCCTATATAGTTATCACTTGTCAAACTTGACTGACTTCATATCATAGTTATCAAGTGACTTCATTTTCCTAACTTAGTAGTGGCAAAGCAGCATATTTTGTGATATTGTTGGCTACCCGCGAAACCTCAACTTTGGCAGAAGCGCCCTAAGGTTTTATTCATCAACAACTTCATTCATTTGATTGGTTCACTGTATCGAATTCTGTATTTCCATACTCGTTCATTTGAAATACAGTATCCATCAGTTAACTGCACAACCGTTTAAATCTTCCTTGGGTTCACCTTAACACTTTTCATTATCCGTTCACTGCTCAAGATACAGTTAGAATGCTTAAGTACCTAATTCAAACAATTTTACAACTCATTACAAATAAACGGCTTAAGGATAAATCAAATAGATTCTGCATAATTGCTAGGAAAATGTTTAACTAGTTGAAAACTGCGTTTAATAGAGGAATCACCACGTAGTCTCATAAAATGAGTATTATTATGAATATATGAATATATTATATTTCAAGGCCGAACCTCACATTTCTATTGTTGAAGAACAATTCGAACTAATCCGTCTTCTTCACAGATGAGAGCCGATTTATTTGCAACAGCTGTTCAAAATCCTACAAGCACCTTCGCCACCTCCGCCGTCATGCAATTCACGAATGCGAACAAGTTCGCCGATTTCAGTGCCCGTTCTGCAGGAAAAGATTCAACAGGAAGGACAACATGAATGTCCACGTCCGCAGCTTCCATCGGCATCTCGTATAACGCAATTTATTTATTATGTACTCATGCATTATATACTCATGCATGTAAGTAAACTGAGGGTCCTCCATCAAGAACATTTTTCACCCTATTTTTCCTACCTGTTTCAATAGCCAAATGGTATACAAGAAAATTTGTTATTCTATTGATAAGTTGATACGATAATGTTGTCTTATTTACCATTTCTATATTCTTTCTGCCTCATTTATATCATATTTAATGAATGCAATAATCACTATTACGAACAATATTATTCACTCGTACATAAGTGATTTTTAAAAATCCAACAGAATGTGAACATTGAAGTGGACATTTTGTTCAATATCAGGATTAAATTTACTATTTATTTCAGTGAATGATGCTCATCCATTCATTTTTTGATCGTCCACCCACTTCCCCTTCATATCCGAGTTTAAGGAGAATCATAAGTATTCCGATGAAGTACACAGGTACTATCATACTGAAAAGCTCAGTTTTGAGGAGCAACTGAATAGTTCGGAAATCATTCTACAAAATCAAGTAGTTTTTCTTCATTTTCAATTCTTCCTTGTTCGCGTAAATGATAACTGCTGCGGAAATTGAAACTGCTTTCATTAATGGGACTTGTTAGAAGGTAAATCGATAGTTCACGGTGTTATGAAAGTTCAAAACAGGTTTTCATTGTACGGACCACTCGGTCAATTAAACTCAACTCTAGTGCGTTGGGTGGATGGAAAACATTTCTATTTATCTTTGTCAATCATTTTCGGAAGGAGGTAACATCCGTCGTTGAAGACGATGAAGGTTTTTCAAGAAACCAGAAGGCTCGTAAGGCTCTCCTTACAACAATTGTAATAAATTATTTATCATTCGTCCTCTCAGTGTTGAGCCAAATATGGTTGTGTTTAACTTATCGCTTTAACTCAACCACAAAATCCACGACTGTGACTATTCAGATTTAGAAGTGTGAGAACATAGTTCCAGTCATGAAGCGTAACCATATGAGTGAATTTTCAATCCAATCTCTCATTAATGGTTTCTTTGCAGAGATGGGGAGTTGGATACTTGCAGGTGAGTTATTGGTGTGCCTAATTGATGTGATTAGATTGTAAGATTTTTAATTTTAAACATTTTGTTTGAATTTTTGAAGCATGTTTCAGTCAAATTAAAGCACATGTTGCAGCAAATTTTTCAACTCAATGTTTTAAAAATTTTAGTTTATGCTACATAAACTTTGAGTCATTTTTGTTTTTGTTTGAGTACGTTTTTGTAAATATGACCTATTTCTTGATCCCAAAAAGGGGTGTGTGAAATATTTGAGAGATAGCTGGGTCATAAAACAGTTACATATCTACCATTTCGAGGATGAAAGTTGACTAACTTGCTGATTTGCTCATATTGGTTAATGGCTCTCTGTGAATTCTGCTATTGTTCTATTTATTTATTTTTCCTCAAGACGTATTACATTATTCCCAAAAGCCCTGGGCTGAAGTCATGATTAAATTCACCATTTATTATAATTGTCTGCTATTTTATTGCTGGAACATGAACTTTCTAATTCTGGAAAATGGCACATTTTCGAATTTATCTCCCAAAACTCTCTAACTGAAACGCACCCTACAGACACCATAGTTCCAGGGCATTTTTTGCCTCCAAGAACTAAAAATTACTTACTAGAGTACGAGAGTTACTAATAATTGAAAATCAAGGTGAGTTTGAGTGCTTCCAATCATCCCGCCCATCCGGATTCTTGACCATATTTCAGCGCCGACCCTTCCTTCAGAGTTATAGCATAAAATCCTTTTTATCAGAAATTTTTTAGTCACAATTTCTGAGCTTACGCACACTTGATACAGATCTTAGAACGTATTCAACTTTTGTCGATTGAGTTGTTGGCAGACCTCAATCTACGGACCATGGTCGCTGGGTGATTCTTAAGGGCAGACGATATGATAGGAGGAGACTCTACAACTTGAGTGCCCGTAAAAATGTCTGTAGGACGCAAAATTTTGAAATTAAAGGAGAAAAAGTTGAAAATGTGCCATTTTATCCATATTTTGCAGGGACAACATTTTGTGTTGTGTTACGTTTACCCGGTTCCTACATATCTGCTCGTAATTTCTAGATCCCCACACCCGCTTCGAGTGTGAAGATTGTGGTCGGACTTACAAATACTCCCGGGATCTTGCGAAGCACAAGAAGCTCAGCTGTAATAAAGAACCCCAGTTCAAGTGCCCGGCCTGCACCAAATGCTTTAGGAGGAGGGAGAACCTGAAGAACCACTTGTACACCAAACATATGGATATTAAAACGGAAGACAACTGATTTTTAAGTTATCGTCATTTACAGTCGTTTTAACGTTCGCTCGGTTTTCCTTGATTTAGTCAACTGTTGTTCATGGCCACTAACCTAATACTCTGCAATGAGTGTATTCAAGAGCTTTTTGTCGAGATGTTTGGACTGTATACGAATACTAAAAAATTTAGGCCGGGCAATTTTAGACATCAATGAAAACTGCGCACCGTTGTTCCTACTTCACTACAATTTCTACTTGCAGAATTTTCAATTGGGCAGTCATTGTGCAGCAGTATCTACTACACATCGCTTTTTCCGTTTGTAAGAGACGAAGTAATGAAAGTCACTACCTTTATGTTAGGCTACTGCTTTTTGCTACGTTTCCGAATTGTTGTCGAAGGTTTGGGACCTTAGTGGTTTCTAGTTGTTTTCCATCTTCAGTTGAAACATCACCACCAAACAAGATTTGATCTTATTGATTCATCGATTAGTAGGTATGAGTTGACTTAACGCTAAAATGCCCCAATCTTGACTAGTGCAAAATCATCGTTGACCCAATTGCTTATTCTAGTCCTCAGAATCTACTCTCCTAGAAACTGCAGTAACTGCATATCTCATCACTAGCATCAATTTCAAACAACCTATTAGATAGCTCTACTTTTGTATTTTCTTGAGGAATTTTTCAATTTAATTTTCTATCACTGCCTAGGTACGATTATTTTGGTATTTTCTGGCCATGTAATCTCTATTAATTGAATAAGTTGTGTTTTTAGCCAATTTTTAAAATTATTACTATTTCATTCTATTGCCATTAACATTAATGTCTTTTATTCTTGACTCGCAAAGTTGAAAATAGCGTTACAATGACTTCCGTCGCAATCTTAGGTTCATGCCATTTCCTATTGTCATCCAACTTCTTTCAATGTCACGTGTGATGTCCTATTTCGAATTGATCTTTAAATCAACACTATTTAGTTGATATTTTGTTCCAAGGTGAGTGGAATCTTCCCGGTTTCAAATTTGGCCATTCTTATATTTTACGCTTGCTTCCAAAGCATGTATATAAATAATATGTAATGCTTGAAGTACATCTGGATTCTATTCACAGGTCGTCCTTGGGGAATGTATGCTTTCAGTAAAAAGTTATTTTTCGTGTTGCCGTTAATTTATATTTTTGAGATGAATTTTAGAAGGCTAAATCTCTCTATTTAACGGAATCAGAGTACGATGTCGCGAAGAATTGTGACTATGCCATGTTTGTTAGGCGCTGTATTTATTAGTGATAAGAATTTTCCTATTAGCTCAAATATTATTTTTGTTACCCTTTTGTACGACAGTATTCTTTGGTAGTGCTGAGAACAGATAGCCATGACATCGTTAAAGCTGTGTCTGTTTACATGTGAACTTTGGTGTTGAGAAAGTTTTTGAAATCAGTGTAGACTGTAGGCTTCAATCTGTTATCCGATTGACTGCGAGCTCTCAACCCTAAAAACTATTGAGATCGAATGATTCAAACGTAGACCCTTCAAATTTGAGCGATTCATTCGATTTTTTTCTTTTGTATCTTTTCAAAAATCACCCCTAATGGGAATATATTCTTTAAACTATTCTAAGTTTGACATGTGATTATTTCTACATTACATTTCACTAACCGTTGAATGTTTTGTTCAGAAATTATGACTCAGTATTGGCGTTCTTTTTTAAGAGAAGACCATCAGACCTTTCGAGTGTTTTTCTATTTTTATTTTTTATTTCAAATAGAAAATCGATAAAAGTAAATAAATTATTGTCACTGTTTCTGAGTTCTAGTACAAAACTAAGTGTATTGATGAGACATCCATTTTACGCTTAAGCCTGCTTACAACGTAACAAAAGCTCAAACTTCCCAATAATACTTGGAATTATTCGTTCTTTACGATGTGTGCTTTCTTCATCAGAATTTGATTAGTTCATTCAAATTTTCACCCTATAGAATATAAACATTTATGTTATAAAATTGATTAATAAAAGGAGTATGTTTCTGTTTCCTTGTAAAGTTTTCCCTAAATTTATTATGACGGGTTCCCTATCAATCGTATTTAATAATTTGAGGCTCTAAAAAATAGGGAGATCATCATTTTGAAAATTGGACGTCCAGGTAGCAGTTTCGTCGTACGTGTTTTAAGTAAGTGTACTCAGTAAGTCACTTAATTCAATTTTTATCTGTACCCTAACACAGTTGCTGCTGTGAATTCGCTGATGAACTTGAATTTTGTATGATGTGAAAATCTTCGTACTTTTCTTCTTCTTTCATCCCATTAAGGGTTTTTGATTGGTTTAATCAATGCACGCATCACTCCATTTTCGACCTAATTCAAATAGTTTAAAGCAAACACCATTTCTATACTGTTTTTGATGTTTTCTTTAACTTTTTAGGAAAGCACGTCTGCCCCTTATGCGGCGAGTCTGTGACGAACCGGAAAACCATTTCTCGGCACATTAAAATGGGTTGCGTCGCCGCCAATCTTGAAGCAACCATTTTCATATGTTCCGACTGCGATCGACGGTACAAGAACCGGGAAAGCCTGTCTCGGCATGTCAAGTACGAGTGCGGGAAGGAGCCCGCGTTCAACTGTTTGTACTGCTCCTTTCGCTCGAAAAGGAAAGAAAATCTGTCCTGTCACGTCGTCGCCAAACACCACGACATGAACGGATTCGATCGAAGGCCGATCAAGGAAGTGAAATCCGAACCCGTCAAGGAGAACACGCATAGAAAGTGATTGCCTTCAGATTCGTTACGAGCTGAGGTGTTGGTCTTCTCCTGCTTGGATTAATCCTAAATTATGTACTTATTGTTAGGGCTAATTACTAACTCACGTAATATTTCCAGGTGATTTTAGTATTTTCCCATGGTGGAAGAAGGTACCTATAAAATTTCACAACTTAATTGATAAAGGACTGATTAGTGTTAGCAAATTCATACCTCCACATAGGGCTCTTCTAATGCAGCAAACTTTCTTGACGTCCTTACCACTTTACCAGACATGAAGGGTCTCAGAATCGAAATTTATCGTTCAACAATCCCGAAATCATCTGTAACACCGTGAAACATCTCGAAGTAAATGTTGGCGATGATTGAATTCTGCGTCGAGTGAGTCCAACGCGTATCTTTCAAGTTCCAAACTATGATATTTGTCTAATTTCAGATGTTTTGATGATTAACAGTTGGAAATGAGAAGGAAGTTGGTATGATGATCAATTCAAAGACCTCCTGCAACCGCGATGAAATAAATCAGGAGTATTTATTGTCATTATGAGAATTAACATGATAATGGATTATTAACATCAACCGCTTACATTTTTTCAAAACTGCGCTAAGCTTCTCCCCACTTAACATTCACAAAGTCAAACAGCAATCACTCAGCAATCGAATTGACCACTCTGTACAAATTGAGTGCCCCAAGTACTCCTCATCGGTGTGTGTATTTTTCGCCTAACTGTTGTCACTGATGGCATTACCTCTTTTCCCGTAGGATATAATGTTCTTGCTTTAGGATATGTTGTGTTCCGCTTTATTTCATCGCGAAATACAAATCGTCGTTGAATCAATCAACGTTCGCGCTACCTGACTCCTTGCTCATAATATGATATATTACATCAGTTTATCAACTTCATGTATTATCCAAAGATCGTAGTTGCAGTCTCAAGCGTGGCGATGATCTCATTCAACTCGGAGTTTCATCTTTCCCTACGTTTACATCGAGGAAGTTTCTATTATTGTTCCCAATAATTTTTATGTTTTTTGACAAAACTAGAAAAACATCGATTCTCCAAAAAAGTGGTTAAGACACATTCATCTGAAGTGCGTCGTGATAAGCATGAACATTTTCCGTAAGTTATAAAATTCCATGAAGTTTGGGGCTTCCTTAATATAAATAATATCGATATCGTCGACTATTGGTTAATGAAGCCGAAACTGGTTGTAAACTTGATAGTAATTGTTACCTCCCAGTAACACTTTGATAACTCAAGCTAAAAAGTCGGTATTGATTACTAATGGTAGTATGATTTCCGAGTCCGGTAATTTGGTTGGCTCTTCTATTATTTGTATGGAATACCCTTACTTATTTTACTATATCTATTTGACTTGTCGGTCAGTGATCATGTTCGAAGTGGTGGTGGTAATCCAGATATGATCGAAATCTTTATAACATCGTGTGCCTGATCTCATCAAATGTTGTTTTCGGTTTTTCCAAACTCGTCTAGTCCTGCATGCTTGAAAAAAGCGCCGTTTTTGTCTTATTCATGATGATCAGTTGTTTTTACTGGTTAATTGTCCCTGTTACTCTTTCAACTGTGTTAGGAAACTACAAATATTAAGGGAAGTGTTCGAAGAACAAAAGCTAATGTGAACCAAGGATCTACGGTTACAAAATTCAAACGATTACAGTCAATATTGATTTCATCAGCGATTACAACTCTAGTACATTGAATAGAAAACCTTGATGTCATCAAAGGTATAATTTTCCTCAGTTGAATTCTAGTTTCGTGGGGAATGAACGTGTCACTTAAAATGTCACTCGTTCTTGCCGTTCAATGAGTTTGAATTGTTCTTAGGTTTTGGGAAATGTTGAGCCATTACAACATGAAATTTAGCAGCGTTCAAATTTATCACTCAACCAATTCTTCGGAGGGTTTGCTACAATTCAGCATGGGAGAGGAACAAGTTGTCTTTAATCTTCTTAAAGCTTACCAAAGTAGTAGTGCAGGACTTATGAGAAGTTTCAGTGATGCCAGACTTTGTTGGACTGTTCGGAATGGTGGGACTGAAACACTTTCTGAAACGGCAAACTAAATTCAACACACGGATACTTACAGTCAATTCACATACTTCTGATCCTTGTACATTCCAGTGATAATTTGAGCGGGTGCTTAATTCGGTGGGCGCGAATAATTATTTATTATGTACCCACTTATATTCTTCTACACATAGCGTCCTCACTCTTTTAACCAGCTTTGATGAAAAACGAAGCTTGATGGTCTTCCTGTACATGGATGATTTTTGAATCGTCGATTAAATTATATTCCTTGAAAAGTGCACCCATCTTACAGAACACACCACGGATTAGTGTGTATATTATACTTTGACATCGGCCAACAGTATTTAGAAAATTAATATGGCAGTAGATGCATGATTCTATGTATTATTCCAATACGTCATTATCAGACCTATATACTAATGGGAATTTACTCTTTATGACGGGGATATTGTTTATGGTTTTGTTTATATTGAAACAAATGCATGGGGCTATCTCGCAATTTCTAGGCAATGCTCTTGAATTGGTGCCCTTTGAAAATATTACTTCTGTATATTCAACTGTCAATGCTACAAGAGTTATTTCACAAGTAACAGCAAAATAATATTTTGTTATCCATTTTCAGCTTCCCGTGGGTATTTTCCTTGCTCCAAGTGTTCGAGACAGTACAAAAATCGAGAAACGCTCTGGAGACACCTCAAATACGAATGCGGAAAAGAGCCGTCGTTCTTCTGCAATTTCTGTCCTTTTCGATCCAAAAGGAAAGAAAACGTGAAAGCTCATGTGGCCACTCATCACATCTCATTCGTTAAACTCAAGTCACCAGAATTAAGTCGTACAGAAGTCGATTACTTGAGTCAAACCTAATTGGCGGACTCATATTGAATACAATTCCTGAACTAGTAGCGAAGTAGGAAATCATGACTATGTGTTATAAAAGTTATTTTGGGTTTCCCTACTACCCTTAAGTGTTCTAGTGTTGTATAGTCCATACCAAATCAACGGAAGTACTCGGTGCCAAGTCTCGAAGAATCTTTCATTTACTGAATCTGTGTTCTAAATCGTGAATCTCCTACATTTATCTCAAGGTCATTAGGTACTCTTTAAGATAGTGTACGGTTAGGAAACATAAACTACCGCAGTAGTAGATCGAATCTGTAATTGGAAATGTGCCAAATCGATATAATATATCGTACCAGATATTATCTGGTACGTAATTGGTACGGTCTCAGTAGTTCACCTGTTATGCGAAATGAAAAAAATAAAATAAATAATGATAATGATAATTCAAAATTGGGCAAACGTAAAACTTTGGTTCGTCCAAAAATATTTATTTTAGGGTTTTTTTTTTAACATCTCTAGTCAACAAAAATAAACTTTATTATTTCTATTACTAATTCGTGGTATTATCCCCCTTTTTCTAAATTTGTGTTCATCTGGAATCAACTAAACTTGTTCTAGTCCCTAAGGTAAATATATATGTGCCAAATTTTCGTCAAGAACCTGTTAAATGTCAAGGGCAAAAGACCTTGACATTGTTGAAGGTCAATAATCAAACAGACTGCCGACTGGTTTTTAAAAGCCGTGTTTTTGAAGCTCTATAACATGACGTCAGTGGTATTAAGACAACTTTCGATCGCTGTTTGTATAGTCAAGGTTTATGTTTTATTGAAATTAACGTATTTGTTTATTGTTGCCCCCTATGGGATATTTTAAAGATCTGATGAATTGATGTCTTGCCAAAAAACTATGTTCCTTTTTCAAAAATACTGTGTAGCATATTGACCCGTGACTTTACATAGCATTAGTCGGTATTTTGATTTTTTTAGTGTGCAATTTTCTTAGTCATTTCAGTAGTGTGAATTCAAGTCAAACTTGTAAAGAAATTTATTTTCTAGTGCACTATTCTTCTTGTGGATAATTGTGTCACTCGGTATAATCTATATTTATTGAGAACTGTATAATACAAGATCCTTAAAATTTGGAAAATATCATAATGCGATTTTATTCCTCCTTTTCTACTTTTCTTCATCACGATTGTGATTTCGAATCTCCAGGGATTCATTGTCATTAATCTCATTCATTAAGGGTGTTCATTTAAGTTAATTTATCCTTCTCACTAGAAACATAATTTTGACTATAAAATATATTTACTTTTACGTTACTCATCACTCATTTTAATGGTTCCTTTAAACTTGACATTAGTTTTTTGTGTAGATAGCTACCGTTATAATATCGCATTTACCCAGTTTTTAAAATCACATCCCTCTCTGTTTTGTTGATGCTGCGATTTTTATTCATACATTTTTTACCACTATTTTGATTTCCACGCTCGTTCAAGTGCATCGCTTTCTATCTCGTTGTAGTATGTGTTTGCAATGTTGTTATTAATGTTTTCAATTTCATGTCTCATTAGGAACCGTGTCACATTTTCTTTATCTCGCAACATGTGAATCTTTCCCGATTCATATGTACTACAATCTGAAAAATTGTGGTATAACGGTAACTAGAGAAAAAGGAATCAACCCAAATAAGAAGAATAACTTGAAATCTTTGAAAATGGGTCAATTGGGGGGGGGGGGGGGGTAGAAAATACGCGATCCTCTCATTTGTTATAGGTTGTATTGGAAATGTGTCGTTGAACAAAGCTCATTCTGTTGATGAAAGTTTTGAGGAAGCGGATGTTAGTATGTATGATAGAGAGAGGTGTCATGGAGGGGGGATTATACCTTTGAATTGAACCTATTTTGTGATATCCTTTTGTATCATTTGGTTTTTCAAATAAAACCGAACACCCAGTGAATACGTCAGTGATGTGTCTCAATGTTTGCAATGATCTGATCAGCAACCAGCCATCAGTCGATCACTCTTCACCGAAGTGATGATTCCAGATTCGTTACTGCGCCATTTTCAATATCATTTCTCATCCGCTACTTCTGGCATACATAAATTGTCTACTAAGCACTTCTAGGCCCATGCTCAATGTCCTGAAGCTGATAATTAATTATTGTTTATTGAGGTATATCTCTGGTGCTAACTAGATGCAACTAAGAACTGGCTTGCTGAACTACTAGCTTCTACGTTTCCTCTGGAATCGTCCACGAACATTGGGAAATGAATGACATCCATTATGAGTACCGCTGCGGAGTTATTACCTTCCATGAAGTATCTGTCGGAAATGTATTGTCTCTCAATCAGATAACTTGGGTTGATTCCTTTTTGGTACCTATCAGCATTCAACTGTTGCAGTTATTTCATATTCTTGACGATTCTTGCGTTTGTCTCACAAATCAACTAGGGGCTCCTCCTGTCAAAAGGGTTTCCGGCAGTATCTGCCGTCCTGGTATTTTTCTTTCTCACTTCTTCTTTTCAAGGTCCCAAGAAGAAGGCGACTCCGAGCCTCTGTCTTGCTTGCGGCAAAACCTACAAGTACAAAGAACACCTGAAGCGGCACCAAAATTACGAGTGCGGCAAAGAGCCTCAGTTCCCCTGTCCGCACTGCTCACATCGCGCCAAACACAAGTGGGATCTGAAAACGCACATAGCCCTGCGGCACTTATGACATCCAATGTCCGAATTTCTCTTCAAAAAGAGAACATATAGAATGACTTGAAGGGTGATAATATTTGAAGAAGTCTGTATTGTTGTTTCCCAGCCGAAGCAAGGTTTTTAATGTTGGATTTTCTTAATTTACGTATTAGTTGATCTATTGATTGCTGATCTCTTAATCTAATTGATGGTTCTGTTACAAAGAATTTTCAAAGTTCATAGACTAAAAAGTCCTCAGCAGTATTCAGGCTGTACATGGATGAATTCGGCCGTGCTTCAGTGACCGATTCTACGAGTACTATCATTTGCTACATTTTTGTTGTTTTAACTTTCTTTTCTTATTTTGCTAAACAATTGAGTTTCATCACTTTGAAGATTTATTACTTGTGATTCTTAACCTACTAAGTTACTCCTTAATTGATGACAAGTTGAGAGTATGTTTTACTGTTTTTAAAAAGAAATTTTCGTTAGATTTCCTTTATATCTATGAAGGGAACTCGATGTGACTGATATAGAAAACATCCTTATACTCCCTATACTTCAATGGTCTGCTCAGTTTCATTTTTATTTTGCCAATGAGTGTAGAAAATGAAGAATGCTGAAACTGTGGTTTTAATAACATGACGGTATCCATGAAAACCGACCCTCCGATTAACGTCTTCAGACGTAATTGTACTCATAATCAGCAGATTAAAAGTTGACTATGGATAGTAAACCTTGGACAAGTTGAGAGTTTGTTACTGAGGTAAAACATAACTGACTTTTCAAAAATATAGGTTCTTTTTATCCTGTTTTCAATTTGTGGTTCATGTTCAATGTCATATCACTGGGGTTTTAGAAAACGGACATGCCTACAACTAACTTTATTAAACTTTTGTGAATTTCATTTGCCTTACCGATTTTTGCTACTTTTTACATCAGAATCACAATGATTCGTGTCAGTTACTATAAAGCTACTACTTTTATCTAGTCGAATAACTAGTACAAACAATTGTAAAAATTGTATTTCTTTGATATCATCATCAGTTTTGATAAGTATATTCTTGTTCCTGAAATTGTTTGTTGGTTTATAAATACGATACTCATACGATACGCTTAATAATTTAAAAAAAATTTGTCTTTTTAAAATTAAATTTATTTAGAAAATTTATTGGGCAGTGACTCATAAATACATTTTTGTATACTGATCGTTCCCTTGAGGAGTTATTTATATGGCTCCTGCTTCCAGAAAAAATGTGATTAAGTAGATACATGAAATCGGGTTTCGTGAAAGATTTTATTATTCAATTTCCAGGGTAAATTATTATTATAAAACGGTCTTAAGAACGTTGTAGGTCCCACATTGTCTCCTATTGATGTTCGAAGTTATGTATTATTGTTTTCAAATTACTGACAATTTGAAGTTATAGAATGTGCCAAAGTATATTTCCTAGATTCATTCATCTATAAAATATCCATAGAAATTTAAATGTTGATTGTTTACGAAAAATATTTAATTATAATACTTGTATTTCAAGAAATATTTTCGAACCGTTACCAAGGTGTCTAGAATGTGTATATTCGTGCTTACCCCCTAAATGTTGAATGTCTATCATGTACGTATTATTACTACTTTATTAATCCTAATTCGCACACCAATTAGATGCCCCGCCTATTTCTACCGTGCTTTGATCAAAAAAAGCAACTGTTTGTCTTTATTTTCAGCAAACTTTAAAAGGTTGATTCCATACAAAGTAAAGATTAAAAAAAGGTATTTGAAAAAATTATAGTCTACAGTCATTAAACTAAATAAATAAAAATAGAAAATATTTTGGATGTATAAATGTTTGATCTCATAATGATATTTGTCTCGTTCATATTTTGGTGTTATTCTATGCTTGCGGGCAATAAAGTTATTTGTTCTCGAATTCGTTTTAAATTTCTTAATTTATGAACTGAATGGTAGATAAGGTCGCGTTTCTTACTTACTAACTTATTACTAAGGCTTAGTATTGAAAATGACACAACAAAATGAGTTTGGCATCTTATCTAATTATTTTGTTATTGAATCGAATGGTTTCCCTCTCGGGCCTGCTCTCTCAACGAATAAAGAATATTCAGTTCCTTTTTCCTCGTCGTTTGTTTAGGGAATTCGATTTAGGTTTGGAAAAAAAACAACGTAGATTTTTCCATTAACTTCCAGCGTGAAACATTATTTGTTTATACCGATGGAAAGGTCTTGAACTGCAGATGTGTATTTCCAAAATTATTTTACACTGAAAATAAAGGAAATTTATTGCTCTTCCTAACGGAAGATGGAGCTGTAGATGTGGACTGACACTCTCAGGGCGGGGGTTTGGGGCCCCCAGCAATGAAGCCTGTTGGCTTATTGTACTTCCCTGAGAGTTTTGCATTTAACCAAGGAGATTCAGCCCCTTGGCAATGAGTTTAAGGCCCTTGATTAGTTGTTCGCTTCTAATAGACCTCATTAGGGTTGGTGACCTCAAGGGGTTCAAATCTGGGAAAGGTGGGTGCTGGGCACTCAAATATTATGCGGGATGCCATTTCTTTCTAACGGTACCAACAGATTCGAATTTAATTCGCAAATTCAGAGAGTTATGGCTTATTTTAGTTAAGTAAAGTCGAGAACTCAGAGAAAAAAAAAATCTTAAAACTAAAATCACTCAGAAATGAAGCCTAAAAAATCTAATCGGTGCTTTTTGTCGCAAATTAGTTGCAGAATCGACCCCTGAAGTAATGGAATAATTATGTAGATAGAGTTTATATATGAGAAAAACTGGCTGTGAGGAGAAATGTTGTTGTAGGCGGTTTCCTCAAAGTGACAATGTGTAGCTTTTTATGTCCTATCGCCAACAAGTGGTCGAAATCCTACTCCCAGGTGATGATGTGGGCACGAGTGAAAACTCAATTCTCGGTTCATCTAGCAGTTTCCATGAGGCTAATGGGCCCGAGGAAACACGTACGAGGACTGGGACTGGAGGACAGAGCAGCAATTTGGCTGCCGGAAGAATAAAATCACACACACACACACTTTTTTAAAAATAATCTCCCCTCAAAGACGGGGGGGGGGGGGGGGGGCCCGCCATTAAAATATAAAACCGAAAAACTAAATAAAAAAAAGTGGGGAGGACGCCCAGGTTCACGCGCGCACGCGCACACACACACACAACGTACTTACATACATACATTTATGTAGTTAAAAAAAAAAGAAAATCAGTTAGTTTGGCAAAATCAATTTGAATTTTTGGCATATTATCAAATTGAAAATTTTGGCAAATTAATTTGAACCTTTGGCACAAATCAATTTTAATATTTTTGGCATCTCAATTTAAACTTTCGGCGACTCAATTTCAACTTCTGGCGTACCACTTCGAGCTTTTGGCATATCAATTTATGCTTTTCACAAATCCCAACTAACCCAACACTCCACCCCATATAATGTCCTATCGATGTTCGAGAGCTGGTGGCCGTTGAGATTCACCTCCAAGTGTTTGGGAGTTTGGTGGTAGACATTCCGTTATGGTGCATCGATAGGTGTCACATCACTTGCGAATCAACCATCATCATCATTAAAGACAGGCCCTCGTTCGGTTTCCTCCAAAATTTTCGTCTATAATGATTTTTGAAAGTGACAATAGAGTAAAAAAATGCATATTTGTCTCCCATTGATTCAAATTATTTATGTAAATGTTCGGATGCTTCCTAATGGAAAACGCCCTTTTATTTGCAGTGCTCGACCATCCATGCAACGTCTGCGGTAAGGTTTACCGCTCGAAGGGGGGATTGTACAATCACAAGAGGTACGACTGCGGCAAGGCTCCACAATTCAGCTGTCGGCTCTGCCCTTACAGGACCAAGTACAAAGGAGACCTCAAAAGCCATTTCGTCATGAGACACAAAAGGTGTTTCTCCGAAGGGCTCATGGACAAAATCAATCCTGAATTCGCCAATGTGTCTGAATAAGGATAATCTACGTAGCGTGAGTACAAGAAGAGCAATGAATGAACCGATTTGGAAATTACCAGCTTTCGGAAGTAACCGAAGCTTCTCCTGAGTGAGTTTAATTGAAATATTTGCCTGGGTCGTTCTATTATAAACATTTTACCATTTACTTAGTCTTCTGACCATCAATGCCATCGAATCGCTTTGATTGGAATTCTCGCAAACTGTATATGTTTATATCAACCGTACATACCAAGTTCATCGAAACTAACCTTTACATTCTTGTCACACTGTACGAAATCGAAATCGCCAGCATCTGTAAATACATATACATTGCAGTGTTCTTGCTGTCGTTTCCTTAGGTACCTGTGTGGTAGTGGCCCACGATCTTCCTGGGAGTATGTCAATAGATTTTGGTTTGATGAAATCATTTTTCTTGTTGCTCCTGTTTAGAAATACTCATTAGAGGGACTATTATTTTAATGAAAAGGGTGTATGAAGAAAATTATTTTTCTGAGTATTGGGTTGATGGATTTCCATTTATTCCAAATTGTAATAATTTATTACATTTTAGGTGAGTTGTCGCATTCCCTCAATAGCGAACTGTTTCCCGCTTTGAGGTACTTGTTATTGTTTTTTTTTTTTTAATAAACAGTGATTATTTTTATTAGAAGTGCGTTTTCTTAATTTATCATATTCAAAGGGACAGAACGTAGTAGTTATCTTCCATTATGCAAACAGAGTACTACCTACTACTGCAAATTACATGGTACTACCTACAAGTTAACTGTCTACTCACTTCCTATACATGTGCACCATCAGAATTATTCCCAGACTACATTAGAACAAAAAATCACTTTCTGTTCGAACTAAAACAAAATATATGTGTATTACATACTGCTCGTTTGAAAGGGTTTATTTTTGCGTAATCATTACATTTTGAAAACAATAATTGACCAAAAAAAAACCCGAGTTTGTAGAAAAAACGTAGTCTGTTTCCAAAAAATTGAGGAGTTACCCACCTTGAATTAATTTCAATAGTTAAATCATCATCAGTAACAGACAAATAACAATAGTTGGGCCGTCGAAATTGATTCAACGTTGTAACTCCTTGATTTTATGAAAATGGACTACATTTTTCGTAAAAACTCTGTTCTTCTTGACGTGGGTTCTCACAATTTCGTACAGATTGATTTAGTGCGTATAGCGAAATGACTCCGGACCCCAATGCAAATAAAGTTATTCTTTCACACCCTTAATTTTGGTATATTTTGAAGCACTAATTTTATCGGGCCATAACGATAACTTCTACACGTATTGTGTTGTGAACGTTGATAGTTTGTTCCCTGCTATATGTTAAAAAATCCAGAGCGTAGAGATAACAACCTCGAGTTGTCTTCCACGATTTCTCTGAATATAATAAATTAATAATTAGTATCCCTATCTTATTAAGTGTAAGTTTACAAAATTCTGACTTCTAGAAATTCCGAAATTCCCGCAAAAAGTATCTTGAGGTGCACGAAACTTTACAGCGAACAACGGTCGTCTCTTTAAATAGAGAATGAATTGAAGAATTTATTATGCAGTAAACACTCAAAGATGTCAATCTTGTCTTGGGATAATAATTAGAATGCCGAAATGAAATTCATTGTGAATTTCGTCGTTTTGCAGGATTTTTTGGTTTCATTGGTGAAGCGTTGATGAAATGTTCGGACTGCCCTAAAACCTACAAAACCAAATCCGGTCTCCACAACCACAAAAAGTACGAGTGCGGGAAGCCACCACAGTTCAAATGCCCGCACTGCCCGCACGAGACGAAGCAAAAGGGGAACATGAAAGCTCACTTATTCCACGTCCACAATGTCGCGGCAGTGTGAAACCTTGATATCACCTAAATCTTCAGTGTAAAGTTTGGATTTCATCGTTAACAGGATAAATTAGGTATATAAGTTTTATACAAGTTTTGCAGTTCCAACACCATTCTATTCCAAGTTTAGAAGTGAATTCCGTGAACCTCCCTTATTGGTCATTATCAGCTCAACATTTCATAATGATAAGCATAAGGATTGTGTGACATCCTTTATGGTCACAGTATGTTCGAGCTGTTAGAAGTATATTAAAAATTTTAATGGAATGCTCTATTGTGGAAGACAGACATTCTAGTTGAATCGTATGAGGTCATATGTGCTTTGACATTAACTTGTTAACTTCCTTGATGGACAATTTTATAGTAGGTTAGGTATTTACCTTATAGTCAGTTTTATTTGAAAACTTCATGTTTAAAAAAAAAAAAAAAATCTTGTAAATTCGTTCCTCCTTTTCCTTCCTTCCTTCCCAACCTTTTGGAAAATGTTGCCTTCCGATTCTCTAGTCATTACTGATCATTATATCATTAACTCGTGGAGAGTGTTTACTTTTTTATATTTTGTGCCTAAATCTTAAATATATAGACTTCTTTCAGTCATAGATTTCATGGTATTATTCCCCAAAAGTAAATGATCTGCAAACCAGAGAAGATTCTCATACTGAACCTTGTTCCTTAGAACTACGAATTACCAATATTTATTGTGTGTTAGTTCCATACAAATCTATAAGTTCATCGATTCCCAGTGGCTGTAAGTTCTGTTCAAACGAGTCCTAGGAGAAATGCCTTGTCCAATATTATAGTAAGATGATGCATATTTAATTCATGGTGGAAGAAAAAAAATCCGTGTTTCTAGGTAACTACCACGCTTACACGGACATATTATAAATTAGCTACTCAAAGTTGCTTAGTTTCTGTAATCATTAACCAATACCTTTAATTATATATATAAAGTTTTAGAGCTATACCGTTGAATTATATTTCTGTTATTGAAGATATTATCGCTAGCTAGGTCTATTATCTTGATGTAATGTTTTGTTCAATATTATGCCGTGTCTTTCAAATTAGCAGATAGTTTTAACCAACAATATCGATGTTTATTGTGAACGTTGGATTAACGATATGTGTTGATTTTTATTAATCAAATTATACCCGTGAACTTAATCTGGTGCTACGCTTCACGCTATTTCCCTTACCATTTATTTCATGGCATATGGTATGAGCTCATCGAGGATATTGTAACTCGCAGTTATAAACATCTACTTAATGTTGCTGTTGCCGAATACCCATTCATCGAAAATGAATACTGTTTGTGTTTTTCTGTCTAAGACGAGGAACATTTTTCAATTGGTCAGTGACTTTTCACAGAATTTGTCTCCCGAATTCATTTTGTTATTGTTGGTGCACACGTAAAAAAAAAAAAAACCGAATAACCGGGGGGGGGGGGGGCTCCCCATTCCCAGAAATAGGTGAATAAAATCTCTCGTAAATTTTTAAATATTTATTGTTCTATATGGAATATAATCTATTTGCTCATAGCTTTAGCCTACCCAGGTTCATCTACTAGAACCCTCAAGCTGGATATAGTTATATAAGCTGAATATGCAAAGCACTTTTTTCATCAAACAATCTATTGCGAAACAGTCGAATTTTAGAAATTCCAAGTTTTTCTTTAAATCGTATTTACATACCAACAATATTTCTTATCGAACTATAAATGCTGTGATTTGTAGCAACTTGTATTTTTATTATAAAAATGACTTGAATGTACTTTAAGAGGCACCAGTTTGACCTAGATTGTGACATACCAATTTTTGAGCAAGCCCGCGGTGAATTTCCACGTCTCTGGTCTCAAATTAGGTAGCAACCAAAGTCCCGCAAATATATAACACTGGAAATGCTGAGGAAAATTGGTGAAAAAAATTTATTTATAAACATGGAACACCCCTACAAACAAAATATTCATCTTAATGAGATCATAAATACGTTTAATTACATTTGATGATAATAATTAATAATTAATTAATTCTTTCTCTTCGATTTTCTACAGGCTCAAAACATCCTGCAAAAAATCCCAAAAAGAAAGTTTTCCAGTGCGAAAACTGTGGTAAATGGTATGGCTACAAAGAGAGCCTGTATACTCACCAAAAGCACGAATGCGGCAAAGAGAAGCAATTCCAATGCCCTTACTGTCCGTACAAAGCTAGTCGTAAGGGTTCGTTGAAAAGCCATGTGTTTTCACAGCATTTAAAGAAATTCAATGATCCACGATCGATGCGTGTCGACTAATATTATCATTCGAACCACCCGTCAGGGGTTATTCGTGTTTTGTCAAAATTGTTGCAGAATAAAAGCATTTTTGGGATGAGATTATTTTTCTAGTTTCCTAGTGACACATGTTCTCTCGTCCTAATTGTTCATTTCTGATGTTTCAATCAAATGGTTAGACTCAATGTTTCAATTGGTTAGGAAAATAACGGGTAAAAAGAGGATGAAATTGAGCCTATGGCTATGGCCTTTTACCCACTTGGGCGGATGTGGGGGGATTCAGTCGTCTAGATATTTCATTACTTGTATCTCTTTATCCGAATGTTCTACTACCATCAAATATGTTTGTACACTGTGTCGCAACATAACCGGACTAAAATACCATTTGTCTTGTTTCGTATTTTAATTGTTGTCCCACTCCATTTACCCACAGGTTTGAAAAGCCCATTTCAAATCAAATCGCCCAAAATGAAAAATTTCCAGTGCGAAAACTGTGGCAGGTGGTACGGCTACAAGGAGAGCTTGTATAATCATCAGAATTACGAATGTGGTAAAGAGAAGCAGTTTCATTGTCCTCATTGCCCGTACAGAGCAAGTCGGAAGGGATCAATGAAAACACACTTGTTCGCCCGGCACTTGAAATTAACGAATGATTTCTAAAATTGATGAAAATGTCCATCGCTTTTCGATCCATACCATTTCCAGGTGGCTTTAAACCACTTTTATGTATGTCTCTTGGTCGCATAATCATAGAATCTCATTGCTGTATTTTCGCCGGTGAATCATCCAAATTTTCAACTCAGAATTTTGTGACTTATAATCTCATAGCAACAATAAGTACTATCATTTATAGTTACTTGTATTTTGAATGCAATAAGAAGAATAAAACAATGATTTTCCTCCAATATTCTAACCTTTTATATTAAACCTCTTATGATCTTTTCAAATATTTATTTTTCTCTTCCGTTTCAACTAAAATGTATTAACCCATTCGCCGCGAATCACGCGTTTTTCCGCAAAGGCTTTCGAGTATGATTTTTCTTACCGTCAGTTTTTTCTTATCCTCAGTTCTATTTTTCTTCTATCAGTAGTCTATATACAGCCCTACATATATACAGTGTATAGTGAAACACTACATTGTGTATGGTGAAACTAGAATGAGACAAATTATTAAAACCATAAACTATTGATGGACGCGATTTATGAGAATATAATAATGAAAAAAAAAAAAAAACGTACAAATCCTTCAAACCCAATACATTCCTGTCCATAATATATTCCTGAAAAATGTGCAAAAAGAATTACGTCAAAAAGTGGATGAATAATGGAGAAATAAATAAAACGAAAAGAGGAGGACGGGCGTCACCGAGTGGAAAATTCCTCCACTATCAGCTGGATTTTATGTTTTTAGGGCCTCGCGCTCAGGTATCGGGCGGCGGTCAGGGTTCAGCGGCGAATGGTTAGTGATTGGTAATCAGGAATTTAACGTCATTCAGTTGAATGGCGTCTTGCCGATTGGATTAAATGAATTTGTAAGGGAAAAAATTGAAAAATAAACTACGAATATTAAGGAAAAACGGATTCCGTTTTCCATTCATTTGAAACTCGATTGAAATGTCATGGAAATCATTGCAATGTTGAAAAGCAAATCGTCTAAATATTCATTCATGAATTTTAATTTTTTTTATATCTGTGCTTTTACTGATTTAGTAAAATGCCTGCCCATTCTTGATTTCAAAATGATTCGGTTGTGTACTAGTAAACATAACAAATTGGACATTTTGTGTTCAGCTTGACAGATAGGTTGACAATATAGGAATTTGAAACGCAAATATGTTGAATATCTGATATACTGCTGTACTGCGCATTTCGTCAAGTATCTATTCACTTTTCACCTTTGCTATATTGCTTTGTAGGACTCCTTCCTTCTATGGTTTTCAACTGTCTCACATATCTCTATATCAAATAATTATAGATGCCAAAACATATTGGAAATGTTATAACGATAAGGTTATAGCGAATCGTTTTAATATATTGAATTAAATTAAATTAGTGTTTGTTAATTATCTACTCTCTTCCTTCAAAGTTAGACTTGGAAGTTTTTATTTATTTAATTTTCGTTTCTAGTCAATGCCAGTTAACCATTGAGCAGGCCAGAGAAAATCTGGTGGAATTTCCACACTGTAGATGGGTAACAATGTTGTTGAGCAGTCAACTCAGTGAATAATCCTAGTTGTATCTCTTTCAAAGGTGCTCTGGACACCCCAATGGATTCCTAGATCCTTGTCCACATCCCCCTCCATTACATTAAGTTGCTCGTCGTCAAGTTTCGCCATAATTATTTTGTACTGCTTCTTCCTTTTTGTCAGGATATGTGACGAACGGTGACAGCAGCTACGTGTGCACAACTTGTGGCCGTGTGTACAAAACGAAACCCGGCATCCACAACCATGTCAAGTACGATTGCGACAAAGATCCTCAGTTCAGATGCCCCGTGTGCCCCCACAGCACCAAGAGGAAAGGATCGCTTAAGAAACATATGGAGAACGTCCACAAGCTGATGAGTAACTCTTTTCCAATCATTCCAGAGGTCACTATGAGCCCGGTGCCCTGCCCAGCTCAACCTCCAGATGACACCTAACAACACGCCACTCACGCCATTCTGTCTGTATCGAATTCTATCCATACTCCTCGCAGTAGTCATGAACTTTTTAGCGAAAGATTTCTCGCGGAATTCTCGGGGTATCAAGATACACTCTTTCGCCAAATTTTATTGGCCTTTAACTTTTACGAAGAGTACACGTTTCTCCACCTAAGGAATACATTATTCCCAATTTTTCTTTCTGTGTATCTACTCTTCATATGGTGAATGAGTATGTATTTTACGCTGAACCTAAACTACACCAATTGCATAATCTCTTTTAATAACGAACCACTACAGCTACAAAAATGGTTCGTTTTAATTATTATGGAACTCTTTTTTTTTTAATAAGTGAACCAAACATACTATTATGTTTTATTTTGCCCGCTGTTACATCAAACCTCAACTTTTACCTGACTACGCGTATGACCTCCCGTCTTCATTTTAATGAAATTTCCATTCATTTAAATTGGCTTTTGAATTCACATTCGAAAATGTGGCCGTTAACTGATGATTATGCCAGGCAATTCTTTTTCACATATTTAATAGTGAGCTGTGAATTCAACAATAACATGACTGTGTCTGAAGAATCCTAATCAGGAGAAAACAGCGCCAGCCGGTTCATACTCGTAATACTCCTGTCAGAATAGTTGGTATATTTGGGTAATGGTTGACTTGTATTAACTTTTGAATTTTTAAATTAATCTCACTTTCTATTTGACTTAGAGTACTTGGTTTATATTTCGAACTTGGTCTGCTCTCATAGGTTCCTATACCGGCGGTACCGATTCATCTGAACTGAGTTCAAGTCAATTCACAACATTCACCTACATGTTTGTTATGATGCTATCACTGTAGGTTTTACCGAATCTAAAACGTTTCTCGGTTTCTGATTAAGGGCCTCATTTGAACGTATAAGTTACCAAAAAGGACCTTGTAAAAGATTTCGAATATATCTTATATCTTTTACCACCTTTAGTTTAATTGAAATGAATATGTAACTTTTATTGTGATATTAATAAATTACTCACTTAAGTCTTACGTGTGAATTACTTTAAATAAATAAAAAAGTATAATTATAAAGGATATTAAGAATAGTTTTGTTAAATAATTAGAGTTAAGACTGTTTCATTTCCAAAAAGCCTTGTTTCTTCACGGCTGAAATTTGCATTGTATTGATGCTAGTTGGTTTCATCTGTCATACCCAAGCAGTTACAGACAGTATCTCTCCAATCAATATAATTGATTGAGGGTACTTGGGTTTTAATTTAAGTTTCCATCACTTTGCTTTTCTCGTTTACCTTTTCTTATTATTTTGATGTTCTCTCTGTTGGTTCATAAAACAGTTAGTACATATGAAACTGCTAAGTTGGTTCAAAAAACAGTTTGTACATTTGAAACTGCTAAGTTTGAACAATTAAATTTATTCAGATTGCCAATGAATGCTCAATGGGTTCATACGATGCTTCAAAATTGGATCACTTATGTTAACAATAGTAAAGAAAGGAACACATTAATTAATCCGAATTAATCTGTACAGTTTATTTTTTGTTTGTATAGTTTCCTTATTGAGCACTAAACAATATGCCAACAACAATTAATAAGTAATTGACGCGCAAGAATGGGGAAAATAATCTTTATGTGGTTCTTGAAATAACTTTTGAAGTAACCATATTTCCTCCATCGAGCTTGGAAAGTAGTATGTCTGGATAGTGTCTAGGCGTATTCTTTACATATGGATAGACTCGATTGTGAGAATGCTGGGAACTCGCCAATACAGCACTCTTGGCAGACTGTATTGTCTTTTCTTTATCTACATACCACAAGAGGTGTTACATCCCCAAAGCTACTTCGCGGCAGTTGAGCTGCCTCCTGATACGATCGATAAGGCTTTCTGTTGGTCAACCTCTTCGTTTTGCTTCTTTTAGTAGTACATATATTCACTTCCTGCCCAGCTTTCTAATTGCCTTCCAGTTGGTTAGTTTCATGGAGAGAATTTCGACGTCATGCTCTTGATCGCTGTTTTCGGACCAATGTTACCCTTTTGGATGTTTTTCCATTTTCCGAATCTCAAATTCAGTGCCTATAGTATAGCCTTTGAAGTGCAGTTTATTTGCTAATGTAATTGAATCAGAATATTACACAAGCAATAATTATTTAACGAACTAATCGTTTGACTTTCCTCAAATTCTTGACAATCAAACTGGCACATATCGTTGCCGTGTTGAATCGTGATATTTTAATCGTAAAATGCAGTACAATTTTGTTGATTATACACTAGGTAGGTACCGAGTGTGAAGCTCCCAATTATAGTGTGATAGTCTCAATTAGTTTGTGATGAAATGATTAACTGTTATTAATCGTTGTACCAAATAATTCTGATTAGTTCAGATAATAGTAAATATTTACTTGACATCTATCCATATACAACAACAGAGAACAATGTCAAAGATAACAGAAAGGTATGATTATGATTTTCGTACTCAATTTGATATTACGTTTCACTCGTTGAAATAACAATCAACTATGCACTTATATACGAAAATCTAAATATACTTGTAGTACAGGTGTACCTTTTCGCTACTCCAATACATTCTAATCTCGTAATGTAAGTAATTCAAATAAAAGTTTTCCTAGAAGTAGGTGGTTTATAAGCGCTCCATATACTTCTCGATTCATGTTTATTACAGTAAATTACGGAATCTTCACTAATATTGTTATTTTTTAATGATAGCACTAAGATAATTGATACTTAACTGTGCAATATTCATGTTGCCGCTGATTCTAATGAGGATCCAACATTGCTAGTAGGTAAACGTATCGTGATACGAACTTGTCAATTCAACGTTATAAAGTTATATAGTCATTTATGAACATAGTTGATAATTGCATATCGTGTTTGTCTGAAATCGTGAACAGCTGTGATTTTTTGAGATGTTAGTTGGTCTTCATGTTTCGTTGAATATTCACACACGTTTTATAGAAGTTGTAAGTATATTTTATTTTGTTTAATAAATATATGGATTTTTTAAAAATATTCTCTTATGTATCGTTTCACCATTTAGGACTGTTTTCATAGATGCTGGAAACATGTAGCTTTCAATTCAATCATCCTGTTTGCATCTTTCTAAAATTGTTTCATATTTGGCTAAGACCGGATTAATTAGCTTCTTTCGTAGTCACTTGTTGATCTGTGCACTGAAACATTCTGTTGAGATCTCAGCTAGGGTACTCATTTTGATTTTTCCTGAAAACATCACTGCCTAATCGGGTTTGAACTTCGATTTTTAAAGGATTTGAATTTTCAAATCCAAAGGGCAAGAAAAATTAATCACCCGACAGTAACAAAGAACCAGTTTTGCTGTTGTGACGAAGTTGGCAGGTTTGTTAGCCCCAATATTAATTTTACATAGGTACACTAAGCACTAAAATATTGATTTTTTACATTTATTTATGCAGATAAACTTGAATAGCCATTCTAATTATATTTAGCTTCCAATGTTTTTCAGAAACCGTCCGGATGGTGCCCAACACTCAGCGCCACATCTGCCCAGGGTGCGGAAAGTCATACAAATACAAAGTTGGGATGACGAATCACCTCAAGTACGAGTGCGGTAAAGATCCACAATTCCTTTGTCCGCATTGCCCGTATAAAGCTCGTCAAAAAGGAAGTCTCAAGTCTCATCTAATTTGCAAACATCCTGAGTCAATATAATCCTAGCCTGTGAAATTATCAAGCAATCTATTATTTAACGTAGGGCGTATATTTACATTTTATCCTTGAAGTTGTTCGTTCGCTAAAATGCTAAGGTTCTTCCTAGACCGTGTTGCCATGGTATTCTTAGTTCATTTTGACGAGATACCGCCGGCTAATCGTATTTATAATCAGTTTTATAGTAGATATTTTGTTAATACATATGGATTGAAAAACTCTACCAACTCGTGATCATTCCACCCATTTCGAAGATTGGTTAAAATTTGAGTATATTGTGCTGGTAATGGTCTTTACAGTGGTGATGTATATATGATGTTATATATAGTGCGGAGTGTGAAATAAATCCTTAGTAGTAGTGTCAGCATTCAGTGGGCAGCTGATCGTATCTACCATTGACTCTGACAGGCTTGTGTGTTTGATGAGTTTCAGGGCTTAGAAGAAGTGGTAGGTGTATGCATAATAATGGTTGAACATGGTAAGGTAGAAATTGGTTGACCGTATTACTCTACTGCATATGTGACTAGATATTTCTCTGGAAGTCCTGGTTCTCCTTGCTAAGATTCAGCTTGGTTCAGCGTACTAGGTACTGCCTAATTAACCATACTCTCTTGGAGCCTGGTTGACCAAACTCGTATAGTCCGATTCATCATTGTATTGGACATTTTAATTGACTAGGTCTCGGAAAAGACCCTGACAGTTACCACTCTTTCCATTTTGAGCCTACTCAATTCTCTGCAATGGGGATTGTAGTTGGTCTTCGAACCCCCTAGTATTCAAAGCTAACATCTGTAAGAATTATTATGAACTAGTTAATAATTGAAAGAATTATTCTTTTTCAGTTCTTACGAGTGGTAGCTTTGGCGATGTTCTCAAGCCTCACGTGTGCCTCAACTGCGGAAGGTCTTACAAGAACAAGAAACACCTCCAACGACATGAGCGTGATGAGTGTAATAAAATTCCGAAACTCGTATGTGATTATTGCGGATATCGGACAGCGCGTGGTGACCACCTGAAACGGCACGTTATCCGTCACCATAAAGATATTCTTATGTAGGTCTGCTTTTAGAATACTTGTTTATAACACTAGAATGGATGGTATTTCGGTGGTTGAACCACATGAAGAGCAGAGGGGAAGTACATAGAATGCGACTCTTCAGATTACATTTACTATGGCTATTTTAGTATTGTGATTTTTTTCCCACAAAAACCATGACAATTGGTTTTCTTGTGATATTTTACCATTTTTTTACTCTGTGTTTCGGTTTGTTATGGGTATGTCACTACTAAAGATTTATGTTTGTACTATCTAGTCAACAATGGAGTTAATAACTCACGAGGAAGCAACTGGTGCCAAGTTTCACTCTACACCAAAGTCTTCCTTAGATTTAGCTGAAACTATCTAGTCCAAAATGGAGTTAATAACCCGTACACAGGCAGTTGGTGCGAAATATAACAATATATTTGGTTTATTTGTATTTCTTCATCAGGGCTCTTCAACAACAAATTTGGATATTAGTTTACTTGTTACATGGATTTGATATCTTATTATTGTTATCTATTAATTAGATCTGTGGATACCTACTTTCATAAAAGTAGTTTGCTGTGTGTGGTTATTGGATAATGAATTTTGGCCTGATGCACATCTATTAGTAGTGAGATTGATGACGGGTCTGTGTTGTGACAGCCGTTGGATAAATATTGTTCTGTTTGTGCTATGTCATTATATGAAAAGTTCTTGCATTTTACATGAAGAGAAAAAATAAATCCCACAACAAAATACTCTAGTCAAATACAGATATATAATATATGGAGTTGTTTAACCCCAAAAACAAAACATCCCAATTCTTCCAGTAGCTAGCTTGGTAAAAACTGCCAAATTTCTTTCTACCATCCTAAATAATATCAGTTTTGGTAAATGTAATTTGAAAGATACCTCTACTTTTCATGATTCCATCGCAAACATGAAAGTACTCCTAGTATTTTAGCATCCCTTGATGTAAAATAATAGTTTACCAACATTCCTTTCCATTCCCTTGCAACAAGTTGTTATGGTATCACCAATAGCTCTGATTCCAGGCCTTTTTTGACAAATATACGAGACGAAGTAATACTCCTCCTTTCCATTGGGTACCGTTCATATAAACGTTTGAACACGATTTATACATAACATTTACTACTACAAACATTTAATAACATCCTTCAAAAATAAAATTCATTATGTATCTTGAAGATCACAATTCACATGATGAATTCATTTTTAAAAATATATTGTTTAGGTAATAGTGAAGTTACAATAAATGTTTTAGGGCTACTCCTTATCATAAATGAGCAGTTGTTTTAATATTTGAGAAAACCAATATCCAAGATATGTTACAGGCTTAGCAAACTACTTTTATATGTAGGTATCCGTAGACCTAATTGATAGGTGATAATAATAAGAAATAAAATCCATGTAAAAAGTAGACTAATCCCTGATGAATTCATTTACAAATGAATTGAATACATAGGCAAATAACGAACAATACTATTCGACAGACCCTCAATACCCACTGGTACAAGTTTTAAAAATCAGCAGTCGAGAACTTAATTTTAAATTATATGGTTGTTTATGTTTACATAATGTATAAATAAAAATTGTTATAACCAAATTATCATCAAGGGTTATACGGTCGGACATGCACAAGTTTTTCAATGTTGTATTTGTATCCGTAAATTAATTTTTTCCACCCATGTGCTGAGGAACTTATTGAAAAATTTGTATAATGTTTCAAATAAAAAAAATAGTGGGAATTAAAGGAGTTGCACGAAAAATTATGTAAGCTATTGGTAAATGAATGTTTAAGAACATAATTTCCTCTCTCTTTTTGCGTTGTGTTCCAGACAAATTCCATTGTTGACTGTTCAATTTAGAAATGCGATGTTTCTAGATATGTGTAGCTATTTTATTCCGTATATTCCTAGTTCACTAATTTCTTGTGTGTTTTTGAAAATTTTCCAACATTCTTTATTTCAACCATTGGATGAATGCCGAGTTTTGGGTCCACCTATTAATGCAGGATGTTTACCCCTTTATTATTATTTGGCGTTATCCCTCAGATCTTCTTTGTATTACTATTTTCATCATTAATATTCTTGATTCTTATTCGATCAGATAGACTGAAGAAGCTTTTGAATGTAACCGGTCATATGCAACCATAATATCTTCAGGTCACTTGATGATTGTAGAAAAGAAGAAGAAATATGGTGAAATTCTATGTGTACATAGAAGGACAATTATACACAGTTCTTCACTTATTTCGTTTTAGTTCCAACGTTATTGGAAAGTCACTCCTCGTTATGGGCGGTTGTAATCTTTCTGCTGTCACTTTGTTCAAATAAGTTTTCTGTTCGTTTTTAGCAGGAATTTTAGATCCCATTGTTTTGATGAATAGCCATTTTTTCAATCCAACAAATATTTTCCTCTTGTTGTAAAACTCACTTAACGATTTTGAAAGAGTTCCGTCAATACATTGTTCACGTAATTTTTATGTATTGTTGAGGTTCCATCAATTCTTTTCCTCATTACTTAGTGATAATACAAGAAGCTTTTGACGAAATCGTACATGTATTTACTCAAACTTGAAAACCCTCTTCGATGGTAGAAGTAATTGTTACAATGAATAAAGGCGGAAGAAAAATAGCTGCCATAAATGAATAGCTATTTAATGAATAAGTTGTGATTATTGAAGATCAAGATTCGAAAGAATGACGATCGGCGATTTATTTATTGATATTTGTTGTGATATGGACGATACTGTGACATTCATGCAGAAAAGATTGTTAACGGTTCTTCAATATCGCATCGCCTTGAAAACTCTAGAAACTATCTAGTTCTGTATTTTAGAACAAAATGTTTCTTTTACGACGTATAAGAAAATTATAACACATCGTGTGAACATCTGAAGTGCACTAGGAATCGCTACCCGATGTTGCGTGCTTAGTGAAAGAAAAGGAAAAACTGTATTGTTAATTTATAATTATGATCGTATTTTTACAAACATCACTATAGCCAATGGTGGCCATCTTCGTGCTTATCATTGTTTCTACTTGATAGTTCAATTTTTGCTGAATCACAATTGATCAACATATAGAAAACATTATTTCTACCGTTCAATCTGCCTGTTTTCACCTAGATATGGGCCACACTACACTAACACAGTTCATGTTTTCAGAAATGATCCTCTCAGAAGACAAATTCGAATGCGGAACTTGTTCGAAGTCTTATAGTCACAAACGGAGTTTAACAATGCACCAGAAGTACGAATGTCAAAAACCACCTCAGTTCTCATGCCCGCACTGTCCACACCAAGCACATCGGAGTGGCAATATGAGGGCGCATATCATCCGCATACATTCTATTTCAAACGCGTCCTAGATGTCAATCTACCGCTCAATTAACGAAAATTAATTTTTTATCTCGAATAAATTGTACTTGTGTCGAGAACCTCATGGTTCATGTAGTTTGAACAAGTTTTTCTGGGTTTTACCCGATACTTCTCCCACCGATCTGAAATTTTCTCTACTCGTAAATCGGGAGATTTGAAATGTGTTTCTCTTTCTTCGTAAGAGTTGAAAAAAATACAATTACTTGAGTTTAGATAGCTTGTATTAAAAACGTGGCGTATAACATCAAGTGTGAATTAGGCGATTCCAAATAACCCCCCATCGAAGGTGGAGGAGCACACCATTAAATAAAAAGGAAAACTAAATGAAATGAAAGTGGGGAGGACGCCCAGGTTCATCCAACACCAACCATGGGATTTTGGGAAGTTGAGAGCTGCCCGTACAAAATTACCATCAGTTGAGATAAGAGCTCCGGAGGACGCGGGTGGTGATACCACGATGCACTCCTGCTGAGATACCCAGCTCAAGTAATTCCATGGTACTTTTTACATTCCGCTCCAAGACATGGTTGTGGCTAAGACCTCTATGGTATTAAGAGCCATCCTTCTCATTCAGATATCGGACAAACAGACACACATACACATATACCGTGAATATAACAAAATAAAAAATCAATCTTTAACGATAGTTTGCTAACATTTGCAGACAGATTTGGTCCTGCCACGTTGCTATTCGTGATATATTGGTTTATGAATTCATTAGCATTCGTCTTATGATCATTTCCAAATCACCCTATAAGTTGAGTACCTGTTGTACAGGGTGTTACATTTCGTGACGGTCACAGGCCAGGAGAGGATTCTACGGGAAATTTCTGATCGAAAATGCCTCTTAGCAATTTTCGTTTACACCCTTAGAAATTAGGTTTTTTTTTCAATTTTAAGATTTTTCTCGTTTTTTCGACGTTAGCGCATTAATACGTCCATATCTCCCACATTTTGCGTGAGATTTCAAATCTGATTCCACTGTTCTAAAGAGCGTTAAATTCCTATCGCCCTAACGGGGAACCAATTTTTTTTAGCCTTCGAAACGGGTGAAAAATTAGCTTGAAAAGGACACATTGTCAAAACGTGGAGATCTCGACTTTCTTCTAACGCTTATGAGTCCCTGTAATGAGGCATGTGAATTTTAGCCTGTAGTGAGTATATAAATGATGAAGGCGCTAAAATCATCTGAAAATCTAAATATCAGCATATCGACATTTGATTCAAACATCTTTTCAACAATAATTAAGCTGAAGTTGTTTCATTATAGTTGCAAGGCAGTCATACTGGGGTTGTAGCGATTTCTTGTAGTTGCTGGATTAATGCACTAAAATGAATTTGTGGAATCGATTGGTTGTTGAACTAAAAATCGACTTGTTTCTTATTGGATCGTAGAAGACACCCTAATTTGTGCAGCTTTAGATCAATGAAATATGTAGAAGTGTATTCTAATCAACCCTACTAACTTTTCTAGGTTTAACTGAGGGACCGTATGTTTGTCCTTCTTGCAAAAAGATTTATAGTTACTTGAGCACCCTGAAGACTCACCAGAAGTACGAGTGTGGGAAAGAGCCACAATTCTCCTGCCCCGTCTGCCCCTACAAAGCTCATCGTAAAGGAAATCTCAAGTCCCATCTCATCTGTAAACATCGGAGCACGTCGGATGGTGTTAACCCGAATATTGTACCTACTTCTATTTAGGATGTTTAGGAATTTTAACATTCAACTATTCATTGTATACAACGTGTACTACTTGATCTCAACTATTCGCCTATCGCCTAATTCAATGCAAGTGAGGGTCAAAATGCTATCATGTGCTCTCAAACTGGTCGCTTACTTTCCCTACACTTCAAAGGCTTAGAAAGAAATTGAATGAATGTTGTTGGTAAGAGATAAGTTCGCTTTGATTTCACGCCCTGTCGACATGCAATCAGAAAACTGTATTGCAAGTTTGTCATTCTGTCTTAAATTGATGAATATCCATTCCATCTACCAGGAACAGCATTTCCAATTTAATCCATACCCTCAACTGTCATCACTTTATTAAATGAAATAATGTGGAAGATTGTGGTTGTGGTATTGTTTGACGCAGCAATTTTGATGAATTTATAACGGAAAAACACTAAGTGCCGTTAATGGAATATATTCGACATTTTAGAAATAGTGTAAAAATTTGCATAGCAGTTTTGTTGAACAGGCTGTTCTTGATTGCTTTCAGAAATAAAAAATAATTCATCGAATGAACGTTTTGTTTTAAAACCACTGTAGGTCGCCACTCCAATCAAATCAGCCTTAAGGTGTACCTCGGCTTGTACTTTCTCACGGTCGTACTTATTTCGTACTATATTTCCTTGTGTTTAATACTTTTAGTCTTTCACTGAAACAAATAGATCCCAAAAGATATAGAGGTATACATAATTTACTGTTCAGTTTTCAGTTTTATTTAGGTAAATTTGCCACGTTTATTATCCTACTGGTATTAAAATCCTGTAGCCACAGTGTTTCATAATTTTCAAGTTTTTGGGAATTTATATTATGTTGAATTGAAATTTTGAGTAAAACCTATTAAATACTAAATTTTAGTCATTTTTAAGCGTTTTCTAGGGAGACACCATCAGGCTTCCTCGTAGAGTTTTTAAGGGTAACATTATGAAGTTAGCCTGATCGTAATTTTCAATGGATCAAGAATAGTGTATCCGCTTATGCAGGAGTTAAGCATGCTAGCTTTGATTGTGCAACTTATTGCACATAGAGTAAGAACTTTGGTTTTTAGACTTGGGGATTTCATGATTCTCGGCTGAAGGATGAGTGATTATTTCATATTTGTTATTCATATTTCCAGAGTCCGGTGGAAGATTTGTATGTTCGGGATGTCAAAGGTCCTACAAACATCTTCGGAATTTGTCTACACACCGAAAATTTGAGTGTGGTAAAGAACCGCGGTTTGCTTGTCCTTACTGCGATTACAGGACTCACCAAAAGAGTGTTTTGAAGACTCACTTGTTCAATAAGCACCGTCAAATGTTCACTTAATGTTCACAACTTAACTCGAAGCAAAATATGAATATTGCTGCGAACTAAATGATACAATATTGGTAGTTATTTTTATAATCCAGACTACTAGTAAGACGCGTACGCGGTTATCTAATGTTACTGTTCACCATTGTTGATTTAGAAACCGAAATAACAGCATGAATTCACAACTCTTTGTAATTTATAAAATTCAAGTAACATCTTTAATAAATCAGATTTTTTTTGCGGATCCTGCCAACATTGGGTTTCATTTCAGATCATAAAAAGTGTGTCCAATAAAACACTTGTTGAATCGCTTTGCTCACTACTTAACTCTCTGCTTTCGTTATTGTTTTAAAAAAAGTTAGCTATATGTCCACACTTCGGTGCGTTAACATTGTATTGGTATAACAGGTATAACCAAAGTCAAACAATTTATAAATGGCCCAAAAATATCATTATATAATTCAAATATACATGTATTAATTTAAAATGAAGATATCGGCCTGACGATAACAGTTATCGTCCGATAGTTACTATCGATTTATGGTTATTTATGGCTTGATTTTTTTTATTCCCCAAAAATCCTTTTTGTTAATTTAATTAACAAAATTATCAATTCCCCATTGTTTGTTTGATAGGGGCTTGAGAAATGTGAGGTAATTCAATTTAAAACATTTATTCATTTTTCAACAAAATGTTCAAACTTCTTATCACTTTTTATTAACATTTCCTCACAATTTTTTTAAATTGTCGACATCCTATTTCGGTGTTGCTCGATGTAGTAGCCATTTCAGTCAAAGGTGTTACGATTTGTCCTTATCGTTAAATACTATTCCTTTGATATTTGCCAACATTTTCTTCTCTTATTTCATGAATTTTTATCATTATTCTCATCCATAGATATTCGCATTTTGTTATTCATAATACGCTCAAAATTTAATTGGCCGTAAGGAGTTAGTAGGAAACAAGATTAAGTGAGAATTCCTCCAACGAAATTATTATTTGGAAAAATAGCACCTGATTTTCCGGTGGTAGGCAGTATTACAATTAAAGACAACGAACCAAACCCTAGTAGTGGTTTCTCAACAGAACGCTTTTCCTTATGCTTGATGCCTAGAGGTAAGAATTCCGACTTCGGGTGGCTATAACAAAAATCAGGGGAAAATTTTAGGAATTATTCCTTCAGAATTTTCCTCTGTAGTGATATAGTGTAGTCCTCTTTGGAGATGTACAAAGGGCGGCATTGAAACGGATTGATTTTTTCGTGTACCGCAGTTCGATTCTACGAAAAAAGGTACATATCAACTGATGATAAATAATTTTTTGCAGCAAGTTGGTACTTGAAAGTGAACAGAAAAACCTCTTTGTTCTCGAAGTGGGCAATACGAAATTTACGACGGACAGATCAATAGAATACCGTTTATCAACGCTAAACCAGGTCGATATAACAAAGATAAAACGCGAACTCCCATGTCAACTAGCTTTTTAGAATTTTCATTAAATGAGAGAGTGAGAAAGGGACGATCAATGGGAAAAAACTATATAACACATTGCAACGCTCCATCAATCCATTCGGATAATCATATCGTCAGAGCATATTGTCTCGGATGAGGGCTACACGGTGGGTTCTGCTGATGTAGCCTTCTTCTGTATCATCTCAACCGTCGTCCCTTGGCCGCTCTTCCGTTGTTTCTAACATGTACCTCTCCGTAAGCACAAGTTTCTTCATACATCATTTATGGCCAATAAAGCCTTATTTAGTAAATTCCAAATTATCCCAGCCCTTATCAGTATCCTGCCAAATATAATTATGATTTCTCATATTTTAAAGGAAGGGTGCAATTGTTCAAATGCCCTACTTGCCAGAGGGGTTACAAATACCGCCGTAATCTACAGGCCCACCAAAAGCTGGAATGTGGGATAGAGAGGCAGTTTGCCTGTCCACACTGCCCACATAAGGCTGCTCATAAAGGACACTTGAAGAAACACGTCATCCTTAAACACGGGACAAATTTCTCGTTTCCTATAATGTAAGTAACTTTTCTTCATTTCTTCAATCCATCAATTTCTTTCTATTCTTTGTTATCACTATTCTTCTGTGATGGTTTTGTATGAAATGTATGCTTTACACGGGACGCCATTTGAGACGACCGCTGTGGCCATGCAGATCCAAGTTCCTTCCTTAACGGTTCTAAATGCTCGCTTTCCAGCTTTCCGCTTTTTACAATTCAAGAATCCAAAGTCATTGAAAATGTTAATGTATGTTGTGTATCATTGTTTCTGGTGGTTGTCCGTACAATGTATAAATTCGTGTTTATATTGAGTTATTGGAAGAAAAATGTAGGGTAGGCAGCCAATTGATTCTTCATCTAACAATGATGTTTACAAGAAGCACCATAACATGCTCTCTACTAAACTGTGTGTACAAAGCCTGGGTCTGTTTAAAGTTTATTGACCATGCCTTCTCAACTAATTCAGATTCATTCTTTTCTTCAGGTGATTAACCGTTCGTATGCAGGGTCTGTGGAAGGAGCTATAACTACCGCAAGAATTTGCTACCTCACCAAAAGAATAAGTGGCGGAAAGAGAAACAGTTCGCCCATCTTTACTACCCAGATAGCGCCGCAGGAAAAACAAAGCTGAAAAAACACGTACTATTCAAAGACGATACGTGTCTGGTGTTCGTTAAAAAAATGAGCAAAGTCAACCAGTCAAGAAATACATTGTCATCTTGTTCTCGTGGCTAATTTGACTTCCAGACAATTATTTTGAAGGAACAATGAGCAATGAACAATTTCTACCACTTTACCTGGTTTTTTCCTGATTCTTTTTTTGTTCGTGATGGGAAACGTGGAATGATCAAGAATTTACTTGTATCCTAAATTTACCTTTTGCATACTTGTGATCTTCTTCTTCTTCAGTCATCAACTTTAATGTTGACGTCTACTTCGATTTGCCAACCCAACAATCACTGTTGTCTTTTTCCATATGTGATAAAAAGGACCATGTAAGTCAACAGTTGTGGCATTCGCGCTCGAACACTCGTTCGAAACTCTTCTCAATTGATTCATTGATGAAACAGTACAGAAAATCATAGAAGGTAATATGAAGATAGGTTGTTCACTGTTGAAAACATTGGCAGATTATCAGAAGATGGATCTTCTGATCGCAACGATGGTGCAGCGTTTCTCATTAGCGTCTTGAAGCTTTCTTGTTATTGCCCTAACCTTCTCAACGATCATAAACTTCGTACATCTAGCCTACTGCTGTGGTGATTAAATTTAATGAAATATCAACAGCACAACCAACATGGAACCGGTGTAACGCTCATTAATCTTGGCCATAAGGTTTTGGAGAAGGAAAACCTAGTAAAAAGTCCGAAGGGCAGGATGTATGTACTGCGAAGATAAATATCTGGTAGTTCGTTATTCAGTGAATTGTGGGTGGGTACTACCTCCGTGGATTTTATGGATTAAAAAATTTTAAAAAAAGTACCACTTTCTCATCTTTTTTATTCCGTTGTAAAAATACTGTCCTTCGACCTCATTCTATCTATCTTCTGCTACACTTATGTTGACAGCTTTTTCTTCACTTGAAGGCAAGAATAGTAGTGGAGTCTCTAGGGTGTTCTTGTCATCCATCACGTTCATTGATCACGAACTTATTGTTTTACATTTCAAAGACCAAATACGCTTGCTACTCTTCTAATGAAATATGTTTAATTACCTTTTTATGGATATTACGACGTTTGGGAAATAATCCCTATCTAATTATCCAAGGAAAACCATCTGTTTACAAACACTTGAAATAGGGTGCGTCGTCTCTTACAGTTCATGCCTAAGTCAGTTGTTACCTTACTTGAATTGTAAATAACACTACTTTTGTTGAATTGAACTGTCTTACGTTAAAAGCATTTCAAATTCAATGAACATTTTTACTTGATAGATAGCACCATGAAAGTATCAACATTGAAGTTTTGACTCAAAATAATACGGTAGTAATTTGACGTATGTTTTAATGAATTTATATAATACTTCTGAATTCAGTCGACTTTGGTTACCATATACTACAGGCCCTATATAACTAATGACTGATCTCAACCTTTATTTAAACGCCTGAGGTATCTACCCAATTTTCTCCAGTCAAGATTACTATCTTATTTTTCCATGGTTCTCTCTTTCATGGCGTTCTTCGAGCTAACTAACAAAATATGAGAATGATTTTCGGACCCTAATTTGTACCACACATTGCTACTGTTTGATTATGGTACATCACTCAGATCCTATTTGATTTGATGATTGTCTGACAGTGCTGATGGGCATTTCGTATGAGGGCAATTGTAGTTTGTTTTACTCCAACCGTTTGTACTTATGGTAATCGATAAACATCCTGTGAGTTGTTGATGATCATGAAATTGTCTTTATCGGTTGTTATACTCATCAAATAAATAAATGAATCCCATTAGCGGAGTAAAGAGAAAAGACTGAATAACTTAAATAGCTCAAGCTTTGTACGAATAAAATACAAAATACATCACGAAACACGGTCTCCACTCACAAATATCATGGAACACAATTTTCGTTGATACCGTGAAATTTGTTGTTGATATTCTTATAAATTTAACGTTATCATTTTTAGTTTTTTCCTACATCTCTCCACTGATAAGCAGCTGTTTATATCGTCTGTTCAGAATTGGGTTGAAATATCGTAGTTTTTTCTTCCTTATCTAAAGAGGTTTCTTCTTGTTTATGAGTTACGAATGTTTTACTGTTCCGCATAGGTATGATCTTAGATGAAGAAGGAAAATACGTTTGCCCTACTTGCAATCGAAAGTATAAACGTCTCAAACACTACCTGGCCCATCGCAGGCACGAATGCGGGAAAGAGCGTCAAATCGTCTGCCCCATCTGCTCCTACAGGTCGTACCACAAGAGTACGATGAAGAGACACTTGGTCTTGAAACACAAACACTTTTACATCAACTCTCGATTTTCTAACTCGCCTTGAATGTGTTTACAATGGAGATAGGTATTTCGGTTCGGTATTTTATTCATTGTTCAAAAATGATATAAGTATTGCTCCTATATTTGATGGATACTTTATTGTACCTATTTGGTGAGGCGAACTGCCAATAAGTATTTTTTTCTTCAACAAGCAGTAATAGTTAACAAGCATAATAGTAAACTACACGTATTTTCACAGTTGTTATTGTCGACCAAATCGTAGTGCAAGGAGAATGTTATATGTCGTAACTTATTGACATTAAATGTCAATGCCAAATTTTTACAATGACTGTAGATTTTACCTATAGACATTGAAACCACTGAATATAAACATTTTACAAAGCTTTGAAAAAGTGTTGTCACTTGCTCCATTTTTGTTTTACGAAATTCCTACCGCTTGGCCCTCAGATATAGTTTAATTCGTTGCAACTAGAACAGAAAGCTCTTTCCTCAATTTGTCAGAGGCGGCAACAAGACATTGTCCTTCCTTGTTATGATAACTTAAAAATAAAGAACCTTCGCTGTTGACGATTACACTTGACACTCCGAATGACATCGCTCCCGAAATTAATAAGTAATCGAAATTGTAGGAGTCTAAATTTGATTTACGCATACTGAAATATCACGGGTTATTATCATCAATAAAAACCATTGTCTTTACGATTCTCACTTGAAAGAGATGATTTTTCGTACGAAGTTAAAAAAAAAGTTTAAAAGTTTAAACTCATTTCGACACTCATTATTTTGTTGTTTTCAATTCAATTTTTACTAGGTCTGCATCGAAAATTTGGTTGTTCCGGTTGTGACCGAAGATACAAAAACATCAGAAGCTTGAGGTTCCACGAGAGAATGGAGTGTGGGAAAGAGCGTCATTTCGCCTGTCACCTGTGTGACTACAGAGCTCATCAAAGGAGCAACCTCAAAAGACACATCACCAAACAACACATACGGAAATTCATGTAGAATGGTTCCTTTAAGTTGATTATTTTCAATAATGAAGCTTTGTAATCGACCAAGAAAAATTAAAACAGTAACCTTCTTAAAATCTGTTGGTTTACATTTCAAGGTCCATGGAAAAAAAAAAAATTAGTATGACATCCGAAGCTTTTTTTCCAAACTACTGGACCTAAGGTAATAAAACTTATACTTAATAAATCTAAACGCTGGAATATTAAAAAATCAGAGTTCGGAAACTTTCATAATAAGAATAATGTTTTTATGTTCGTCAATGATAGATATCCCTTGAATGAATGGTACCAGCTTACTCGGACCGCATTACGCTCATCCGTTCCCTCACTTGTAGAGAACTTTGACGAAAAGAAGTGATGGCAACTTGAATGTGAATCATGTACCTTGGAGGTTTCAATAATTTAATTTTAACTTACGAGTATTTAAAAATGAATTCATAAGGGTTTAGAACCCTATTTGAATTTTAGGAATTCTACGAGAAGAGTATTAGACGAGTGGAATAAACTCTGCAATTGTAGACGAATATGTACAAGTTAATCCTTTACATTATTGTTTTTAACGATAAATCAAATACAATGAGTCCTGCAATCGTATCGCTATCTTAATATTTTTGTTGTTATTGAGACAACCTTCGAAACGTTTAGTCGGTAACTAATTGTACATGTCTTCTCGAATATATTTTAATAGAATTTGGGAATACTAGCCATAGTAAATTAACTAGCAAGAAGTGAGAAGTTAAGAAACTTGTGGATGTATGTAGACATTTTTAACGTAGAAACTATCATCTTAACCGGAAAACATTTAAGATTCAAAGTTGAAGAAACGGCTTGTGTTCTTATACTCCACTTATTATTTCTGTTGTTCCTCTCACCTTTTGACTAGGTTTCTGTCGAAAATTCGGTTGCTCCAGTTGTCAAAGAAGCTACAAAAACAGCAGGAGCTTGAGGTTCCACCAAAGATTGGAGTGCGGGAAAGAGCCTATGTTCGCTTGTCACCTTTGCGTTTATAGAGCTCACCAAAAATCCAACTTGAAATCCCATCTTATAAAGAGACACCAGGAACACCTGAATCCGATTTACTGAGTAAGTTCATAAGTCGAAAATAAGCGTTAACGCGGAAGGTACTTTTGAGGGAAAAGCAACCGTCTGTATAGACGCGGTGTTTTATTTGTTGGTATTCTATCGCTCAGACATGACAGGGAAGAATCCGTTAAAAAAATGATGTTATCATTACGATTTTACTTTTATATCTGTACGAATAAGTAGGCTCTTCTTGTTACATTTATGTTTGAACACGAGTGATGATTTGGATTTGAACTGATGTAAATTTCAACTGTAGTTTGTAGTTTTGCACTAGATCCACTTGAATCTTGTTTTATTGTAAAAATACGCTAAACCTTGTTTTCTATACATTCTACTTCTAGGGGGCTGATACTAAGAAATAACTGTACGTTATTATTATTTATTAAACATGGAAAACTGATCCGGTAATACAATACTGAAAACATTGGAAAGTTTCAAGTTTCTAGCTCGTCCAAAAATGTCTGTTTTGTGAATCTAAAACTATTCAAGTATCTGCCTACCATTTGTCACATCATCCCGTTGCATAATTTTTGCTTACGGGTTTGGTTTAAAACGTGTTCATATTGTTGCTGATAAATGCTTCCATTTTTTTTTTCTTCATCTCAAGGTAATAATTCGACATTTGTTTGCCCATCCTGCCAAAGAAGTTATAAATATCACAGGAATTTGATGGCCCACCAAAAGCTGGAGTGCGGGAAAGAGCCCCAGTTCGCTTGCCCCTGTTGCAAGTACAGAGCCCACCAAAAGAGCCATCTAAAGGTTCACATGTTCAATAAACACAAAGAATATCTGTCATTGGTACCTAAATGAGCGGGTAAGTATATTTTTTTTCATTCTCCATAGACCATTGTCCATTTCTTTCCTGAAATACTCAAGTCCATTTTATTCGTACTTTTTGTTATCATTTTATGGGGTAGGTTCCCTATCGTATAACTTCATTTTGATTCATTTACTTGCCTACCAACATGAAAACAATTTTCGTTTTACTTGCAGGTCACAAATTCGGACGCCCTTCGTGTTTGAGGAGTCATCAAGTACCTGTGGAGCTTCAAGCTTTAAAGTCATCTAACTTTTGAGTAGCCGTTTTGTTAATGGATATAACGAAATATTTCCGTATTTTTTTCTTTTTCGTTTCAAGTATTGTTGTTCAACTGCATGTAAAAGGTTGTAATGACTTGATAATTACATGTTGAATTTCTCATGGGTAAACACACCATCGCTGTTGTGAAGGTATAAGCATTTGTATTATATCTTTAGCCAATGAGACCTTTCGACCACACTCTAGTTCCTCCATTTCTACACGAACTCTCTATGCTGAAAATTATTATCGGAAAACTTAAAAATGAAAGAAGAAAAGTTGGGAAAGAAATGAAAAGCACTAAAGACCGTTTATTCTAATAATATTTTGAGAAATATTTCCGTATTGAAAACTTCGAGAATTACATCAATTCTTGTTACTAAGGGCCATCAAGGAAAGTGAAGTTGAGATAACATGAAGTTCGAGTTCAGATCTTGTTGTTGGAAAATATATCTTACTGTAAACTTTTAATGTATTGTGTCAATGCCCTATGATTATATGCCTCTACACAAATTGGCTACGCGGAGCAACATTTTGAACACCAAAATCATCCAAATGTATTTTTTTAATTGTAATAGTATTTTGAATACAGGTACACCCTTACCAATCCCCACACTTTTCAACTTTTCCGAACCATTGTCATTCCAGTCGGCTACTGTCCATAGGATTGAAATAAAAACTTCCCCTAAAAAACTTATTAACTTAAATTTCATGTAAACGTGCCAAAAACTGATAAAAATTGGAAATATTTGGCTGAAGAGCAGAATAGCACACTTTTGGTTTATTATTCAATAAAATAAACCATCGGACAATGTTCATTGTCCGCCGTACGCCGATTTCTCCCAAACGGCTGAAGCAAAAAAGAAATTTTCAGGAAAAATCCATGTTGGTCCGGCGACGCCCCAATTCTTGAGCCAGCTCTCACCACTTAATTTAAAGTGCCCTTTAAGGGTTGTCAAAGTTTTGTAAAATCCCTAAAAACCTCAAAAAAATTCAAGGCGGCCTAAATTTGAACTTTTTTTGAAGTACTTTCCTTGAGAAATCGAATGAGCCCTTCCCCAGGTCCGTAGCTCAAACCATTCCCGATGTATGACCCGATTTATGGTGGCAACATTTGCGTTGTTTTGGTTTATTATTGTTTTTGTTTTGATTTCAGTAACCTAGTGATACTGCAGTGAACTCCTAAAAGGGTTTATAGCCGATGCACGGGTTGAAGTATTCTGATAACCATAAAAAACGCTGCAAATTCTTTCACTGGAGTTTATTATTCAATTGGCTTGCGTTCATGATTTGAATTTATACTAAGCTTTGGAGTGTGCGTGTTTCACAGGTGATAGAGCGATTATTGAATTTCAGGAGGCACATGTACACGAACATGATCAACTGATCAATCCAAATAGGTATTTTGGTTGAGAACAGATTTACGTGCTCTAGGTATGCATATCTCCTGAAATTCAATATTCGCGCTATCACCTGTGAAACACGCACACTCCGAAGCTTAGTACAGATTCAAATCATGAACGCAAGCCAATTGAGTAATAAACCCCAGTGAAAGAATTTGCAGCGTTTTTGCCAACCTAGAACGACAGATCATGCTGCATGATTGTAACTTTGATTCTATTTTTGTGAAAATTTGATTCTATTTTTGTGAAAATTTGATTCTATTTTTGTGAAAATTACGAAAAAATTGCTGTAAAAACAGAAGCTTGCTCCTTTACTCAAACCTCGTTTCTCCTGTCAACTTTTGATTCCATTCTGTGTATTTTTATTTATTTTTTATAATTTTTTTTAAATTCATCAGGTTGCACAAGATTAAAAAATCGTTCCGCCCTTTATGTGGAAGATTCGTGCTCAATAATATAGGTATTGATTGAATTAGTTAACTCTTTGAATGATCTTGATTCAAATATCCATGTTTCTGTTCTTTCCTCGTACTGAATCACACACGCCTGCAGAGAATCGTCACTAACTTTTCTTCTACAACCAACAAGATATCCCAATTTGATGAAAGTATTATATCTGCACTAATATTATAAAGAGATATAGTTCGTGAGGTTGTAGCCCCCCCCCCCCCCCCCCCCAACCGATTTGGAAATTCTTTTTATCAATAAAAAGCTACATTATTTGTGAGTGTCATAGGCTGGGTTTGGACGCCCGGTGTCGTCGGAGAGGGGGAACAAGTGTAAATGTTAACCGCCTAACGAAGTGGGCTTGGGACATCTATTAGTACATAAGCGTAAAATTACATACGATCTTATATTTGTTTCCTTTGCCAATAAAATTAGTTTTACCTCAGTTCGAGGTTAATATCGATCTATTGCTGGAAAACCGATAAGCAAATGAGAATGAAGGAAGAACAAACGGAGAAGGCAGGTGATACACAGTGTATACTCCATTTAACGAATTTGAGATGAGATGTAAAACTAGATAAAGTGCTTCGAGTTAATTCTACTTTATTGACGTCGTTTGATAGGTGCAGTCGAACTTTTGATTAGATCAGCATAAAATGACTGGGATTCCGTGGGGAGTTCGTGAGATTGGGTGCTTGGGAAATCTAAGACATTCAATAGGTCGAATTCCTCTTGGATTGTTCTTGCACTTCCCGCCACTGAGAGATCTTGTATTTGGATTCCACAAAATATGCTGTATGATCTTCCGAAAACCTGAAAATGGGATTCGCTACAACAAGGTGTGGCACCAACCGTATCAAATGGTTGGAACCTTATGAGTTCTCCAACGCGAGAGTATTGCTATCATAGGCGGTAAACCATAAGTTCCCTGCATTCTCTCCCAAGGTTCATATTGATGTGAGGAATTCAATTCTAGATTATCCATTATAATCAGTCTTCAAATATTTTTAAATATATCTGACTGATTTAAATTGAGATGGTAGTTGAAAAAGATCGTTTACTATTTCATTTTTTGCTATTGTCTTCTAGCGTTGAGTTTGACAAAAACACTCCAAAAGTTGTTCTTTAATATCACTTTACTGCAGATACCTGTGTTTCACGAATTTGCGAGAGTCCAGGGGATCTATTCTAAAGGAAAGCTTACGTTTGGTCAACATTTCTAGTAGAAGTGTCCACAGAAGGATTTGCTAGAAATCGGATATGCAATAAACCTTGGTGACTCATAAAAAAATACATTCAGAGGTTGTCAAATCTGCTGGTCTCAAAAAATGGAACTAAAATGCTGAAATGTTCATCTATTTCTCCAGAGTTAGATAACGATAACATACCCCCTAGTTATCGTATTACTTCCCCTAATAGAAATTAACTCAATCTTTTTATATTTTTTCCTAGATGTTGATGAGAAATTCGTTTGTTCCACTTGCAGTCGTAAGTATAAACACCATTGTCATTTACTCGCCCACCAAAAGTGGGAGTGTGGAAAAGATCCGAAGTTTGTCTGCCCACAGTGTCCCTACAAAGCTCATCAACGAAGTACCATGAAAAGACACATGATAAATAAGCACACAACGTTATTTACAGCGCCTAATAAATTTACAGCAAGGAATTTTGTCATGTGACCTTGTAGCCTGTTCAATTTCAAGTAAATGTGATTTTCGTACAGAGTGTTACTAATTGTTATATTTGCCTCAAGTACTTTTCACGTGAAGGAAAGGTATTTCGTACATTAGAATGTACTGGTTTATGGTTCCGTTGTGGCATCACACGCATTTGGTACTTTCGTAGTCTCAAATGTATGTATATTCTACTGAAGAACTCTGAATATTTAATATTAGTCTACATAGACCTGAGATGGACTTTTGGTGAGGTATCAAATACTGTCACTTTCGCGTATAGCGTTGTTGAGTTATTTCATTTATTTATTTTCTATATATATTTATCTGTTTAATTGGTTGAGCTTATTTCATTGAGTGTCCAGTTCTTTTGTCACCTAGTAGCGTCAACTCATCTCGTATCTTATTGACCGTGTCATGTGGTTTGACTTCATGCAACATTCATTAACCTGGACAACTTGGTTCAATTGACACCGGATCTGGGAATTTAATTAAATTTATTTGTTTTTCTAGATGGTGATGGAAACTTCGTTTGTACCGCGTGCTGTCGTAAATATAAACATCGGCAAAATTTGCGCGCTCACCAAAGGCTAGAATGTGGAAAAGAGCCCAAGTTCGTCTGCCCTCATTGTCCCTATAAAGCTCATCAGCGAAGTACTTTGAAAGCACACATGATTAATAAACACATAGCCTTCATACCACATACGTTTTCATAAAAATCAATAAAGACGTTCAATATCAAATAAATATGATAGTAATTGATACTCCGAATCACTTTATGGATGTCTACTGAATATCCATTCCATGTTGGGGGGTTCCAACGAGCAGCTACGGTCGATCGAATTGAGCCGAATCTTCACCGAAGTTTGAATTTACATCTGCGCATGTGTGAGCTGATCTTCCGATAGGCCGTAAAACTCTACTGACCTTAGTTTCATACATATGGTACTGTCCTGTCAACAGTGCCGTTAAATTCATTGTGGAAAAATGCAATGCAAATTAAATAACATCCCCAATAGACGACTAAGCTGCTCGACCGATTTTGACGGAAACAGTTGTAAAATGATAAGCGAGTTACGGCGAACATGGGCTAGGTCAGCACTCCCAAAACATTCTTCTACTTCATAAACAGTTTTCAATTACTTGAAAAATGAAAAAAAAAATTACAGTGATGAATAAGTAAATTAATAAATTAATGTTAAGCGAGTTTGCATAACTTATTTTCGAAAATGAGTGGTGTTTTTAGTTTTTTAAAACAAGAAGCACAGGATAATGTGTTCATCCGTCTTAAATACACTCAAGGTGCTGACGTCTCAGTAATGAAACATGCTAGTCATCAGTATTTGGCTGTTTGTGTTCTGAGGTTAGGTGGTACCCAAGTGCCCAGTTGCATTGGCTTTTATAAGATAACTACTTGGATTCCTAAACTAAATGCTATTATTGTGATGTTATGTGTTGGTAAGTGTTGCATACATTGCAGCCCTATGTCCGGTTTTTACATGAATACATTTATAAACATGATATAAAAACTCTTGAATATCTAGGTGGTTGAATATCTGGGTGGTTTCTAAACTAGGTGGAACCCTAATCGAATAAAAAAAGCACGAAAATTGGCTAGAAATTTTGATAGTTAAGAAGATTTTTTGACATCCCCCCTCCACTCCCCCTCTCAATGGACAAATCAAAATGTCCAAGGTTCGTTGAACAGCTAGACTAGAATTAGGGTCGAACAAGAAAAAAAGTTTTTAAATCAATAAAATCAGATGAAAATATTGAAGAAATAACGTTTCTTTTTCATTCATTTCCTTTGATAATGAAAATTGAATGAGCTGAAATATTTTTAAATACTAAATCAAACTATTAATTAAACAAAAAAAAAACGATATGATTCGGTCTACAATCTTCGGTCAGCAGCGGTTGAATGGATTGGCTATTAAACCTTTCATCCTCCATCATATCAGCAAAACCAAAATTTCCAAGTTTTGTTGCACAAACTGGGATCGAACTAAACAAGACTGATGAAAATCGGCAGAGTTGTAACATCGGCAGAGAATTGTAACTTAAGTTGCGTCAACAAAATTTGTCGGGGAAAACACGTTTTTTCGTCATTTCACCCTTCTAATTCATCTCTTCCGCATGAAATTCGAAATTAACTGGGGTTTGTTGCACAACTAGAGGAAAAATGGGATCGAATCGAAAAATTTTCAAGAATTGCAGCGTTGACAAAATTTGACACATGCATACTGACACACGCACACACACAGACATACCAAATGTGGCGATTCCCTCTATGAAAGTTTTCTATGATTGGTGGTTCATTGGAGATTGTCACCTGGTTGTGCGTGTTGGACGTGCGTCACCATGTGGACCATGGCTGGATGGATACAGAAAGTTCAAGAAAGCTGATGACTCGCTTTTGATTTGTCGTTGAGATAGAAATAACGGCTTTCACCAAACTTTATTTTCTTCATTGAATTGCTGTTTTGATTGAGTTCACCTATTACATTCTACCTTCATGTCTTCTACAATCCTCAATAATATCTTCATCACCTCCTCTTATCTTCGGATCATCATCCTTCATCGCTTCATGGGCAACATCACCCATCACCAACATCCGCATCACCTTTCAAAGTACAGTTCGCATATTTTGTCATTTTGCGTAATAAAATAAATCCACGTCCGTTCAACCAGTGATTGTACTCTGTCGTTTACAATCATATATTTATTTAAGATTTACATAGGACGTTTCTAAACCGTATTAGGTTGTAACTGTCACAACATATCGTTTTTCACGGATACGCTCTTAGAATGGTCTGAAACGGATTTGTATGGAGTTATTTTTTTCCCCATGTTTGGGTCCTCCCCCCGGGTCAATTCCAATTCCGCCCTTTATTGACGAAGCCTTGCTTCGGAGGGACCCCTGAAAACCAGGTGATTAGGAGGAGTGGTTAAGATTGAATAATGTGAAACAGGCAGTCCATTTTCAAATATCCACTGATTCATTATCGTTCTTAAGCAGGCAAATTTTTCATTGACGACATGTTTGTTATCTTTGCGATTTTGTCCAATCAAAATTGATTTATTTCTCTTTACGCTTTTCTAGATGACGGCAGAAAATTCGTTTGTTCTACTTGCAGCCGAAAATATAAACACCGCTGCCACGTACGCGCCCACCAAAAGTGGGAATGTGGGAAAGATCCAACGTTTGTCTGCACCCATTGTCCGTACAAAGCCCATCAACGAAGTGCTTTGAAAACACACATGATCAACAAACACATAGACTTCATGAAGTAGTTGAATTGGGTTTGGAATTCCTCCTTCTAAACAAGACATATATTTCAGATCAAACAATTGGAATCTAACTTGAATGAAATTGTTTACGTTCAAGAATTCAGTTGCATTACGATTCAATTATTTTGTTCAGTTTAAAATTCCAAGTTTATGTTTTGAAGTAAACAAAAATTTGTTTAACCAATTTCATATTTTCAGGTAGGAAGCATTCAAAGAAAAGATTTGTTCAATAAAGGGCACTTTAGAAATTCTTATTAAAGGAGGTTCAGTTTGTACTATCATCATACCAATGTTTCAAAGTGAAAACTTGTAGGAAAGGTTCAATTCAATTGGAAGAGAAAGCAGAACTCGCTCGGTCTCAAGCATGCGTTTTCTCGAAGGCACCTCCAGACGCTGAGATCCAGGAGGCAACATCCTCATGAACCTTTTCCTTTATTATTTTCAATAATGAACCTTTAAATTGACCAAGAAAGGTCGTTTCGACATTATGGCATCACAAATTGTTTTTCAGTCATGCCAAACTCCTGCTGCGCTAACAATTGTACGGAAAGACCCTCTAAAAATTTCGTTTCCCTGGTAAGTCTCACCAATTGTTGGAGGGCTCTACACTACATAGCAAAAAGTAGTACAAAGAAATCCACCAGAAACAAACTGGGGTTGCGTCCATAGCCAAACAAGCTGATTCTTTGTTTCTGTGTAAAAAACAGGCATATTGGAGCATCTAGGCCTTTCTAGTACTTAACTAGCCCATTCTCTCGGCGTTGAAGTCTGAAGACGTTGAAGGTTAGGTTGGCGGAATAGATTAGGGGTTCACACTCATCATATTCACACCAGCTAAAATCCGGTCACTCATATCGTATTTTTCCTCCAACTTCGCCTGCCAACCCCTGCCATTCCGTCCTGGTGGCCCCACAGGCCCTTTCGGTGGCTGCAAGCCCATGGTTGAGTATTACCAAAAAGTCTGAAATACTTTTGACAGGCTTCTTCTACTTCTATATCTAATTCTCATAACTTCTACAGCTTTTTTCCTATTTCTTGCCTGTATAAATGCAAACAGTAAACGTCAACAATCAAAGGCCAATAATATCTGTAGTGAAAGAAATTTAACATAGCTGGGCCACAGGGCATGTTGCGTAGCTCATGATTGTTAACCAAAATTATTTAGGACTATCAATTTCGTCTCCGCTGAAAGATTGATTATCAAATTTAAAAATTTTCTATTTAATCTTGATACTCAAATTAGTACTTGTTGATAGACTGAACGTAGAACGGACTTGTGTCTTCTTAATGTATTTCGGATACAAGTAGCATATCTCTTGTCCAGTATTCTCATTTTGTTTTAATCTCTTTCTCTAATTTCTTCAGCTATTAATTGATGTAACCCAATTTTCTTATGTTGTTCCAGAAATTGACGGGAAGTTCTATTGTTCCGTATGCAATCGTACATATAAACATCGCCGTCATTTACTATCTCACCAAAGGTTAGAATGTGGAAAAGATCCGAATTTTTGTTGCCCTCATTGTCCCTACAAGGCCCATCAACGGAGCACTTTGAAGAGACACATGATCAACGTACACTCGAACCTTCTAGAAAGATAATGAGGTTGGGTGCGGAATGTCTCCATAATCAGGGACCAACCATTTTTTAAATCTATTTTTTGTACATTAGCTTTTGAGCCTAGAATAATAAACCATTGAGAAATAAGTTGATTTCAATATTAAGCATTGAGCTTCGCCCCTGATCATTCACGCACACTACACTTCTTCATGGGATTTTTACTAAATGCATAGTAGTCTGTGGTAGTTTGCCACCTTTGAAACAATTCGATGGACTGTTACTTTCCTCTTAGGGGTGAAAACATTAAGCGACTTAAAGGTTTCACTGGTAGAGTTCTTCTTTCAACTATTTATAACCATCTTTTGACGTTCCATATTTCCCCAATTGCTAACAAACCAAAAAAACCTCCTCCGAAGAGATCCAACCTTTCCGGGAAGTGTATAAATATGCTTTAACCCTAAAAAAAGATCGGCTCATTTGGGATTCGATCCTCGGATAGTAAAATGAGAGTTGATAGTTTAACAGGTGGCTCTAGTTTTATGATTTTGAGCATTTTAATTGTTGGAATCATCATTTGATTTATTATCGACAAAATCGATTTATTAGAAGATGACGGGAAGTATGTGTGCATCGTATTTTCGAACAATGAGAAGAGTTCGGCTAATATCCTCCTTTGTGGCGTGATCCACTTATCGATGACCATCACTGCTTGTTCTATTTTCGAACGAATTGGGACACATCAATTCAATCTTGAAATCATCTACTCAAAACTACAGACATTCATTATTTTCATGCACTAGTAAAATAAGGTTTTCAGCGTCCATGTTTTGTAAAACAGGTTGTAACTGTGTTTAGCAACTGTTCGTCCAAAAAGTCCCAACAGAATGGGATTCCGTGGATAATGAATCCTGTACGAATCACAAGTTGAACCATTCGTGTGTTTTCGAACGAACTGAAGTCGCAGCATTCCTCTTCTAGTGGATGGGAGGCCTAAGCATAGTTGCCAACTAAAAAGTTTTTCATAGCTTCCATTTCACGATTATTTCTTATTGAATCATCTGGAAGTTAGAGGCCAGCCTCAGAACAACGGTCTATTCCTTAACGAAGCTTTCAACGTATTCGGTAATTTCAATTGGTCGGAGAGTCGTTAATTGAAAAGAAAATTAACGAAAACCTCCTTAATTATAAATGTTAAGGTAGTAACTTATCAATAAAATCTGCCCGATTTTTTGACGGTTCCATTGTTGTCCGGTACGGATGCCGTTTCTCATTGCTCAACGAATACATGTTTTTCAATTGTGTTCCTGTTTTTTTCTAGATTTTGATGAAAAATTCATTTGTTCCGCTTGCAATCGAATGTATAAACATCGCCACCACTTGCGCGCTCACCAAAGATTCGAATGTGGGAAGGAGCCAAAATTCGCCTGCCCCCACTGTTCGCACAAAGCTCATCAACGGAGTAATTTGAAGTCCCACATACTTAGAAAACACATGAACATTCTGGCTGACAATAAAAATGAAGTTGGAATATCTCCTTGTAAACAAGAAATCAATTCCATGTTAAATAAATATTAACGTCGTATATGAGTCTTCCGAATTCCAGTTTGGGTGACTTCTTAATCGTACAACAACCCCATTCTTTTGATTGGTTCTAATTCGATCTCCAGGTGTCGTTTTTATTACAGAAAACGTTCCTACAATTTTAGTGTTCTTTGAGTTTATACTACATTAAACTGATATTTTCTGAAAACCTATGTCAATTGCATTTTTTTAAATGTTTACCTTTCTATACCTAATTTATGCTTACAAAAATTATAACAATATATCCGTAATAGTTGATTTGTGTTATATAAAAATGAATCCTTAGATAAATCCTTTACGATTAAAATCGAGGTAACAACTCGTCAGACCTAGTTCCAATCCTCTCTAGAGGACGGCTGGCGACGTCCGCGACTCCTCCGGGTAGTCGGACGAAAATCCAAGGTGAAATTCCTTGTTTACTTTACTTTAAAAGACACAAAGAATTAAACAAAAATGACTATACATTTCTTCAATCTTTTTCTTTAATACCTGATTATTTTTGGTTTACTATTGAAAATAATATAGCTAAAAACTTTTATAACAGCCCTCAAACTTTGTCAATTTACGTTCTACGATGTGTCTAGATTGAAAATCTGCAATGTTCTTACATCTGAAAAGGCCTTCGAATTGTGTGAAAAAAATCCGTTATATCGAACATGGACTCCTTTTAGGGTCTAGTTGGTCATAACCACTGCGACATAAATAGATGCTAGGGTGGAAAAAATACTCAAAAAACGCTAAAAATATGGTTTTTGCTAGGTTCTTACTGAAATAGACAAATGTTGTGTCATTTCCAAGTACATTTGAACGCCGAATCGATTAAGATCAGAAATATTTGTTTACAAATCAAATTTCAAAACCAAACTTTTCATAAGTATTTCTTCAATAACGAGTACACGGTTTATAGTTCCTGCAGCGGTACTTTATATAGAAGGAGGTTGTTCTGGAGAACGAAATGTTTCATTATAATCAACTACCGGGCAATCTATACTTCGAATTGTGCTTTTATGTGTTTACACTAAAACTAAGGCTTTGATCGACATTCTGATCCAGGGGTGATCACGCTCCAGTCTCAGCCTCGACGCAGTCAGAGCCTTGCATCTTCCACGGTACTGCTCAAGATGAGCGTTATAAAAATGATTCTGCGAGGTTATCTAAAATTCTCCAGTGCCTATGGAAGGGAATGGAAACTCCTCAATCAAACCATTATACGTTTTCACTTCACTTCGATTTCATTTACTGTTTAATTTTATTTTGTAGATGATTTTGATGAAAAATTCGTGTGCAACGCTTGCCGACGAAGATACCGACATCGCACCAATTTAGTGAGACACCAAAGATGGGAATGTGGACGAGAACCGCAATTCGTCTGCCCATACTGTTCGTACAAAGCCCACAGAGGTGGCACTTTGAAAGTACATCTAGTGTCCAAACACTATGAATTATTCAAGGAAAAATTACCTGTGTCTTCTTGATGTAATTGAAAGAAGCAATTATATCTTGTAACTACATAATTGTGGTAATGGGATAAAAACCTTGATTTCTCACGTTTGTACTGGAAATATTGTCACCATAAAGATCTTTGCTAATCATTCATGCATTTCATTTAGGTATCCGTCAACGTTTTGGTTATCTATAAGTTACGTTTCGAATATCTATTACTTTTCCGGTATCTCGCAGTGTCATATTAGTTTAGTATGAAGAAGACCGTTCAGCGTCATGGACCTCCAACTTGATGCAATATGACGAAACTTAAAATTATCGGCCACCATCGGGGGTAAATGAGTTTCATTTATTCCCGCTGGTTTCCTGTGTTAGTCATTTTATTCAACCGTCGATTATCTTCAAATGTACACCAAGTCTATTCTTCTAAATTGAATATTACTCTCATAAGGATAAACATAAGCATTTTGTGTAGATTTTCTATTTCCAGAGGCCATGTAACTGTACTTTACGTTCTATTTTCATAGATTTTTTTGGTGAAAGATTCGTTTGTCGCGAATGTCACCGAAGATACAAACATCGTACTGGTTTACGCCGTCATCAGAAACTGGAGTGCGGGAAGGACCCGCAATACTTCTGTCCCCTCTGTCCGTATAAAGCTCATCGGAAGTTCACATTGAAAACTCATCTAGCCAAGAAACACTTCGATCTCTTCTATGGATAATACTGAGTGAGCCGCACAAAGGAACCATCATGTTTGAAGGTTATCGTTGAATGATCAACCTTGAAAATGCGGAATCGATCAAGATACATGGACTAATTTAGGAACATGAACACGCACATACTAGCGTATCGCTATAATGAAATTGAGTCGTTATGAAATAGCTCTGTGCCCACCCAGTGAAGTTTTAGCGTTTATTGGTAGACACAGTAACTAAATTCTTGTGAAAAGATATCAGTGTAAAGAATTAAATCACGAAGACAGTGTAGAACCACTCTTCAATAAAGAGAACAGAATTTAAAAGAAGAACGTCTATTTCCACGAAATAGAAGAGCTACAATTTAATTCATTTTCACGGATAAATCATTATCAGTAACATACAGTCACTTACACAGTTACTAAAACCCAATTATCGTTTGTTACTGTTAATGACTGTCGAAATCAATTAAACATCGATATTATTTTATTTCTCTGAAATATACAACGTTCTTCATTTGAGTTTCGTTTTCTTGATCAATCATTGAAAATTACGCTGTGATTTGTAAGTTTGATTTTCTACTCTTTACGAGAATTGAGAACCGAAGAGCAAAATTTGTCATTTCATAAGTTTTTGCTTCTCGGAACTAACTTTTCATCTTCAATATACGTCATATTATTTAGAACTAATGCTGGTTCACAGTTTTATTCTGTAGTTTCATTTTCCATCCTGTTCATCTATCTATAACTAAAAAATTGTATTTACTGTAGACAGAGGAACACTTGGTATCCCTTGATAGGCAACTTGTTCTCTTATCTGCAACTTGGTTGTTTTCTATAGAACTGTTTTTTTTTTTAGAATTTATTCATTCCAGTTTTTAATTTTTATTCGTTCCATACATAGAGGCATAAGAAATTGGTTAAGTAAGAACAACCGAACCGAATCGGTGTACGAGAAGCTCACAGCGTCATTTAAGGAAACATCTTCACATAGTAGGCAATTTTTTCTTGCAAGCTCCTTCCATTACAACCTATTCGTACTGAGATGGTATTTGTTACATATTCAGTTATCCTTCTGAGCCCATCTCATGTTTTTTACTACTGACATTTGCGTTCAACTGTTTTTAAATTGTTGTTGAATCAAACATTTTATTTGCTCAATGTAATGTTAGTCAGTATAAAGAGAGACCCTTGTGGTATGTAGGGGGTTATACTTCATTTATTACTTAATTTTCATGCAGCCGATTGGCGAAAAATAAATTAATTGAAACATGCTTAAGCAGTTTTATTCATTTTTTCAAATATTCCTCTCTAATAGGAGTACTCTCTAGTAACCCGCAATTCAGTTTGCGCTACTCATGGTCAATGACCTCTTAGAATAGAATGGTTTCCGTTTTACGAGCTCATAAGCTTGTTTTATTTGTTATCACCGAAAGAATAAATTAGCTCCTAGTCCCATATCATGAGAACTAGGTATTCTTTCATACTTGCCCCGTGAAGCATCGTATCTTCTGTTACGGTCCAGCTAAAATACTAGTGTAATGTACGAGTGTTAGTACCTACTATGAGTTTTTTTTTCATTGATCATTCTTATTATTATTTCATTCAGGTATTAAATCCTTTCAATTATCTTCGCACATAAGAATTGACCCTCTGTATTTATTTGTTACTGAATCAAGTTAATTTGTTTTGTTTACTCAGCTTTCACAGATGGTGAAAAATTCATTTGTTCAACTTGTCACCGATCCTACAAACGTCGCCACGACTTAAACCGCCATCAGAAACTGGAGTGTGGAAAAGAGCCCCAGTTCGCATGCCCCCACTGCCCGTATAAAGCTCACAGGAATGGAACTCTCAGAGTTCATCTGGTCACCAGACATCCCACATTATTCCTTTGAACTTGTGATTATCGCCATTCTTTTGCGCTATACCATTTGGTTATTTTATCCATACCCGTTTGTACATTTATAGGTATTCATGTTGCAGTCAAACTTTTGTAGAATTTGTACAAAGTGACGTTAGTGCCAATGATTGGCACTGGCCAAATATATTCTCGGTTAACATCATTCCCCTTCCTTTTTACTGGTTTAGGACTGACTATAGTTTTTGTAGATCTGTTTTTGTTAAGTTTTGAAGTGGAGCGACGTCACCTCGAAAATCTGTGTCGTCGAAAATTAATACAGTATAAAGGTTCAAATCGTCGGATTCAGCTTGAACAAAACTTTTCTCACGCGCTAAAGCCTTGAAATTTTCCCTTCTGGAAGCCCGTTCATAAGGCATAAAGCCTATTAAAGCCTTTAAAGGTTTAAAACCACATCTTGCAGTTTCAGATGGAGCTTCAGATCCGTATCACTCTGATCATTTTTTTGAAATATCCATGAAGTTAACATTAGTATGTGAGCCGTGAACTCGTTGAGATTACCGTGAAAAAGATTCCAGCAGTTGGTCATGCGGGGTCCCGTGATGGAAAACTTTGCCCACATTTCTGGCGGGAAATCGTTGCGGCTGAGATAATTGTCACAAATAAAATTAACAAATTTGGTAATTTTCCTTTCTTCAGGTTTCCAAACGTACAGGTATTCAACAAAACATTGATCAACCTGTTCTGGGGGTAGCGTAGCCAATCCAAAAAACTTCTTCGAAAGCCTAACGTTATCTGAATTATCGTACTTAAAATCCTTTGTCAACCCTATATCTTGAAATTTTCTCCACCATAATTGTGCAAGATGGAAACGTCATCCTTTTTTGGCTCATGATTGTAGAATTCGGCTAGTGATTGTGTTCAAGGTTTTAGTCCCCTGACACATCATTCGCGATTTTCACAAAACCGGTACAACCTCGCCTTGCACACTTCCACCGAGCTACTCCATCAAATAAATTCTTAAGAAATCTTTATTTAGCATTGGGTATCTATACCAATGACCAGCACATACATCTGAGCACTGTTGGACGGATTTGAGTAACAAAACTATCAACTCGTCATGCGGACGTGATACAGCCGTGTAAAGATCAAATTTCGCGAAGCCAAGACGGTCGGATTATCGCCACAGCCAGCTCGGTATGTTCCATTCAATTATTCCAATTACAAATCCCCTGGTTACCTGGGAAATTCGCCACATTAAAGATTCGTATTTCCATTTCATATTATTCATTATCAACGCCAAGGTAGAAAGTTAGTTTCGATATTTTTAAATGATCTGTTGAAATTCGCTCTAATGCAATATGAACAGTTAAACGAGGGCATCGATTATAGGACACCAGGAGCCTCATTGAGGTTGTTCAAAATCGGTACGCTTCTCCTTACAACTATGGACATCCCAAGTTCGGAATTATTCAATCGGAAATCAATCTTGAATAGTAATTATTTATTTTACATAACAATATCGGCGTATTGATACCATATAATTATAATTATTATAATTTTCAATTATTGAACAACCAATGTTGTTACTCGAGTTTTCTCACTAAGAAATACATTTTCGTGAAACTTACACTCTGGGTCTCATCCACTCCCTCGTAAAGAGGAAAGACATTTTGAAGCCTGCTATTAATGTAGTGTCTGATAGCATAATGTCCGTGGTTTTTACCACAATATTTGGTACAAAAATAAAAAAATGGATCAAGTACCTATTTGAAAACGGCTTTGAGTTCGTAAGATTTCTCAATAATGTTTGACTTTGATAACCGTTTCTTGATCGAACTATTTTTGAGATCAATACCGAGTCTGTTGTCTTGTATTTGATTTCTAGATATCTCATAGGATCTACATTTATATTAAATTTAAACAAATTTTCACCGTACGTATAACCAGCTAAAAAACAGTCGTTATCAATTCGCCTTCGTATCTTGTAACTGTATTCAAAGTGTGTCAAGCAGCGTCCTTTGCAAATGTCTGCACCGTTGCAATTAGAGAAGACCGTAGATGGGAGAACATTTAAAGGCCATCTCAAATTATTAAAGGGGAAACATTGTTCTACAGGTCCTGGTTAAGGGTGATAACGATTAAAATTAGAAGGATTTATTGTAAATTTAGTTGTCATAACAGGAACTAAGATATTATCATAGGGCTTGTCATATTTCCATTGTTACATTACAGGGCTTGTCTTAGTTCCGTCATTTTACTCTCTTTTTCAGGCTTGGGTTAATCTAGTTGTGTTGAGGTAATTTTCTATCCCACTGTTTAATATATTTTTCTAGACATCGATGGAAGGCTCGTTTGTTGTGTATGCAAACGAAAGTACAAGCATCGCTACCACCTGCTTGCTCACCAAAGACAGGAATGCGGCAAAGAACCGGCTTTTGCCTGTCCACTCTGTCCTTACAAGGCACATCGAAACAGCACATTGAGATCCCATGTTGCCGTCAGACACTGCCATCGGTAGCACAAGTAAAGGCATCTATACAAGCGGAGCGTAAGGGCCATCGCAGGGGCTCCTCGATTTTCGAATAGTACGTTGCAGGTATTAATATTTCTTTAATCATTAACAATTCACCACATATAATTTCATATTTCCAAGTCATCCAAAAATATCAATTTCTCCCGAATTGAGAAATTACATTGAACTGTATCTGTGTCTGGTAATGGCGGAATGCTTTGATGTCCTGCTTTTATAGAAGATTGCAATCAATTTGACTCGAATCTACCTCTGGATTCACGGGCCAACCTCCTCCAATATATTTCTTACAGTCTTTCCTCTGATACATTAAATGCCAAACGCTAAATGTGCGTACACACCTGTAACAAACTGCCGTTGTTACTCCGTTCCGTAACCAATGAGAGGAACGGGGCGTTATTTGATCAAAGAAAAGAACGGAACGGGCTCCGATCGCCCGGTTGGCGGTTTTTCCCCCGTCGCATCCAAGGATTGTTCGGAACGGGGTGAAACACGTGTGGACGGGCTCGAGGTTCGCCAGTTCCGTTCTTCAGAACACGCATCTAGCGGCCCCCACTCTCTCCCTAAAACTTCAGTTTTTGAAATTATTGGTAAAATGTTGTTCAGAATAAATTCAAAATCCGCTTGGTGCTGACTTGCTGTAACTTCAGTTCGCCCCCTTGTCTTACTTCAAATACGAACTCAATTTGTAATCGATTCTGTTGCAGGAATCATTGGAGCTGTCAACGTGAACGGATCGTTTTTCCATAATTACTCAAAAACCTTCATGCTCAAAGTTGGCTTTCGAAATCACAGAAGATACAAGTGCGAGAAAGATTTTTTTGTTTGTCTACTTTCATTGTTTTCCTTGTACTTCCGTTTGTTGAAAGACGTTTTTTTGACAATTAGTTATTTTTTATGTTAGTTTTCCCTGTGATGTTTTCTTGGCGAGGTTACCAGCATTTTAATAGTTGAAATGATGCAACTACTATATTTTATGAAGCTATACTTTCCGATAAAATATTCAACTAAATGCGCAGATTTTTGAGTCTTTCGACTCATCAGTCTTTTTCCAGGATTTTATATACTATAGAAGGGAATGAATCTCCGTTCTCATAAATAATGAGAGATTTCACCAGTGGTAGGCCTACGCTTGCTAAGTTAATGTTGATGATTACAATACCATGTTGTATAATTATTGCTAAAGTTAATCGTGGATGTGTCTATGTTCATAGGGCGTCAGATTTTTCACTAACTAATCGAATACCTCGTTCCATAAAGTACTTGTGTTCAATAAGTTATTTTTCGTAATACCATGATTTTGATGTTTTACCGTAAAGATATACTAAGTTATTACTCAGTATATCAATTTATATTCACCTTTCTTAACTCTTATTTTCTATTTTAGAATCAAAAAACAAGTGTTCGACGTGTGGGAAGGTGTACAAGCACAGAAGCAGTCTGCACACCCACACCAAGTTTGAATGTGGAAAAGAACCTCAATTTCTCTGCCCTCAATGTTCTTACAAAACATTTTATAAAGGCAACCTCAAATCTCATATTGTCACGCAACACTTTTCTTATTCATAACATCTTCAATTTCTCCTTATCGTTGAAATTTGTGATCACTTAAAAAATTTTTATAATTTCATTGATATCCTGCCTATTTCACTAAGAATACAAATTTAAGAGCGAATAAAATTTTGCAGATCAACTGAAGCTCTTTAACTGCGGAATGTTTTTGTGTTGAAAATAAATATTTTTATTCTGGATCAATAAAATAAAGTAGTGTGTTTCATAATGTTTTGGACACAAGGAGCCTATCTGCCTGGGCAAGTACACAAACCGATAAAGAATTTTGGTTAAGGCGTTATGCTATGATGGTAAAGGTGGTCAACCAACCAGGCCTTTGAGGAGCTGGTCATAGAAAGACCTCGGAAAGATCATAATCCTACAATAAACGGAAAAACAATGTTCAATGCAAGAGCAAAAATGCGATGTGTTGGAGATAATCATCAACGAAGTGCAAATATCAAGCAACTTACCGACAGAAGCGTCAGGGGGCATCGGATACTGCCATTGTGCAGTTATCAGTTCTTGCTGAGCCAGTTAATGGACATTTGTCAATAATCTCCAAGGCTCTTTGGTTGAGCATTTGCCCCTTGTACGATAGGTAACAGGTTAGATTCCTGTGCACATCACTAGGTCTATGGCTCGAATCGTTCCCACTCAATCGTTTTCATCCCACACATACTTTCATCATTCTGGTTTTCTCCTTGATGATATCAACAGGTTTGTTCCAGCAACGAATGCGCCCTCCAACAGCTGTCTATAACATTGCACGGCCTTGTAGATTACTGTTCACAACCGTTAACTGCAGATAAACGTTTGTTGGAAAACTCGAGCCACCCAAAATCCACATAGCCTTATCAACCATTGAAGAGGTTTGAGTCACTAAAGGTTTCCTTTTTTACATAAAGAGAGAGGAATCTCGGTCCCGGCTGTTTCCACCCGAAAACAGTTCAACTGGTGTCAGTTGCTCCTTCATGTCGGATTATCTGTTGACGGCGGCTGTTCGACGGCTTGACATGTTGAAACAACAGTTAACATCATCGCGCTTGCGCCAGTTGAAAACTACCCACTCTAGCACCTCCCATCAGAAAGAACCTATGTTTACTCTCCATTTTTATTTCGCTAGAAAATATACTATGTACCCATGGTGCAAAACTCATACCAGGTTGTTAAACTACTTGAAACATGAATGTAGGAAACAACCATGGTTCGTCTATCCTATTTACGTATAGAGCTACCTTAAAAAGCAAGCCAAGTCCAAATTTTTTTCAAAGACGGACAAAACATCCGTACTAGGACATTGTTCCTCCCTGATATTAAGAATTCCTTTTTTAGAATCATTGAACATATTTAATTTGTAATATCTTTATTTCTTAGTGATTCAGCTTGGAAGCTATGACCCAATGAAAAAGTACATCTGCCATTCGTGCGGAAAGGCGTACAAACTGAAGAATAGTTTGGGGAACCACCAGAGGTACGAATGCGGGAAGGAACCCCAATTCGCTTGTCCACATTGTCCGTACAGAGCTCACCAGAAAGGAAGCATCAAGAGCCATTTGTTCTTTAAGCATCCAAATACATACAAGTGATCAAACCTTGCGTTGAATAGTTCTTTAATTCTTGCGCTCTAAGTTCGTGAAAATTCAAGTTGAATATAGCGTTTTCAAGTCTAATTCAACCTTGTCACCAAAAATAGGGAAATCACGAAAAATTCGCTCAAGCCCTGTCATTGGAGTCTGAGCTGAAAACAATACTCCACACTCAGTAGGTATATACCTATATAAAAACAATATCATATTTCACTAAAAAAGAAAAAAAAAAAACTTAATTTAAAAAAAAAATCAACATTTCTTGGGAAGAAAATTTTTTATCACTTCTTTACTATTTTATGGACATGGTGCCTGCTTCCTCAAGCGTCAGTTGAAGAGCCTCTCCACAGATGTCATCTTTTTTGTCAATTTATTACAAGTGCCTACTCGAATTTCACAGAATTACTAACAAAAGTTTAAGTGAAAACAATCGAAGATAGACTTTTAAAACATTTAACTCTCTTAAACTAACTCTCTCCTTAACTCTTTAAAAATATTTTACGTGTAAAGAAGTGATAAAAGTTTTTCTTTCAAAGAAATTTTAATTTTTTTGTTCAAATTATATTTTTTGTTGATTTCTTTTCTATTTAAACATGTATTTGATTGTAGGAGCCTACTTAGTGAGTTTGGAGTATTGTTTTCAGCCCCGTCCCCAATGACAGACAAGCATTTGGTACTGCCTTTAGGGATTGCACGTTTTTTCGTAAATGATCTAATAATAGGAAAAGGTTGAATTTGACCAGGAAATGCTATAGATGTAGTTGATTTGCTCCATTGTTAGTCACCATGATGAGGTTTAACGGTGTATTTAAATGTTCGAGAGTGTAAAACGAGGGGTGTATGAAATAAAAAAGGAGTAAGAGAGAACGTTGTCTATATTTCCACGAAAGTAAAGAGCTGTAAAGAGTAACTGTTAAATCGATTTCGACGGTTAGGTCATCATCAGTATAAAACATGAACTTCATGTTCAAGTTCTAGTTCATGTTTGTTACTGACGATGACCTAACCGTCGAAATCGATTTAACAGTGTAACTCTTTACTTTCGTGGAAATATAGACAACGTTCTATCTTACTCCGTTTTTATTTGAAATGGGTTTCCACAACTTCGTCGCGCGTGACTTAGTCCGGAGGGGTGTATAACTTTATATATACCTTAAAAGGTCCCCCCTCCCCTCATGGATCCCATTTCCAACTTCTTGGTGAATTATACTAAACGAAACTTTTTATCTAAGACCGCACTTGATATGCTTTATCACGAGTGCAACCAATGTATTTCGGTATTTCGGATCTAGAAAGAAATTAGGCTCCAAGGCTATCCAGCCGATCAGTGCGGCCCTGTACCTTGTTTTGTGCTGTGCTGCTCCTCACGAAGGAGCTGCATTTCAAGTTTCACAAGCGCAGTTCAATTATGATACAGATTATCCTCAGAAGCCTCTAAGCTGGTTAATAACATTCTAGATATCCCAAAGGAGCTCCATATCAAATTTCTGCAAGTCCATTAGTGAACAAATGAGCCCAAAACGTAACTTCAACGTTCGTTTACGAACGTTTTCGAACGTACGAACATTTACGAGCTTTTCCAATCCCTAGAAGTCTAACTTAAAAAAAAAAGTAGATATTCATGCATTAATTTGTCTATCATTCCCCTTAGATTTTCATTTTGGAAGTATTGATCCCAAGAAGACTTACGTCTGCCGTTCTTGCGGAAAGGCTTACAAACTGAAGAATAGTTTGAGGAACCACCAGAGGTACGAATGCGGGAAGGAACCCCAATTCGCCTGCCCTCAATGCCCGTACAGAGCCCATCAGAAAGGAAGTATTGTTCGACATTGTATATTAAAGCACGGAACTGTGAATCTCACATCAATTCGTGACGTGAAATCAATAACTACAATTTAACAATTCGTCGGAAATTGTTCTTCCTAAATCGTTTATATTACTAACCATTTTTCATAATTGTCTGTTTGATCCTTTTGTTTGCGCAGTTTTCTAATTGTATGTCACCAAAAAAAAAAAAAAAAAAAAGTTCTTCATTGTTTCTCGTTGTTTGTTCATTGTCCCATCCTTCCATCTTCGGTGGGTACGTTGGATTCAGAAGAGCAAGAATCGGTGGAAAACCAAGACCAATAAACAAAACGGAGTTGGTGCCAACAATAATGTGATAAATTAGGTGCGTTCAATAAAAGCTAGAATTATCAATTATTATCGGTTCCGTTTGCATAACCCACTTACATCGGTGTTTACAAATCTGGAAATGTCCTGAAGGTCTGATTCATTTAACTTTAGATTATGACTACATGTAGGTGCATAAATTGAAAAATGAAGCACCTTTTGGAGATCTAGCGTACGAACCCAAGCAAAGAGGCTTTTGTGGTTATTTATTTCCTCTTCGGTCTATAAAGCTCCTTTTGAAGTATATAAATTACAATTAAAAGGGATGGAGGTACGAAGTGCCAAATTAAAAAGTATATCAGACAACTTTTAAGAACCAGAGGTCATTGATCTGTCCAGAAGGACTACCTATTTCAAAAAAAAAAAGGAAGATAAAATTAATAAATAAAATAAAAATTTTTTTAATTGCTGATTTACATATTTAGTTCAGGAGGCTTTGCAGAGCAGACTCTATACCATAAACTCCTTGTTACAGCTAACGCGTTTTCTGCGCACGAAATGTAAACGTCATTCACCCATTGTAATTTGTTTATTTTATAGAAACTCCGGGTCTTCAGAGGTTTGCTACAAATTTTTCCGACTGTGAGAAACATCCCTGTCCTGCGTGCCCCAAGAAGTACAAATACTTTCGCAATCTGTCGAAGCATTTGAAGTTCGAGTGTGGGAAAGAACGACAATTTCCCTGTACCCTGTGTCACTACAAGGCCCGCCACAAAAGCCATATGAAATCTCATTACGTCGCTAAACATCCGGAGGTGTTAATCGATCATCCAAACCTCATTTAGTCACACAACGGTGGCCCTCCATTCATGTATGCGCTATTCGGATTAAATTGACCTGAAGCAAAGAATCTATTGAGTTCAAATTCGTGTCTAAGCTCAGATTCCCTTAAACTCCTTGATATATGATATATATTATATATATATATATGAGAAGTACATTTTACGGAATTGGTATCTGACTCAACTCAACACACCTAATTTGTATTTTAATTAAAAATTAAGTTAACTAAGGGGTTGGAAAGGTCAAACGTAGTAGGTAGTACTCTACTCTGAATTAAGCAGTTTCTTGGTCACATATTTTTTGCTAAACACCAAAGAACCTTCAACAAGAATGGATTTCATACCAATTTATATACATTTGTCTGTTAAGCATTTCCATTCTCGATACCCATTCGCAAAAAACCTGAACATCTCAACTCTGAAATGTTCTAAAGATTTGATTTATGAATCCATTAGTCTTGCTCTGAATACTGCAGTCATGATTTCAATTGGAATCTATTCATGATTAGCGTTGAAGTAATTTTTTCTAATCTGTTCGATTATCGGAGGTCGTTAAAATTTGTTACGAAATCTACAAAACGGCCACGTTTTTTGAAATTGATTTGTCAAGTTGGTAAGGTCTTAGCGGGATGTTATTGAGACAATGTTCTCCGTCATAACTTTGATAAAAAGTGCTTTAACGACAGCAAATATTACGAAAATTCGCTTAGATGTTAATGCTGCAACTTTAATTTGTCCATATAATTTTTTATAACTCTACGTTGTAGGTTTCTGTAATTCCTTCGCTAAATGTTACTGAGGAGTCCGTAAGAATGAGTAAGACTTATAACATTACATTATATATTCTACCGCTGTTTGTACACTGATTGATTTCTTCAAATGGTTTTATTTGGTCAATTTAAATTTCAAGATAGCTAAATTATTCCAGCTTCTCTGCCGTCTGATGGGAAGGGCCAAGTCCAAAAGGGACACGTGTGTTCCACGTGCCGAAAGTCGTATCTGCACAAGTGCAGTTTGAAGACACATTTGGAGTTCGAGTGCAGGATAGAAGGACAATCTCCCTGCCCCCCTGTGTCCGTACAAGGCCCGCGGAAAAGGCCGCCAAACATCCCAAGATATTACTCAATGGTTCAGGTCATATTTGATTATTTGTTCCTGTTAACCCAACTGTTGGCCCTTTGTATTGATGATTATCTTTCTTGTGTATTAGAGCTCTACTTTCTCCTAAATCTCAGGGTCCCTTGATTGATCAAATTATCTCGTGCTTAATGAAAATGTAAACCAACGTAAACTAGGAGAGGTTCATTTTAAGGAACATCTGGCAACCTACGACTTTTTTCTTATTGTCATTGTTTGTTTTTTCTGTGAAAATAAAGTTAACTCAAACTTGGAAACACTGGACTTCAAAAGTGTATATCTAGCAATGAACTTATTTATAAGGGAAAAGAAACATTTGTACATCAAGCCAAAACCTTTTCTGCTCACCGAATATAATCATACTTTTTAATTATAATCATTATTTAATGATCCGCGTTGTTCCTACACAGCTCTACGTAAGATACATACGAATTCCACGTGTTAATGTAACACTTGAAGCTATTGCGGTTGCTATAACGATCAGTTACACTTAATGTTTTATCCGAATTACGAGTATTTAATGAGGTATTTCAGTGATCTTTGCCGTTTAATGTCGAGTTCTGATTTTTTCCGGCCAAGTTATGCCATTAAGAACTCAACGATTATATTCTTCAACAAAACTCCCTGCAGCGGGAGTTGTTGCAGACCGTGAAGAAACGCAAGGTGTCTTACTTGAGACATGTTATGCTTAGCCCCAAGTACTAGTTGCTACAAACGATAATGATGGGAAAAATCAGGGGACGCAGGGGCGTCATGGTTGTCCAACATAATGAGCTGGACGGGGATCAACCGAGCGGCGGATCTCTTTCACTTGGCTCAGGATCGTTAGAGGTTCGCAGAAATGATCGCCAACCTTCGATGACGGAGATGGCACTTGAAGAAGAAGAAGACACCCAATCGTTCGGATTCTTTCAGCTTCCTTATAGCGTGAACAAACCGTTGGTGGAATTAAATTGGTATTCTACATAATTTAATAATCGATTCGAAGAGGTTCAAAAATTGGAAAAATTATAAATCGTACCTGAATACTTCACAAATCATGTGCCTTGTACAGCCAAGTGCAAGTATTTCCTCAATCGTATAAAATAACGAAGAATTGTTCTGTTAAGAAACTGATTTTTTGCTTATCTATATTAAAAAAACACCACCTTTTTGATCTTAACACTGTTTCATTTGAAGTACATAGTTGAAGGGATTCTTAACTTATCATCCGACTACTCTGAATAGGTTTACAAAATTTCATTCAACACTTTTTTCTGTTTTTCAGACTCTATTTTACTTCAGCAGGGACGTGGTAGATCTTGCGACGGTGAATTAAAACACGATTGCCCCTCGTGTCATAAGAAGTATAAACACTTGAGCAGTTTGAAGACTCATTTGAAGTTCGAGTGCGGGAAAGAACCACAATTCGCCTGCCCCCACTGCACCTACCGTGCTCACCAGAAAGGCAGCATCAAGAGCCACGTGTTCCTCAAACACCCTGAAATATTCAAATGACTTTGACGTCCTATATTACTAAATATTTTACCCATCAATTGAATGTAATGAACTGTATTGAGCTAAATACACTATTGTAATATTACATTCCTGTGTCGTTGTTCTGTGATCATTTGAACCATGAACAGCTCATGGGCTACGTAGGGAAACGTTGTTTTTGAACGTTGCTTTCGTTGAGATGCTCGCATTATTCTACAGTTATCAAACTGCTAAGCTTTTGGAGAGTAGATCATATCGGTAAACTTGCCCTGTCTTCCATCAACAGCCACTATTAAATGAGATCTCGCGATAGGTCAAATGAAAAAACTCTGGAAATTGCTAATAGGAATAACAAAACGTCACCCACAAGTTATGGCTAACTTCGAATTTACCTACAAACAATATTAGCGGGTGTATTAGGTACTTATACTCGCTCTTGAAGCTGCCTACCAAGAGAAAAACAAGTAACGTCGGCGATTCGTTTTCGTATGAAGCTAATCTTAATTACTCATAAATTGTTTGATTAAGTATGTTCCTGCATCTTGGGTGGAATATAAAATTCAAATTATACTATAATCCTATTATTTAGTATAGGAATACATGGAGCTTGTCGATATAAATCCAAAGGCCTATACCTCACTTTTTCTGAAATGTTGGATCACAGAATGTTCACGTACCTACGATTCTAGGTACTTGGTTCTAATTATTATATTGATACCTGTTTCTTAATAGGTACATCTAAATCTGGTCGATTTTTTTTATTTTAGTTGTATATTCATCTTCAATGATTTTTTTTCCCTACCTTTCAAAGACCAACAGAATAGGTATCGCATTCGATCAGTTCGACCCATAATTAGTGGTTTAAGAGTATTTTGAATGAGAGCTTTTTATCATTCACTTCTAACACTACCTTTTTATTATCTTTATTAGTTTTGTATTTAAAAAAGCCTAATAAGCTCGGTGCATTCATATTTGTCACTATCCTGGTGGTTTATAGGCAAATAATAGATTTAATGAATACAGAAGCTAAGGCCATATGGTTGGCGAATGTTTGTTAGATTTTGTGGAAAATAGTGAGACAGTGTGAAAAGGCTGGGAGTTTTGTTCACCTATTCACTAATAATGATATTTTTCTGCCTGTAAGCTAACGGGTTCGTCCAACACACTAGTTATAAAGATCGGTATCAATGCAGTTTTGAGTTTGTAAGAGGTTTCCTACTCATGATCTCGATTAAAAAAGTTCAAAATTTCATGTTTTACCCTTGCCCCACACACAGTTACTAATTAGTTACTTAATTAGTATATTGAAATTAAAATTTAATAATAATAATAACATAGAAATGTACATTGTGTAAGATTGTTCTCATGAAAGTTATAAGTAATTAAGAAGAGTGTCATAATTGATCCGTGCACACAACCACCCAACCGAGTATAAGTAACTAATAAATGGCTAGTATATAACGTTATAATTATCAAGTTCTTGCTAATTACTAACTTGATTGGGGCGATTACCTATGCACTAACTTTTCTGTTCTGTCTATTCATTTTTTCCCCTCCCTGTTCAAACGGTTTCCTTATTACGGTTATTCATTGTAGTTATAATATTTTGTTCGGTGTATGAAAATTATTTTCACTTGGAAATTTATTTTCCAGATACAAAACACCTTTGTTTCACGTGTCACAGAAGTTATTCCTATAAAAGAAGTTTGCAGAGGCACCAGAAATACGAGTGTGGGAAACAGCCTCAGTCCGCTTGCCCGCTATGTGAATATGTAACTTACTATAAGGATAACCTCAAGTCACACCTTATCAGCAAACACCAACTTGACCTGAGCATTTTCCCACAATATTAAGTATGTTCTATATTAACATCTTTCTTTGAACACCTCTTTTTAATTCAGAATGTGTACATTAACCAGATGTATCATTAGACTATTAAAAGTGCATTGATTTAATTGCATTGTTTGATAAAGAAATGTATGTCAATTTTTGGGCTATAGAAGCTACTCATAGAATTCTTACGATGAAGACGTTTAGACAACATGAAGTATTCCTATCGGAGATATAAATTTATAATAATTTACTTTATTCAATTTTAATACTCTAATATAAAGCTAGTCAATCGAGAAACATAGGTGGCCGAGAGAATAGTGTTCAATAGCGGCGTTGCGTATGTCATGGATTTCAAGTAGCCATGTGGAGCTCCAAGAGATTTTGCATTCCAGAATAACAGGTAATTCAGTGTGAGTGTCGTGTTCGTGCAGCGTGGCAAGATTTCCCGGTACCAATCAGAGGAACAAGTTTCTGACCATAGTTGAGGCATGGGAATTTTCAGCTGTGCTGTATTGCTGTGAGAACTGTCCAGTTAGGCTTATAGTATTATATCTACTCAGAGGCTACTATGTTCCAAATTTAACAATTCTTATTTGTTGCAGTTCAATCAAAATTCGTCTGTCCGACCTGCTTCAAAGAATACCGCTACAAGCGGGGACTGGCTAGACATCGCCATTTTCAGTGTGGGAAGGATCGACAACAAGCCTGTCCGCACTGCCCCTATATCACTCACTATAAGGATAATCTCAAGGCCCATATAGTCATAAAACACGCTTTCTACTCTGTCCCCCTAAAAGCAAAAAGCGAATAGTTTGCCAAATTTTCGAAATGTTTGCTTTCACCTAAATATTTATTATAACATTCTAACCTGTTGATCCCTTGAGTCCGTTTGTCTGTAAAGTCATCAAGTTTGAAAAAGTATATTATTTAACGGAAAATTTGACTCCGGATTCAGAAACACCCTCCGAATCAGCTGCCAATACGAAGATCTTCATTAGACATGTGTGTATGTATAAATTGAAATCGTCCTTGCATGCTTACATTTTTGGGTTCAATATAAAATGTGGTTCTGTAAAAATACATGACTGGACGCCTTATGATGAGAAGATGCTCTTGAGTCTCAGAAATCATTATCAAGCGATAATCAGGTTCCAGGCATCAGTTCACATTTAAAAAAGCGTACAAAAATAGTAAGATTAATTGCTATCATGGACTATTAATTAGAAAAAGCATCTACTCACATGGAACAACAACAATCAAGTGTTCGAAATAAGTAAACTAAAAATCTATTGGCTTTTTTCTTTCTGTTTAAGGTTTTCTTCCCGGAGTAGTTTTGCTGAGGTCTGACGAATTGCGGTGTGATATAAAGCTGTACGTATGTTTATCATATGTAATGCCGTGGAAGAATGAATTCAGGCACCTGTTCGCTACTACTGAAACCTTCAAGAAGATCATATCATTTGAGCACGACGATTCGGAAAATTAATCATCGAATCATTGATGCTATAGAAAATTTTCAAGTACATTTATATTTTATTTTGAATTTTAACGGAAATAAACTCACCCGTTTCATTACTGAGCTTTATTCTTCAAGGTCATGTTCAACTAGCCCAGTCTTTTTCAGAGGAAAGGAAGGTTTTATGTATAAAAATAGCCAAACTGTTTTTGACGAATGTGTCGGTTTGCAGACTGTTCGTTGCCTTAAAAACGAAGATGTTGTCCTGATTCCTATATCGGGGCTGGCAAACAGTGCAGAAAATCTGTCAATATAATAAAACGAGCATTATCGATTGGGAAGGCATAAACTTTGACACTAAAACTCTACTGGAGTTTATTTTTTAATATTGTGGAGCTTGTCTTATGGGAGCGATGATAAATGTGATAGTTCTCATCATTACTGCCAGTTGATAAAAATTTTCCATATTTGGTTTCAGGCTGATTACGTTTATCAGTTAGAATTTCGAATAACTGTAAACGATGAAATACATTTTTGAAGTGTTGAATCCACCATTTCAAGGGAAGTTTTCTTGGAAAATACGCGATTTTAATGGTTCTTGTGAAAATATTTAATAACGATGGTCAAAATACGTTATTTACTAATTATTTGTTATAGAATTGATGATTTGGAATCGCTTTATGTGACTAGGAATTTTTATCCTCCTTCGCGAAGGTTTTATCTACCTCTATCTCTCTCCTATAATATCTTCGTTATTATTGTCATTTTTCGTCTAAGAATGTCTTTGTATGGTTGAACGGTATAAGTCCTGGGACGCAGTTTAGGTTAATTATTGGCTAAACTTTTGAAATCTCCTAGCAGCTGGAAGAGTTCAAGTTTCTTGATTTTCTACTCACATAATTTGCTTTTGGGGAGAGATTATGATCATATGATAAGCGGTGATCTTCATTAAATTTTGTAAGTTTAATTTATTTCAAAAGAGAATTTTTTTTACAGACGGAAGCCGTTATGACGTACGAAATTCCGTGTCTAGGAATCACGTTTGTTCCGGGTGTTCAAGGTCGTACAAGAAAATGAACACGTTGAGGTACCATCAGAAATTCGAATGCGGGAAAGAACCTCAGTTCATTTGCCCCAAGTGTCCTTACAAAGCTCATCGCAAGGGGTCTCTGAAAACTCACCTGATCGTAAAACACGCTGATTGCTTGCTTTGTAAAAATATTTAGTCGCACCTTCCTGCATTACGTGCAATTATCATTCACTGAGTCGAATAGTAAGTTTTGTATATATTGGAGCTGCCAGTTGAAATATTATAATCTACGAGACTGCATGTGTGGTATGTTTTAGGAACATGTATGCCTACTTGAATATCCCTTTTCTCGACTAATGTTAGGAATATCTGCTAGATCTTATTTTCGCATTGTGGGTGGACTGTCAAGAATCGGTCCAATGGTTTCTCCTGATAGAACCTAAAGGTGTAAAAGAAAATCCATGTATCACTCAAGGTTATTGAAGGTAATATCGATTGCTATTCATATAACTGAAGATCATAGTTTTCAGTGATGTTTCCAAAAGTGTGTTCTAAATAAAAAATAGACAAATTGGTTTGTTATTTTCATTGTTCTTGTATCATTTATCCCATCTCGGAAAAAAACCATTTACCATTCTTCTTCGAAATTGGCATTCTCCATTAAAATTCCTAGCGTACCAAGACATTAATATCTTCAAATGCTGGGACAACTGGAGGGAGGACTTCATACGCTAGGAAACAAATTCAATGTGTTTTTTTCTTTTTCGAAAGTCCGCAAGCATGGCAAACAAAATTGTCTACTTCGTAATAAGTTCAAGGCGAAAAAAAAAACCAATAAGAAATGGAAATGTTTGTCTTCGCTACATTTCCTGATATTTTGGATGGCCTAATGGGATAGTCCACGTCCACGTCCTCGTTAAGCCGGCACGTGTAAGCGTATCCGATTCTCTCATTCATTTTCAAGATAGCAGGTCTGTATGAATCTTGAAATTGACTTTGTAATTTATTTCATTCGCAATACTCAGCCTTTTCTGTTATTGTCGATCAGCTTGTAACAAGCTGAATTTACGTTTTGTTGTGCAAAAACTTGAAGTTGTTCAGGTATCTCTGGAAAAATTGTCGAACATTTGTATGAGAACTCGAGATTTTATTGAAAGCCTAACTCAACTCACTGGGACTTATTTGGATTCTTGCTTGATGTATTTATAAAAATGAAGTTTTTCGGCTTGAGCTATTATATTATTGAAGCAGGTTTAAACGATCTAACTTTTTCGGTCACTCCACAAAACGGATTACATTTAGGGAATACTGCTACATTTAAATAACTTTAGCACCACTTCTCGAAACGTGCTGTAGAACAATGATACACGATTCATGTTATAATTGACATTTATTGCAACGGTTTTAGATCATAGAAGAGAGCACGTCTGCCCAGTTTGTAACAGAAAGTATAAGCACCGACATTACTTGCTCGCCCGTCAAAGGTTGTAGTGTGGGAAAGACCCGCAGTTCGCCTGTCCTCACTGCCCTTACAGATCTCATCGCAAAAGCCATCTGAAAAGACACATGTACAATAAACATTACGCGCATTTTTAATTTGTCAATCTGTCCCTTTTATTGGCTTAAACTCTTCTTGTTGTGGAGAAGATTCGAACTGACAACCTTCCGAGAATGTCGATGACCACTTTTTGTTGGAAGAAGGGAAATCATTTCTAATTTCCATCTATAGTATATCTCGCTCGTATGCCTACGTTATTGAGGAAATCATTATTGTTGAAAATTATAGGATTTTTTAGATGATAATCTTTAGTCTACTGCTTTTGTGTTAACTTTTAGCTCTGAATCTTAATATCTAGATCGCGTTTGCTACAGGTTCGGTTACCTTTAACTATGTCCAAACTCGTACCTTTGCTATTTAGGAAAGCAGAATCGGTTGGGATTACTAAGCTCATGAGTGTTTAATTGAATTCAGTTCGTGTTTCCGTTTGCAGACTTTACTGATCTTGAGAGAAGACATGATTGCCTCAAATGTGGTCGGCGGTACAAACGTCGCCAGCACTTAGTCTCCCATCAGAGGTTCGAGTGCGGCCAAGTCCCCCGGTTCGCCTGCCCCATCTGCAGCTTTAGATCTCACCGTAAAAACTATCTGAAAATACATGTTTACACTAAACACAGTGACGGACATTCTCCATTCAATGCGTCCGAATCGTCTGCATTGTAAGGTCGACAGGTATGCGTTCTAATTTTCAATTTTCTCCTAAATTTGGGAATTGAATTTGTTTAAGGGTGGGCTACGGTTTCTTTCTGCCGAACCTTCATCGAAAACAGACAAAATGGTGTTTTATTTGCAGGAAGCACCTCGATGACCATAGTATTTTGCTTGCCTTTTTGAATAGGGAATTAAGAAGCTCATATTTTTCATATAGAACTTTTTTGTTGAAACCAATATAAGGAACTACAAAATTTCATAAACTACATAAACGTAGTACGAATTGCTAATTATAAATTTCTGTTTCAATGTGAATCAATATGTATGATATCACCATTTACTTATTTGTTTTCAGATAAATTAAACATTTGTCATGGATGTCGTAGGACCTACAAGAACAAGACATCGTTGATTAATCATCAACGATTTGAATGCGGGAAAGAACCGCAGTTCGACTGCCCTTACTGCTATTACAAAGCTTACCGCAAACATCACCTAATAAGACATATGAACCTCAAACATTATGCTGAAATGTGTGTGGGTCAAGAATGAATATATTCGTACCAAGTCACCCAACAGGAAGCTATTCTTCAAGAACCAGTATACCTATTCACCCCGTTGTAGTTAATGAGCTTCAAATTCATTGAATAGAATAGAAATGAAATCGGGTGGAAGTTGTGGATGCTATACGCGTTGCAAGAGATCGTAGTGCAGAGATCATCATCATTCATCATTGACTGGAATGCAATGAATAGATAGGATATTTGTTCAGTCTCTGAAAATATCATTAAAATCGGATCGGTAGCCGACTTTGCAACAAAACGTCGCTGACGCATCGTCAACGATTTGAATGCCGGAAAGAACCACAGTTCTTTCGCCCCAATCGTACGTTCTAATCTCACCAAAGGATCTCTGAAGAGTCAAAAGATTTTGAAACAATTCCTAATCGATGATTACTAAGTGATTCCACAGGAGTTTGCATTAAGTGCACACTACAGTTACACATGGATTAAAAAAATAAAGTCTTGACACACCCGCAACATAGAAACCCAAGGATAGTAGGTGAAATTTCAGTGATAGAAAAGTTGGGTGGTTCATAGAGTACCAAAAATTAGCCTTAGATGATGGAGTGAATTGTGCGGGTGGTAATTTGTATCAAAGTGTGAATAAATTGATCGGTACATAGTGACGTGTCTGATGTCGTGTAGCATTCGGAACACCATCTGGTGTTTGCGAAGTTGAGAGTAATTCTCAGGTAGCCTTGGCGTATTGAATACTCTATGAAAATAGGATCAGTTGAAAGGGCACGAACGGATATGTTGATACGTATGGAACAAGTGTAGTATAGTGGGATTTTAAATGTGATCAACTTTAGGCTCTAGGACAACCTCAAGGCTAATAAAAGAGACTAATAAAAGGCGTTGGAACATCTACACACAAATTTTAATATTGCAAATTAATAATATTAAATTTTATTATTAGGTGCCATTCATAGCAGGGTGTAGATACGTGGGACACAATAAAATAGAAATAAGAATGGAAGGTGGGAGAAAGTTATCCCTACCGACTACGTACCTAGAAAAAGTAATTTGATCTCGCTAGTACCCTCTGCGGTGGTTACCAACATTATACGCATTTTAGATATAGAGTAATCACCTGATCAATGTGAAGAGAAATAGAATACTCGCTACACGAAATATAACTTGTTTATTATACAGTTATTTCGTACATGTGAGTAAAATACATAATCCAAATTATAATGTGTTAGGGATATTATGTGGTTGATATAGCTATATTTTGTGGTGATAATTTCGCTATTCAAATAAAATATTTTTTCCTCACTACATACCTGTCCACAGTAATTTGGATTACTGAGTATACTTCCGTTTCGAAATTGATTTTTTATAACTAGCGGATCGCGTGACTGATGGCTGATGTTATGGGCTTGAGCGCTTTCTTGACAACTTGACTAAATAATTTGAGAGTTGTAACATTTCATAGAGGAGAGAGGAGAGGAGGAGAAGTTCATGGAACGAAGATATTGTTTAAAAATACAAATGTTTACTACAAAAGCAGGTGCCTATCTCTTTTTGAAAAGTAGGTATTTATCAAATGCATCATGGATGAAAATATGGAGCCAATTATGAGAATCAGCTAAAATAAATCCTATTTGAGAGTGTTTTTTCATTGTTTTTAGGAGAAGTGCTAGTCAGTAGGAAGACCGAAGTGTATTGTGAATTAGATCAAAATTGTAAGGGAAGTATTAGTAAGCGCCATTCGCTATTTTATGGTGTAAAAGAAATAGTTCCTAATAGGGAATGCTATTTTAAAACTGAATTCGCCAATTGGGTTTGCGGTGAATCACCGATCAAAATAGATTTCATTACTCTTTCTGCAATCTTAGCTGTTACAGTTCCTCTATACTTATTCAAATGTATCCATTCAAAGATGAAAATCCAGAGTTTACTTTATATTACAATCCTGACACTTTCTGATCTGTGACAATCTTCTTTGTTTGAACCAGGTGAGAATCTTGGTGGATTACCTTCCGGTAAAAATCACGTTTGTACTGGATGCTTGCGGTCTTATAAAAATATTGGCACTCTGGCTTACCATCAGAAATTCGAGTGCGGGAAAGAACCTCAATTTAGTTGCCCTGATTGCCCTTACAGAGCCCACCGTAAAGGAAATCTGAAGAGTCACATGTTGTTTAAACACTCTGGATATTAGATAATTAAATATGAAAACTATCGTCCGATCTTAATTTCTTTATGAGAAACCCGATGAGATCACAAACTTCAAGCAGTTTAGTAGTGATGAAACGATTACTTTCATGCCATACTCAGCGTGGTATTAATCCTGGAACCTCCTCAGTTTAAACAGCGATTGGCTAATTAGTCGGGACACTCCGGCACAGTGTATACATAATCTCCTGAGTACCCCTATTATACAAAGTATAGTGACTCTTAAATCTTGAATGTGCTATAACCTCATATTCTGCTTTCTTTCTTACCCTACCCCTCCATATAATCTGGAGGTATAACTTTCAGCTTTTCCATTATTGTCGTTTTACTCACTTGTGATGTTGAAGCGACAATAACAAGTAGTACCCCTCATGAATACAGTCGTCAAAAATCCTCACCCGACAACCATCTCAACTGATTGATGATTGTCACCATGAACTGAAAACTGACAACCCTACTCGTATCCACGAATCCAGTGATTCAACTACCTGATGAGGAAATTTGAGCCAGTTCCAACTACCATATTAATAATAGTCAAGATTGATAAATTGATGTAGGGTATTGTGCTTTCGATATCTTGAAGTATACAACACTGTATACGACTGTAACACTGTATGTGCTTTTCTCATTGAGAATAGTCTTGATAACTATGGTCGTCCTACTCTCTCTGAGATTGGGCACAAGTCAATGCTTATTCGTGTGTCTCATACCGAAATCTTATCGTAGATTAATTCACTTTTTTGTAACCAGGTTTTGCCGATAAAAGGAAAAATTCTCCAAAAAATGTCAAAAATCATGTATGTTCCGAGTGCTGGAGATCATACAAGAACTTTAGTGCCATGAAGTACCATCAGAAGTACGAATGTGGGAAAGAACGCCAGTTCTCCTGCCCTCATTGCGTCTACAGGTCTCACAGGAAAGGCTCGCTGAAACGTCATTTGTTTTTGATGCATGCAGATATGTGTGTATCTGAACAGGTAAAAACCAGAAACTATCCCTGGTTTCTAAATTGAAAGAAATCTTTTAAAAATCTACCTTCCACCCATATCAGTGTTGAGCGGTAAAATAATAAATTGATTTGAGCTTCCGAAGCATCCGATCGAACAATTGTGCTCTTTAGTGGTTGAATAGGTAACACTTCGTCAAAAATCAGGAGTAAAAAAGAATGCTGAGAGTTATCATCAGTTTGAGTACAATATTCGGATGTTTTCGTCATCTTTACGATGTCACTTGGGGTTCCAGTGTTTAAATCTATTGTAAAATCAAGTTTAATAGTCCTTTTCAGGACAGAATACAGTTTTGTTCTTCTTTTTTCCAAGTTTATCTCTTGAACTTCAGGAAATTTCATTTTAGTTTTCGTAACCACTGTAGAGAAAGAACAGTCATGCGGCAAGCTTTCAAAATCACATTGACAAGCTTCTACAAATGAACTCTCTAGAATGGAGTAATGGGAAGACTTTAGGGGTGAAACAAGTACGGTTAAGGGAAAAGTGTCCAACATTTTTAGCTGTGTGGCTTCTTGTTTGTGCACTATAAGCTCGATCATTAACTTCCTTTGTTGAGCAGGAAATAATCGTGGAGGAATAACTTAGGACATGTTACATACCAGAGGGTGTAGAAGAACCTGGAACACGGATCAGAAGTTTGAATGTGAGAAGGATCCTCAGCTCACCTGCCTCTACAGCTTTTACCCAAACCTTTGCGAAGGATCTTGGGATGTATCTCGGGGATCATGGGTACCTCGAATATTCTCCGGGTACAATAACTTGTAACACTTCACAGGCTTTTACGGTTGTCAATTAAGAAATACAATACATTTTCACTCTTTATTATAACTTTTTTTCTCAAATTATTGTAACTCTCTTTGTGAGTGAATCCCAATTCCGTACCGCCGAATGTCGGCAGTTATTGTTAGGTCGCTATTAATCAAATTTTGAAGGGAAAGAAGATGAGTAATTATCTGGCTGCTATTGAAACTAGTGCTATAAGGCTTCAAGACCTTTATAAGTAGTTAGGAGCTTTCGAACAGAACTGGCTTTTCTCACAGTTTTTGCTTAGGAGTCCACACACAGTTTAAAGAAGTGAGTGCATTCTTTGGTTGGCGGTCATATAAGAAATGTCTCGTTACTACATTGACTTCAATCGAAAGAACGTGACGAAGGAATAAGTCACAGGTAGGAGTAGCAGTTTGTTGCGCTGCAAGCTATACGACCTTTAGTAAGTTGTCACTGGTTTCACTCCAAGCAATAATTTGGATACAGAATACTTTTGTGTTTGGAACTTTTCCGTTTACAGTTACTTTACGTTAATATTGTGAACTACGTATTTTTGTATCTTGCTTTACTGAGGTAAGTTGCTCAACAAATCTGTTATAATCTTTGACGGTTTAGGTAAATCGAAATATAATCTTGCCCATAAAATTATATATTGCCAGATACGATTGGCTCATAATTTGACCTATTCCTCGTCAGAAAATCACTTTGAAGGAGTTTTAGGGTCCTTAGAATTACTTTTTTTTTTCAGTCAATTAGATGGAAAGTTTCATTATTATAAATAATGTGCTAAAATTATTTAGCATTATCTCAGCATTTTTTCGTTTTCTTTATTTCTTTAAATCCACTTTATATTTTAATCCACGTTGTCACTGTTTTTTATTAATCCCGTACGCAACTTTTTGAACTTAGTTTTTTGTCCCCGCTGCATCATTGAGTTAATGATTCAATGCGTTGTGTTCTTTGTGCAGACGCAGATGGTTATGTGGGGCCGTATCACCATCAGCATAGAACTCACGTTTGTCACCAATGCTCGAACTCGTACAAGAATTTGCGCTCGTTGAGGTCTCACTACAAGTTCGAGTGCGGGAAAGAACCTCAGTTCGACTGCCCTTATTGTTATTACAGCGCTTACCGTAAACATCACCTAACAAGACATATGAACCGTAAACATTATGCAGAAATGTGTGTGGGTTGAGAATGAATATCAGCCAATACGTACCAAACCATCAATCAGGAAGCTATTCCTTCAGAACCGCTATTTCTATTCACCACATTGTTAATAATGATCTTCAAATCCATTGAAATAGAATAAGTGAACTATGACTAGATCAGCTGTGTCCTTAAGAATTCGATGGTAATGGGAAGAAAGTTGTAGATGCTACACGCGTTGAGCACATAATTGAAGAGATCATCGTCAATTATCTTGGATTCCAATGTGATGAATAGGTAGCGTAACTGCGCATCTGAAAATGTCATTGAAATAATTTCGGTAACCGATTTTGCAGACACAGACAGATAGAAGTCTAATTTTGGATGGATAACACTCAAATGCATAATGTAAGTAGAATTTTGAGCAGCTGAATATCAAGAATATTAGTTATAATGATGTGTGTATAACAACATCCAGTATAAAACGTTTAACATTGCTACAGGATACTTTTGACAGTTGTTCCAATCGTCCTGCAAATAAATAGTAGCTTAGGAAGTTTAATTTGACTTGTAAGGTACATTGAAAGGCACAAGAGATTTGCAACGATTCAATAGTAACAAGGAGGAACTTTACTGCAGTTCGGAGAAGTACCTAGTTTCTTGGTAAGTGATTCGAAGCTGACCATGCTCATGTGAACGTCCGAAGGTCTCAAAACGCACGATTCCCAGTTTTGATGTTAAGGTAACTTTTCAGGGATCGTGTCTAGCATGGCTTCTGTTAAATCTTATTAATCGCTTCACTTGGGGAAACGTGAAATCATTATAACTTTGAATAGATCAATCGGAACCCATAATGATTCAAAAGTTGAAAAATGACCAACTAGAAGTACTCCTCGTCAATTCCTCTTTCTTCATATTAGTGGTAGCGACTCCGAATGCGCATAAATGTGGACCGTATCCATCAAAACATGATAAACCAACATCCAACTAAGTTTGGTTGTTTACCCCTATTTCTTATGATGTGCTACATTTATAGGACTTTTCACAGAACATGATAATTTTCTCCATGTATCATGTAACATCGTTGAACTGCACATTGATATCTTTATCGTTATTGTGCTATATCGGTAAATTGATGTCTATTGTCGTTGGGAGAACAAAATTAATGAGTTTCGGGAATCCAGAAAGACAAAGCTACTTACCAATTTCACAACACGTTTTCTCCCAATTGGTTGAAATGTTGGATTAATGAGGGAACACCAGAAATCTAGTTTATAAACCAGAACAAAACCATTAACAAAAATCTATAAAACTACGACTCATGTTTCAGGTTTGTGTTATTCAAAGCTTATCAAACTCTGTTCCCTGTGTGCTTTGACGTTCTCTACCATATTTGACTTCTAAATACTAAATAAATTTGGTTTATTTGGGATTTTCAATAGTTCATGTAAATGTTTTCTTGAAGTAAGTCATCTTGTTCTTGAGCCGAACGAGAGAAAAAATACGGATACGAAATGATTCATTAACACAGTTCTCCGGGTACATTGAATCAAGTATTTAAAATCATTACTGATCCCGAATCTTTATAGCTTATATTGGCTTACAATGATCCAAAAGTTTATTGTGAATTTATTTGTGCAGACAGCGATGGTAGCAGAAGATTTTCACAACTGGAAAACACGTATGTTTGCAATAGATGCTTCAAGGCGTACAAGAACCATGGAACCTTGACGTTTCACCACAAGTTCGAATGCGGGAAGGAACCCCAGCTTGCTTGCCCCCACTGCTCTTATCGATCTCACCGAACAAACAATATGAAAAGACACCTTATTCTTAAACATAGAAACCTTTCTTACGACTTTGAAGATATAATTAAAAAATTCATGTGAAAACCTACATAAATCTGTGTTGCGAATAATGATTTCGTTGAACCCCAGGCAAAACATCATTCATGTCATATGAATCAGTTACATGTACACACTACAGAAAATTCTGAACAAGGAGGTTCAACATGTTCCCTCCTCAAAATGCATTGGTTAATCAGTAGACTTCGTCGACCAAAAAGTTGATTGAATCCTGAATCGTTTTCGGGAGTTCACGAGAGTTAGTTATCAATGAGAATCCTGTACGATAATTCTTGTGGAAATAGCCTAATTTACCATTTATTCTATTCAAGTGGAATGTACGGGTGTGGTTTTAGTTTCACAATTCTGATATCATTGACGCATTTAAAACTAGTTTTTTTGTCAACCGAAAATCTCGAATTTATTATTATGGAAATTATGCATTTCTCCTCTTCAAGATAAATGGATCTATGACTAGCTATGCGCTGTTGGTTCACAAATAAATAGTATTTTCAGTACCTTAGCTGAAAGAAAACGACATGATTTTGAAATCAACTAGAAACGGGGACACATTGGTAGCTTTCAGAATCAGAAAGGGATGCCACATCGTTTGTCCACTTGTTATTACAATTCGAACAGTATTGGGAATGAGACATGACACATAGGCAAGACAGTTTCGTGAGGCTCGCGGATGGAATTGACGATCTGGAAACCCAAAAGATCCAATAAAAATAAAATCTTATGTATTATTATTCTTTAATATTATTTTTTAGAGGAATACGCTTGATTGGATCCTTTAATTTCCCCTTGGGTGTAAATTTATATCAATGGTCCATGGTCAATGTGGAAATCAGCGGGGATTTCTTGGATACATGGCCTATCTATTTCCTACTCTGCTGATAATAATTTTCCAGGCTCTTCTCTTTCGATAAATTATCTATTCAGAATCAATGAATTGCAAAGCACTTAATAATGACTATTATTGGTATGGATTAAGAAGAAACATCCCCATGGTACTTGACAGGTGAGCTGTCAAATTGAATTATTTTTTCCTACGTTCATTTTAAAAATTAGGATACTAAATTTTCAAAATTTTCTAGTAATTGATTCTATAATTTGCAGCGCTTTTAATTTTGTGTGCACACATATTCCGAACTTGTTTCTGTAGCATTTTAGAGAAATTGACATTTGCAGTACTTCTATGAATTGCATTGTTACCATTATTTTGAATTAAATCTCTTGTATTTAGTATGTAATTGATGCCCAATCGCTGATTTCTACTGTGTATTGTATAGTACGCTCTAATAAAATGGAACATTCAGTGAGCCATCCACTTTCTGATTCTGAAACCTCAGTTCATTATTCAATTCATTTGCAACTTCTTTGTGCAGAACCAGCTCATCATGAAGGACGAACTTTTCCTTCAGAAAGGAGACTCTTCTTCTGTCTCCGCTGTTCTAAATCGTACAAGAACAAGACCACCTTGACGTACCATCAGCGATTTGAATGTGGAAAAGAACCCAAGTTTGCCTGCCCTCACTGTCCCTACAGATCTCACCGTAAAAGCAATGTGAAAAGTCACATAATTTGTAAACACGTTGATAAATGTCGGACAGGATGAAGAGCCACAGTTGCCTTGGTCGAGTAAATTCAATTTGTAATTCATTTAGATTTATAATTTTGAATAGTATAATAGTATAAAAGTTGAATTTTGGTAGTTGTATTAATATATACTTTTTTTTCTCAACAGACTACTCGTATTTGTCAGCTGGCGAGAAATACGTTTGTGTTTCCTGCTCAAGACAGTACCGACACAGAAAAGGCCTCACAGCCCATCAGAGGTTCGAATGCGGCAAAGAACCTCAATTCCTCTGCTCTGCTCCTGAGTGTTCGTATCGAGCTTGTCATAAAAGAAAGCTGAAAGCCCACATGGCCATGAAACATCCGGAACTCTTCCTGAAATAAAAGTTTATACCAATTGGATCCACAGTTTTTTCCTTCCCGACTACAACCTTCAATTCATGGGTATATTCAGGTTAATAACTATTTCTTTCAGTTACATGGACCACCCGAACCTGCCAAATAAATGTTGACACAACTGATTTTTACATTAGTACAAAATAGTGTTGTGCAGTGTCGATAAAATGGTACAACTTACGTGTAAGATAAAATAAGCGCTGCCCTCACGTTCGTTTAATGCATTAGAATAAAGATGAATTATTCATCTGAATGCGGTAAATTTCGGTATTTGTGTTTTAGAACAAAATCAGTGCCATTCTTTATCCAGAATCAGGTTAACTTTTCCCAGTTTTGACTTTGGGAAGTCATACGGTGGGGATCGTATTATTACATTTTTATTGCACTATCGCTAAAATGTAACGAATTATATTTACCAGAAGAAATATAAGTGTTATCTTCATGTTTATGCTCTACGTTTCCCAAAAATGAAGAGGTATTCATGCCTCGTATTTGTTTACAAGGCCTTACAAATCTGCTATGAACCATTCGTAGGCATCTTTAGGATTGGAGGAGGTCATATAAGACACAGCAATCATTGTTCTAGAATATTAATGAGAAAATATTGGAGAAAAAAAGGGAGAGAATTTATGATATTATTTTTGGCGGGATGTTTCTTTGAAAATTATTAGTGTGAACCCCTCACGAATTTTAGTACTCTAACCCAGGCTAATCCTGGTAACCGGCTGGAATTATACAAGGTGTCCCATCTATATGGGCCCAGTAAGGAATTACAGCCATACGGTGCGAGCTATCAAAAAATTGAACCGGACCTTTTCTATAGTATTTTCACTCTGCTTGAAGGTGGTGGAACCCGTTTTTCATTTTTCGATGTTTTAGTGCCACAAATCTTCGATTGAAACTTGAGGTTGCCTCTTGACCCTCCTTTTTTATTTTCGTTTTCGATACTACCTTGAATTTGGAAGAGAAAATGCGTCGCTGAGAATTTTTTTAGAGACTTCGTTTCAGAGTTATTTCACTTTTTGTGAACGAGAAAAATAGACGAAGGTCCGGTTCAATTTTTTGATAGCTCGCACCGTATGGCTGTAATTCCTTAATGGGCCCATATAGATGGGACACCTTGTATAACGTTCTAGGTACATATGCAACGTATAGTTTAGTGATGATTAGAATTTGAAATTGGATCCCAAAAACTTCCTATTCTCAGAGTATTGTCGTGTTTGACATAGTTTATCTGTGTGTGCATTCTCAAATGTTCCGCCGATAATCGATCATGGTGGAATATGACCAGTGGTCTCATCCACATGGAGAATATCCCGCAAGTAGATTGATTCATATTTGCAACATTACGTATGCCCTAGACATTCCACATCGGATAGACAAGAACAAGAGGTCGTTATCGAGTCACAATAACCACGAATGCGAGATGAACCCTAATTTTTGCCAAGCCACAATGCACCTACGAATCCTCCCGTAAAGCTGTTTGAAAATACGTAGGTTAGGTTCTTCAACAACGATTTGCAACCGGAGTTATTAGCTTCATCCCCCGGTACTAATGGGTGATGACATCACTGCTTGCGCTACATGTTTATGTGGAATGTGATTTTTTCCCCTGTAAAATGTTCCAATAGGAACTCAAATGAATGTTCGTTTGTTCTATGCATGCCAACTTCAAATTTCTGTGAGTGTGTTGTGTGCGGTGGCTTTGAATACCAGAAAACCTAGCTGCTGTTTCATTTGCTACTATAGTCTCTGAACGGGCGGTACTTAACAAAATGTCAGGGAATGGTGGTGTAGCGAAACTTCTTAACCAGTTAACTCAATAGTGTTTTGCTTATCTTAAGTTCGAGCATACATAGTTCGTTCACAGAACGACACCAAACACACTAGATAAACTAAAACAAATAATGTAATCGCGTAACTTCACTGACTGGTGAGTTTTTAGTAGACTCTTCGCGAGCCGTAGAGAAGAGAACGCCAATCAATGAAAAAGGATGTAGGAATCGGATGGTAATTTTACCATAATTGAAATTCGTAGTTATGCCAAAAATGACACACCGTGGTTGAGATACGACGACCAACCTCACCGGCTTTAAACTAAACCGCCGACGAAATAATAAGGTGTGTATCACAATGGTTTTGCTTATCGACACGTACCTATGGAGAGGTGCCAATTCCCCCAATGACTGAATCTAAATACACCTCCTGCCTTATAGCTGTTAAAAATCGAATAATTCATTTTTTCCATTTTCTTCCCCTTAAATTAGATGTATGTCACGAGAAAGCGCTGGTTTGCAACATTGCGAGTTACGGTTTTCAGATGCTACTTCTGTGAAGTCAATATACTCGTAACCCTCAAGACGTGCTTATGTATCCAGTTAATAATAATTATTGGTATTTTCTGCTATCCGCCGTTCTTAAACGATTGCTGTCCATAATATATGTGAAAAATATACGAATTGAGAAATCTAGAATCAATTTTGATTATTAAAAATAGAATACTATTAAAACACAACAAAGGGAAGATAATTCATTGAATACAATAAGGTCAGTATCCAGCGTGTTGTTTGGCTGTTTCGTTGGTGCCGTTTGTACGGATAAGTAGAATATCTTGTTTTGGCCTTTATGGACATCCCCATGGTAAGGACTTCGAAGAAATGTTAGCACCTGACAAGAACCGTGCGGCTGCAAACTGTCTCGAATATCATGTTGTATTATGGAGTCAGCCTAGTATCCCATTGATAGGTTGACTCGATTTGGGTGACGTTGCGAAGAATCTCACTCTGGCTCTTGATTCGCAGGTAATTTGGTTTCCAAATAGTTTAAAATTGTAACAATACTTTTAATTGTGTTGTGTGTTTCTAAATAGAAAAGGAATTAGCACCCAAAATTATGATTTTGTAATGTTTAAAAGTATTTTACAGATTATTCATCAACATTACATAGGCAAAATGGTTTCGTATCACTGCCGTTTTTAACATGAAACAATTCGTTGTATTTCTTTGTGAGCAGATTATTTTGCCGGGAGATATAATCTTGCTGACAGAATCCACTTCTGTGACAGATGCTTCAAATCCTACAAGAACGTGCGCACGCTTTCTTGTCACAAGAAGTACGAATGTGGAAAGGACCCTCGGTTCGCTTGCCCTTGCTGTCCTTTCAGATCCCATCGAAAAGGCAATCTGAAAACTCATGTGGTCACGAAACATGCTGATTTATTACCTTGATGTTGTTGAATAAATGTGGTTATCTTCTTGTTGCTGTCACTGGTTGATGAACCAATAGGAACCCTTGAATCTAGGTGCTATGCGTTCCTACCTTTCACGGAATTCTTGAGTATGACAATTGGGAGTTCAAACATAATATATGTCACGATCTCAACGTATTCAGTTGACATATGAGGTTTGTTGAAATGTGGAATTCAGTTTCATAGAAATGATCATTTTATTTATTTTCAATCTGTTCTGTTAATTAAGGAAATAAAGGAAATAACTTCAAAATTTTTTTATTACTATTACGCTCTAGTTGACGGGGAGCTAAGGAAACGGATCAGACCAGAAGAGAGACATGCAAAAAGTCGTTGATTAGAGGAATCCGGGGAATTATCATTAGACATGTCATAATCTGATCATTAATCGAAGTCCCAAAACTTCATTGGAAGCACAAGATTAGGAACTAAATTACGTGAAATAGATGGACAACACTTAATAAGACTACACACAATGTTCCTGATGTAATTGTCGATATACCTACCTACCTTATATTATTACTTCAAATTAAAAATACTATCAGATTTTGTTGCGTAAATAAGCCTTTGAACAATTTATTCACTGTAATATTGGCCAACCTTAAACTTAATCGAGAGTTTTGATTCTGTACGAGTCGGTTAATGTTTCAAATGACAACAGCTTGTGCCTATGAAATTACACACGTTCTGTTATAAAACAGTTTCAACAGGCCTTTTTGTAACTTAATTTTTCAGGTTAAAATACCTAACTACTAGCAAATTAATTAACTGCAGTTAACTATTGTCATCGTCACTAATCGGATGTACGCAGTTATTGATTGGATGAAAGAGGGCTCAACTTTGAAATTTCGAACAATCACCTTTGTAAACGTTGTTTATTTTAACGTATCTCAAGTGAAAAAAAAGTTCTAGTCATGCAACATACGCCATTTTACTTATGTTAAATCTTTGGTAAATTTCAGCGGCACTGAGATTGTTATGTATTGCGAAGCTTGTAAGTTATAATTGTTGATTTTTAAAGTTTTTTTCTTTTTTCAGTATTTTATACATTTTTAGGATATTTTAATGACATTAAGCACATTTTATGCATTATGCATACATTTTGGTCGCTGTTGATCAATTTTTTTGTGTAACGTTCTGCTGAAAAAATATAAATTTGTTATTTTTAAGCCGGTTTTCATCATTTTCATGTTTTTTTTTTTTAGCACCTTCTTTTTAGACTGCTGTCCAACAAATTCATTGTTATTTTGGAGAGCTCGATTTTATCGCCAAAGAAAGAAGTTTCTATCTCAATCCTATCTCAGTCTTGAATGGTACATACATCTATACAATCATAGGTACATTAGATAAGTGGCTCAATGTATTTTCAAAAATAAATTGGGGAACCTTTACCGTTTTGCATTGGGGCTTGCCATCAGGTATGCACTAGATTTACGTCCAACGTTTTGTATAAACGTATCCCAGATCACCTTTTCTTTGTTAGGCCTCGAGCTCAGTTATAGTTTTTCTCATGTGATGCGTTCTTGTAGTCAGTTCTATCGAGCCGTTCTTTTCACGCCAAGCACTTATGATTATCCTAATAAGTTGTTTCTTTCAATGTGAACTCAGTTTTCGGTGGATCGATGTAAGCCGACTGATCGAGGTAGACCACATACCTTTAATCTTTATTCAACAACTATTGATACTGACTCAACGTACGGTGTGCTTTGTGCAAATTTAATGCGTTTTTCATTCGGATTGTTAACAATCTTATGTCTGTTACAGTTCCGTTCGTTTGCCCGAAATGTTACCGAGTGTACAAGAGCAAAATGAGTCTCTACAACCACCGCCGATACGAGTGCGGGAAGGTCGCCCAGTACCAGTGTCCTCACTGCCCTCACAGATCCGTTCTCAAAGGCAACTTGACCAAACATATTGCCAACAAACATGGAAAGGATCTCGGACAATCTCTAGAACTCTCTCCGCCTCTAAACAATTTCTACTTCCATCAAATATTTTCTTAGATATCATTATCCATCGTATAGGAAATACGCTGTAAATTTTTTATATTGCCTATTTATCCTCAAACGAAGAGACGATGATTTCGGTCCTAATGACCTTTTCTACCCTGCAATAGGGAATCGGAGAAGTACATTTTCACGTGCTTGTTGTCAGTCTGTAACTGGTGAAGATCGTGATAAACCCTTGAAACGACAATAAATTAAAAAATGCCCGTTTCTGAGATGGGTCTCTACACTCGAATGTGAATATCTCAGCTCACCCGGCGTCAACTCTGAAAGTGGGATTGTTGTTGATCGAATAACTGAAGGATCTTCAAACTTAATGGGGGCAACAGGAGTTGAAAGGTGGGGGATATCCTCGCAGGCGTGCTCTCCCATGATCTCCCCATCAGCGATCTCCCACTCGGTAACGTACATGAAAAACCACATTTCATAGTTACAATCTATACATTCCTGTAATGACATTCACTACTTTCCGATATGTGCTTTAACTCTTGACAACCAGTGGGAATCTAGTTACTAAACTGAAAAACCTTAACAGGTCAAAAAAATGGAATATGAATTATAATTATTATTATCAACAATGGTTAGTACAGTTTCGGGAAATTTATGCAATCCTCGCCTAACGTTTCTGATCGGAGCTCCTCAAAGAGCGATCCCATTTCAGGGTTGATGCCTGCAAATGTTGAAATTAGTTGAACACTTTCTTCCGTTTTATACGTCCCTCTCCCTTCCTAACGACGTAATGTTGAAAAAAAATTACATGAGTAATTATTTATGTAAATATAAATTGTAGCCTCTACCTCTTCTATTTTCCCAATCCTTCAACATCTCGATCCTAAGAATATAATTCTTTCAAACCTCTCATTAAGCTCTAAAACATCCTTAATAAGTTTACCAGCCCCTGGTAGGGTAACATCTTCAAGAGCACACATGCTGATTGAATGCAATGATAATGTAGTTTGAAACCTCGCAACAGATGCTATCAAAAATTGGATATTCAGTTGATGCAAGCGTATGTATTATTTATCATATTAATTTATAGCATTATTATTGGAAATAATTTAATGTTTTTTCAAGTTATAAATTATTTTTAATTTAATCCTCATTAGTATCTATTTAATTTATTGTTTACAAACTAGCGTTACCTTTTATTTATTTAAATTGGAACAGAAAAAAAATTATATAATTCTGTATATTTACTCGAATTTTTCATGATACTAATTCTCGTGTGTAAATTTTAAGTTGGACAGATAATTAATTTGGCGAAGTTTATACTGCTTGTACATTATATTTTATTGTTATACTTATCGCAATAATTTATTTCATTACCATATTTCACCCTGTTTCCGTATTATTTTGTGACACTTAATAACGTCTTAGAGATGAAAAACTATTCTTGAAAATATCTATGTGCTTCAGAAAGTATGTTGATTCGCTACCTACATACTACGAGGAATATAAGCAATATCAACATTTCGTCACAGACATATATGGGTTTTGATAGATTTCGATGTAGTTGAGATTCTTATTCTCCGCAAAACATTGAAAGGATTATGGTTACTCTTTGGACAAATTGGAAATCTATTAATTCGCAATATTGCTAAAACAAACTGGACTTCAAAAGTTGCTACCTAGGTTACTTGAATACACTTTCAGATGTTATGTACTAATGATTTAATTCAGTATATTATTGTAAAAGATGCATAATATTATAAAATCAAGTTCACCTGGGTGAATGGTTCAATGTTTCATAGTGGTTTTACATGTTAAGTACACAGTATTTGTTCAACCTTTAGAATTCGTGTTGCTGAAGGATTTATATTTTCGTTCGCTCTTGGTCCATGAGGTCCACATCTGATACAATGGATACGTAATGCCGGTGGACTGGGTGACTTTGTCGGTTTTCGTTAATTTACTCTAATAATTTAATTAAAGAGAGGAAAGGCTATTCCTTCATCTTCTAGAAGTTTTGTTTTCCACTCCCGTTGTAAGCTGACCTATTTTCCGTTAACTGAAAACTAATCGGAAACCATTGTTAAAGTCTTCTCAAGTCTTCTTAGTACAGTACATTACAAGTATATGGCACGTAAAAACGCTGCAAATTATTACACCATGAGTTACTATTTCTGTATTAGACAACCGTTCCACGTTAATCGCTGATCTATGTTTGTTAGATGTAATCTATAGTACATTATCTAAATTCGGCGCTTTCATACCTTGTAATTCTATTATAATGCATCTCCATGGATCGATTAGGAAAGAAATTGGACACAAATGTCCTTCTGCTGATCAGTGCCTCCATGCTTTGTAATTGACTTCTATTTGTCCCAAAGACGATATTGATGACCACTCTTTCGTGTCAGCTCGACTACCTGGAGCTACCCTTGCGTGCCCCCTAGACGTACAGTATTATCTCGTAAACCGAAACCGTTGCACAATTTACTGATGGCAGCCCATAGACGTTCAATGTTATTGCACAATTTTTTCGTTTGTGCAAAAATGTGTAATATGTGAAGGCGATAATGACGGTTCTGCAATATATTCCAGCGTGTTACCCTCGGGCACGTACACAAGTCCAGCCAGTCACAACCTTATTTTGCAAACAGTAGAAATAACTGTAGGTATACAAGCAGTAATAAGTGGGATCCCTCACAAGATCAATTTTATTGCACAAACCAGAATATTGTGCAACGAAATTTCACGCCCAGGGTCCGCTTTCACCGCTGTGCTGTTTTAACTTCTTCTCCACCACCAATCAACCACCGTGCTTTTCTTCCTCCACCATTAGCCAACTTAGTTGGATTTCATTTAAAAAGCAGGATAAAATTTTGACGCACAAGTATAAAAACAAAATACTTTGAAAGGAATTTTATACAGTCCAATGTTCTGAAACTGTGAAATGTGTTTTTGCCAACTTCCGAACACTATACCTCGAATATTGATGGGGAACGTTGAGTTTCGGGTTGGATGGACTTACTGACATTTAGTGGGAAAGACTAGGAGTGGATTCAGTCCAAAATGAATATTTTATTACTAGGAAGCTATACATATTACCAGCTGCATGATAAAAACGTTTAAATACAACCACATTTTATGTTGTGTGGTGTTGATGAAGGATCTGACCTCGCTCCTTTGCCTGGAACTCCAAACTGAACTCGTTGAAATTGGTAGAATGCCATTAACAATCGTGTAAAGTTGTTGTTATTTCGGTTTCATGCTAAAAAAAATAGGATGGAAACATTATGAGTAATCTAGATCTCAACTATTTCAATGAAGTTGCCCACTCTGAACGGTATTCTTTTCGTCTTTGTTATCATATTCCGATATCATATTTCTGTTTATATCTGGTAGACCAACGAAATCACCCGCTCCTGTATGATACTCCTTTCCCTTAATTATTTCAAGGTATCGTGTGTAATACCACGTATTCGTGTTTGACCAACAAAATCAACCGCCCCGTATGTTATCCCTTTATCTTCATTATCTTAAATATCGTCTGCATTACAAGTGTATCTGTTTTACCATCAAAACTGCCCTCGTATGATACTCCTTTACCTTCAATATCGTACGATATCGTCTGTATTGCCGTGTGTCGTGTCTTACCGTGCATTTCTGTTTGACCGATGGTCTGTTCGCAGTTCCTCTCGGCGACGAGCGGCGCTTCCCCTGCACCTGCGGTCGCCGTTACAAGAGCAAAATGAGTCTTTACAACCACCGCCGCTACGAGTGCGGACGTGACAAGTCCTTCGAGTGCCCCCATTGCGAGTACAAGAGTGTCCTCAAAGGGAACCTCAAGGCTCACATTTTCAATAAACACGTGAACAAAAAGAGCTGGGGAGAATTCAGAGTCGACTCGTAGTATCCAACCCTTGATAATTGGAATCCGAAATTATTCCCCCACGATTCATTGAAGGAGCCGATAGTCAATATTTGTTTTCGATCTAGTCATAGTTGTTAACTTATCAACCTTGTATTTTGGACCAAGCTGGTTCAATTCAGTATTGATTTAAATTGTTTGTTATAGCTTAGTCGAGAGTGATTAACTGATAAAATATATCACAGCCCATGTTCCTATACCTGCTACCTGTGTCCTTTCAACGTCTTTGTTCGAAGTATACCAAGGCTGCAGAAGCTGTGTATTACCTTACTTTTTGATTGTTTAGTTGTGTGTCCTTGGTTTTGAGTCCTTTTGCTATCTGCCAGAGACCCTGAAAATAATTTTTGAATTTTTTCTAACCAAGTTTATCTCATCAATTCGGTTAGCTTTGAAAAACTTATCCATCAAAATTGTGATCGTTAAGAAAAATATTAGTACTTTTGCTGGAGATCGAAGTAACTATTTTTGAGTTTGCATTTCAAAGTTAGTTCATTCAAACGTATTAATAAAAAAAATTGGAGCAGTAGGAAAAATCAAACAACCCCCCCCCCCCATTCGAAATTATGAAGGTTTTGTAATAATAGCTTGTAAATATCATGTTTTCCGAAAAATGTCTCGTTGACGGATTTTATATTTCCAACAGATTGGGTAGCGTTTTAGTTTAGGAGTGTGAATGGTCAACTCAAAGTTGACTTTCAACATTGCTAGCTTTTACTACTTCCATGGGGGAAAATCAGAGAGCTTGTCTATTAATTTTGCCAACAATTTACGCTTCAATTACATTGAAAACACGAAATTCGATCAGAAATCATTAAAGTAGATAACTACAGGATCGGGTTGATGAAATTGACTGTCAAATTCAATTTTTATAAATCTTTCGGGATACTGAAAGTTAATTTCCCACTTCCATAGTATTTGTCCTGTTCACCAATAAATATCTGTTACCATCTAATAAATCGAACCACCTAACTTAACTTGATCAGTCATTCATTCTTCCATTAATACTAACATAATGATATTATTATCATTCAATAATCTCACAAAATGGAGAATAATGATGAGTGTAACACCGCATGATAACAGTATTTCTCGTTGACAGTTGTATCCCAACTACATGTACACCATACATATCGAGTAAGCTCGTAAAAAAAAAAAAAAAAAAACTTGGAACGTATAAACAACAAAATTAATATATTCTTGTTTTCATTGAGTTTTAAGGGTTGTGAAAGTCAGTTTGTTACAATTTAATTACCAATAAAAGTTTTGTTTTTGATCATGCCATTGTTTTTCTTCTTTTTTTCACCAAAAATAATAATGTAATTCAACATCACCAACAATTCATGTAATTTTAAACTAAATCGTTGTGGTGCATCGGCATAATATTATTTTAGCCGAATTCTTCCCTTATTAATTAATTCATTCTCATTAAGTTGGTTGGTTGAAATCCGCCCCAAGGCAATCGTACGGAAGATGAATTACAGGAGGTTACATCATAGAAAATTATTATAGCATGGAAACATTGAATTGTTAGGATCTTAACTTCAGTACGTGCGAATTAAGCTTACTAGTTTGATTTTCCGATTCGACTAATGGTCGATCAACAAGTACTGCAAATACTGTACCTCAAACTTGAATAACTGCCCACAGGGATACATTAAAAAATTCTATCGGTCGAAATTCGAAAAAATCGAAAATAGGTTCAAAAATACTTTCCACCGCTCCTGCTTACCTGCTCTTAAAAAAGTTATTTATTGAATTACATAATTTTCTCATATTAGACGCCTTTGGAAATGATCAAAAAATGATGTTTTAAACTAGATGATTTATTGGCTGCGTGAGATTTTTATAAATCCTTATTTTAGGAGGAATAAAAAATTTTCTTGGAAAATTAGGATTTCGACTTTTCGTCAACATACAGGAAGGTAATGAAGTCCGGACGAGGACAAATTTGTAGTGTGTGAGGGCCATTTTTAGTTTCAATGTTAGAGTAACTGTATTATTATTTAATTTATAGCCAGACATATCGATCACTAACAGCGAATGTTATCCCTTTTACCTCGGGATTCGTTTACAATTTTAATGGTGACCTACATTATGGGGAAAAAAGTCCAAGTTTTGGTTCCAAGCTTATATGAACATGAAAGACGTGTTGTAATCTCAACGTTTATTAAAAATCATGAACTGTTGATCACTCACTCCATCTTATAATATCCCCCATGTTTTCAGTTTTTAGTTTATTATTTCAATTTTGAACATTCACATTTGCAAACCAAAACGATTCGCGTATTTGTTTTGTGTAACGTATCTTTTACTTTCTATGGTTGTCCCAATTCTGATTTTCAAGTTTGAATTATTTCCTGAACTTTCAATTGCATCTTATTATCCTTTTTTAATCGTGTAATTAGATATTTTTTCTATGTTTGCCATATTAAACGTATTTTTTAACAAACAATATTCTTCATTCACGCAATTTATCGTGTAAGTACCTTGTTGTTGTGTTATAACATTGTTAACGGAGTTACGTGAAACCCGCATGCTTTGCTAAATGGAGAGTACACATTTGGATGAACGATTGGTATTTGTCAATTTCTTAACAAGGACAACAAGGGATATTCAAGGATCAATAGGTTTGTTCCAACAACAAGGGTGCCGCCCAACAGCTGCCGACAATACTGCACGGTTTTCTAGATTATGTTCATAACCGTTAATGAAGGATAAACGTTTGTCGGAACACTTGAGCCATCAAACATCCACTCAACTTCGCTACCACTCAGCGAAAGTTTCAGTTGTGCAAGGGATGGAGCCCCTCGGTTGGAGGAGCTGTTGACATTGCTGAGCATGCGTAAACGGAAAACTGTCAACATAATCTGTCAAAGACGCCTCTTGTTGGAACAAACCTAATGCAACAATTATATAAAAACATTTATGAAATCAAAAATTGATTATAAATAATTTTGGTGATATAAGAGCTAAATCCTCACTTGTCAGTCAAAATTAAAATTGTTTATTCCTGAGTATAAACACAACTCCAAAACAGGATTATAGTCAAGTATTGCACACGTGATTCAATGGCCATCGTTAATCATTCACAATGATGTAAATATTGTAAAACTCTCACTTCGACCCAATTTGTACTCTCCAACTAATTTTCTGTTTCTGCGTGTGTTTCCCAAACTGTGACTTGTTTTATTTCTATTAAGGTTGTTTATTTAGAAAATTTATTCTCTTTTTTCCCTATGTTGCATCCTTTGATCTCAGGAATTTGGAGCACATACGCCCTCGATGACAGCGGAGTTCGACACAAATGTCCGGACTGCGGAAAGGAGTACAAATACAAAGTTGGGATGAACAACCACCGGAAATACGAATGCGGGAAGGAGCCCCAGTTTCTCTGTCCACACTGTCCCTACAAAGCGCGGCAGAAAGGGAACTTGAAGGCCCATTTAATACGAATCCACATGTCTTAGTCCTTGATATAAAAACAATACCCATGTAGAACTAACTCAAGTCCTCAAATTCAAATCTAGCTAGAAATAACTTTGTAAGTTGCAATTTGCAACATTAACTAACAATGCAATGATACAGTAAATGTTGATGATTTGAAGAATTGATGTTTTCTCCTCCAATTCTGTTTGCTACGTAGTTTCTCGTTTCATTTCATAGGAACACTAAGTACAACATTGAAAATTGTTATAATTTCCGAATTTCAATGTCAAGACACAAATCACATGCTTGTAACAGTTACTATCAGTTACTGTCACGTCCAACTTTGGTCGAGTATTAAACTGCTTAATAAAACATAAATAGATTAATTAACTCTATATAAAAATAAACGTACTGACAATTAATAGAGACGATCTCCTTCGAATAAACGGAAAGCCTCACGGTTTCTTTATAACTAGAAAAAGTCTCCTAATGAATTTGATCATCATGTTACAATTATTCTACAACAATCAATCCAGATGGACGGTGTACTGTGAAGTGAAACACAAATAAATTGAAATAAATTAAAAGTAAAATAGACGTATCTGATAGGAAGCGAATCCAGACTTGTTCGTCTGTCTGCTAAACAGGAAGAAAAAGTTTGAAATTCAGCCGATTACATTAGTAACTTTTATTGGTTAACGATTCTTTCTAGATGAAGCGCCTACAACAGGTAGTTACTATCCATGTTATGTGTATTCCGTGACCTAAAGAATGGCGCGCTTCCCAATGTGAGGTTTTTCAACATTTATAGACACCCTAAATCTAATGCTCAAGTGAGGCAATTCAAGGAAACCTCAAAGAAAAATTTAGATCCCGAATCCAATTCGTAAATGAGGGATTTCACATCCATCAATCATATCTACGTAAATCAACGTACCTTGAGGATTGCAGTACCTTTGCAATTTCTGGTCATTGTGCAGCGGTTGACCGAGATGATAAAATGATGATGTTTCGATTGTTGACATTTGTGACGGCCAATAACTAAATCGATTAAAAACTACTTTGAATCATAAATAAAGGTTTGCGTTACAAGATCTTAATGGAGGCCAGTGTGTAGGCACAATACCTGCTAGTAGGTACATTATTTTGAACCGTGATTTTTATTAGTTGTTGATAATTGTTTCTAAAAAGCATAATGATCGCATGAGAGAGAGTGATTGCACACAAATTCAACCAATTTTAGTTCATTCTAGTTTTGTACTTCAACAGCTACTGAACTCAATAAGAATAATTTCAAAAGTTATCTGTACTATTTTGGCAAAAACATAGCATTACGTGCTAGTATGACCTCACAGGTGGGTTGATTTAAGAATTTCAAAAGTTTTCAATTTTATTGTTTCACATCTCGTAATTATTTTCCTACCTGCTACCTTGTCCATTGGACTTCAAATATCACTTGTATACTCTACATAGAACTTTACTGACTTTTTAATTTTTTTTAAAGATTTTCAAAAGTTATGCGGTGTTTTATGAGATACTATTGAAGTTCAATTGTTCCTTCAGGCGGGTTAATTCGCCTCATAATCGATTCCTGCCTTTTCCCCATTGAATTTTCGGATTTAATGCTGAAATACGTAATAATTATTGCAAGTAGGAGGCCCAGTTGGTTCAACCGAATGTCCAATCAGTAACTGAAGCACCAGAATTCCATTACATAAAACTTACCCACCTTTCTAAATGTCAAAATTTCATTCTACATTTTCTTGGTAGATTGCTATTCCCTCGATTCTAGTGTACTTGTATTCTAGTCCTTGATTACCTAGTTTTTAAAATCTCAAAGTCACGCTTTCTTCAATAATTTTTTTCTATTCGTGTGTATCCTATTTTAGTTCGATAAGGACCATTTTAACTACCTTGAATATGAATTTATTACCCATTCTAACAATCGTTAAGTACCTTTTGGTTTATATGTTTTCGTTTTTGAACGCCTCTTGAAATCATCCAAGTGTTTATGAAAATGTTGTTTATTTTTTTGTAAGTTTATAAATAGTTATTTGTGAATAGTTTTGATTACTTGTTGAACTACGTAAAAGCGGAATTATGTCCTACATGTAAACCAATCTCTTCCAGTGCTTAACTAAACTGTTACATCTTCGTTGAATTGGAGTTCCGAATAGGTTGAAACTAATTGAAGTTCCATGTGTAAAATATGCTATTTTTTAATGTTCTTGGGAAATTGTGTAGTATTTCTGTTGTTTTTTAAGGTATTACTGTGTGCAATTATCTAACTTTAATAACGAAGTTATGAATTATAATTTTAATTTATAAGTTACGAGCAATATTGGTTTGTGCAATAAAAAATCATAAAATTATAATACAAAGATCTCTTTTCAAGCTCTGTAGTCCACTCACTATGCACCTAATTTATCTGCGATGAACAACAAGGTCAGTATTTCTGTTATCTCGATGTTAACTATTTTTCCCCTTTGGTCTTGCAATTGATCATTTGTATTCTTTTTTTCAGATTTTCCGAGAGCGTGATTGTGTGAAGAATTAGGATTCGTGCTTTGAAATTGCCTCAGTGAACTTAGTGCCGATGAAACACCGTCAATGTGAGAAAATACCAAGTTCGTTTTTAGTTAATAGTTTTTAGCGGCACCAAAAATGTTACAAATGAAACATTTGTGATATTCCTTTTTCACATTTTCATTTATTTACGGATTTCACTATGCCATTGAAAATGTGTAACGAAATTGTGCCTAAATGTCATTAAAACATGCTAAAAAAAAGTTTCTTGTATATTGCAAGTTTATAGTATGTCAATTCAATTTTTTTTCTCAATAAATTTGAGTGTTAAAAAGAATTGTGTATAGAGTAATATGAGACGAATATGGAAATTCGCTCGTATAGTTATTCTGCGAGACTGATTAAAGCATAAAGGAAATAATAACGCGGTATAAAATACGTGTAGTGTTAGTAATGTACTTATCTTTCAATGCTCGAGAAATAATCTGTGTTATATATTTTTCCATCGAACATTCCGTCAAAAATAGTTCGTTTCCTGTTTGAAAGAATGTATTACTAGTAACAATAGTAGTATTATGTTTACAAAATTCCGTAAAATAATTGTATTTAACGTAAGTATTGCTCTACAGTTTGGTACATGATGATATGTTTTATCGTTTCAGATGTGAGGGCATGACTCGAGTGGTACTAAGAAAGCAAACAGGTCAGAAGCGTTTCAACACATCATGATCAACCACAAAAGTACAGCAAATTGCTCAAAAACCTTGAACGTTTACAATGAGTGGCGTAGAAGAAATTCTATTGATTGTAATCATTCGTACTGATTGAAAAAGAAAAACACATTTTTACATATTCAATATGCACTTATTTCTCCCTGTCCATTCAAGAAATTTAATATTAAATGTCTTACAAAAGTATTAATAATTCCTAAACAACATTACTCCTAATGAACACTAACCGATCCTGTTTACCAGAAATGCAAATCCATACTGTAAGTATGATTCTGTTTTGTACTGAATGTGCAAATTCTGTGAAGAATACAGGACAAAGTCTACCGAGTTGTGTATGTTCAAGTATGTCTCCCCGAAAACCCGACCTGATTACTTTCCTTAATTATACTGTCGGGATCTAGGTTGTGGGGTCTAATATACATTTTCACCCATAATCGGTGGGTATTTAAACTAACCAAATATACACTCGCTAATAGGCACTTATTCACAAAGTATCCTTCATAACTAAAAACCGCTCCTCTCCCTATATCGTGTATAACGACTTGGCATGTTCATCAGTTTTCTTGCTTGTAATGCATGTACTGGATGCGATTTGGACGCTTAATTTGCTACTCAACACAGCTTTCTATGTAGATTTGTGTTTCGAAATTTAAAATCGCTCTTAATCAGAAATGTAGGTATTTTTTATAATGCAACAAAATATAGGCATACGTTTATGTGATAATTTAGATTGCATGAACAACTGTTCAAATTTTCGCAGGCGACGGTGTTTATCTCCCTTATAGTATGCTTTTGGACCTGGATAAACCAGACTTGATCAATACATCGATATGGATATTCGTAGGTCACTACTAAAATGCGCCCCAACGAAGTAGTTCATATAGAAGTAAGGAAGAACGTAGTAATGGAAAACTAGGAAATCAGAGCTCTCAAAAAGGCACTTCATCTGTTTCAAAGCCAATGAACCCGTAGAGAGACCGAGATCCAGACACCAAAGAAACACCTAGTTGTTTGGGTACATCCGATATAATGTCATTCACCAAATTTTGTCACTGTTAATACAAATCGTTCACTTCTTTAAATTCGTATCCTGGATAACCAGCATTTGGATCTTTCCGTGACTTGAGTGATTTGAGAAATGAGCTTCTGATTTGTCATCCAGAACCGTAACTAATCCTTTAGGAACCCACATCTTAACTTTTTTTCTAGGGATGGGACTATCAGCAATATTTTGTGTCTTTATTGTTTTCTCCACTTTATGTTTTTTCTGATCACTACGTACGCTAATATGAGGCACCAGTGTTGGTAACTTGGATGTTCAAATGAATCATCCTCTCACTATCTCGAAAATCATGGACACCAAAGATTCTCACAATTCCATCGTCCTTCTTTATTGGCTCGATCTCAATAAATTTACAGACCATTAGCTCCTTTATCGTGCGTTGGGTAGCGGTCCTGCTTGGTCAACCACGGTCTTGGTTCCCTTCCATATCGTATGTCCAGTCCGTCCTGAATTGAGTGGAACAGAGGTCTATATTATATTTTTCTTTGTGAATAATGATCATTGTTCAGTCTCTGGCTTGTGTGGTTCTCACCAATAATTGCCTTGTATTTGTGTAGAAGTGAACGGAAAAGCCTATCATTATTACTGTGACAGCTATTATATTCAAGCTTCATTTTCAGGACGTGTTACTCGTGATATAAATGGTGACAAAACTCTTGCGACCCACAACATATGCATATTGATTTTCACACTAATTTGCATTTGATGGTGGTGAGAATCAGCTCTCACCAACCGACACTATGTCGTCCTTTGGCACAACATCTCACAGCCTTCCCCTAATTCTTACCTAAGATCCTACTTTATCCAGGTCCAGTTCCGCTTCACTGGTACAAATCTTCTTGTATTTTTATTTTATTCTATCGTAGTATTTACGTTTATGTTTTCGTTCACGTTTTTCTTTAGTTTTGCATCATTTTTTTTTCTTTTTCTGTTACTTCTGTTTTCCCGAGAAGGCCTGTCCTCATTCCCCTGTACGACATGCTGGAAGACGTATCGACACCCGCAGCATTTGTGGCGGCACAAAAAATTCGAGTGCGGGGTCGAGCCGCAGTTCAAGTGCCCCGTCTGTCCTCACAAGTCCAAAAGGAAAGAGAACCTCAAAGTTCACCTCCACACCAAACACAAAGAGTTGTTCAGCGTGGAGATATAATTGTTATTCTTCCTTCCACAGTAGTAATGAATAATTGTTCAAATTGTTTCAGGGTTGGGATGAGTATAAGTTTTTAAAATGAAGTGCTCAAAGCACCATTATTATAATTGTCGTCAATCAATAGTTTATTATTTGAAGTTTTCTGACTAAGTCGTGCTGAGTCATAAGAGAGTTGTAGTGTCTATTTAGAAGGAAACGTATCGACATTTTATGTCATCAATTCGTAGGAGATGTGTTTTCGCCATTACGGCAACGCATCATTCCTTCACCTAAAAGTAGAATTGATAGTCTCATTCGTCGTTATCTTCGCAGCCGATCTTTACCATTAAAAATATGAATAGAATAACAGAAATATTAATAAATGTCAATAATCTCATACCTGGAGAATATTTCAATAAGAATGGGCATCGCTTAGGTTGGCCTGTTCTATTAGATGAAGCCTACGCGACCATATTATCCGTTTTGGAAAAATAACAAGTAAAAGTTCTTGCTTAGCTAAAACGGGGTTTCTGATACTGAAGGTTGTAGAAGCATTTTGTTTTCAATCACATCGCAGTTACTGGAAGCATCGAGATACGTGACGTTGTTTCCATAGATACCTACCTACGTCTACGATCGCAGCATGCGGTTAGGTCTGTGGATGGGTTTTATGCCTCTCTCTACAATCTAACTTTGTAAATCCTTTGTTTTGATCATGTCGAAAGTCGTCTGTCATTATTCATTATGTTGTTTTTTTCTAAACCATTAAATAAAAGTTTGAAGACACAACGAGTTGATGTAGGTCCAGCTACTCTTACAGTAGATACCTGTTCAGTTAACTTCATTTCTTTGCAATTGGTAAGTTGATTACCCACGATCAAATGGAAGTTCGAGCATAGGCAAGGATGGCTGGTAAATCACTTTTTCATAATCAAGCAGGTTGAAGAAGAGCGGGAGCGGGGAAGCTGTGCGAAAATTTCCACATTCTTATAAACGGCACCATGCGATTCGGGGACTGTCCGCAACCCGTTCAGCAGATTCGCATACATACTAATCCAGCTTTACTGTCTCCAACCGTTGATACTGTTAATCTATGACATTGGAGTGTCAATAGTTGGATTTACACATGACCTTTCGATATGATTATTAAGAATAGTAAGGCTTCAAAATAAACGGGAAACCTATGAAAAATTAAGTCAAAATATCTTGCACTCACATTTTTAATTTATGGGCCCCAGGTAGTGTGGGTAAGAAAAAGAAACAACAAAATAAATATATTAGCGTCTCTTGTACAACAGAGTTTTCCAAAACCATCAATTTCATTAGATATGGATTTCTATATACTAGTACATTTTATTCGGATAAGCATTGTGATGCTAATCCATTGTAGTTCATTGTTTTGGATTTTTTCTGAATTGTTATTCAGTTATTTTTATTTAAGTCCATATATAAAAGCTCGTACCAATGGTGCTATGACCGATCCCAACCCTGTTCCATACCGATCTTTTTTGTACTGACTGTCATATTTTTTAGTGTTGTGTTTTCAAATTTTATTTTAATCGAGTTATGTTTCCTGTTTATGTCTATATCACTATGTTATCAGTAGTTACATTTTTGTAGACCTTTAAAGTTTGTCTCACTGGCTTTTTTTTTCTTTTGCATCCTTGTAGATAACGAATCACGAAGTACTGTTATAGATGTAGTACCTAGAGACTTACTATTTATTTTTCACCTCTTTATTATTTCTTTATTTCAATTAAATCTTATTTTTCTGTTACACGGCTTGTTCAGTTTTCCTGTATTTTCTTTGATGGCTGAAGTGTGCATGTTTCATGTAGTTGCGTTCTGCTCATACATTTGTAGGGAAGTGTGATTGGAAATCAACCTTGAGATTGATGAAATCAAAATAAATTTAAAATCAACTATAAAATCAAATCGAAATTTTAAGCCTATTTGAAGACCATTTGAAATTATCACACCAACATCGGAAATGAATGTTAGCTAATTACATAAAATGTATTGTTCTGAAACAATAGTGGATTAACAACGGTAGGATTTTACAGTATGAACCTACAGCCGAAACAGCCAAAATTTGTGAATGCAAAATTGTAGATTGACTATAGAGGGATTGGCATCTTGAGAGATCGATCTTTTGCCCTAGGCTGATTGGTAACAAACATCGCCTTCAAACTAATAGCCATTGAGAGTCCAGTATTGTTGTTGAATATCTCACTAGGATGGATCTGATTTTGCGCCCAGCTATTAACAGTGCATCCCAGTGGTTTCCTTCGCATTTTAGGTAACGGGCAGTGAATACAGTGAGGGTACTTAGGGGGGTACCCCCAGGTGGCTACCTACGACACCATCTATTCATGTCACTTGTTTATTTTTGACCATTGACGAATGTTGATTGTATATGGAAGTATTACCACTTGGGTGGGGTGAGATGCTAAAACTGCAGTGATGAAGAGCATATGGCACCTTCATGTTCGCGAGCTCATGGTGGTCCACCGAAAAAGAATGTGAATAGGGTTAAATATTTGTGGTTTGAAGGAAGATGATTTAGTATATATACTGAAACGTTGGGAACACGTTTTATATCCAAGACCGAACCTCAATACATCCCCAAAAGCTTCTTCTGAATAACTAAAAATCTACGGTCAATAAATATCCACTTATGCATCTACATAGATATAGATAAATCAATATATACATACACCCGGCGTCCCCTAGCTTGTTCTAACTCAATGCGGTAGTCATTGTGACAAATCTAGAAGTTTCATTTGGGTTGTATTTATTGTGAAAACTCCGAAAAAATATAATATATTTTAGAATCATTTAATATATTATGTTAATGAGTCTTATAGTGGATTGTGCTAATTTTGTTGTTACATTTGTACTAGTAGATTGATCAGCTTATGTCCTCAACAACTACTCCGTAAGTATAGCTTGTTACTGATGCCGACTGAGCCTGACGTGTTGAGTTTGAACTTGAGGTGTCATATCAAGATCGGAAATGTAAGTTGATTTCGGCGAGTCACAAGACTGGTGATTTCGTGCAGTATAATCGTAAGTTTTCGGGTTCCCGGTGTCTCTAAGACATCCTCTAATTGTGTGACTCTTTGTTCCTCTTGCCGTAGGGTACATTGGCGAGAAGAAGTTTGTGTGCCAAGCCTGTGGACGCTGCTACAAGTTTAAAGAAGGCCTCTACCTCCACCAGAAACACGAGTGCGGTAAGGAGCCTCGCTTATCCTGCCCGTACTGCGAATACAAGACCAAACTCAAAGGGAATCTGAAGACCCACATCGGCATCCGGCATGGCCCCAAATTGCTAATGGCCTTTCCAAAAATTCTCAAGGAAGAGTAGAATCAATTCTTTTAAAATTATTATTTTATCATTTCCTGAGCTTTTGTTTTTTGAATCGCTGGATTCGACTATTCGCTTTCTTCGACCATAGCTCTCATATTTTTGCAGTGATCATAGATTTTACACATGTATAATTTCCATTTCCAAGAGGTTTCTGGTTCAGTTTACGTAAGTTCAACGTTCGAATTCGCGTCAGAAACTTGAAGTTTTCGTGAAGCGATGTTAGATGATTTTGGAGGGAAAGTTGTCGAGTGGCTTCACAACACTTTCCCTACTTGATCAATGGTATTTTTCTGTTTGGAACCGTGAAATGCCGTTAGTTGAGGTAGCATTTCTCTTCTATTTTTTCTACATTTGAATCCCTTGAACGTTGTTGGTGGGGTTGGAAGTCTGATTTGTAGCCTTCTATTGTAAGAAGTTCCTAATTAAGGTGAATCACATCATCGTTGTTTGTCATTTGGGGCAAAATAAAAATGAAAACACTGAAAACGACTATTTGTATTGTTTTCTCTATATACCTATGTACGGATTATAGAGACAGTCCCAAAATCGATTTTGCCTTTGACACTAGGGTAATGCTTTAATTCTTAAAACCAATTTCTAAACTGACATTATCATTTTAATTTGTTTTGGGTCAACTTTCAATTTTAGAGTCCAAAATCGAGCTGAGAAATGGCATTCTGAATTCTTCCCGATCTCGGATACTATTTCATACTTCGTGAGAAAGCATTACCTTTGCAAAATGTTTCATAAATAGGTTTAATAGGCGTTATATATTTGCCTGAAGTTCATAGGATTTGTTCATTTGTAGTTAGTAAAACGAATTTGGGTTGTACGAGTATGTTAAAATATATGACGCAGACGTTTGGGCCTCAAAAAAATTGTCTCATGCTTGACGGCGGGGTCGAAATCTATTAGAGACCTAAGTACACAAACTCTCATTTTCTTAAGATTCGCGTTTTTATATCGTTCAGTAAGGGACCCATGAAATTCACGTTTTAACAAAAGCATATGATTACGCGATGATGATGATGATTGATTTGGTGACGAGGAAACCTATTTATCAGGAGACTGATTTTAAAGATCTTGGAAAATAAATCGTACAGCGAAATAGGACTTCGCAAGGGACAGGCCAAAGATAGACAACAGGCAGAGAGCTATGTGAAAATCTTGATTTTAGAGGGAAAATAATTTGTCAACGTCTTGCACCAGAACAAAGAATCTTCTCGTTCGTTAGTGAGAGTGGAAATTGTGATAAAATACCTAGTCTGGGGATTATTCAATGATTACTCATTCAAGGATATTCCGGATGAGTACTTGTTTCACTGATTACATTTTGTTTCGTGTGGATTTACAGTGGCTACGGAAATTGTGATTACTTCGCCCGTGATGTCGAGGAGGCCTTACCTGTGCAAGCCTTGCGGCAGGAGGTACATGTATAAAAGGTCGCTGAGGACTCACCAAAGGAACGAGTGCGGTAAACCGGCTCACCTCAAGTGCCCCGACTGCCCGTACAAAACCAACATCAAGAGTAACCTCAAGTTGCATGTCATGTTCAACCACTCAAATCCCAACGTCTGAAAGAAGTAGGGTCATGATTCTGATGCAATCAAGCGTGGGTGTTCATTTTGAAGTGTTTTTCTTTAAGCCCCGTTTCGCAGTCATATAGCACGAGGAAAGAAAGTCATGTAGACGTGTTGAGTAGAAGAGAGAAGTTCAGTAAAATACAATTTATTTTTCCTCTTGACTAGAGTAAACAGTTTGTCAAGTTGGAAGCGGTTTTCGTCAAGTACTGAGAGCACGCTGTGTTGCCAAATGTTACAACTCACGATTTCAACTCAGTTAAAATTTCGGACGGCAATTCAGAAAACCGTACCGTGCCCCACGTTAATCATTTTTTTGAAGTTTATTTATTTCTTAGAAATATTTTGAGTGTCTAATACGATCGCTTGGACATAGAGTTGGCCACACTGGTGGCAATTCAAGTGGTACTCCAAGGTGGCGTTAAAGCTATTTGTCGTGTAACAGGGATGTGAGTATCTCTTGACACAGAACTGACGGGCTTGTAGAATGTTCTTGAACGTAACTAACATTGTCTCAGGATCAATTACATCCCTTCATATATCTCAATAAATAGTATATTGAATCGAATAATTGAAAATACTTGATATTCGATATCTTAGTGTATTGAAACGTAAAAAAAAATGTTGAAAAATGTTCGTTTGAGGTAGACATGACCCAAAACCTTGGCTGGAAGTGGCTTTCGCAGCGTCTTTCTATTTTCCAGAGGATCGTTATAATGACCTTAATTCTCAAACCAATTAGCACTTGTCATCCTTAGAAACTTCTTCCTACGAAATATGAGAGAAACGAGTTCAAATAATAGCCATAATACCTGCTTCTTCGTGAAATCTCTTCCCTCTCTTCATTAACAAAGTTATGCTAATCAAGAACTCTTACTCTTTGTCTGTTTCTCTTACTATTATTTCTCTTGACCCTCAACATGATCTGTGTGAATGCTACTGCTCAAGTGTAGTTGATTTAAGCTGCACAGAACGAAAATGAACTTGGCGCTTAGCCAAGTTTCTTGACTTCTGCCTAGACTTGTGTAAAAGGGGCTTCGTGTGCTTTTTTGAGAAAGACTCACTCTATCCTTTTGACACAATATTCATTAATTCTTCCACTTCCTTTCTTCAAAACCATTTGGAATCAACAAACACTTTGGGTTCGTTAAGTCCTAGTTCACAGACCGTTTTCTGACATTATAGGTTACTAAAAAAACGATACGTTTTTCAAGTTTCAAGCTTTAGTCAAAATAACTATAGCCAAGATCAGGAATTATGGTGAACCTATTGTATCTGATAGCTAGCTATTCATCAACCATATTCACTTAATCTTTCTTTCAAACTTTGATTGTGTGGTGTTTTACGTCGGGTTTTTTTGTCGTGAATTTTTCACAGTTCAATAATGAGTGTGAATTTCCACTTGCAATCGGTAATTATCTCAAATTTAATTACTTATTTGAGTAAGGTATTCCTGCGATGGATCACAATTACAATTTTCATGAGGAAATTGTAGATTGAGGATGGAAGTAATTTGAGTCTTCCGGATTGTTCTGAGGTGTTTTTTCCTTCCTCATTTGGACATCGGCTAGTTTCGCCTGATACAGAATTGCGGAATGTTTTAAAATGCGACAAAGCATAAGGTAGAAACATGTTGGAACAAGTAATAATTACGATAAGGGCTAAGTAGAGTTAGGAAAAAAAGTTACAATAAGCTTTACAAAACTGGAAATTATTATTCAGTTGCGGAAACATGCAACACGTATTTGGTCCTTATTTCAACTAATGCTTCTGCCGACTTGTTTAATATGATGCGTATTATTGCATCTTTGAACGTCTTGATCAGCCTTTATTGAACGAAATTATGTCTAAATGATCAAGTAGTAAGCCCTTAAACAAATCCTGAAGGGCATAATTACTTCCTCCTTTTCAACCTATAATTTCCTCATTGGAAGAGGAGATCCACCCCTTTAATTCTATGAGTAACATCAGTTGTCTGTCGTTTTTTCATAGTTATATGCGTGGGAGTTTAGCTTTCTCTCAATCGAATGATTATTTCAGTGATGGAGTTTAATATTTGTTATAGCGATACGACACAGTGGGGCATCATCGAATTAGGATTTTGTATTTTTGAATGTTATGGGTTGACATATTGTGTGCCTTGTTACAATTTACAACTCACATGTTGATTGTTGGTATGTTGTTTTGGAAATAGTTCGTTGTTACCCAATCATGTGGGATTTGCTGTACTTGAACATTTTTATTCTTTTAATGGTTCTGTCGTTTTCATGAATGCACATACTATTTGGGAGTACAAAAAATGTAAACGATTGTCCTTTTTTCCTTAAGAGTTACTGTTTAAATTTATTCTAGTCATAGGTACTTCAATTGTGTTGAGATTTTTGAGAGTCTACCTGTACACGTGCGTTAAAAAAAATTGAATTTATAAGTCCCTTTGGTTTCAAAACGAATTTAATTCTATATGAACAGTGGCATTTCGTTGTGTACCAGTCAGGTTTACAAGTAATTGAAAATATTGTGAATTATATTTTATCGGGCCTACACTGTTGACTGTGTAACTGATACGAGGGCTACGTTCAGATTGAAATATTGGAATTTATTTCAATAAGAATTTTGTGAACCACGCACGTATTGTGATGGTGTGGCATGTTTTCTAGAGCGTATTCAAATTCCGTTGTTAACCCTTCAAATGTGTTCTGCATGATACGGTTTCTGGGGGTTTGCTCCGATATTTCCTGAATTATGAATTGTACAATCTTGTTGTGATATATTTGGATAGGTAGTTCGTATTTATTAATTTTGTTTTGCACGCTATTGTGATATCTGTACCTCAACACGTTTTCTTGCTCAAAGGTGATCTAGTCATTAGTTGAGACTCGTTAATTATGCGTGACTCATGTGTGATGTCCACAAGTTTAAGATTTATGATGTGATATACACAGTTTATGTTTATGTTGAACATATCGGATTTCTGATCTCATTTTACAACTAGTTCTTAGATCTTAACTGTTTTTCATGAACACTAATCCGTCCGAGTTATCTTTCAAATTGTTAGATGTTTGTGGGTATTCTCTTACTGAAAAATATGATACATTTCATGGATTTTATGCGTGTTGAGCTTGTTTATGGTTATGTTTGGAATAAGTCGTTGAATTTATCACTGTAATTTGATTTAGTCATAATTTCACATGACATTGATCCTGTGTACATTTTTATTTTGTAATTTTCTCAACCTTTCATTCAGTCCCGTGATTTAGTTCCCAATGAATTATTCTGAAATTCTCCAAATATTACTTTTTACTGGATGTTTACGGTACTTTATTAGTTATGATAGACAATCTCTGTTTCCACTATTTCGATATAGGTATTATGTACAATGATCAATAAATGATTCTTGTTGTTATTTGATTGTATTATTTTATGTAATGGTGATGTTTCTTTTGATTGCTTGTGACGAATAAAATATCAATAAAAATTCTTGAATGTGTTAACGTAATTAATATTTTGACTTATCGAATTGAAAATTTTTACTGAGACGAATTTGAGGGGTAGAGGTCTTGGAAGTTGGGTGTGGTGGATGATAAATGTGTTTTGTGTTATCTCTTACTACGAGTTAGCGAACTACTGAGGAACCACCGCCGCTTGGAAGCGCGGAATAGCAACGCGGCATTCTTAGTAAGTATTTGTGATTTTAACTCCTTTGATTTTCAATTTTGTTTGACTTTGGATGCATCCATAAATTGATCAAAATTTAATTTCTTAACCAGTAAATGGTGCGCTATTATAAATTCGACACAGCCTGGGAAATGGTTGGGGAGACGATTGAAAACCCAGTACAGTTGCATCAACTCCATTTCTTCTTCAAATCATGTTTACTTCAAAAGTGGTCCTGTAGGAAACATGCAGCTACCCAAACCTTTGCATTTGATTTATCTTACTTATATTTATTTAAACTTGTTTCGACATTTTTAGAATAGCTGATTCATGATATTTTGGGATTATCCGTTGTTCACAAAATATCTCAACCTCATGTATCAAGTATTACTTCATTTTCAAATTAACTTACGACTAAATTGTTTCTTATTTATGTTGTCCAATGGTTTTATAATCTTGCGATTCAACTGAGGACATTCATATATTTCTACTGCAATGCACTCACTTCTTGTAGTTGTGTCGAAAAACATGGAAGATGATTGAGTTTTGAATCTTACTCGTATATTATTGTTCATTGCACGGAATTAAATTGCTAATCAGTTGAATTGATTTTGTAGTTGGTACCGTCGACAAACCGTTTTCCTGCAGTGCCTGCGGGAAGAACTACAAACACAAATCAACCCTCAACGCACATCAGAGAAACGAGTGTGGACAACCACCGAAATTCTTTTGCAAGTTCTGCCCTTATAGATCCAACGTGAAAAGCAACTTGAAAGCGCACCTTATTTTCAAGCACTTGGGTCCTACCGAAAATACAGCGGAGTTTCTGAAATAAGCCAATTCTTCCAAAAAATTAAACATACGCAACAACTTGTCCGACAGTAACAGTAATTTTATATCAAAACCTTATCGTTCCAACTTGTATTCTTTCACTATACCTTCACGTACCTCTTCATGTACCAAGACGATTCCTGGTTGAATCGTTCCAAAAATGTTGTAAGGCACCTGGGTCGAACCCACCCGCTTCTTGCCTGAAATACCCAGCAAAGTTCGCACTGTAACGGATGAAATTATTTCATCTTGTAGGGTAGTAGAGACCAACTGGCCTTACAATATATCCTTCTCACGAAGAGTGCTGATGAATCCAACGTATCCCTGACCAACCACACATCAGGCAACTAACAAAATCACTGGATCCAGAATTACAACCCTCCGAAGATGGTCACATACTCACAAATTACATGTGCTGGTATTTAATTATGTGGTTCATACTTGCTAGAATGAAGTTTATAGCTCACGTTTTTATTTAGTAATTGCATGATTCACGGTTTATAGAAAGTTTAGGGAAAATAGTTTCGTCTACCTTTTACGTTTAGCTTTCAAGCTTTAACAAAATTATGTGGATGTGAGAGCTTTTCAAAAAGGTGTAATATGATAGGAGTCAGAAAAACTGAAAAATGTGTGTGTTGCTGTGGTATCACACATAAAACTTTCTTTCCTTTTTGACAGAAAAGGATTGTGCTGAAAATTAATGTTTGTGCTGAAAAATTTTCAAGAGTCTGAATCTTTGAACTTTGATCTAAAACATAAAATTGTAATCAGGTCCGCTTGATCCCCCAGGAATGTTATATTTGATTCAAATCTTGACAGTATTACCGTACGAAAGTGAAAAGCAGATTTTTAAGTTCAATTCTTTGTACATCCATGGTTATCTGTTGTTTGTCCAAGAGCGTTTTGTATTTTTCTTGCAGTATTAGTTTTTTTGCTACTGTACAGGAAGTGCTCTTTGACATTCATTCGTTCTGACACATGGAGCCCTGGGGACTGATAGCTATTGAATGAAAGGGTGGCAGAAATTCTTGTGAGGTCTTCTGTTCCCGTTATCTGACAAATATACCTCCATTGGTCGATCCTAAGCAAATTGGCCTCTAACTGTCCAAAAGAAAAAAACCCTGAATAATTTAGGAACGTTCCTAATTTCACAGTTTTAATTACATCAGATAGAAGTATGGAATACTGATGTTCCTATTGAATAATGATACTCAATTACTAAGTGTTGCCAATAGTTGGCTAATAATGTCATCAGTATTACTATTTTAGGATATCCAGAACATATGTTTGTGTAGGTACTCTAAAATTTTCGTATCGTGAATGAGGTTTGGTTTTCATTGGTTGCCTCAAACATTTGGAATCGAGCTATTAACGTGACTAAAGCTTGGTCACTCGATTAAAAAGACTGGCAGTGTCAGTAATGTTTGCATTTAGTTTTTATTTTATTGTTCATAGAATTTGTGAAGACAGTTTGTTGTATCAACTGTACTTGCTAGCGCACACAGCTGCTTGCTTGCGCCAAATGCTTCAAAGAGTTCCCGTAATAACGTTCCCGAATATTCGCCAGTTTTACGCTTTGGAGTGAATCGACTTGATCCGTTGACCGTAATGATGGATGAAATCCACTTCTATACAGGAAATCGATGCTATGATTTTGCCTACATTTCTCCATGGAATTCGATACCTACTAATGTTGTTCAATACAGCGTTGATGCTGGATGTGAAATGGAACAAAATCGTTAAAAATACTTTTAGAAAGCCTTTTACTTGAATTTTGATCAGTTACTCAGCCATTTTCTTCTGTTCAGGTTCTAACGAAAACTCGTTCGGCTGCGAACAGTGTGGACGACGGTACAAGTACAAATGCAATCTTCGAGCTCACCAGAAGAATGAATGCGGGAAACCGCCAAAATACTTCTGTCACATCTGCGAGTACAAAACTAACGTAAAAAGTAACTTCAAGACCCATTTGGCTTTCAAACACAAGTTTGTCTTTCCTAATGGCCTGAAACTGGAGGATTTGAGCGCTAAAGCTAAAATGAATTCATTAAACTATCCTAATACTTATTAACTCATTGTTTATCTCAAAATAATCATACAGGGGCTAATTGTTTACTGGTATTAGCATAGATCCCAACTATGCAATCACTGTAGAATTTTGAGCGTCCGAAAATTGTTCATTATGCAGAAGCTTTTATTCCTGTTGTTACTTCTGCCGGAGAATCGAGGGATCCGCGAAACAAACGGCGATTAGCTTACTGTGTATTCATAATTTTCGATTAGTTATCAATCCCTATAACAATTCACTGAGGCTTAGAAGTTCATGACGCTCACTATGAACGTGGGTATTTCTCTGACCGTACATGGCTCACATGGGCCTAGAGGATCGTACCCCAAATCCACTACTCAAGCTCTAAATTCACTTTCTGAATTTTCAAGAACAAAATCTTTATTCCTCTCTTACATAATCTCGATTACGACGTCCACATCTAAAATTCTGATAAAACAATATTTTTTAAATATCAAAAAATGAATATTCAAGTTGTGTCAAATTTCTGGTTTAAGAACTAATGCATGGTCTCATTCTCATTGATTTGCTTGAATATGTCTCAACCAGCCAATAACTGACTGTTATCAGTTAAAAACCCATCAGTTATTTGAGAATTGCTGCATGTAATAGGATAATTTGGCATCTTAAACATGTACGTTCCTGAACATAGCCATTGTATGATCGCTGATCTACTCAACAGTATTAGTGCTATCTTATCTAGTTAATTTGATTGACAAACACTGGCAATCAGACCTGCGGAATACGAAGAACCCTAATACAAAAACACATAATATAAAAAAATACTTTTGTGTAATCATTATTTTTATTAGTTTTACTTACATAAAATTAAGGTACATTAAATTGCTTGTCGATGCATTTGTCGAATACCATAATCAATTTACGGTATCGAATAACAAATACTGTTAGTTATACAATGTCTGAGTGCTTCCTTTAATGGAGTATGAATGTACCAATTACGCGTATTATATATTTGCCACGACTGAGTTACGTTTGCTGATTCGAAATACATAAGATATTTTAATATTTACATCATATTGGCATTTACTTATTCGTCCACTTGAGCATTAAGAATGAGCAATCGGGGTTACTTTTTTTTACCTTGTGTGGTTTACACATATTGCCGGCACAATTACACACAAAAAATTCTCCTAAAATTACACAAAATAAAATTTACAAAATTGAAATTTCTTACGTACTTGAATTTGAAATAATTGTTCTCATTTCTTAACTGAATGTATCATTGTCCTCATTGTTTCACAAATGAATGCCGGCACTCTTCACAAAATTCAAAATATTTCGTAAGAAGTGGTAGTTGGCATCCCGAAGAATTGCGCAGAGGTAAAACATTTACGGTGAAACTAGCAGGAAATCCGCTCCTCGCTCGAAATATCAGATCCAACATGTCTTCAGTTGTCAGGATTAAATGACCTGCTATAATTTCTAGAGACAGTACCAATTTGTCGAATAACGAAGAAAAAAATTTGTTTGGATGAAATTTTCAGAGGAGCCTATTTCCGAAACTATCACACTTGGAACAAGGATTTTGATCACGAATTGTAGCAAATTAGAATAATTTCAAAAATGCATAGAGCGGTAATCTTCAAAACAGTAGACCTTCGGGGCCAAAATAAACAACTGAAAAAGTATCTAAAATTTTGTGGTTTTTTAAAAGTTGCTTTCGAATTTTGATGTCGAAAACTTTGATTAATCATAGGGCTATCATGCCAAACAACTCAGGAAACAATGATAGATACCCTACGTAATGTGTCTAGTCAATGTATATACTGACTAGGCTATTTCACCTGAATTTATCTGAAGTTTTCAGCAAGGTTATACTTGCGGGGAGATCAATGTTTTAATACAGGAATATAATGAAGGAATTGCATACGAAATTAGTATTCATGAGTTGGTTCTAGTCATGTTACTTGCCTCTTTCCTGATTTTGACTTGTTGTTGCAGGGTTACGGCAGCACCCACAGCGACCTGATTGGTACGAAGTTTATAAGCTGTCTTATTGGCACCAGCAAAGGTTTGGTTTCACGAGAAATACTGATCCAAGAATGTTCGTGTCCATACTCTCTTTGCAAGACAAAAATCTTGATGTACATCTTCAAGTTATGGCTGAACCTTGAAGCTTTGCTCGGTGAGAAGAACAATGAATCTAGAAGAAGAAATTGAATGGAAATTATACACCACTTATCAAATAATGAAGTTCGCCCCTATCTAACTGAAAACCTATTCGAGAATGAAGCGAACGGCCAACACTAGGAATATTGTGTGTTGAATCTGGATATATGGAGTTGACAACAATGGTAATGATTGACTATTTGAAAAACCAAACAATTCCTCTCCATCAACATGCTGCTTATGGTTCCCACTTGTTCCGCATAAGTATGAATTTCAGAATTGGTGTCGCATGGATTGCCATTTTTACCAAGTTTACTTCGTTTTCATCTATTTAATATTCACCGTTTCGGCCGATTTCTTCAGTGGCTCTGTCGTTCAATATGGTCTTTGTTACAAATAAGAAAGCTAGCTTGGTGTATGTGCAGTTTTAGCATTGTCGGCTAAAACTTGTTGCACATAAATTATAAAGTAAATATTCGTATAAATAGTATAAATTATGAGTCGTCCTAAAAGAAAATGCTGGATTGTGGTTCAAGACGATTTTCTTTAAACATTGTTTAATATTGCATCTCCAAGAAGCGTTTTGTGTTTAGCATATTTCACTTTTCACCCAGTACCTTCGAGTAAGTAACTTTAATGATAAATGAGGTGTCGTACAGTTTTCCGAATTTACCTGTATCTAATAAATTGTATTATTGTAGACAGTGAGATGTTGTATTGTTGTGATTGGTAGCAAAACCATCTTAGTACTGGACAGTCTTGGGATTCTAAGGACTAACAAGAAAGGTGTTACCATAAGGTAGATAATTGAGCTTCCAAAAAGTATCAATCACCTAGTCGGGGAACGAGTTGTGTTGATAAAGTTCTTTATGAATTCCGATGCAAGGATACGTTCTCAGTAGAATATCCGCTTTCAATTTTCAAGTCCTTAAATTTGAAATAGCCAATGGTAAACATATTGCACTTCACTACCAGAACACGCTGCCGAGAAACAAACCCTTACTATTCTACGAACGCGCTAGGTAGATTTGTCAGTTGCAGGAGTATTTTCAGGATAAAACTTAATTTCTTGAAAGTTGTAAATCGAGTTTCGATATCTAAATATGTTGGGAACCTTTCGAGTTGGTTCTAAAATTTGAAAATCCTATTTAAAAATTTCGCCAACTATTCAAGTCTGCAGTAGTGGGTATGGCGATATAAAACGGACCCTGTTAATCGAAGGCTACATGGGTGCAAAGGTAACATGATTCTTCTTATTTGGTTCGGAAAACATTCTTGGTTCCTATGTTAGAAATACTGATTAGTTTTCCTAGGATTAAAGATCTGTTTTGAGGTCTAAACCTAAACCTCACTTGAAACCGACTACAGGGGTAGAGTTTATTTACGCCTTGGTTTTTACACAAACTATCAGTGCATTGACAGGTCATTTTGTTATATGCTACCGTGATTGGTATCACTTCAGCTTATTGTTTGCCAAAGATGGTTAAGGATGAATAGGAGAACTCATATGTTACCTCCATTATTCTGTGAATGGTTGCTTTCCTCTAGCTACTGTGACTAAAGTAATACTTTTTTGTTTGTTTCAGCATCTTTTATTGTTTATAATTGTGTTATTCAGTCAATATTTTGATGCGTTTGCAGACTAAAATACGAATCCAGCATATTCTTTTAGAACCGCTCAAGTATAGCATAACAGAAACTCTTGAATTGTATTCTTGAATAATATAAAATGTACTTTTTCCGGTAATTTTGCCTCGATCATTTTTCTACCTTCAATAACCCTTATAACCCTTATTATTTACAATGCCCAGTTTCGTTTTTTGATGCATAGTTGTTCAGTTTAATAAAATAAAATCATTTCAAGAAAGCATCATTTTGTATCGTTCGTTATGAAATAGATACTTCTTTGCTTTCACCCATGTCATCCCCCACATTTACCCTTTTTTTCGATTTTCTTGTTCCCCCTTCTCGCCTCTTGTTCTAAATTTACTGAAATACAGGCAATCCAAATGATTGCGGTTATTTTTCGGAGCTTTGGAACTTACTGGGGGGGGGCACGTGATAGCTAACACATACCCATTCTATCTCGTCTCTTATTTTATGATTTTTTGAGTTCTCCTGAGCATTATATGAGTAGGAACCTTCGAAAAATGGATTACTACTATATTAGTAATTTTGGATCACTAATATACTATTTATTTTATTCCTTATCCTTTCCATTTAGTACTGTTTCCCGTAAAATAATTCGGTAGCTGTGATTGCTCCGACCAACCCTTGGTTGTGTAGTGTGCACTGCCCTCGTCTTCTGCGGTGTTCCTAGGTTGAAATGATTCCAATCACCTTCGTTCATAGTTATTATCTGATTTCTGGCAAGATTCTCGGGCACGTTAGGCATATATGCTTCATGAGTGTGCCCTACTCTTAATAATCACCAGCATTTATGAAGTTATTCTATGACATCCAATTGCCATTACAGCGATAATACATCCATTAGAAATCCAACCGGTTCAATTGAAACATTATTATACTATGCTTTGAATCCATTGAAAATTTTATGGTATATTGGCTAGCTATAGTAGTACTTTGCTAGCAGAATAGTATAAGTCTTTTGTTTTAAATTCATCATTCAACACCGCGCCCAAGTAATCTTAGTTACATTATGCTTATTTTGCTTTATTTGAATGAGTTGCTAAAATACCCGAAGTAGTAAAATGAATTTTCATCTTGTTTATCAGGTAGAAGATTTCAGAACATCAAATGAATTTAATTTCAAACAGTTTTTTTTTTCGATCGTGAAGTAAGAAGCGATGTTGACTCGGTTGCTGTTGGAAGACGGCTTTAGGCCACGCGTACATCGATTTACTGAACGATAACCTCAGTTTTCGTAGTGTCTCGAGTTCTAAAAGGCCTCCGAAGCATTTTTCATCCGTACTAACCCTCGCAAGTCCTATCAGAGGCGCATCTGCTTGACGGAGTGCAATCGTATTTACCGTTTCACGGTAGCCTGTTTCGGTTCCCTTACAAGTATTAGCGATACGGAAAATTCTTCCAAGCCGTGAGGTTTAGTTTGTTTCCTCATGAGGTTCGTTTACAACGAATTAAAACAGGAGCTCTCTCAGTTTACATCCTCTTTGGTCCGCTCACCGCTTCACCACTCACTTTCCGTTCGGGTCTAAAAATCTAAAATTTAGATCAAAGTTAAGTTTAATTCAACAGACATTTTCCATAAAGAGTCATGATTTGGAGGAGTTTTGGAATTATTTTCCCAAATAATCACGAAAACAACCACAAACCGACAAATAATTGTGAGGATTTTCCGTTTCATCGCTAAACAAGACAACGTTTTGAGCGGATCGGTGACTCTAGGTAGTTGCTGAATTAGATATTCTGAAAAAATGTAACATGCCGATGGTTGGTGAGTGATAACAAGAAAATCAATACTAATTGGTAGATTGTTAAATTGTGTAATTAGCGTGATGTATTGCCCTCTCTTCATCTCTTTTTCATGGCAATCGTTTTATGATTTTTCCATTTTTATTCGTGCAAAAAACATGAAGGGTGATAAACACCATTTGGTGAAAGTATATGACGAGTGGAGCAGAATTCCATCAACCTCCTATTTTCATCTTAATCCGTTCCCGGGTATGATTTTGTAAAGATTCGGAGGTTCATAGTTTGTCCATAAAACTGACATTCTTCCTCTTTAAATCAACTGTTGACTACATTTTCTGTTTCAGCGTTCAACTTCCAATACGCCTACTGCATTCATAACGTACAACCAACTCCTTTGGATAGCAATTACAGTTCAAGGATTGAAAATTTAAGAACAAAGTTAAATCTCTGAAAAAAGTTGTGTGTTAACTGCGATTTCAAAAAACGTACTGGAAGCTGTCAGATTTAAGGAAAACTTGGGAACCTAACCTGCTTTCTACTGGTATGGTCAACGATTCCTTATTGATTTCATGGAGAAAGTCAAGGTCGCATGGATAAAAACAGTAAGCACCTAACAAAAAACGGATTTCGTGATTTGTCAGGTGAGGGAAGAGCAGTTAAAGGTCACACAATATTTATTGTTGATGAATAAAATCTCGAGATTTTTATTATATTGAAGTCGGTAGAAGTTTACTCACAACAGCACGTTCAGTTTTTTTCAAGTCATGGCAGAGTGAACTTGTGAGGATTAAGAAATATGTAATTTATGTGTATCGATCTTGCGATGGGAAGGGGAATGGGAATTTTACGTGTGCTGATTCCTCCATCAACAAGTGTACTGTACATCTGTTAACAAAGCCGAAGATATAAGGAGAACAAACTTGGAAGCAGGGCAACACAGCAACAAGGCTTCACCTACACCATTATGGTTAAATCCTTGCAAAAAAAAGAGCGTAAGGCGTCGTACGTAACTTATGTACGAAAAAATTAGGGCAATTTCGAAAATATGTGCCTTGCGACAATAGCCACCCTCCTCATCGATTTTTTCTGGTTTATAGGTTCTATTTTTACCTCATTATTTACTACTACTTTCATTTCACTTTTGCTGATTTTAAAGAAGTGTAAATTCTGTTGGCAATCTGCTTACCGCTCTATTCGTACATTCGTTTGTTACCCATGTGCCATTATTTTCTATTCTGAAATACAATGAAACGAACTCGCAACTAGAAATTCATTTTGTCCTAATATTCTTGGAATGATCAATCTGAATCAAATCATCACAACGGCAAACACAAGAAAAATGAGAATCCCTTTGTTAATTTTTCTGGTAGGTGGAAGTCGTATTTTCCAAGGTGCCTACTGTTTTTTTCGCATTCCAACTTGATTTTCTCCATAAGGAATCGCAAAGTTGACCATACCATTAGAAAGCTGAATGAATTTTACAACTCCTCGCACGGTTTTTGGGAATACAGTTAACGCACCAGTATTTTCAGAAATTTATTTGTTTTTAATTGTCAATGTTTGAACTGTGATTGCGGTCCTAAGGAGTTCGTTGTAGATATGAATGTACACTAGGCGTATAGAAAATTCAACTTTGAACCTGAAGAAGTTAAAAGTTGATTTACACTGAAAGAACGCGGTGTGTATACGTAGATTTATTTAAAAAAATAAATAAATATATATGAAAAATCGAATGTCGGGGACGGGTTGAAGCCCACTTAATGTATATTTTTTTGTCACACTCAATCGAATCCACCCTATACTTTATGTATATAAAGTAATAATGAACTATTGCGAAGAGCTCTGATCAATTTAAAAAAATATATATATATACCCATTTATACAAACTTGAGTTTTGGGATTAGCGACCGCGCTAGGTAGTGATGATCCTTATGTACGTTATAGTAATCATGGTTAACTTCCTGAGTGTTGTCAGTCAAGTGAATGATGTATATGTTGTGTGGACGTCCACTTTTTCAGGGTTGTACGGCCCCAACTTGGACAAACTGAAAGATCGGATTTACAACTGCGAGGAGTGCGGGCGCTCGTACAAGTACCGACGGACACTCAAGTTCCACCAGAAGTTCGAATGCGGAAAAGAGCCGCAGTTCCAGTGCTGCTACTGCCCCTACAAAGCCAAAAGAAATGCTTCCTTGAAAATCCACCTTCACAACAAACACAGAGAAAACCTTTCTATGTCCTTGAACGTCCAAAACGAATGTTTAAGTTAAGGTTTCTCATTTCCACGGATAATTGGTGCTCCGTTTTTTTTTCTACAGACGAATTAGCGAGTTTTCGTGTGAGATACCATTTTTAATGTCTTATTTTATGCCATTAAACATTTGACCGGTTTTAAGGGAAGCCAACATCACTAATTTTCAACGTATTCAATTTGTATCAATTTATTTTTGGAACAAACTTATGAAATATCGTTTGGTATTGAAACTAATGATAATTAGTGCTTGAAAGTACCAAAATACCACTGTCTAACAAACCCTTAGACAAACAATTTTTTTTTTTTTCAAATTTTGTTTCATTTTGTTAATTTTTCATTATTTATTGCTTTATCAATTTGCTGCATTTTACTAGATATCAAAGTATACAATGCAAGCAGCACAATTTTGAAGGGTGCTACGTCTTCCCCTTCATGGACTGTCATCATAGATTCCACTGGCAAATATTGTTATTTGTATTATTAATTTAATGTTACCTTATTTTTTGAAAAACTCATTTTCTCATAACTTAACCGTCACAATCTATATTCATATTAATTCAAAGTTTGCTTCTCCTCGTTAGTTAGTTGCTACTAGTAATTCAATAAACCTTGGTGGTCCATTTTATCCCCTAATATTCTGTGATTTTAACGAGATAGTTGTGGAATTTCGTGAGCAAGAGAAAATTTGTTTTCATGTTTCAGCATATTACTGCAAGTGCTGACCGCTCTTGTATCCAAGATGAGTTACGACACACTTGATTCTAAGTATACTCAACTTGGAGCATTTTTTTGGCGATCCATCGCTCTCACCCCTGCTCATTGAGATCAGTGCGAGTTGTAGAATAGAACCGTGAACCACTAAGAAAAGAGGAAATTACTCCAAAGATACCTTCTTTTGAGTTTCCTCCCCAGAGTTCTGCTACTCTATTAAGCACATTCTTAGCACTTTCATATTCATCCAATTTTTTGGCGTACTATATTGATTATTGTACGTATCAAGTGATCTTTCTGCACTGAATGTTTTACAAAAACAACTGTGTCGGATTTTTGAAGTTTTAGCTCTCAACCACAAGTTCGAAAGGCGGAATCAGTCCGTTTCGGATGGTGAAGGTACATTCTATCGTTCTCAACTCTCATAATACCATCTGTTGTTTTCAGCGAAATCGCTTCAAAAATAAATCAGATTTTTCCCGCCACTTTACTGAGCAAGTAAGAAGCATGTAAGTAAATGCTTAGGTACATATGTACAGGTGCGCACTCATGTACTGGGGGGTATATACGTAGTAGCTTCGAAAAAGTTCTAGTTGGGTGTTAGTGTTATCTAAGAACCTTGTATAAAAATATGGGACTTAAAATCAATAATCACATTATTTCGAAGTCATCAGAATAACTTTCACGTCCATTCAAGCGTTGTTGAAAACCTGAAACCTCCCAAACATTTTTTATATTTGTCCATTGTTGACCAGCTTGGGTTTTTATTAAGTCTAGCAGGAAACCCGTGGTTCGCATGAAATATGTGGTTCCTGTCAATTTCTTCTCCAGTTGCCGCGATTTCCCGCCTTATTAGCAACGATAGTAACAAAAGTTTGAGATCCAAACAAATCGGTTGGGAAGGATAGCGCCGTTTATGCAGTAGGAAAATGTTATGGGCGTTTTGACCTAGCCTAACTTGTGCGCCGGTACTTGCTGATCCTTCTACAACCGCTCCTATCGATTGCGGTCTGGAAGTTTAGCAGTCTATCGGGAACATACATAAATGTATCGATAGATACATCTATAAAACAAACTTCTTACGTATAGAATTCGGTAGTTACGTTAAATTAGGATGCGGAATCCAAAAACTTCCGGCAAATATGACCAATGCGACGCCCTAATTGTTGGGATTGTGTTAATTTCCTCCGAATTTTGTTTATTCCAGTAAAACTGTATTGACTCAGTATGTTTCTGAGTTAACAGTTATTATTTATTCGATGATTAATGCTGGGTTATGTTCTTGAGTGATGTGATCTATTTTTGGCCGCACTGTACCATATTATGACATTGTTCATAGTGTTGGACTTGATTCTTCATTTTTCTCTTGAAATTCGGGGCTCACTCGCTTCCTGCATCCATCATTACCAGTTGGATACTTTTCGATGATAGTCTCAGTTAGCAAAGATAGCTGATTATTCGATCGTGTTTTACCTGTACAAACAATGCGAATTTTCCAAGTCAATTTGAAAAATAGAACCTTGCACGGGTTAATCATCTAATTTCGTTTGAGGTCCAATGGAAAAAACATCTAGATTAGTCTTGATTGTTGATTTTACGTAATGATTGACCTACGGTATGTTTGGTTTCACCCACCTTACGGCCACGTAATAAAATTTTGACGTACCTCTTACTCTAATGATTATATTCCCATGTAGCATTTATTATTTATCTTATGCCATATAAATGACATAGTCAATTTTTCGTTAAAAACTGAACGGTTCGTTCAATGTTTATCTGATAGTGATGTTTCTGCTTGTTTTCAAATCGTACTGCAGGTGTTTTCCACAGTTTCTTTCCTTAAATATTTATATTTTTCACAAAATTAGTCAATAATAACAGATTGGTGTAATTATTATTATTTTATTTATTCGTAATAGTGCTTCTCTCTAGGTTAGAGTTTTGGTGCTCTTAATAATAAAATATCTATGCTTTCTCAAAATGAGAGGGCACACATTTATTATTCAATCGAGAGACGGCTCGAAAAACTCAATTGAAAGGTCGTATTTATTACCTTGAATGGATAATGAAAATGAATGGTTTCAGCATGTCTTCCTTTGTAAGTGATTATTAGCCAGAAACAATATGATGCGTTAACAATCATCGACTCACCCATTCAAGTAGTAACTTACGTCCACCAAGTATACATTGTACAAGTTCAAATGAAAAGTAGTATCGAAATATATTTAAAAATTCTGAAAATAAGTTAGGGAATGTTAATAGCGGCAGTCCATAGTCATCATTCTATCGAAAGAGACAACTAGTCCGAGTGCATTGACGACTTATCAACAAAATATGTAGTCCAAGAAATGTTGGAAATATTTTGTGAATAATCTAGTAAATTTATAGTTGGTACGAGGAAAATCTTGGTATTTTTCAATTAAAACAAAGTTGGTGATTGGTACTATTTGTATTAAGGTAATCATAATTGAATTATTGAATGAGTTAGTTGTTACTGATTTAGAATAATTGAAATTACGTTATTTGTTTTTAGTCATCGAAAATTTACTTAACATTGTAAATTATTCTGATTATTTGCAAGTTTTTGTGATTTCAATTCTATTCCTTGTAGCTAGAATTGGTGTCGAAATCAATGTACTTATCTCTGATCTGTGATTAGAAACAATCACTATATACCTATGGTGTGTAGGGTTAATAACACTAAGTATATATTGTTAAATTGGTGGTGTTTAGTGGTATGTAGGATTTGTTTAATGTTATTTCTAAAATTGCTTCTGATATGCAGGGTGTCCCGCTCTTGATGTAACCATTTTTTTGAGCAAAAAGAAATCGAAAATGGAGCAAACCGCCGCCAACCGCACTTTTCCATCTCTACTCGTGCTCAAAATGTGATGTTTTGATTTTTTTTTCTTTTTAAAGAAAACCACGTTTTGTGTTATACAAATCAATATTGTTGATTTACAATTGCTTTTACATCAATTACATCATAAAATACATAATTAAAAAAAAAATTACAATTGTTTTACATCAAGTGGTGGACACCCTGCTTCATCAGATGACGTTAACTAAATAAATCCTTTGTTATTGTACAAAAAAACTATCACAGGTGTACTTTTCAGCCGTAATGAGTTGTTGTGAATAAAGTGAAAGAATGAAGTTGTGTTTATCATCAGTCGTTAGTTTTTTAACTCTGACAACGTAAGAACAATTTTAAATGGTTTGAACAAGTTAGATTGTAGTCATTAAAAAACAAATGAGTTTATTCCAATGTTATTGTTTATCCTTTATAATTTATTTGTTCTGAATTCACCATAAGACAATACTATTAAGTGACCAGAATAATATTTTCTTCTTGTTCATACACTTACGTGTACTTACCAGACCTCTTTATAGGATATTTTACTGCAATAGTCCATATTCTAGTCGAATTGAACTACCTGAGCAATAGACTGTACGTTCGGGTAAGATGAAATCCATCAATCTTATAAAAATAAAAAATGAACGGGGTAAATATTTTAACCAGAAATATAACAAAACTCACCCTCGATTTCTATTATCTGACTGATGTAGACATTTTTAGGTGTTGTTTAGTGTAAAATTATAATACACATAAATAATGTACTTATGTTGAATGATCAAAACTGTTGTCCAACTATATCAAATAAACGTATTACCTCATTTTATTTACCTTTAGTTCTATATGCTTATTATTATCCATGAAAACTATTGTGTATAAAGCATTTCAGGCTCATTAGTAGGTATTCTCTAGTTGTCGGGGACAATTTTATTCTTTTGAGTTGTTTCAAATGTTCTCCAACAGCTTTTCCTTTTTGATTTTTTCTCCAATGTGTAGCTTCAATGTTGTGTTACGGATGTGTCTCATGCTATTCAGGCAGGAGGGTAGGGGTTTGGATGTAGTCAAGTGAATTTGTGGCGTTCCAGCGTGGCACAAGACAACTAATGAAGTTAGTTCGTTCCTCGGTACTTATCGGGTAATTTTGCTAGGTATTGAGAAATAGCAAGGTTGGGAAGAAGGCTGTAGAAGAATAGTACAGAATAATAGAACAAGCTTATCTCAAACTCGCGGTTCGACCTACTCATACGTAACCTCGAACTGCTGAAAACGATTCCAGTGCGTGTCGGTTGGAGGTGGGTAAACTCCGTTCACATTTCTGAACAACTCCACTCAACTGCTCCTCTCCTGTAGCAGTTATTTGGGAGCCGTTCTTCAGCTCACGTGCTCGCTTTTTATCTACCTTAGGCTTCCCCTGTCCTTAAGCCTCACTTTCATTATCCAGACGTTGTAAGCTCCCATTCGTTCATGAAGTTTTATTGAGATTCACCGTCATTCGGAAATTCCTACGTGTACGGACGAAGAACTGGCCGAAGACCGAATGCTAACACACAACTGATCCAGAAACCAACATAGACTCATATCCGTCCCATTTCTGTGCGATAGGCTTTTATACCTGCATACTTTTTTCTTCGAAGTTCACTTTCTTACTCCATGGCATCCCAGGTGGTTCGCCTTAAGTAGTGATTTTCTCAATTTCATATTCTCTTCAACATCCATGTAGTACGGGTATTTCTGTTTTTCACTGTCAATATTTTTCTTTACAGACACCCTTCTCAAGTCCTTGGAAGTTTTCAACTGCCAGTGTGGGAAGATCTACAAATACAGACGAAGCCTGAGCCTCCATCAGAAGTACGAGTGCGGGAAAGAGCCTCAGTTCGTCTGTCGCTACTGCCCCTACAAGGGCAAACAAAAAGTCGCTCTCAAGAAACACCTCTACATCAAACACAACCGAGTCGAGAACATATGAAGGCTCGCATGCTTCAGTCAGAAAAAGGAAAGGCGAATTACGTCAGGGTTTTGATCAATTATGAAACGGTCATTTCAAGGTTAATTGTTGAACCTACCTCTTCTTTGAACAGTAGTTTAGGACTAAGACATGCGTATCAATTATCAATTGACAACGTAAGTATATATACTGCTAGTTTCTCATAATAGTTTCTTCTCTTTTTCTATCCCTTTTTTTGTATGTTGTACGTTTACTTTTATTGTTATATTGTTTCATACTCGAATGACACTGACTACCAGGATATTTTCAGCTGGTTTATTAGATGAACGATTTTGTTACTCAATACTCGGTCAATAAATATTGAATTAATTTAAGTTTTTGAAAAGTTTTTTTGTGCCTTTGCTCTCACTATTATTTGAGGTTAATATAAAACGTTGAAAGCTTTATTGAAATATTCGCTCATTAGTTACACTTTTCGTATTTGAGAACGCTCTAGAAATTATTGAATAACGTAGCTTACATCGTTTTCAGAACAGGTTTGGGTCCTCCTGATACTACTGTCAGAAACAGAACACCACGTTTCTATCATTCTACAAGTAAGATACGAATTCTGTCCTGAAACATGTCCCTGTAATGAGGAATACTGCCATCCTCAGTACCCCATTCAGAGAAAGCAATTCCAAGATAAACTGATGGCACCACAATGATGGCAAAGAATTGCTAATTTAATTTCATAAATTTTACCGTTTTGTATCTGTACTCTATTGGAACTTATGAATTATGCCGTGATTTAATTTTAAAGAATCTGGACGAAAGGAGCTTGAAACTTGGTCGATGGAAAGCATTTACACTGTGTCGAAACGGCTTTGGTAGACAACAGACCACTGTTATGGTGGCAAGGTGATTTTAAAAGGCCGAAAGTCTTGACGAAGGAGAGCAGAAAACTCAACCAAAACTATCCCGACATTCAATTATTTGCAAATTCTATCCTGTTGTAATTTCTAAGCACCTGGCATAAATTCTTGCTAAACCGCAAGAACAATTCTGTTGATTGGTATTATTCTCTTACCATTGGTCCATTATATCAAGCGAAGTTGCACTGCCGACATGGTTTACTTTTTTTTATTAAGTGATATGATTCAAATTGAAACTGCTGTGCTTTACAAGGACTCGTCTAAGTACTATAGCTTTACATACAGCAACTATTGTAATTCTGCTTAAGATGGATTATTAATTTTCGCCAGGGGGTTACGTCTGTGACCAGTGCGGTAAGAGATTGGCGAGCAGAAGCGGCCACCACACTCACGTCACTTACATTTGCAACAAACCTCCGAGATTTGCTTGCAAGTTCTGTCCGCTGCGATGTCACCTGAAAGGAAATCTGAAACAGCATCTGATCAACGTCCACGGAAATATACTCCGGTCAAAACTATCTGAATGATACGTGATGAGTTTTACTTTTGTTTTATTATTATTATTTATTATTTTATTGTTTGAGCCATCTTATCCCCATTATGTTTCGTTTCCTTTCCTACTTTTTAAGATTAATTTATTTATTCGTTGTTTCCAATTTGTTATGTACCTATCAATGATTAAACAGAGTGGTTGTTGTTTTTCGAGTGAGTGAGTTTGAATTTTTTTTATTGAGTACCTATTACTTCTATTACTATTACGACTTATACATAAAAATTCATATCAGCCCTTATGGCGAGTTTCTGAGAAAGTAAGATATCATCAGCGTAGGTTTAACATCTTATACATCATTCATACGTTTTTTCATGAGAATCAATTCGATGTATTGCACAACTCACCCGTTTGAAGAACATGCCCGATGTAGTTGGACTTAGATTTAGTATCAGAATCATAGATTGCGACCTTGATTGGGCTAGCCAAGGCACTCACTATATCCATTCTTCGACATTTTACATATATTTATGACGTCAATCGAGTACCAGTTGTTTCAATTCGTAGGAATGGCAGTTTAAATGTTTTATAATAACTAAATAATTATGTTTAAATAAGTTATCTAAATGTAGGTACATGGACCTGTTGATAATTGTTTTGTTGATTTTTGTTCAGGAACGGTCCTGAAATACTGAAATACAAATACAGAATTTTTTAAGATGTTGTTGGAAATGCCCAAATGCCAAATTCAATTAGAAGACAATCAAATTTTCATCAACCAAAGAGACTGGTCGTAACCCATATTTGGGGAGATTACTTTAAATAACGATAGGATTGTCACTTCGTTTCCCTAAGTGCTAAGTCATTCGACTATTGGTTTTGTTGAATCTATTGTTTGCCCGTAAAGTCTTGGTGGGCATTCTTCTTTTGAAGTTTGCCATTGAAATCCGGTACAATAATGGCGTCATCCAGATAAAGTAGGTTTTCCATACAGGGAATAAAACTGCAGGTTTTCGATTTTCTGGGTAATGCTGAGTTGAACGCTCTGATCTCGATAGTTTAATTGTCGTAATTGGAGATATATCAGCCTCTAATCAAAGGAGAGGCAATTCTTGATAGCTGCTCTTGAAGCACTGATGAGGTTTCCCACGAAGCTGTCCCACTCCGATGCCGACTTTGCCGATGTAGATCATGCCGCTACTCACTTAACGAGATTCTACGGTAGCAGTGCCGGGAGGCAGAGGGAAGCTTAGCTCTGTACATATTTCCATTGATTGATTAGTACTTCTTAGTGCTCCTTTTTCGACGTTAAATAAGTTGTTCCGTTGTACCTATGGGTTCCTATGTATCATTAATGGCAACCTACGTTAATTTTTTCAAAACAAGAATCTCACGAGACATTTTTGATAATCTCTTGCGATATCTACGTCGGAGAGGAAATACCAGCCCTAAAGATGACTACTATGTAATGAATGCAATAATTGTGTTATTGATTGGATCTGTTGTATTTGTAGTATATGATTATGTATTTTACGTTCTATCGTTTTAAAATAATATGTTTGATTTGTCCAGATGAAATGTAAGAACCAAGAAGAAGGAGGATGTATCATCTGGTACCGGAGAGACGTTTCAAGACGGACCGGAATAAAGAGGATAGGCGAACAAACCCACATCCTACTGGATGTTCTTAAGAATACAGATCGTTCCGTTTTCTCATGGAGCGTTGGGTTTGAAAATGAAAGTTCAACAAACTCCAGTATCTATAATATCTCTTGTCAATAACGACGTTTCACCTGTCAGGAACATACAACTCGTGTCCTAATCTGTATGTGCTCTGGGTTTTAGAAGCCATCCTATTTCATGAGTATCGCCACGTTGACCAGAAGCAACGAACATCATTGGAAATACAAACTCCAGAATCTTACATAGACCATGACCACATTACAAAGGTGATAAAATCCTTCATTTGATCCTACTATCATTAAGTAAGTACTCATAACTATTCCAAATTCTCGTGAAACTCATACGTTGTTTGCTTTAAACGTTTCAGAAACTGCAGTACTTGGTTTGGGGTCAACTCCAGGTCTTTAAAGGTTTATCCAGTTCGCTAGATCCAAGATGTTAGAGTTGCAACTATTTCTCAAGCAGAATAAAATGACAAATTTAAGTTACTGTGGCAGTCTTGTAAATACAAGTACACACAAACGCATACGATGATCGTGTTGGTACCATCATACCAGCCACAACATGAACTTAATTTCATTTATTTGCTATTACATAACAATAAAGACATAATCACTCACCTTGTCGCTTGTGTTGTCAATTTCCCCGCTTCTCAAGACTACTTGTTGGTGTCAACTTGTTCACGCATGCTTTTACAGTAGAACAAGGGTGACTCTTGGGACTGTATTAGTTTTAGATGAGACCGAACTTGGAAGATGGTGGGGCAATTCGGTTTGGTTGAGTAGATTGATGTATTGAATCCCTTTTGAGCCAATATGTCACATATCCGATGATATTCCGTCGGAATATCCCACTCTACCCTCCTCCTTCTGATTATACAAAAAGCCGAAAAGTTTTCTGTAAAATTCAAACATCATTCAGGAAGAATCATTCTTTCACAAATTGACTAACATTTATTTTCTTGTTGTCAAATTATTGCCCTTAACATTTGTTTTACTATCGGCGCTTTAGGTTATGTAATTTAATTAAATGGGGGCGTTCGTCCTACTGCCAAATGACGATGGTTTTGTTCTCTGAAACGGGACGTGTCATCTAAGTTACAATGGCCACAGTGTACTTACACAGTGTAGTGGCTTGTGTTCACATACAACTTGTATACAAGCAACGATGACTCAGTAATAGCAGCTCAGCGGGAATTTGAATGGAAAGTTCAAGATTGTTTGAAGTACCTCCAGCATGAAATCTTCTCATGCCTCTCCTTTAAATAATTACTTTAGACAGGAAGTCTTTTATCATTAGAACATGGGATATCTTATAAGCGTTGTTTTACGGCAATTGCTTTTTGTAATCTGTAAAGTGTAATTGAAGCTGCTCACACTCTGTTGATATTCTTAGGTGTTCTTTAAAGTCTTGGGGGTATCAGAGAACAAAGAACCTGTGGCACAAAGTTCTAGAGCTTATTTGGAGATTGTTTGGCTCTTTGGGACTCCAATATTGAAGTTTGTAACATATGGGGGTGATGGAATGGAATAGTTTCCCTTTCCAAGAACCTAGGCGATAATTACCTGCCTCTCCCATAAAATATCTTGACGCTATAAGGCTCCAGGGTTATGCTCGGGGGTGGCCACATGAAGAATCGGAAATGGCTTTTCCTTTTCGCGTCAACCCGTTGTACGTGTACACAAGCTGTAGTTGAAATACCACACCCCAATGAAGACAACAGAAACCATCGTCATTTTTCCACTCCTCATCAGAACCACGATCCGCATTGTTGAAAATTGATACCTTCCTGAGAGTCACCCAGTAAACGTAGAGCAATGCAAAAACAGTGACATACAATTAGCAAGATTTATGAAATCTTCTCGTTTGTGTCATCATGTCATTTATCTGTGGGTTGGCCCAGAATGTAATTTATTTATTACCCATCCGTTTCCATAACAATTTGATCCCAAAAGTTACATATCATCCCCTACTGCGATTTTGCTGATCGAAGTTCAATAACTTCTCAAAAGTCCGGCAACAATTCGAAAGTGCAACCAATCCACATTTACTTTAGACTAAACGAAATTTTTTCATAAATGAATATTATGAGTGAAATACTTGTGCTGAATCTTTTCATAATTTTCTGTTAGTTTTGTAAATTAGCATTGCTTGAAGGGCAATCTGCATGCCAACTAATGCTACTTTGTATCTTACTGTTCAACTTTGGAAAAAATGACGTGTTGGGTGTTGATTTGTAACTTGGATAAATTACATTTTCGGGGCGTATCATTTACTTGTAGATCTGCGCCAAATTGATTGCTTGAGACTGTTAGTGCCAATATAGGCATCATTCACCTTTTCTGAGAATGAATATTACATGGCAGTTTGGGACGTTATATTATTTAGGTGCATGCCTGTGGCATAACACGAAGCTATTAAAACATGGATCGGTTTCAAACATCGTCCAACACGCCATTTTACAGTTGTTTCTATCCGTATTTTTTTCCATTCTTGAAGAATCGTCGACAGTTCCAGGTGACTTACGGTGCCATTGCTGCTACCTCAAACTTGATGACATTGAGTTCTTGAGATGGCACATGGCCACCAACTGCGGGCGCGGCCCGCAACTCTACTGTATCCTGTGCGAGTACGCCACAAAAAACAAAAGCGCGTTGCAAAGTCACGTTGCTCGGCGGCACTTGTCCTCAACACTTGCCACTGGTTTCCTGAGCATGCTCGCCAGAAGGAAAATCTACACTCGCAAACTTCTTCTTGAACCATTTCCTAACTGAGACCTTAGAGTGCGACTTACTCACTGGTCGAAATAATAGTTCCTCTGGAAATAAGTTGTAGTTAGTACTAAATAAATACATTGAATAATTTAATTATTTCTGTCAAATTGATGCTAGGGTCAGTTTATTTATGAAATAAACGGTCAACAATCTAATTGTTGATAGATGCTTTATCCAGAATCTGGTCAATCCAATTAACAATAATATAATTTAATTAATAATTGCCATCAACTGATTTTTGTATTTTTACAATACTTGATTATATGTTGCTTAGTCCATTTTTACCTTCTTAACCATCATCTATTGACATTCCTTATATCAGTATCAACTATCCGGACTCACTCAATTTCAAATTCGGGAAGGAAAGGATTAAATCTAACTTCTATCTTCCATTGTACATGAGGAAAATATTCTAATTTGAAACCAAAAGTATCAATTTGTCAGGATATGCTTTATAAATTACGAGTACATATTTGTATAGAATTTACATCATTTACGAGTATAACTTTTTATTTATTTTTTGTAGGTAGTTATTGTAGTTTTTCTCGGATTTAATCGCTGTTCTTGCAAATAATAGCTGTAGTTACCTTTATAAATGATTTAATGCGGATAATATGGGAGGTACCTACTTATTTTAATTGAACAAATGACTATCAACATTCATTTAATGAATAAATTGTGGTTTTAGTTAGGGATTTTATGATTTTGATTAATATATCCCATCGATCATGTGGCCGTCAATTGTTCTTCAGTAGTTTTCTGTGATTCGTAATGAATATTTTTTCAAACTAATCTTCTGCACCCAGCCTGTGAAGACTGATGTCTGATTTTTTTCTCCTTCAATAAACTATCAACATTATTTTGTGTTAAATTTTATTATGTTTTCAAAAAGTGACTAATTAATTTTTGTGGCCTCAATTTTACCATCTGAAGAACAAATAAAACCAAAGATTGTGCCAGTTGAGTTGTTTAGCCCCTTTTTGTATTCGCCTTCTCCCTTGGAGAATTCTTGCTCCGAAACTATTTGATTCTGAAGCATTGATTTGACTTGTGTTGGTTTTTAACCTCATTACGATCATCCAAATCCCATGCTTCAACGAATAATCCGTCTTTCTTTGTTAGTACGAAAACCTGGAACAAGGTGAGTTATTCGGTAGGATTTGTTCTTGTACTGCGAAATTGAAGGAAAATTGATGCTTTTCGTGGGAGGCCTCCCCAAATCTATGAGGTCACTTTGTGCGTAAATGGGGAACATTAGAGTCGACCGTGAGAAACCCTCCAAAAGGCAATTGTGTTTTACTGTTACTTTGTCCAACGGAAATCCTCATATTGTGTTGCAGATTCTTGTTCTACTCTCGAAAGCCATGAAAATCATTTCATGTAAATTTGAATCCCTTATGAAAATTCCACTCCGTTATTATTTTTTTGATGGCGCGTAATGGGCTCCGCGAGCATTCAAAAATGCGTTACTGCTACGTTACGGACAACTGCTAAACATTTTTTTGCTGAAAATAAAATTTATTTGTTGAATCTTCAGTTTTTTCTTGAGGATGTTAAATTTGACCATGCTGCCCACCGCGTACGCTCGCAAATATGCACTACGCTAACCAGCTTTGTTTATTCATATGGGACCCCCTTTTTTATTCCAAATTTGGATTCTATGCTCAATTCCATCAAAAGTTGACATGTCATTTGACTTTTCAGCCCACCTCCCACGATGAAACAGTCTACAAGCAATTCAAATCTTATTCATATTGTGAGAATGGTAGATAGCACGGATAATAATGAACACTTTTCTAAGTTATTGACAAATTGGGATATTTGTATCTTCCAGTTCGAGAATTATGTCACAATTATAATTTTCATATTTTCTTCTCTAATGCGTTATTTTTATCTTGAGGCAAATACGTCAGCCCTACATGTGGTGAACGATACCATCCATCCGGTGGCTTCAGTGAGCATGTCAATTATTTTTGCCTGGAAGAACAACCTCTTTGGTGCCAGTGCTGCTCTCAGAAGTACAATTTGAAACGGCATTTGAAGAGAACATTTGTTATCTTAATAAATTAACGAATTAGAGGAAACTTAAATCGCCAGGTAAAGCGTGACATAAAGAGCATTTTCAGCGTGTATTGATTTTTTGTAAAATTTACTTTGATGAAAGAATCATAATTAAAATTGGTTTTCACTAAAAATACTGGAATGTGCGTAAGTTGGTTTACGTCGGTTCCCTTCTAGCTCGAAGATTCTACGCTCTAGGGACCTTGCTGACATGGACAGCTTGTAACATCGTCAAGCAGGTGTACCGCCACGTTTCACATGAATGACGACTTTTGAAGAGGGATTAATCCAATTGCGAATAAAAATCTATAAAAGGGCTAGGTTTCCTAGTGCTATTGATTTTACTCACTAAGAATACAGTCACTAGAAGGTCCAGTAGCCGAGAATTTCCGACCAGAAAAGGGTAGTTTTCATTAACTGTCCAGAAAATCTCTTCTTCTGGATATTGTCGGGAGGTGGACAGGATCGTGTCATGGCTACGCAATCTTGAATAACTCGAGGATTCACCAGCGTTTCGAAAACCGAAATTCGATGCAGGGGAGTTTGTCAAAAAATGTGGTGGTTTCTCATTCATCGAGCTCGATTATATGATGGATACTGATGTGGAAAGAAAACTAAAGACCCGCTCCAAGCGTAAATTGCCCTTATTTTGTTGCCTATGCACACCGGCGAGGATGCTAATGTCGCTATCTGAGAGGCAACATTTATTTGAGAGATGATTTCAACTATTAGGTAAATTGCATTGATAAACAAGTTACGTTATTTGTATAGTGCGTAGCTTGAGAAATGGGCACTTAATAGTTTTATAAGATCGGTACATGAGGCATGGCTGACCAAGGTAAGTTTGGTATACAATGCATGGCGATTCTTGAGATAAAGTCGTGATAGATTGTCATATTGGTAGGCTGATAAGGTTGTAGGCCCAAACGTGAAGAACCTTTCAATTGGGATTGTTGGAGGTAGTCTGATGGGGTACAGGTCAGTTGCGCCTGGGTGATAGGATTATGACTAAGAGTATATTAATGACAAATCAGGCGGGCGGTGTACTTAAAAAGCGTGGCAGCTCTGAACAAACCTCTCCTGACCGGGTCCAGGAACTGGCAATGGAAGATCAAGGAATTCGTCGAAAGAGCATCACTCCCGAAATCTTAGCAAGGTAAAAATAATAATATACTATAGTTATGTATAATATTATATTTCAGTTGTGGTGTATAGGCGCAATTGTCATGGTACTGATAATGGTCTATGTCAGTTGCGCCTACTGGTAGGTTCAGTTTAAGCGGCGCAATTGACCGGACCCCATCTGATGTTAGTTGGGAAGAATATGTTTTAGTACGTATCTTATAAGAGTGGAAGAAGGATAGACGACAAGAAGAGATAGATTGTCACTGGATTCGAGTCTTTGATGAGATCAATGGCCTTGAACTAGGGACTCTTTTTATACTTTTTGTACAATGAGTAACTCCTTATATAACGTCTATTCTGGAAACTTTTGCTGACAACATGCAAGAAGTCTTGACCATGAGTTATATCTCCCCTCATCTTCAAACGTATTTGTGTGTCCCTCTGCAGGTAGATTTGTGTGCAGCAAATGTGGGAAACAATACGGCTCATCCGGCGGCCTCAGTGATCACATCAACTACATCTGCGATAAAAATCCCAGTTTTGCTTGCCGTTATTGCTTCTACAAATGTAATTTCAGACGGAACCTCAAAAGACATGTTGCAATAAAACACGCAAATATGGTAATATTCAAGGATCTATGAAAATGCCACTAACGTTTGCGTAAGTTTTAGAAAATTGCTGTTCAACTGCGTGCTGAAACCAGATTTCTAGAAAAATAAAATAAGCTGAAATTACTTTTCCTACTTTTTATTTGAAAATCACTGTTGCAACAACTTATCTTTAAAAAATCGTCCGTATCTATGTCAAGTAGAGCTTTTCCTTTTTAGTTGCTGTTTGTCAAAGTATTTCAACTCAAGGATTGTCATTGAAAGTATGGTACTTGAAATTTAATTTACTATTTACCTATACTGTTAGGAAAGTGCATACATCTTCAAATGCTCCAGATTCCAGTATATTGGTGAGTTTCATACATAACCATTTATGTAAAAGTGAAGTTCATTAGTGAATTGAATTATCATGGAAGAAAAATGAAATTTTAATACATTTTTCGTGTGAATATGCTGTTTGCATTATGTTTATCAACTGCATATTGGTTCCTAAAGCAAAGTTCAAAACATGGTCGTCTATGTTTGTTCTTTCACCTCTGGTTCTGATAGGAATTGTGGTGTAAGTAAACGCTAAAACTTTCACAATTTCTGATTTCTTCTAATGCCACACCACGTCGATCAAAAAGTTGCGAAACAAAAGGTGTCATCTAATGGAAGTTTCCTATATCTGGATAAAAAATGGTTAACTCATTTCTCTCCGTGCATTTTCAGGAAAACACGTTTGTCAACTGTGCGGCAAAAGGTATAATTCGTCCGGTAGTTACAGCGACCATGTGAATTACGTGTGTAACAAAGAGCCAAATTTCGCTTGCAGATTCTGTCCTTACAAATGTCACTTGAAGGGAAATTTGAAAAAACACGTGTTCCTCAGGCATGGCGATATACTGCTGTCGAACGAGATGGCTTGCTTCAAATAGCAGGTGATGTATCATTGTAAATTCATCTAGGGTGTGTTGTTACCCAAAAAATTGTGTGATGAACAAAAGCGTTATTTCGTCACATATGGCATGAAATATCGCTAAAATATATCAACACAAAATGATACTGCATTTTGTTGACTTAAATGTTTGTACTTCGTAAATTGTTTCGTCCGTGTTCCCCTATGGGTATAGACGGTATCTGAAGAACACTTTAGTTCACCATGACTGTTATTACAGTTTATAAAACTGATTGTTGGTTCATTATTTTCAATTATGAACCTTCTGTAATTGTAAAAAAAAATTGTTCAACACTTTCTATCTCTAAACCGTTTGAAACTCTGCTCCTTATATTCTACTTTAAAGGTAGGTGACTACCAATACAAGAACTTTTCACAGTTTCTTCAGGTCACATTCGTCCATGTCAGTAAATACTAATGAACTAATATTTTTTCAATTCTCTCTAATACATGTCAATGAGCTTCATAACCGCTTCTTGAATTCGAGGAAGTTATGAGCTTCCTACTTGCCAGTCGTTTTTTCTGTAGAAACCAGAAGAATTGATGGTATAGCGTTATTAACGTTATTTGAGAGGGTATCGAATTTAACGTGTTCTTGTCTCAAATTTTTGTTTCACTAGAAAACGTTAGCGTCGTTTAAAAGGTAAGTAAGAAAAACGAATTTTTCCTCCTTGTACCTGATTTTGTGTCAGTGAAAACTTCATGCTGTAACTAGCAAATCAAATCTTCGAAATAAATAATTTTACACGAAGACGGAGTCAAACACATGCAGTTCTTTGATTCACACTGATATGGTTTTAGTTTGAGTCGAGTCATGCGATTGAGGGGGGGGCTTTCCATTACAAAGTAAATGGCAAAAAATATCGCGTGCTGTTTTTTCATACGTTTTTAGCCCCTAACTACCACCTTCAAGCCCTGAAGAAGTTCTACTAATAGAACGAAACGATTTGTTTAATGTAAATGCAATTTATTCTTCCTAACGTCTTTTTTCCTGTTTTTTAGATTTTCTGCATCCTATCAGAGACAATAATGCCTACATCTGTCAGGGATGCGGCAAATCGTACCAAACTCGAACCGGGTGGCGACTCCACGCCGTCCACTACTGCAAAAAACTTCCTCAATTTTCTTGCGAGCTCTGCGATTATGTTGCCTTCCGCAAGTGGAATCTAATGAAACACATGGAAAGCCGTCATCTGAAGTACATCATACTACAGAACGATGTGGTGGTTTCGTAGCAGTGTTTCTCTTGTGAACCTCTAGGGAATCATTCTGTCAATCCCATTCAAAATAAATTCCACCTCGAGTCAACATTTATATAATTTTAACTGTACATCAAGTCATTGAGCAGATTGATATATTTTTGATAATTGTCTACAAATCTAAGAGATTGATGAATATATTTATAAATATTTATGGTTATGTTGTATGAATGTTGCGACACCCCTGACAACCTAAAAAGGTGCTTAATTGGACCTATTGGGCTGGGTAACGTCCAACTCAGTCAAACTGGATTCTGTGAAATCGTACCAAAACTAAACCTGTCCTCTTGGCTCCTAGGCGGAAGTTAAATTTGAAATTAAATGGTAATCAAATGTCGAATAAATGTCTGAAGTTGTAGGTTGGGCTTCAGATATATTTTAGAGTCCATGTCGATTTGCTAGTCTACATATTATAGTGCTCAGGGTGCCCACTAACTACGCCTTTACAGTGAGTCATTACCTAACTCTGTTTCTTTACGTTTGAAAAAACTTCAAATTGTAGCTTCTCCAAATTTTTTTCGTTTAATACAAATATAACATTTTTGGGTACACATCCAAGGGCAAAATACGGTATGTTTAATAACTTGAGGTTAAGTGGGAATCTTCTGGTTTATCTCCGGTTCAAAGTTGACATGAACATTTATGGAAAAATGACCCTTACTTGAATATTTGAAACAATGCGAATTTGTACAAACTATGGGATACATGCTTTTGGGGTCCTATCTTCGGTAAATCACTTAGTGATGAAATGCCCGGTATCAACTTCGGTGACTGATGAAAATGTGGAGGGTTACGATTTGAAATTCGCTCAAAAATCCATATTAACAGAATTCGGAGGAGGGGAGGGGTATTTGTCGGCAAACTCGTGTTTTGTTCCAGTTGGTAGAATTTCTCCTGACTTCTCTTTGTAATCTGTTGGGATTTGCCTTTGGTTGTCCAGACAATCCATTTGGATTGAACTGCAAAACTATTACAGTACAAGTTTTCGATCGATCCAATGATTCTTTTCGATCTGTACTTTCATGTATTTTGTAGATCGTTTTTTTCACGATTCACCCTGCAGTCAATCAAGTCACTCATACAAGCTTACCACATCTGTTTCTGATATTCCGCGATCCACGAGAACAGATCTCTTGAGGCATCTACCCACGATCACTGCTATATTGGTTCGAATGAAATGCTCAGGTGCGATTACTATGGTCAATTGGTGCTAGTGTGGAGAACACTTATTCCTAAGCAAGATTTAGATTTTCAATTATTGACATTTGGCATCAGCAGTTTGCATTGCACTTTGGGCCTTCTAAAAACGACAAGATCAGCAGTTACAGTTATAAATTTACTCCGAAGTAACGAGTTACTTTCACTTAATCAGGTTTTTCTGATCGATTCAAATATTCTGTACCTAAATATGTTTGTTAATATGTATATTATATTATATTTTCGTCATGATGAGTAAAAATAGTTCCTTATTTTCAATTTCTTTCCCTTATTCCTTTTGCAAATTTCGAAATAAAAACTGAAGAGAATTCGTGTTATGACGTGTAATTACGTTAATTTGAAATTGACGTGCACATTCATGAAATGAAATACTGTCATGTAGTTTCAAATTAAAGTTGATCATTGACATTCTTCCGCAAGTTTTGCTTAGCTTTGCCATTTACTCGTACATTCTTTGGTTATGGTGCAAATTCTTTGATACTGCCACCAGTATTTTTCACTTTTCGCACGACTTACGCTGCATGCTTTATTATTTATTTCATTTTTCTTTATATTTTCTCCATAAGGTTACTGTAAATATCTCTTGCTTTTTATTCCCAGTAGATTATCCTAACGGTAGATTGTTAGATCGGTACTGAAGGCTATTATTCTCTCTATTCATATTCTCAACCATTAGTATCTCTGTTTCTGGGTTCCCTGTTTGTTAATTATATTGTCAGTGAGCTGCTTTATGTATATGTATTCTATACATAAACATATACCAGTACGCATTCAATAAAATGTACAGGTATGTATGATTATAATAAATTTCTTCCATAATAATCGCTTTATTTTCTCGATTTCTAAAGAGATTTTGTTCAGTTTAGTGGTTCATATTGTTATTTCCATAAGTGCTGCAAGCTTAAAGAGTGCTCTTAAATTCAGCTCAAGTCGATTTAGTCATCAAGAACCGTTTATCAACACAGCGCAACAAAAATACTTCAACAGTTCGATCGTATCGTGTTGAATTCGTATAGGGATAAATTCAAATCCCAACAATATCCAGTTATTATTACTAAAGAATCGAGCAAAATAGTTCACTCAATTTGTAACCGTAGATCGTTCCTTCCTCTGTTTTATTGAAATTGTAATTTGAATATTCCATTCAGAAAGAAGTTTACTTTAATTCACTTTTACGGATTTTCATTAACCACAAGACCATAACAAAGAAGCTGTACTCCTATCGGGATTTCGAGCCATTTACACATTTTAGCTCGATATTCTGTGTATCTTGATTAAGCCCTCCCCATTTCTGAGTGGACCTATGGCGGAGATGTAGATAATTTTGAGAACCCATTTTCACCCATGATTGTCAAATACTTTTCTTGTTTTATATTTTTGAAAATTAACAAAATACGGTACTGTGCACATGAGATAACGTGTAGATGTGCGCATATCAATACCAACTACACAAAACGCCATACCCATTGACAATGTCGATGAATGAACATCTTAAAACCATCCCACAACTGACCGATCTAGGAGCACGTTGGGAATTCTAGGGTTTTTGAGGGTGAAAAACAAGAATTTTAAGCCACCACCTTCAAAATAAGTCCTCGAGTTGATGAAAGAGGGTAAAAATCAGAATACAGAAAAGGAGCACACCAAGTATAACACAACGTTTAGAGTAGCATATTGGGTCCTGAGAGTGTAAATCAGCTAGTTGGGTCAAATAGGTTTTCCGAAGTAAAAGATGAAAATAAAAACATAATCAACAGATAAAAATGAGGTGTAATGATAAACCCATTATATGATGGATAGGTATATACGTATTCATTAAATTGAATAGGAAAATTACAAAAAATTACATATTGATCTTGATCGATGGAAGCTGCCTTACAGTAATGTAAGGAATGAAGCTCAATTGCATCGAACTGACCCAATGAAACTAGTGAACAACTCGTAAAATACTGAAACTAACGCGAATAAAAAAAAAAGAAAAAAAGAGAGAGATTGAAATGAGAGTGACAGTCAAATGTATGCAAGGAAACGGAAAGGCAGTTTGTTCTCCTTTAAAGAAGGAATTTTTCGAAAATAAAAAATGAATAAGAAAAACCTTGTTTAGCTCAAAATTAGTCTAAAATGTTCTGGAAGTACGTTAAAAAGAACTACAAAAGAAAGAAGGCCAGGGTGTTTGTTACCTCCTGCGGGGGATTTAAACAAAGTTCGTGGTTTCTCCTTCATCTTTTGAGGTCAGTGGCTATCAACTCGGTGCATGATCATATTCTTAATATTTTAAAAGTTGTCTTCGTCCTTCTAGATCGGTCATGTCCCGCTGTGGATCATGAGGCAACGTTATACATAGTAATTTGATGTTCAAGCTTACTCCAAAATTCGAATAATAATTCCTCATGTGAGAAAAAAAAGAGTTAGTGCTCTTTGCGCATTTGTGTACTTGTATTTTTTACGGATCCCAAAATGAAGAAATGAGTGGGTGGTGCAAAATTAGCTGAGTACCTCTTCTGTAACTGTTAGTAACTCGTACGAGAACACAATGCACTTTGTTTACTGTGAGTTAAGATATAGATTATATTAGTAGAAAATGTTTTGCCAAACTGATGTCGTAGGAATTTCTATTTTCATTAGTTTAAGAACGTAGTAATATTCCAGTCTTCAATTCTGATTTAATCAGATATTGTCTTTCCAGAACTGGCTGGCCCTCTCCGAGCGAACAACATGTACGTCTGCCGCGTCTGCAGCAAATCCTACAAGACCAGAACGGGGTGGAGGACTCACGCGCGATTCGAATGCAACAAAGCCCCTCAGTTCAAGTGCCCCATCTGTCCTCATCGGACCAAAAGGAAAGGCTCGCTCAAGAGTCACCTCTTCATGGTCCATAAGGAGCTCTTCATTGGCAGGCCTCTCAACGCGATCACTGCACAGGTTCAGGAAGCCTGACGTCTCCTCGCCTCATAAATTTAGTGGGGAGTTTCTAATTCTGAAACCATATTGTGTTTATCTCTGATTTATACTTGCTTTGTGGGCCATTGTACGTTAGCTTACGTTGGTTGTTCTGATTTCAATCAACATCATCATTGTGTATCCTTTTCGAGCAGTCCTTATTGAAAAGTGCATTCATTCAGTTCAGTGAAATACCACCTATCACAAATTACCGTTTTATTGCTGAGGTTTGTGGGATATTGATTGTTTAAATTTAATAAAATTGCCTCTTATGGGGAGCGAAGGGTTGATCATACATCAATTTCTATCTAAATCAAACAAAAACCACCCTCTTGTACCGAAGTTTTCGAGATTTGGATCCTTAAACATTTCAACGTCAAGTACTACGCCGTGCGTATGCATGATTTTTTTAGCCGAACGTCGTAAAACATGCCGATTGTTAACGATTTTTTTAGAATTAATAAATAAGTAACCAAGTACAAGTAAACCTAAAATTTAAAGGGGGGATGTTTCAATAATTTGTTTCCTCGGTCGATGGCAAAGATCGATTATTGAAGATAATGAACCAACATAAAAGTTGTTATAATAGATGTTAAAGTCAAATGAACGTTGTGTTTTGACTACATCGACAGGTTTTGTGACTATACAGACTGAAGGTGGGTCTAGATATACCCAAAACGTGGAATGATTGAATACTTTATGATATACTTGTCATTGCTTCTCCTGTTCTACTTGAATTATAATTAACCATAACAGTGGTCTACAGAAAAAAATGACTTCCGAGCTGAAGGCTTATATTTTATATCCATTTTAGTGGTTTTTGTAAATGCTGAATTCGAAATTAATTGTGGTTTTTTTTCGGTTGGTTCGAATAAGGCCTTTTTGGGGCAGTTTTATTTTTATTTTGTGGACCTTTCCTAACCTTGAATTTTGCGGTAACCACCAACTTTACTCAAACTCCTTCAAAAGAGGCTCATCTCATGGAAAATTGTTTGCCGATTCCGAATATATGTATATAGTGAGTACATTTGAGTATACTCAATTTCAGTCTAAAACATGTTTAAACTATCAAAAACCTAAAAAAAAAATGATCTGAACAAAAATTAGCAAAAATTTCATTTTTTAACTTAATTTTTTCTTATAATTAATCTCCACCCGCTCCAAAAAGTCCAAGAAAAAAATCGAGGGTGATGTTTTGAAAGCTCGGACTTTTCTGAACAGGATGAGACCAACCACGACTCTCAAAAATCGAAACTAAGAGAGCTAGAACTTTTTAACAATTGGCTACTGCAGATCAGGAATTTGATACTCTCTACACAGGATTTTCTCAAGCCACTCTCCCCAGAGGAAAATAAACTTGAAATTTTTATCGGACCTCTTCCTTGTCAACCCAAACGCCTGTCAGCAATTTCAAGGCGACCGGATCGGTTGAACAAGTCGGAATAGATGTAGTAGTAGAATACGCATACATAAATAGATAAAAGATGCCGGCAACTCGGAGGTAATTTTTTTCTGTAGACCATTGTAATAAGTCAGAGATACTCCAAGGTGTATAGAACAAAATAAATGAGTCTAACTTAGTTACGTATTAATATTACGATATTCACACTACGTAGGTAGACATTTAGCGACGAAGTATCCGTTGAATTAAGAGCATGCTTGTATTTTACTGTACGAAACGATGCATGCTTTGCTTATTGCCTTATCCTTAGGAAAATAGTATTTTTATAACATATTTACATTAGTTATCTTGGCAATATTCGATTCTGTATGGAGAACTGTGGGCCTTCACGTTCATGGATGGTAATAGGACTGAGACTCAAGTGTGTGATCGTTGATACAGTAAATATCGGCGATAATAGCATATGTATGTATCTCATCACAAACAAAATTATTTAGATGATCATAGTGGTTTTATGATTTTTTGATTGATGATTTATCATGCAAATGACTTATAATTATCTCCCTAACAAACTTTTTGAATTTGAATCCATTGTCAAAATAATTATATGTATTTTCAATTTATCATTGCGCTTGTTTCCATTGAACTTGTTCGGCTCTCATTTCTTTCATAGAATCCATAAATTTGTTTGAGATACCGTAGAAATGAACCTATTATTTATATAAGATCGTCACACTATGGTTAGTAAATTGAAGATGGTGATATTTAAATTATGTAAACTGTAAGTAGGTAACGGATAGAATCGAGCAGAGCTTTAATTGGAGAGTTTAACTCGAACGTCTTTGAAACTTGAAAAAGACGTTCAAGTAAGCACTTCACAACAATAGTTGTATCTAGTTTTTAAGATGAGTTAAGTAACATTTTGTAGATGAACTCCTAATACCTATTGGACCCATCAAAATAAGTGCCCAGTCTGAGTCATCGCAATATGTGTCCTCAGATATCTTCCTAGATCTAATCTATTTGTTATTCGTGTTCAGTATTTTATACTGCTGAGGTTTTAAAATGTGTAATTGTTAATTCAGTATTATATATTGATATTCTGTTGATATAATGATCCTCCATTTTTCGTAATTTTCTTTTAATTATATTTCGGATTCATTTTTTTATGTTAACGAAGGTGTACCCACAATAAATAAAATAATTTTTATTGTTTTGATTGTTAGTGTTTCCCTGCTCTCAAATTCACGAGTAGGGATTCGCACTTCCGAACGGATTGGTGACTATACACCACAACCGATACACAGGGTGTCCCAGGAGTTATGCCTCTTAGCAATTTTTCGCCAAACGCCTCGTTCACGAGATATCTGCGATTTACTATTTTTTTCGTGTTTTCGATCTTAAGTCATTAAAACTGTTATAACTCCCTCAATTTTGGAGATAGCTCAAATTTGATGACACCGTTGGAAAGGGCGTTACATTTTCTATCTATTTGATGTCAGAAAACATTTTTTTAATTGCATTGACGACTTGCGATTGCTGCGCAAAATGGCAGTTTTGTCAAAATCTTGAAATCGCCTGTTTTTCGTCTCGCCTAGAAACCCCATTATTGCTTGACGCAGAACTAAGCAGGCCTGGTAAAACATGCCCCAAAATGTCAGCTTTACAACGGTTTAGCCGTTTTGGTTTTTGGTTTGTTTGTTTCTACAAAGCAACCCCTCCTTCAAGGCCGTGGGGTCGTGCGGAGTGCGCAAATATGATATTTGAGATCCTTGGAAAAAAATATGAAGATTCAAAAAAAAAAAACAATTGCTCGTTTACCCTCATTTTGGCGATTTTAGGGGGGTGATCTATTGGATAGAAGACACCCTGTATATAACTATAGTATATTATTATTTTTACCTTGCTAAGATTTCTTCTTCTTTGAGTGGTCGTTCCAACCAAAACATTGAATCCCCCCCTCGACTTGGAGCCCCCGAGCGCAGTTGACATTACCTTCGCACCTTGCCCTCGAAGGACCCTCATTAGTGCATCGTATATCGGCTTAGTCATAATCCTATTACTCAGGCGCAATTGACCTGTACCCACTTAGATCACTCTATTCATTGAGGACAAAAAAAAAAATAATAATAGTTCGGTACCTTATTCTTTTGTTAAGGGATGGGTAAGCGTTGACACTGGATTCACTATCTTAGATGCAATTTCTCTTGAATCATTCAGGTCCCTGCGAATAATAACAACATTACATAACAGAGGAGTATCAATTAATTAACGAAGGTATTCCTGAATTGGATGCACTCAAGAATACGGTGTCTTTTACTTTGTCACGAAGAAGTAAGATTCGGGTTTGATACCAAGTGCAGACTGAGATTGGATGTGCATTTACTTAATGACTTCGGTTTGTATAGTTTTTGATATTGATCGTTGGCATTTATGTACTTACATGTATCTTCTGGCATTTCTATTTTAGGTGCAATTGGGCAATTAGACCTTATTAATTTCGACTATTTACTTGTTAACCATGAACAAGAGTCAGAAGAGGCGATGCATTCGCTGCCGCAATATATCAATTCTTTTCCACAATCTTCAGGAGAGAAAGTTCCCATTGTAAGTACGAAATACAAATTGAATCTCTTAACTTACCTTAGTTGCTCTATATAATTGTACACCTCAGTGCCAATTTTGGTCCAGAAGTTTTGGTCTTCGTACGGTGAACGTCGAGCTGCGGCTGGTGGACTTAACTTGCAACATGAAAGATATCGTTTTCTTGATCGATTTTAATGGTTCATCTGTGCAGATAGTAAATCAATACAGCTACTCTATAACACATTCAAAATTAACGATATTAGCAGCCGCTAATTCACGATACAATCCAATCAACTTTTGATTACCCCATTGAAAAATATTAAACCTTAATCGGCGTTCAAAATATGAACGAATAAATGATATTATCATCGTTTTATTGATGAAATAGCTCCTACCAAAGTTTAGCATTTTTTTGTGGGCCCATAGAGCGGATCTTCATGGAAATTTAGGGCCACCAGTCCTTCACAAATTGAAAACCATGTTACTAACGTACGGTTTACGCTTCACTGATTAATGTTCAAGTAAGTTCAAGTTTCGTGCTATTTCTTCTAATATTTTTTTTGTCATCTATTTCAGTCGATACAAAACGAAGCGACGCTTTGGCAAGGAGTCATGAATTGGAAAATTATTCGAAGCAACTCACAGTGGGACTTCCATCGTTTACCTTGCCGTATTTCGTCCACTACATTTTCTCAAATCCCACCTGAATTGTGAGTTAATTTATTAATTTCATTTTACTACAAAACTAACTCGCCGGAAAGATGTTTATCAATCACTTTCTGAAAACAATGTTGATATCAAACATGTATATTGAATAATATGCAGAAATGAAATGACAATTGACCGGGAGTAAAATGATCATAACCAGGCAAAATTTTATTGGCTTTCTATTCATTATCATATTTATTCATTTTATTTTATTTTATTTTCATTAGCATTGAAAAAAGTTAAAAATCAGTATTAGAAAACAATTGAACGATGATACTTTGAATTGAATCAAGCATCCCATAATGCACCATTAGCGCATGAGCGCAGTCGGTTGGTGGATTCCAAGACCCTCTACCGTCTGTTAATTAGTCATTACAATCGTAAAACTGAATAACAAATCCTAGTTGAAGTTTGAGCCTGGATAATATGCAGAAAAAATAGAAATTTCCGTCATAACTGAAACATTTAGGTGCGAAAATGGTATTAAACAGAGACAAAACTGTTTAAAACAAAGTGAGCAAAAATTTATAAAAAATAATTGAACTGGGAAAATCCTCATGCGGTTATGCTGAGCGACTGATTCGCTTTGTTCCCAAGTTGGATGGCATTGAAATTCAGTTGGTACCATTTGCGTTTCTTCCATTCTAATTTGTTCTAATTTCCAGAAATCCTGAGCGTTGGCCGCAGCAATTGGAGTTGAAGGTTCTTCCGAAACAAGTCTTGGGTGGTGCTGGTGCGTTCTTCAGGAATTCAAAGAAGGTTGTGTTTCATTTCCACCCCGGCTCTGCTCTGGTCTGCTTGGAATCGATGATGAGCACCACACATGTAAGTTCGCTCGCTTGGTCCTGTGTTCAACTGTTGCCGAAACATTCATTACATGTTTCTCGCTCATGGCGACCTTCCTCTGGCAAATATTGTATTACGTTGTGCCAGACAATCAGTGAGAATAACATTCGTATTCATGTGCATGTTATGCATGTGGCCTGTTTTCGAGTAATAAATATAATTTCAACTTCTTGAAACAGTTTCAACTGGCCCCAAATGAAACTGTTCACCTAAGATCAAATTCAAATGCCAAAACTGATATATATTGAAGCACATCCTTCCAAAATGCAACATTTGCTTCATCGGAGTTTGAGTTTATTGAAGCTGAAAATACGTATTCTGCAAATCCAACAAGCATTTTAAGATATTCCATCCTATATGAAACAGTTAGAGATCGGACCACTAGGACGAGAAAAAATTATGCTTGATAGATTTTACTTCTGTGCTTTGTGAACAACGAAACTCATACGCTACTACAGCCTAACCTGCATATTCCTGAACGTTTCATCAAGATCGGACGGAAACTGTATAAATAAAGCTTGATACAAGGATCTGCGGACACTCGGTTATACAGACAGAATATGCAGATTGATAAAATGCTGTTCATTCTTAGAAATGAGCGTTTTTTTTTTCTTCAAAAATCTGAAAATATTTGGAATAATTCTTCAACTTCTAAGTCACGTTGAAATGTCCATAATTTACCAAAATTGGATTGGGAATTATAAGCTTTCTCCAACGTTGTCCTCAAAATTGATTTCACATAGTTTAAGGCAGTTATACTATACCTAATGTAATTGATGCTTTTAGGGTGCCATCGCCTATACCAAGCCAAAGTCACACATTTGCATATTACTGCTGTACTCTGCACATAAAAGATTATTTCTTGGATTCATTTTGGATGATCCCGACTCTTTTGGAGCTTATTTGGGGAAAGCCGTCAGTAACATCAGAAGAATGAAGGCAGAAACGCTTAACAACATTAGAGATGGACGGTATGTTAATTGCAATAGCAGTCAGTGCTATGAATATTGCTATGAATACCTTAAAGAAATCTATTTGCAAGATATGTTACAGTTATTATTGTTCTAATCATAAAACCCTTGGTACCATTTTTATTATTTTGCGCACAGCTTTAACACAAATTCTGTTGTTTCAATGATGTTAAACCGAGTGGTTTTCAGTGACAAATTATTTAGTTGAAACTTTAGATAAGCTTTCATATAATATTTTACACAAAATGATTCCTGTTCCAGGGTAAGCAGTACTGAGCAATGAGAAGGGATTTACCAATATTACGTATAAATACCTACTGTACATACTGGAGAATGAATTCCCTGGGAGCTTACTTACTATTCTCCAGAGAAGTCCTCTATATTTATGAATGTGTTTCAAATCATTGGTAAGTATTGTGGAGAATAGGGATGGAGATTCCTAAAAACCATCAAAATAATTTTTAACCTCGTAAGATTTTATGTTACTTACATGATTTCTAAGATTTTTTCTTTCACTCGCCGTGTTAATAGGTTTTGGAAGTTGAATAACTTATTCATACATTGAATAACTTACTGTAGTTTACTTAAATGTACATATGTATATCTGTATAAATATAGTGTCACTTCTTGCAATTAGCCGTATTTTAACTCTAGTACCGACATTGGTACTTTAAAAGTGACACCGAAATTGGTACTTTAAAAAGAGGGGTTCCAAAACGACTATAATGGTTGTTATGTATTTCGAAGTTTTTCTATTTGTAATAAAGCGAAGAAATTTTATCTTAATGTCTGATAAGGGGTCCCAAAATTGTTTAATGCTCTAACGACAAAACCTTTAATAACCCAACTCCTACGCCAGGGTCCCGACTCAGATATTTTTTCTGGTGTTTCACTTTGTTCGGACCAAAAAGCGTCCTCGTACATAATTAATTTAGTTCTTTAATTAGAAAGTTAATGGTAAATGATTCTTACCTGGATCACAAATTTTGTCTCAGTTGATGTTTTCCTTTAATTTTTATTTCATTTTTGTAGATTGTTATAGTTGTAAAAAAATTGTCTCACTTATTTTTATTTCATTGTAAAATGATCCCTTCATACAACCCTTGATTTTGAGTCAAAAACACTCAGACAGGATGACTTACCTAGTACAAATGTGTTTACGATCTGAGCTCAACATACCTGACCTCCAGCTCTTAATAAGTTGAGTGTTATGTTAATATTGAAAACCACCAATTTAATGGAGAAGATAATATTCCAGAACTGTTTTGGAATATTCTATCACTAGGTATAATAATTTCATACATTGATACTTTGTATGGTGATGGAAAGGCTTTAAATAACAATTATTGGTTATATCCTTTTATTATCTGTGTGCAATATATTTTGAAAATAAATGAGTTTTTCTTGCCCCGTACACAGTACCTTCACATTTGGGCGTTTAAATTATCACCTTTTTTGGGTATGGAAAAGTTGATATTCACAACGAAATTATCCATAACGGTTCTTTTAACAAGATATACATTACATACTTACCTATGGGCCGATCACGCCAGCCGGGATTCATATGAACACTATAGATGTACCTCTAGAGGTTGAGAGATAAGGGCTCGTCCCACACTTTTGTCCCCTTCTACTTTGTTTCAGGGAATTGCTGAAGCAATTAAGTTAAGCATCGTCCATGGAACCTAGGAGTAGAGGAAATCGGGCGTTTTATTATTATTATTTATTTATTTTTTTAATTTCTTTATTAGAAACATAACATAACAATTGAGCATGGCCCATCAAGTTAATTTACTCTAATACAGTGGTTAACAGTCTGTAGAGTTAATAGCCCAACGGCAACTACTCTTTAGGATCACTTTCACACGCAAGTCACATTACGTCACAAGGTCGAAGGGTTTAGTTCTATTCAGACGCCGGATGACGCTGCTGCTGTCTAGAAGACGTAGAGCTTCTGGGTTCATGAGCTCATGAAGCCTCTGCTCGTGTTTAGTTGCAAAGAGTTGAATAATTTCACTGACAGTTTCCATCTTGAGGTCCCGATGGGGGTCATCATTTCGTACGTACCAAGGAGCGTTGACAATACTCCTTAGAATCTTGTTTTGAAATGTTTGGATTATCTTGATGTACGTCTTTTTTGTACATCCCCACAACTGGATGCATAAATCCATACAGGTCCTAGAGTTGCTTGTAGATGAGCAATTATTTATGTATGAATAATGCCGAGTAACCAATACATTTTTCTGACCGGGCGTTTTAGAAAATTTCGTTTTCCCCGGGCTGTTGAAGTAAGGAAAGTCCGACCATCTACGGGTGGTAAGAGGCACCATGATTGCGAAGAGGAGGACGACCGATATCTCACAACGCGGAAGAACTGAAGAAGAAAGTCAGCTAGCTCGGGACAAGGATCATCAACTGAAGTAGGCCACAGAAACAGCTGACCACGGAGGGGGACTCCTAGAACCCAGCCCTTATCTATATGAACAGGTAAAGCTCGAAATTCAGCTAAGGTTAAAACCCCCGCAGCTTCGGCCAGTGCTTCTCATGGAAATAGGGGTCGCCGCGGCATGCCGGGGTTAAAGGGGAAAAAGCCACTCATATGATGATCGAGCTTACAAATGTGGAGAACCACGAGGCGAAGCCGCCCGAGTCACATCACTTCCGAGGGACATGCTGTGCAGGAACCCGGATAGAACACCCTCCTGCGGAGGGGTTACTGGTTCCAGGACCGCCCTGGGAACGCAAAGTAGGACGGGTTCACATACCAGGGATGGAGGATTTTGCAATAATATTCTATCAATTCGATGACATTTCCCCCAATTAGTGGGCCGCATCTCAGTTATGTTTCCAAGTTTACCTATAGGCAGCGAAATAATTATTTAACAATTATTTTAATTAATAATAAATTAAAAGTTTTAAAAATACTCGATGATGTCATTCTTCAATGCAATTCTTCTTTAAATACTTTTCTTGTAATTCTAATGTAGTTTTTCCTCGGACTGCTTCGAAAATACCTGTGGAAAGAACAGCCTTGTGTGTATGTCATCTGTCTTTTAGTGAATGTAGTGAGTGGTATCGTGTTTATAGTTTGATTGGTATTTCTGTCCCCCGGTCAAAAACATGAGTGATTAACGTAACATGTCTATCTTCCCCAATCGGTAGACTTTAATTTCAGGTACGGTTTAGATCTTGGATGAATTAACTTGGTTACAATTCTGTAACTGTTGCTAGTTCCCCCTGTTTGAAGAACGTTAGGTCACCTAGAGAAAATGTCATTGAAATTGGATTGGAATTGGATTTTTAGCTGCCGAGCTGTTTTGAAGCTTTTTACACTACTGATAATTCTTCCCTTTGGTGGTTTCCAGACAGGTGCAAAAAGAGGAAGATGTGGCGCGAGGAAGATATGAAGAAAGCCATTATGGCCGTCAGAGGCGGTGAGATGGGATGGAAAAAAGCAGCGACCTTGTACGCAGTCCCGAGATCAACTCTACGATACAAAGCCAAAACGATTTAAGGACGTGGATATGGATTTCCTTGCGTCCTTTGATGCCAAACCTCTTGTTCCGCCTGTCTGAGGAAAGATGGCGGATTTTCTTCAGAATGTGTACCCAGCGGGCCACAATTGAGTAATTGTTGACAGCAATGATCCTGCTAGCATCGTGTATAATTTATTCCCCACTTGCCCACTCAATATGGACGTACGTTTTGTCTGAATGCCAAATTTCTCATGCTCAAATATGACTCGATGTTAGTGATATGTCTCTTTGTCGAGGTGAGGTCATAGTTCTCGTGTAACATCATGGAACTGCATTCAGTTTTGTTCGCTAATCTGAGTTAAGTACTCTATAGAAAAAGTAACTGACCACAACCGTTGCTTTTCAGGTTTAACTGAGAGCTTTTTTCAGGATGATTTGTTATGGAAATGCGTCAAGGGGTTTTGAAGTTTTCGTGACAAAAAAATAAATTATACATACCACCACAATATTGGATTATTTGATTAATCCCAATTTAATTTTATTAAAATCAAGGATCCCTTCTGCTTTCTCTTTTGTTTATTTTTACCCTCATCTATTCAATTATGTACAGCTCGTGAATTATATACCATAATCTCAATTTCGTTTACCTCCTCCGTTTACCTTGAAAGTAATTATTCAAACGTATTAATACCTTCGAGGTGCCCAAAAATTAAATTCGAAACACATTGATTGTATCATTATTTCACCTCTTGAATGTCAATGCCCCTTCGTGCTCTGCTTATCAGTTTTCTTTCTATTTATAAATATTTAACGTTTCTCTGCATATGACGTAATATCCGTTCCAATTATCAACCATGATCAGCCATTCTCCAATTTGACTTTATTCGTTTATTGAATATTCTATATTTTATTTTTGTGTGTACATTTATACATTTATTTTTCTTTCTTATTCTGGCGTTGTATCGACTTCCTTCCTTTCAATTTATCTTCAATGCCTTGTGATGGATATGGTTAGTTCGCCCTTCTCGATTCTTGAATCCACCTCCTCGGAAGATATACCAGACGCTTTCTGGGGTCTAGGACATCATTTGAGTGTTGTGGGCGTTATCCGCATTCAGCTGTTGGAAGGGGCAACTGTACCATTCCATCAACTCCCCAGAATGTTACCAGAAAATCTAGTTGTCTTCCTACCATACTTTTGTTTTTCGTCTTTATGTCTAACCAATTTATTTTTAGTTATTTTTATTTCATCCGATACTCGATCTTCATCTGATAAAGTTGACCATTAGCACACCTTCATACTCGCATTTTGGTATTTGCCTCTTTTAATAGTTTTGCCATTGACGATGATGCCGTTTCCAGTGGTTTATAAACGCCAGCATGTGGCTAATCAATTTAAAAAAAAAATGGATAAACATGAGATTACTTTTACATACTTAGTTACCTACAACAGCAGTGTTGTTTGATACAAGATTTTCGTAATAAACACATTTAATTCAAACGCTCTATCTTATTATTTCTAATAAATGTTATACACCTCACTTGATCACGATAAATACAATTGCTGACCCAGCAAGTGCACAATATACTTGGAATTACATGATGTTTTCCGAACTGGGGTCAGCCATTTTGTTTTGAACAACACATGTCACTGATTGCTTTTTGCGTAAAAATCTCACTTGCTTATTAGGTTTCATTCCAAAAAACGTTTCTCCCAATGAATTGTAAAACCTATGAACATTCCGTATGTTGAAATCGCTCAAGATATGTGATTTAAATAAATCATTGGTTCGAATAAATATTTCGTACGGGAAGTTTAAGTTTGGAAGCTGAAGCTTGACTACGTCAGTTCAACATTAAAATATTTTAAGGACCCAGGTCCATCGTTCACTTTTCTTCAGCAGTAGTTGTGTCATCGATTCCGTCTTCACCAATTCAATCCCCATTGCAGTTATTGAAGAGAGTCGAGAGTTGACTGCCAGTTAACAATTAACTTTCACTACTTTTTTTTTTTTTTTTTTTTAATTCACCACCGCTCGTTGTGTGGTCCCAGAACTAGGAACCCCTAAGGCCACCATCTATGATAAAAACTTTTCTTTTTTTTTTCGAATCAATTGCATCATATCATGGCAACTCACGGCTCGGGGTGGCTGGCTCAAGGACCTAAAATATTGATTTATCTTAAATCTGATGTTCCGGCCGCGTCTCATTATAAAACGTTCCTTGTAAGCGATGAATGGGTGCATAAGTCTGAAATTAGAAAATGTTAGCTTTGCTTTACAGCGTTGCAAAAATGGCCAACGGCTTTTTATTATAATTCTGTTTTAGTAGAATCCTTCAGCCTTACGGATGGTTTGAGAGAAGATTAAACACAAAATGTTCCGAGTACGTATGCTACTTAAGAAGGAATGAATGTACCTCCCCACTGATCGTAAGACGGCTTAATAGGTACTGACTGATGATCGGGAGGGATTGATTACTAAGAGAATATACTCGTATAATAAAACGAAAATTAATATAACATAATATTTCAAGTTAATTGCAAGAAAGCGTTTTTATCCACTTGAAAATGCAGCACAATATTACCCGAAGAGTTATCATTTCTAATTAAGTACCTCTCCTGAACAGATCACTGATCTATAGGTGAGTATTAAACGGTGCCTAGTTATCTTCGGTCAATAGTGGTTCTATCTAAATTTACTCACAGACAATAGGATCCTAAATGTCGGAAATAAAGTAAAACTTCTACCTACGCTTTAAAAGTCCGTCTATAAATAGTACAAGTTTTGATTAAATCGGGGTTTTAATAAGAGACTTTGTGAAATCATAACTGAAGCTGCTCGATCACCAATTTCAGCGCTTGTCGAAATGTTAGCGGTAGGGAAATCAGCTACGGACGATCGACATTCGGACTCTCGTGGTGTTGTCAGCGTACGGAGAAGTTTCCAGACCCGATGTGAGTACCTCCCACCTGACAGTCCCCCTCTACCCGAGTGATTATTGTTGTTCTCCTGCAAGGATACAACCGCAAAGTAGATAGATTTCCTGGTGTTTAATTCGTTCTGGGCCCATTATTCACCCACAACTGCTTGTTGCTCAAGTTGAAATGAATTCGTCTCTAGAAGGAGAAATCCTAGGCTCGTATCCGTTGAGCTGCTATATGTTTTTATAATTTGAACTCCCTCAACCATCTCTGACCATTTCTAGCCGTCCTAGCTCTCTAGTTGACTGACGTGGATTTTCTTCCAAAACTGACTTCAAAACATCGTCATCAAAGTCAGAAGGACGACCCGAACCTTGCCTTGTTTGAATTCCCAAAGCATAACATGCCGAAAGTGTATTTTTTGATTGTTCATTATGAAGGTAAAAAAAATGAAAAATATTGACGTGCGCACCGAACAGAAGTTGTCTAAAGACTGACCAGTTTATACCTGCGAAGCGAAAACAAAAATCCCTCAGCGGGGGAACTCCCATTGTGTACAAACAATGATCAAAGGGACACATTACTTAGGCGGAAGTTATTTATGACTCGACCTAATATTAAGGACGGCTAGAAATGGTTAGAGATGGTTGAGGGATAATATTTGCCCAATGTCTAAAGAAATGAATAATGTCTTGACTCTATTACTCATTCTGAAATGAAAATCGTTTTCGAAGACGTATTGATGTGTTATCGAGATTTGAAAACGCTGCGTGCTACAAGCTTTCCGTTGTAGGGGTGCCGGCGTGGAGCAGGAGGTACTCACGTTGGGTCTAGAAAACATCTCGTTAACTTACACTTGAATTTCTTATGGCTCAACAGTTGCAGAAAGAAAAGGCTATTACTGGGCTGATTGTCAATTTATCTTGACATACAAACAAAAATCTAAGAATACAGTGGCTTTTAGTAAACTCTCGTTAATAGAGGCGGCATTCCCATCCCATTATTCTTCTTTCTATGGTGTTTCTGTCTCTTTTTCAATTCGCCATTTTCAACTCCATTTGTAATATATTAATTTATGTACCTACTTTCATTGGGTTTTACCGGTTGGTAACGTTTGCTTATTCTACTTATTCGCTATTCAATATTCTCACAAATGATGCTCATCAATTCTTCTGGGTATGTACAAACATGCTTTTTTCCACCAACACCAACAGTTTATTTGCGATGTTTTGAATTAAAAAAATCACGATGGTATACATACATGTATTGTATTACACTTCAATAGTTTGTGTTTATTGTGTGCTTCTACATGTTTTATGAAATGCATTTTGTTTCTCGCAGATGCCCTTCCGGAATTCGAGTGCACCCAATGTTTGAAGACATTTGCGGGAAGAACGAGCCTATACAATCACGTTAAGTACTACTGCGGAGTCGAACCCCAGTTCCAGTGTCCTTTCTGCGAACGAAAATCGAAACGGAAAAGTGACATGAAATCACACATTATTAAAGTTCATAGAAATTACCGTCTGCCAGGGAAAATACGAATATGACGGATAGACTGCAGCCTTCCTTCACCTTCAGTCATTCGTCGGAAAATCTTCCTCTAATTAGTGAGTAGGTAAATATTTAGAAATAGCACGATTAATTTTGTTACCTCATTACCGAAGGCAGGGGTGCAATACATTTGTGAAGGAGATTGGAATTCTTGTCCGCCGAAATTAAAATACCCACTTGCTTTTTTGTGTTCCATAGCTGTGAGCAATTATAGTTCCCGTTGTGTAGCAAACAATTTACCGGTGAAAATGTTTCAATTTTTGTTTGTTTTCTTGAAATACCTTTGTTATTATGATCCTGCTATCTGAATTCGCTCGGTATTGGTGGGTAGTTGAAGGATAGAATCACGTTCTACATGAACGTGATTCAAGTGTCTGGTTCAACTGCGGCTACTGTGGATGCCCAAGTATATAATTCGATTTCAGACGGGAATCGCCGAAATTATTCAGGTGACTCCTATAGAATGATAGGGATTCTGCGAATTAGCCCATAGATAGTCTAGTTTCATGGTTACTGGTCCATTTGAGAGTATGCACGTTTGTGAATAGAGGAACGTGAATCGGCTTACTCACCTGTTTCAATGAAAAGTAAATCTCATTGTCAAGCCAAAACCTCCACCCAGATCTGATGAATATTTCAGATATTTTGTGGAATTACTCGTTGAAGGTTCTCCACTAAGTTTCATCTTGGACTTTCGTCGTGAATTTACTGTGATGTTTTCGGTCAACGTTGATGACCTTACCATCAACTGAGCAAGTTAGCCCATTGAAAGTCCCAGATAAATTGAACTGCCGTGGGCCCATTGGCAGGTAGGTGGTTGTTGATGCTATTTGTCTCCAAAAAATTGCATTATCTCCACTTTGCAATACATATTTGAGGAATCCCAACCAACTTGGCAGACTTTTTGTGTTATCACCTTCGTTGTAAAGAAGTCAAGATCATCCTGCATTACTTGTTTACACAGGGCGTTCCGAATTCAACTCCATCCAAGGGAAATAAATATCGTTACTCACAGTCCTGTCGTGTTCGGAAAAATTGAAATAAAATTGAAAAATAAAATAAATAATAATTCAGCCCCTGAACTCTTCGATATATTTCCATCTTGTTTCAGTTGTAAAGTTTGTGAACGCATTTGACAGTTCCCAAAATGACATTGCTGTGAACAGAGAAATACGTTTACTTATTTATTTATTATTATTCAATTAACTTATTAATCTTCTTTTTTTAAGCTAATTTGTGATACCGGACTACGTTTCTATGCCGAGTTTGAACGAGCCTTTTGCATCGACCAACTTCGCCACTTACTTTTTCAACTCAAGACATGGGATATACTTAATGTTAACTATTATTTACGTTTGATATTAATTGTGCTCTTTCTGAATGAGTTTTATTCTATCTTCTGTGTATATCGTTCGTAAATTATAACGTTTGTAAAAAGTCCTTGTACCAATATCTGAGTCCTTGTACCCTTATAGCAATCTCCCTCAAAATGTGAATTCCAGTAATAAGTACCGATGGGGCGAATAGCACATCACAAATATCAAGTTCAACAGAAAACATCCGCGTAACTCTAACAGTAACAACATTCCATCCTTCTCTACGCATTGAAATTGAACAAAAATAATTGAATAGAAATACAAACAACCATACATTTTTCAGCGGTGCTCAGAGAATTTCGGGCATCCTTTTCTCTCTCAAATGCAAAACTCTTACTCAGATTTAGTCTCAGGGTGTTCTGAAATGGGTTACGACTACAGTATGACCATCATCGCACCCAACTCAAAAGCTTGGCTGCCCTCACTAATGAGGAATTTTCTATGAATATATTGTATTCATTCATTCAGTCGCTTCCGTTTATTATTTGCGATAATGAACCTTTGTAATCTGCCTAGAAAATTAAAATAACCCCCAAAAATTTGTTGGTTTGCGTTTCAAGATGCATAGGATGCAAAAATCTAATTAAAAAAAATCCCTCCTTAGTGACGTTTTCAAGTGAAACCGAACTTTTCCCTCATTATCAAAGGGAACCGAAAAGATGAGATTGCACAAGGTCTGTACCTTCTTAACCAAAGTTTGTTAAACTAGTCTCATCGGGTCTATTGTAAACTATACTCCCCATAATTGTGATCAGCTTCTTATGCGAGTGTTTCTAACTATTGCCTTCATGTTAAACAGCCTCTTTCATACCGTTCGCCTGCGACCAGTGTCTGAAAAGGTATAGATCGAAAAGTGCACTACACAACCATTTGAAATTTGAGTGTGGGAAGTCACCTCAGTTCCAGTGCCCCTATTGCGACCATAAATCCAAACAGAAGGTTCACATGAAAACTCACGTTTTCACAGTTCATCAAAAAGCTTTCAAGTAAAGGTGATTTTCGTGAAATCAACGACTTCGTTTTTAGTTATGAATACACAAATTGAACTTGTCACAATTGAAATTCTTTGAATTTGGTTAATTTAAATTTGTGAATTCAAAGTGTGACTCAATTAATGTTCTTCCTACTGTACCCATACCTAAATAATTACGTTAAAGAACATGAAATTCTTGGTGATATTGTCAAAAAATAAATATAGTTCACTCGTGTAGTATGTAGTTTCTTTCCACAGTGTTCCTGAATGGACGGGCCTGAATGAGCTAAATTTAAATTTATTTTTTTAACTCCCTATTTTCATTTACTTTGACTTTATTACGTCATTCTGCACGGATTGAAAGAAAAATATTTTTGTCATCCTTATTTTTACGTATTTGTTGGACGAGGTGCAAATTCGGATATTACATTTTGAACAATGTGTGGTAAATGTATGTTTTTGTAACTGTTATGCTTCAACTGGTAAAACCGCATTTTGAAAAAGGATAGTTACGGCTTGACCATCTACACTCGTGAGCAACTTAGTTCAAAAACGAGACATCTCCAGCTACTTAATGTTTACGTCGTTAACATAACTCATTTTGTGAATTCCTCTCTTTAGAAATGGTTCACCATTGTGAGGAATTTCACACGAGTTTCTGGTTATCTCTAAATACGTTAAGAATGAGTTGGATACGCAACAAATCATTCGGAAATCATTTTCGAAACCCATATCAAGAAAAACACTGAGTTTGTGGACTACGTTTTGTTTACCATTTCTCGTGTATCGTGTTAGTATCTTTTTCTATGCGATCAGGACTTTGGAAGCAGATATCAATCTACTTGAATCATAATTGGAGTAAGCCAATGTTACAAATTTTAGGGATCCTGGAGGATTCGAAACTTCAGCGTCATGAGTGCTGGTGGGATGAAAGGTGTCATTGCTTTGCATGGGTCTTCCATTAAACTTTCTATTATACTTCCTTTACGGGGATGAAACAAAGAAGTAAAACCCCTTTATAGCGTTTATGAATTACACTGGAAAACCTCGGAAAACTTGAAAATTACGACTTGGAATTTTTGATAGTTTTGAAAAGGAGAACACGAGTAAATTCGTTACGTTATGAAAGTAGTGTGAAGCCTCGCACCTTACTTACCTATTTTTCAGTTTTTTCCCCATTTTGACATGTGAATTAACCTAAAGTCAACGTGCATGCAAACGATACCGAACTTTTGAACTTTTAACATTGAAACAGCCACTTTAATACTGAGTATTTTGTATGTTTTGCATCTATTGCATGTAGCTTCGTTGACAATATTCTAATTTCGTTGTTTTTCCTATCGGTACGTGTTTTCCACCTTCTCGTGGCGTTATCTTCAGGGATCAGATACCCTTGCGACACGTGCGACAAAACGTACAAGAACAGAGGCGACCTCAACCGACACATGCGCTACGAGTGCGGGAAAGAGCCGAAATTCAAATGCCCCATCTGCCCGTACCGGGCGAAACAGCGCTCCAACCTCAAAACTCACATCGGCAGGTTGCACCCCGTCGGTCTCGAGCCCTCCTTCGTCTTCCTGTAACACTGAACCTAAAAGACTAATTAATTGTTATTGTTTTTGTATTAAATTTATATATACACACATGTATATCATAGTTATGTAAATATTACAAGTAATAAAAAAGTAGGAAGTATTTTTTAATATTTGACTAATCTCTATTTCCCCCTCTTTTCTTGACTAGTACCAGTTTTAAAGTGATACTTGATATTGAGAGTGGAAGTGGTATTAGCACTCCAAACATTGGATTAAAGAATGGGATTAAACTTTCTAAATAAGATGCTTCTTCCCAATATGACTTGAAGGAAGTGGTTTTAGGTTCAATAAACAAATACGGTCCTTATATACAATTTCATATTGAGTTGGAACGATATTAGTGACTGAGATTGAATTTACAATCAAGATTGATTCATCCAAAAATAATTGTTTATGATTCCAGAAAACATAAAAAGAGGTATTAGATAATTTAAATGACTGGGTGATGGTTTAGATGGTTTTTGGTAGTGGATGACTTTCCCTAACCCGTCAAGAGGTAATTATGGGTGCTGAAAGCTTTAGAACTTCAGAATAAAAATATCAGAATGAAATAATAACTGATTCAATAATAGTATTGAATTGAATGTACATTTCAATAATGCATTCAATATATAATAAATATATCAATTTGTAATTTTGTTACTGGATTGATTGTATAGTGTAATAAAAGTTCTGGTTGTTTCAAAAATTGAAGAAATTAGGTGCTATTCTCAAACATTTATAAAATGAAGCACTAATAAATAAGGATTGTTATCATTATCAATTTAATGAATGAACGAGTTAATTATTATGATTATTCAAATTTATGGTCATCTGTTATTAGTGAATATGAATCTGGTATGTATATAATATCATATCAGGTCATAGTAATACTGAAAATTTCATCAGATATGGTTCATATAGTTTCTTAAACCTAATCATGAAAATCAGTGTTGATCAATGTTGAAGGAACTAGTATTTCAAGGGTATCAATATCAAGGATGTGTAGAAATTGGGGCACTTCTTGATCGAGTGTTTAACCTTGACAACAGGAATTTTCAAAGGTAAGTATTAACATCCCATCTACGTAACACCTGGTATGTATTTGTCATTCTAGATAACTGCAGCATTAGATTATTCTGCTGATATTGCATCTCACTGATTTATAATTTTTTTAATTTTCAGGGTCGCCCAAAATCCTCATCAACACCAGGGGGAATGAAATGCTCAGTTACGATGGGTACTGTTATAATAAGCAATACACCTCGACTACTGTAGTACGATGGTGTTGCTCCAAGCGCCATCAGAGGGGTTGCAAAGGCCGCCTTATGACGAACCTGAATTACCAGATCATCAGGGAAGTAACTGAACACAACCACCCTGCGGAAGATGGTGCTACTGGCCGGCCGCCTTGGGATCATTATCTTTCTGCAATTCTCCGTCCCTCCACTTCACTTACAGTAAATACTTCAGCTACGCCCTGCTTTAAAAGAGTTGGATAACAAAGATGTTGAAGTATCCACCCGCAAGGACTACTCATTTCTCTATATTTAGGATTGAAGTTCCCTCATAGCCAGGGATTATTCCTTATGTAGTTTACCTGCTGGGCTAAATACGTTCGCATTTCCCCCATTCAACGTCAGTTGCTGAAAAATTGTGATCACATCTGATGAAAACATTGATGTAAAGCTTTGAACATGCCTTCTCAGTCTCAGTTGCAGTTAATTGCTAGCGAACTGCAACTTTTAAAGCCTACTGTGTTGGAACTGAATGATCATTTCTGACAGCTCCAATAGATCGTATGCCCACAGACATGCCAGACATTTTATTCAGTTGCAATTTAAAGGTATTCAGTAGATTTCATCAGTCAATTGCAACGTGCAAGCTCGATGTTGCCGCAACTCCCATAGCTGCTACGATTTAGCTCAAATTTTCATGTTTGGTGTTGGAGAGAATTTTAAGAATTTAAAAAGTACGATTATTCTTCCAGTGTCCTTTCCTCATCCATGAAACTTCCAATTCATAGCCGATCTCGTTAAAATGCACATGTTAATCATTGAGTTCTGGTTTATAAGAGAATTTCAAAGTATGAGAGGTGGAATGACTTAAAATTACCTTACCCTTTTCTTCCTCTCAGTAACTCAACCAGCCTTGGGTTTATTTGTGGTAGGGTTGTAAAGAAGAATAATTAGAATGATGATTTCTGCTATTTCAAATGGACTGAGTCCATCTGATTATCCCTTCAGCGGTAGTACCATAGCACTACTAAAAACGGTTTGTTACTCACGCTACCCATTAATTAATTTCCGAGTTGTCTCTGCGCGGGGGTGCCACCGGTGTCGTTTTGGTTTGATCTTCATGTAGCAAGAGAAGAAAGCATAGTTGGCTAGATAAAGTAGGCGGTGTAAAGATGGTAGGATAGTGCGACTGATGGCTCATCTATCATTAGGCAATCATAACTGTGGCTCTTTACCCAATCACGCCGATATGTGGTTCACAGTTCTAGACACTTGGTTGTTGATGGTCCCTTCGAGTCATTTAGCATAAGTACTAATACATTATAACCCCTGTGGGCTCAAGAGAAGGGATACCACAATAGTCAATTGGTTATTCAGATTTTTTGTAGGAAATATATACTAGTGGAGATACTGCAGATCTTCCGTAATCAGTATGATTCCATCATCGATATCATGTTCCATTGAATTACTTTTAGGTGAATACTACTCACTGACTTGCGTAATTGTGTTCAAAGCATAGCGCAACAGAGTTTAAAAGCGATATAGTTAGTGATATAATGAGACGCGAGAAACAAAAATTCTTGATCTCCTTAAGCAATACAAATTATAGAAATGTTTTGAGTAAGTGTCAGTAGGGTCGTGGGATTAACCCGTGAAATTAACGGGTATCCAGGAATTTAAACCAAAACTTGAGTGCAATATGTTCAGTGGTATTTTATTCCTCACTTATATTAGCGAGATATGTAAAGGGAGATTTTTATAGACATCAAATGTTATCGTAACGTACGTAAATTCTTCAAACTGGTCTACTACCTGTATACCTATTTATTTATTTTAAAAAAATGTGTACGTAAGTATGAACTTACGTGAAAATTATGTTTCTAAATTATGGCTTTAACGTACCTAACCTAGAAATCCTAATAAATACGTTCCTTTTCTTACGAATCACATTGTTTTGTTTTCCCCTTTTCTCTGAATAGTTGGTTTGTGGTTGCTTCATATCCTTCATCTCATATTTGATTGATATGTATTCAAATTATATCTTTGATTGATCGACAGTGTTTGTACTTGGTTTGCCACTACTTAAATCTAATATGCCAACTTGTGACTCGGTTTTGGAAGCGTAACACTCGTAAATTTTAAAGTACCAATATCTAAGTTTCTGCGTTTCCATAATTCAACTTGAAGAACATAAATTAAATTCGCGAATTTTGCTGAAAACAGTCTGTACTTATTCGCAAAAACTTCACATTGGAATGTTTCCTAATTTAAAACAAACATAATATTTGGAAACAATCATACTATTGTTCTAGTTCGGTGGCAATGTAAAACATTGTGGAAGTTGGATATGAGTGTGGTAGTAATTTTTAAAGAACGGTTGAAAATATTCTTAGTTGTCCTTCAAATTGTTTACATTGTATCTATTTGTTATTTAAATTCTGAAATTTAGAAGTTTTCCAGAAATCGTTTATTCCAAACGGTACGAAGAATTTGCTTTGTATATTCCCTGCGCCAGGCTTTGGGTACTAACCTTGGGCTATTTTTTCTATACCTGAAATAGAAATAATTTATATTTACATCTGTTCTGTCTTTGAAATTTCTTCCTTATTTGATCTTTGTAACTTTGTTACTTCCATTTATTCACAGGCATGTGAACTATGTTATATTTTTATCTGCTCACATATTTTATGCTTTTCCAGTATTTGTGTATATTATTTCTTTCATTCATCCCCTTATTCATTGATTGCTGGGTGTTGTTCGTTTTCTTAACTGCCTACTTGAGGATTTCCGCTTACGTTCAAAATCGCTTGCTTTTTAGTTTGCCTCCCTCATTTCGTCGCTTTACAACTCTGTTTTCTTCAAGGTTTCAATTACTGTCGTCCCATGAGAATATCGATAATATTCTGCGTTTGTTTTCGTTCCTTGTTATTTAGCCAGAGTCGTTTACAACAATAGGGGAGGGGAAAGGCTGTGTTTGGACGGATATTTCTACAATAAGCAGTACACGTCTGCCAACACTATAAGCTGGCTATGTGCTCAAAGGAGCGCTTTTGGTTGCAATGGACGCGTAACTACAAACTATTTTTACCAGGTACAGTATTGGATACAAGTTGTTGACTGTTTATGACAGACTCTAATACTAGTAAATGTAAATAATATTATATCAGTTAAGGGAATATGTTTTTAATCTCTAAACGGGCACATGCACCGAATTTTTAAAGAACCATCTACAACTGTAACAGATTACAAATTTTATTAGTACCTTTTTTTGAAATATTATTCAAGAAAATCTGGTTTGGGACATCCAAACAAATAATAACACAAGTCTTTGTCCTTCCACAAGTATATCTAATCTAGTTCAAAAGGGCAAAATATTAATCCCTCCGAAAATCAAAGAAGGATAATTTCCAAAAATAAAACTTTTGTCCTCTAAATCTGCTGAATTACAATAAAAATGGTTATTAAAATATCATAATTTGTCTACCTTAGCATTTTTTTTTAAATTGTACTTTCAAAATGTTAGTGGAGCTAACATCTGCTCATATTGCACTAATTCTTTCTTTGAACAATCGTTGTATAATGGAGAAAAAACTGTTAGTTAAGGCAGAATAAAATTTAGAAGAAGGTTCTGTATGAATTTGATCATGAAGAATAGTCAATACAAAGTTGTGTGGTAGTAAACAAAATTTTCGCTAACCTGGTCGTACTGCAGAGCTGGGTCCTTCATCGCCCTCTAATATCAATGCTTCTTGTTTTTTTCAGGTCTTGCGAGTAAGCACGCAACACACCCATTTTCCCAATACGCCTTCAACAAGAGGGGGCAAGTGCTTCAAGGAGAAAGTTGACCAAATGTTAATAGCGAAAAGCGTTCCTGCTCCTGCCCAGTCTAATAAAGAAGACGAACCGGCAAAAAACAGTTCCACAAATTGAGGTGAGTTGATTGTAAGTTAATATGCTCTAAAACATAATATTATATGATATTGTATAATATTTATTTCTCTTAAATGATCCATTGTATGTATTTATATCGTTCATATATATATTGTTGATCCTTAATTTCACCACCCGTAGTTGTAGCCTGGTATATAATGCTGCAGCCGCGAAAGACGTGTGCTAACCACAGTGTTAAAACCTCGAAATTATTTGCCTCTTTTCGGTTTAAGGCTTATATATATCCTAAACAGCCCACCTGAGAATAAACGTTTTGAAAACTACGATCTAGAACCAATTCCCTGCGATTTGAGGTAAATTTCAATAGTTTGAGTTTAGGTCCAGTAGATTTTGAGGTACAGCGGTAAAGAGATACATCAAGATTTCAAATCTAACTCCCTCCAACTCAAACCCACTAAATTTGATGAAAAATCCGGCTTTCCCCATTTTCCTGGTCTTTTAAAATTACTATTGAGGATTCTTTTGTTTTAGTCCTAATTTCATTCCAAATAATTGCCGTAACACTTCTTGACTTCCTAGTGGAAATATCTTACCCGAACGGGGTGGATGATTTTCGACTTTTTGGAAAGAATAGCCGACTTTTAGGCCGCTGCACTTCGGAAACTATAAGACGTAAAACAGTGCTTCTGGTACCGACAGGCATAGGGTGTTCTGACACGAACAGTCGCAGTTGCGCTCTCACCGTTTTTGAATACTTTGCTGTTCTGTCAAGCGGCCCATGACGACAAACAACAAAACTTTTGAAAAACAAATTATCAAATGACTAATCGTAATGATAAGGGAACGATAATCTACGATTCATGGCTGCCCACCGTCGTGAATACTCTATAGAAGCAAAATTGGAATTGGACTCAAATTTTAGGGAGTTGTCTCTCATTCAAAAACGGTCATCATAACGTTTATAAGAAACCTCACAAAAAAGGAAAAAAATTCGAGGATTTTTGAGTGGAGTTAGCTCAATTTGTATGATAGGTACTGTAAAATTTATGTCGTATTACTTGTTGGTACCGTAACAACTCGAGAAAGAAACATCTATTATATGCTTAAGATCAGTTGACGGTAGGATACCTACTAATTGTGTAAGAAAAAACCTCTTGTGCTTGAAAATGTTTATATTGAAACAAACAAATTTCTCTCCATTTATAACTATACACAGTTTGCGCTTCTTTTGCAGACTTGCTAGAAAAGTAAGATCCCCAATTTCACTGCCCTAATTGGTGCAGATACCACTATTTATGACGGTGCAAATAGGAATTTAATGATTCGTCTATTTCTAGCATTTAAAATTTTAGGGCCCTGTCTTGAGTTCACTTCTTAGAGTTTCAAAAACTTTAATATTCACTTGACAGACTATATTTTGATTGAGTTCATGATATTTAGAGCTTAACCGAATAATTATAGTGAATGAAGCGTTAAAAATCGTTGTTTGGCTACATTATACCACAGCCCGATTCGTATGGCAATTTGTGGAGTTCAGACTTACCTCATGTTCTTTCTTTTTATCATTCATTTATTGTATTTTACTGTTATTTTTTCAGGTGCCATCCATAAAGGCTTCAGACTTATTATAATATAATATATAACGAGACTTTCCACCTGGGAAATAAATTATAGCTTGTAATATTGTTGTACCTTAATGTTATTATTAAAACGAAAAAAAATAATATGTTGAACAATCAAATTTTACTACTGTCAAACTTTGTTATCAGATTGAAAATACGTTTAAGTTGATTATTAAAGTTATTTATTTATTTTTTTAAATACTGAGTTTATTTTAAGTTAATGTAAACCACGGACGTTTTGTAAGTTACTAATATGGATTTAGTTTCTTATTATTTCAGTTGTGTCATCATTTTCCTCATAGTTGAGGTGCTGTTTCGTCCAGGGTTTCAAAATATTCCCTTTAAAAGTGGTGATTTATCATTCCTTTCATGTCTAAAAATTTAGATATTTACCTAGTTTTTAAAAATTAATTAATTTTTCGTTGGAAGTGGTTTTACTGTTGTTTGGTGTACTAACTATCGGTGTACAAATTAATAAAGTTTTTAATGAATGAAGAGTGTGATTTTTCTTCCAATGTTTCATCGTCAGGGTTGTATATCAGTCGCCTTACTTCTAAGATAGATGTATATAGGGTGATCATGGTTAATCTGACAATTTTGTAATTGATGATTGAGCGACATCCATTAGCAGTTATAACTAATATTTCCACATTATTGTAAGGTTCAACCTAGAATAGAATAGAATAGAACACTAATGTTATCATGCCACCACACTCAAAGTCAATAGGTTCTCTGGTTATGCCGATCAGTTACTCTGGTATGAGTTGAGAGTTGGTATGAGTTCAGCCCGTGGTGGTTTTAGTTAATAATAATTACCTCTAAGTTTACCTGTAGGTAGCGGGAACATAGTTTCCATTTTCGGGGTATTAAAATTTGTTGTTCTCCGAAATCAAAATGTCCACCCTCATTTTACGTTTTAGACAATTCCGCACAACATAGGATTGGTTTGTGTGTTTCGCCCTACGTTGCCATCGTCTTTTTGGCTCTGGAGACCTGGTGGTGCTGGCCTCGACTTCGGCAGGTGCCTATCAACTCCAAATGCTCCAAAACCCGGCACATCTACTGAGTTCGCAGTGGATGGTAAAAAACTCCCACAGTGCTCTGAATCCCTCGTTTCCTCCCAGTGGCTGAAATGGGCTTCAAAGGGCTGTGGACAATAGATACCCTTTGCCGATCCTGTCCTGGTAAGAATGATAGCTTGTATCATGTGGTGAAACAGTGTCCACGGTGTTTTGTCATCCAGAGTCTGTGGATGTGTGGTGCTTTATCACATGCCGAGTGACAGTGGGAAGATATGTTTGCCCTCCGACTTTATGGTGCATTTTGTGAAAATAAGTATGTAAATAAAAGGGATTGTGGGTAAACTACGCGATTTAATTTTAGTGTGCCCACTTCAATGAAATTTTCGAAAATTGACCTGAAATTTCATCCATGGTTGGATCAGGCACTTGCCCACCACCCCGAAATTTGCAGTGATATCCCAAAGGTATCCACCATAGTTTTCCAATGTATGGTTATTTCTTCCAAGCTGTAAGCTTTTTTTCAAATAATTTTAGCATTTTAGCAAACAACAAGGAATTCAAAGACCACTCCCTAAAAATTTGTATCATTCGGAAAGCTTGATTCACATGATCCACCCGCTACTTATCGATTGTGACTTTCATTATGGCCAACATTATACCAGTTGATAGACTGATTGGCCTCGGAGAGGTGAAACTGATCAATATGTTTAAACACAGTTTCATGTTTCATATCTAACGAATCCATACATACAGCAAATGGAAATATATCCGTGAGTATTATAGGTAAGTAGTTATTCGTGTAATGAAGAGTGGCCGTTCATTAAATTGTCTTGTGTTCATTTTACATAATAGTTGTGCCCAGATCGGCTGACTTTTGTTTCATCTTTTCCACCATTTTCAGGCTTTCCTCAAGTTATCATGAGCAATCGCGGTGGCGAGAAACTTTGCTTGGGTGGCTACAGTTACAATAGACGCAGATCGTCCAGTTCGGTTGCACGTTGGCGCTGTTCACAGCGTGGAGCATTCGGCTGCAAAGGTCGCCTGGCAACAACTTCAGATTTTCAAATACTACAGACCGCCGTCCATAATCATCCTCCCAATTCTTTGTCTGTGAAGAGACATGTTTCCAACTCTACTTCTCATGAAAGACTAATTTATTAAATGCATACAGAACTAGTTTAGCCCCAGCAGTTTACTTCTCAATTAGTTTTTCCGTTAGGGTTTATGATGGAAGTGAGGGCGAGTCCCCTGCGGCTCATACTCATCATTATCGATCAAGAATGACAATAGGCCGTTGATAACAGCTGCTGGAATTGTTTTTTGTCGTAAGGATTCCAACTGAGTTCACATCCTTTTCCCTCAAGGTTTCAGAAGTACGTTCATTAAGATTTGAACCTGTCAATGTGTAGTGGCGAAAACACTTGAATCCTTCAAGTACGGCAAACGGTTACTTCTCCTATTTTCGATGGTTAGTGTTTATGTAGAACATCATAATAAAGGAAAACAGCAAAAGCATATCAGGGATTGATATGCTTGACTGCCAAAGCGAAATGCAAAGAAAAGGTAGCCAGTTTTCGAATGGTGGACAATTGCATTTTTCCAAAAGTACGCTCGTTTTTCTTGTCGAACACATTCTCATACTATCTGGTACTGTTTCACTCGACTCCTCTGACTTATCAATATTATTTTTAGCTACTATTTTTCCTAATAGTAAATGTTGACCACAGTTTTGCTACCTACTTATGAATTGCAATATTAGTTAGGAGCTAATAAAAGAAATAGACTTGAATCTAGTATAATCTTATGAACCACATTCAAACTATCATTAAACGTGGATCAATGTAATGAATATGATACGGAATTATTGGCAAACTAATAGTAGCAAGTAATGCGTGTAAGTACACTTGATAAAAACGCGTTTTGGTTTCTTTTTTGTGTTCAATCATATTAGAATTGAATATTTTTCGCATGATCGTTTTCCCGTTCGGTGTTCACATTCAACCAATTCATACACAGAGGGAATATGAGTTTTCATCTCATTCAAAAGATCGTGAAACTTGGAAGGAAATGTCTATTTATGTATCGCCCTGAACATGTTTATGATCCCACATAATGCATTACATTGATCCACGAAGAGAACCGTGCTGCCTCTCTCGCTCTCTCGTTCCAGGTTGTTTTTAGAATTATAATTTTTTTTTTCTCTAAAATTCCGGATTTACTTGTTTCAGTAATAGTAAGACCCTGCCAAATTTTACGTCACGAGGTTTTTGTAAGAATTTTACCAAGATTATTATTCTTCTCAAAGTATAAAAATGTACCTAACCAAAACCCTGGTTAACACTACAAAAGAATAAAGTGATTTTTATATTATTTTTCCCAAACAGTTTATTTTTGTTAACCATTCCCACTCAATCTGTGATAGGAATATCCGTGAATTTCTTTAATCCGCTACACTGTTGAAGTTGTCAACTATTGTTTCTTAGCTTGAAATATCTTGGGCTTACTTCTACGTTTTCTGCAATTTTACTTTAATGAGGTTTAGTTTTTGGTTTGTATTGCATTTATATGAGCGTTGTTCTTATTTTTAGGTAATGTTTTTCTCTTAAAAGAAACATAAAGAAGGACGATTAACGTCATTTCAGTTTTCTTCTGGAATGCTGAACATACCAATTGCTTTTGAGAAGTTCGCTAAAACGTTATAGGTGTTTTGAACGACCCAATGGCAACTGGACGGCTTATCTCTTACTCAAGTAAAATCATTTAGTTATAAGGGTGTTGCTTTTCTTGAATATTAATATCGATAATGATATCTGAAAATGTGATCTCACTTTATCTGAAACGAAAGTACAATAACGACGAGTAATTGTGGTTTATAAAAAATAACTAAACATTGTATGGTTACATTACAATCATACGTTTTTCTTAAAGTTTCACTTGTTTCTGTTCTGTTATAAAAACTCGGATCTCCACGCCTCGTACCTGCTTTGAGCCTTACTGGCTAACATCACAATACATGGAACATGTTTTTAGCTTCAACTTGTTCCTCTTTCTCTTTATGTTGTCTGTAAAAAACAATGAACTGTTCGAAGAAAAAGAATTTTATTGTTTATGTCGAAGTGATAGACAGAATAGGTTTATGATAACTAAAGTAACTGATATAGTTAGTTGTGTAACTGTATATGATGTAGGTATTTTTCTATTCCGGTGAGCGTCTACTCTAACCAACATGACAACCAAGTGACAATAAGAAAACAAGCGGCATTATTTACTATATATAATAACATACATAAAATTAAATCACGACATAAATACCAACAACAAGTACGCAAGGCCTGCGTGATAAATCGAGAGCTTTCCAACGAATGGAGAACGATTTTCGTCCGTCGAAAACTTAACAACTTTCATTTCCCTAGAAACAGCTCGGTTGTACGTGAAAACTATCAGAACAATTTCGTGACACTTTCTGTATAACGGTTTCTGTATAACGCTTTTTTACTAGATAGGCCCGGCTAAAAACATGTTCCATGTTAAAACTCTTTTTCCTTGAGAATAATTTATTATTGAAGGCTTATCTCACGTTCTAATTACTATTTTCAGGGCCGCAACCCACCAAAATCGCTCGGGGTGATGACCACCTGCCGGACAAATCTGAAGAAATTGTCGCACAGCAGTTTTGGTGCCCGTTCTGCTCGTACTGCGCTCTGTCGCGGCAAAACCTCATGATTCACATGGGCGCTAAACACCAGAGTATTTACGAAACCCAACCACTCAAGTCATTCTGCAAAGTGTGATTCAGAAGTTCTGTTTCGACCTTACTTCATATCAGATGGTCGCCCTTTCGATACGTGTTAATAGTGTGTGAATTCAACGGGACAGTTGATACAGTGTTAAATTTGGTTGTTGGAATTCCTGTCGTAAAAAGTTGTAGGTATACTAACTTTATTGTGGTTCAATACTTTCAATAATGGAGCTTCGCACTTGTTTGCTTCTTAATCTCCCAAAATGATGAGAAATCGTTTGTTCCGAAAGAAGTTTTGTCCCTTTGGGTCCTGACTTAAGATAGTCCTGTAAGACTTGATTTGAGGCCTCTGCAATTGGTTTCAAATCAAAATATCCATTTATTTGGCAACAAAAAATAGAAATACAAACATAGGTTTTACAAGAATTAATGGAACAAAGTAATTTTAAAATAAAACAATAGTAAGACCATAATCAAAACTAAATTATTGAAACATGCATAACTGATTTTGTCAAATTTCCTCCAGGATCGAGAAAGACTAAAAAAATTCCTGACTATAAGCGGATCTATAATAAGCTTGTATTATGTGTACTATTGAAGAATGATGAATGATGCGCATTAAATATACCAATTAGATCTATTATTCGAATAATTATTGTGTTATTAGGAATTACATCAACATTGCTGCGAATCTAATTCTCTGCGAAATACCAATTATTAGACGGAAAGGGATGAAAAATATAGACATATTTAAGCATACACGTCACTTTCGAACGACAAGCTAGCTGATACTGAATGGCTCTTTATTCGATGTATTCGTATTTACAATCGATTAGCACACAAACGTTCGTTTGTTAACATGAAATCATTTATATTCTTTATAAATTAAAAGCAAGCAATACGCAGTTTAGGGCTGTGGTTGTTCGGAGACAAATCGTAGTCTCTCCTCACGAGCTGATATCCCATTCAAAAGTTCCTGTAATCAATTAATAATAATTTTTTCGTTTCAATTACATGGAATTTGAATTCAATCTTGAAATCCATTCGTCAGAATTGATACTATTATTTCTAATATATAATAATAAATAATAATATCATATGTGCTAACGATACATCTTTCTTCCTTTTGATTCCTCACAATCAACTGCTTAGAACCATACATTCGTGCTGGAGGTCGAGAATTCCTTCCTAAAGTGGAATTTCTCTTGCTTTTGACAATTCACAGCTTGCTAATACATTTTTTTCCGTTGAAATCTGTTGTTCGTTCTGTCCGTTTGTGGTCATTGTTGTTATCGGCGAAACTGTACTCTCATTGTCATTTTATTGAAAACAAACAAAGCATATCATAATTGATGTCACACTTATCTCATGATCTAATGCTCAACGTTAGGGGGAGGCCGTTTGGGGGGTAGTCTATAGACGTTCGTCTTTCTATTTCACAGTAAATCAGTTAAGGGCAACGTAAAAGTCGAAGCTTAGAGGTAACACCCTTCGACCAATTTTGAAGACGTTTTCTTTGATTGGTTGGATTGGCTTTTATAAGCTCCCTCGATTGCACTTCGTTAGTAAAAAAAACAGGGTTGATAGTACACGTGCAGGATTAGTTGTAACATGCCGTACATATTTCTTTGAACTATTCGTTTTTACTAGTCTCTATTACAATTTAACTGTCCGTATTGTACCTAATGTGGGGAGAGGCTTTTCTGATAATCAAACTTGGCCTACGTTTTTCAAAACGCAGTTTTTAACAGTTTTTTATATAAAAAAAAAAAATAACATTTAACCAACAGAAACAAACAAGTTATTTAAGCTGGATATATTGATATACTAAAATAGTGATTGGTAACAAATCGTGTTGTTCCTTCTGATATACATGTGGTGATATACATTTTCGTTACTGTCGAACTAGCTTTGGTGCTTTCTCTTGATTCCTTGGTCACATTTATTCTTACTTTCTTTTGTTATAAAGTTACCACTATGACCAACGTGTACGGAATCCAATCATTATAATTGTCTACCATTCATTAAGTAATTTATGTATGTTGTGCGTACTAATTATAGAAATGTTGTTTCAAAAACGCAAAAATAAGTAAATTTACCGAAATTTATCCTAAAAGAAAAACGGATCATACTTCAGTTATTCTCAGTAAAGTGATTGAATTACGTAATTTCTAGGACCTACAGATTGAAGCAACTAACTGAACGATTTGAATTATTTTGTATGTTAATGAACTATCCAACTAGAAGCTGCTAATAATGTTGATAATCAAATCCCTGCTCCACCTGTCGAGGTTCATCACTATTCGTAGTTATTTTTACATCTATGTTAACAATGGGGGTTGCTCTCTACTTATTCTCCCCTGTGAAAAAGTTATGGCTTCTCGTTCCAGTGAACAGGTACGGATTCAAACTATACTAGTGCAAAATCAAAAGATTAAATAGAAAATAATAAACAGATAGAGGATCTGGATGGTTTGTGGTTGATGAATCTGTTGAAAGCCCGAAGGGGAGAGTTACAAATATTAACTGAAATGAATATAAAAAGGAAATTATTAGCCAGGTGGGGTAGACAATTAAAATTTGAGTATACAGAAGTTATTAAGAAGTTAGTCACTTGAAAAGGTTGATACCGAGGTTTTTGATTGAAAGGGACCTACGATCCGCCTGGTAGCGGGAGCAATCAGCATTAGAAACTTAATTTCTAACCACAGTAATAGTGTTAGATGTGTTAATAATATAAATGGGATTATGCTTTGGAAGTTATAATCTAAAGAGGGAAACGTTGTTTTCTGCGTAGCGTTGTAGTGGTGGACCAATTCAATGTACGGTTCCCAGGTTAATATATCGCCGTTATCGCCCACTTTGAGAAACACTGCTGGACAGAAAATAATTGTACCGAAATTAGGATGAATTGGATACTAATACAAAAGTTCGTAACAGGGAACATTTTAACCACGCACAACGTTTTTAGTTAACCAAACTTTGAAATACCTCTCAAAATTGAGGACGGTTCGATATCCAGCATTGTCTTAATTTAAACACGTTTAGACACAAAAGCATATCCATTTGCATAAAATTTCAAAAGCTTAACTTGTATTTGTCCCGACCTTACATTTTGACAACAAAACCTGATGATTTTGCAAAAAAAAAAAAAAAAAAAAAAAAAACTTTGCAAACAATAGTGTCTTTGAATGATGGCTGTACTTTTTACTTTAAAAAAAATGACAAAACTAATCAAAAAACTGTTTTTTTTTTTAAATTTAATGTAATCTAAATATTGCTTAATTGTCAAGAACGCCGCAAATTTTGTTCAACAGAAAGTGATGTACGTAGAATAAATAATTTACACGTCCGATTGGAGGTTTTTACGCATCAATTTGGGAGTTTTACACATCAACTTGGGGTTTTTGGTTGGTTTATTATTCAATAATGAACCATTCTGATCGTTCTTGAAAATCGTGGTTTACGTTTCAAAGGGTGTAGAATTCGAATCTGCAATAAAAATTTTCCGTCCGTCCGCCGTATGCACGATTTCTCCCAAACGGCTGAAGCAAAAAAAGGTTTGAAATTTTCAGGAAAAATCCACGTTGGTCCGACGACGCCCCAATTCTTGAGCCAGCTCTCTCACTTAATTCAAAGTGCCCTTTAAGGGTTGTCAAAGTTTTGCAAAATCCCTAAAAACCTCAAAAAAAAGTCAAGGCGGCCTAAATTTGGACTATTTTTGAAGAACATTCCACGAGGAATCGAATGAGCCCCTCCCCAGTTCCGTAGGTCAAACCATTCCCGATGTATGGCCTGATTTATGGTGCCAACATTTGCGTCATTTTGGTTTGTTATTGTTTTTGTTTTTTTTTATATCAGTAACCTAGTGATGTAGTAAATTGGATACTGGAGTGAACTCCAAAATTTTGTAGCCGATACGAAAGTGATGTACGTAGCATTCATAATTTGAATTCATACTAACTTTGGAGTGTGCGTGTTTCACAGGTGATAGAGGAGTACTGAATTTCAGGAGATATGCATAGAGCACGTAAATCTGTTCTCAATCAAAATACCTGTTTGGATTGATCAGTTGATCATATTTGTGTGCCTCCTGAAATTCAATAATCGGTCTATCACCTGTGAAACACGCACACTCCAAAGCTTAGTAGAAATTCAAATCATGAACACAAGCCAATTGAATAATGAACTCCAGTGAAAGAACTTGCCGCGTTTTTCATTTCAAATTGGTGGTTTTCCATTTTAAATTGATGTGTAAACCATATGTATTTAATACTCATACGGGCAAAATGCACTAAATGAACATTTTCACAATACATATTAAAGTGTATGTAGACACGGCCGTGATAAGTAGTAAGTAGTGAGTGAGTTCAAATTTCAGGTCGCGATTCGAATTCATTGGAGACCCCTATTTTTTCTGATTCGTGAAATTCCTTTCCTTATTCCCTTGTACATATTAATATTTTCGGTTAAAACGTTGTTTAACTTGTATTCTTTGTTACCATTGCACCTCTCACTATATTTATTGCATCGTGTCGGGTCCAGAATTACCTCACCTTTATGAATTAATTTTGGTGATGATTTAAAGGTACGTGGTGTATATAAGCTGAGCTGGGCTTGGGGAAATAATGCATCGCTACTAATCTATTTGGAGTTGTGTAGATTTATTCCAGAGAACGTTAGCAATTCGGAATAGTCCTTATGGATACTTCTAAATGCTCTGTTATCGTTTTTATTCCTCAGGTAGTTTCTTAAGGAGGTGCACGACTTGTGGTAAATTCCTCAAGTCACGCACCGGCCTGTGGACTCACAAGAAGTACCATTGCACGACCTCCAAGGTAACCTTGTTCTGCCCTCTTTGCGTCTACTCAACAACTCGAAAGGATCATTTGAGGAAACATATATATTTGAGGCATACTCCAAGGAAGTGACAATACGTTTTGTCCACATTCCATCCAAGTACAAAGCCCTTTTATCGATCGGCCTAATTGGTAAGTGCCTACATTACAAGCTTCGTTGATACTGTATATAAATATCAGTGTTCATTAATTTAGATAGGTAGAACGTTGGTAGTTTTAACTAATCAGTGTTTTCAGAACCTTTAGAGTTTATTTACTTTGCCTGGAAAAAGTAGGTACTCATGTAAATATCTTGTAACTCCTAGATATAATTTGAATGACTTCAAAATCGTCGGCAGTTCAAACAATTTAGTTTTTAGAATGGTGTTCTAGCTGCTAGACATTTTCACTTCTTGCATTCTTAAAGACACTGTTACGGATTTAAGAGAACTGATCATGCTGAAATTATTTCTTTATACATCTTGATGACTATGGTGGTTATAGCCTGTCATTCGGTAACCCCCCTTCGCTGAGTGTGTGGATTTTTGGTCCAATCTGAAGTCTTGAAGTTCGAGGGGCAGGAAGTCGTTAAAATTCTACTTGCAGAATCTAAGATGTTATCTCTTGATATGAAGTCACAGCCAGTTCAGACTGATCGTGTATGAGGTCACAGCCTTTTTTTACGAGGATATTCCCATTGGTTGGGGATGAAACACTACTAGGAATATTTCCCTAACCATGGTGCCTCATGGAGGTTGCTGGGCTGCTGAGGTAATATGAATGCAAGTGTACCGATGGAACCAGCGGACGTCGAGGACGTACATGGCTCGTTTAACTGCCGAGGCACTTCAGGTAACTTATGTGCATGTCATTGCTTCATGACCAATCCCTGCTGTGCCATGTCAAAAAACACATTTCTGCTGGGCCAAATGATGGAAAAAGACCTAAAGATTGTATGACTGATTACTCCGATCTGCTTCTTGTACGGGATTCCCATAAGCGTTAGTCTGAGTAATCATTTCAACTGAATAATACCTACCCCTATAGAATTCAGCTCGATTGGTAAATTCGATGACGAACGCAGTGAAATCACTCGGGTATCACACTGAATTTTCTATTTCTTCCAATGGTCTCTCCGGTTACGTTTGGTCCCATGACTAACAGCTTACACACTCCTTCCTTCGGATAGAACAAGGGTGGTTTATTTAGCGACCTCTACGAGATGTTCCACATTTAGTCGTAGGGCAATAGAACCTGACCTCCATCAGCTATTAGTTGTATCCGAATACCTTCCTGAACTAATTCAAGTCATGAATGGTGACCCTGGAATGACAGTAGCCTTGTGCTTGTGTTTGATTTCCACTCTTTACTTTTTCTAATATTCATTCCCCATCCTTATACATCTTTAATTTGTTTTCTTCTTTTCAGAATACTGGTGCCGTATGCGTGGTAAGCATCTCAAGCCTGTCAAAGTGCCAGTGCTTGGAACCATTTGGAAAATAATCATGCATACGTTGAAAGTTTTTTACAACTGGGAGGCTCATCAACAACAGACGTTCCGATCGTTGATCAAGGGACACTGAAGCTGGTAAATTCGTAAATTTATTGAGTTGAAACGTGCTGTGATATTTTGGTCTATAAATTGACTTGCCCTTTTTCTACCCTAATGATATACACGTAGCAAACTAACCCTTTGAAATGTCTGCGGTCATTGGTAAGTTTGTTTTTGTACTGTAATCTTTATGCTGTGTTATTAGTAGTTATCGTCATAATCTGGTACGTTATAACGATATTTTTATGAATGGTGGAAAGGTAAAAACGGAAAAACTCTCAAACCGTCAAAAATATTACATTACGTTCCAAGGAAACTCCAAAATTACAAGAACCGAAGATCTGAATTTGGAAAATATCTGCTGGGTTTTTGATTGAGGAGTTGCACTTCTAGAGAGTATCGCATGTTGTTTCTGTTGCATTGTTTTTGGAGTAATCCATCTTCTATAGATTTGAAATTAGCCAATGGTGGGGTTCATTTGGTTGTTAAATGAACGGTTTTATTAAGTGAGGGTAAAGAACTTTCATGTAATAGTTCAAGTTGCTCTCCCTAAAAATACAGGTGAATCAATCAATTATTGGAAACGGATTGTAAAAGTTACAATCCCCCTTCTCTAACTTAATACATGCTGAATGTCTCAACTTTCACAATCATTGGAACTTTAACTCAATTTAAATCAGTGGCCCCCAACTTGTGTTATGACCTCTTAATTGGACGCCACCCTTGGCATTCTAACAGAAATACATGATTTCACATTGATAGTGAATAGTGATTAGGTAGAAGAAGAATATTTTTTTAGCTTTTGCTAAACAATGTTCTTATTCGGATGCTGGTAGGCAAGATGCTAGCTTTTCTTTGATGGTGGATAATTTTTTATAAACAAACCGTATCAAGTTAAGCAAAAAGCTGATATCGTTCTTAAGATCTTGCGGTATTCCCTGACGAATCTCATAGCACCCCATGGGTGTTGTGGCAACCCGGTCTGAAATCTCTACGTATTTGAAATATACTGCATGTTGTACCTACTTACTACAGATTTGATCAGTCTAATAGATCTTTTTTTACTGAATTCAGAAGAAGAAATCCAATGGTTTCGTTGAAGCAAAACAATCTGAAACTAATTTTCTTGTTACACATTGTTCTTAGATTACTACAATATTATACTGACAATTACTACACTTTTCCGCACTGACAGAAACATGTAATGAAAAGTAAATAAAGTTGTGTTCCTTTACCTTTCCACTTTCTTTAGTGTAACTATTATTATTAGTTATTTTATCTGATTTCTGATGATTTACTCCAAAGTTCCTAATACATAAGATGCAAATAATTTTACAGTTAATATATATTGAGACATAATCGCAAAACATATCCTTGCCTAATATAATGTGATGTTATTCTTACGGAAATGCGTCTCACAACTGAGTTCAATAATTGAAAACAAATGTAAGATTAATTATATTTTCATAAATTTAAAGTATTTATTGATACATGTAGTGATCGCAACAAATTAACCCGTTCTAATAAGATAATCTTAACGTATATTTTTCTACTTTTGTTGAATTTTGTCAGTTTTTATGGGTTTAAATAAATTATATTAAATTATGACCATTCTTTTTTTTTTTAGTTTTTGATTCCCTTATCGGTGGTATTCAGTAGTAATCTACTCTTTATATTCGTTTTTACGTAGATAAATCTACTACTGTATTCCACGTTTCTTCATCCTTGAAACTATTAAAAGTTATTATTTATTCATTTATTCTTTTAAACTTTTTTCTTCGCCACTTGCTTTTAAATTGGGTTTATCTGCTGTGTGTTTGTTCTTTTGTATTTTCTAGGGTAAACGGGTTTTAGCAGAATATACCTATCAATGTAAATGTCAACAATTTTCATTGTTGGCACTCCTAGATAAAAATTAAAACTAATGTTAGAGGTCAGATCTGGAAATTATCGTTCTTTGTTTCATTTGTCGAAAAATCGTTTTCCAGTCCCGGCTGATCGCCCTTTCAGATGCACGAACTGCCCCAAAGCTTACAAGAGAAAGCAACATTTACTGCAACACCTGCGCTATGAATGTTCGGCAATTGCCTCCCGCAAGTTCCAATGCCCGCTCTGCACGTATGCAGCCACCCGAAAGTCTGCCCTTCACACTCACGTGGGATTGAAGCATTCCGTCTTTTTGGATCAATTTCCCGCTAAAAATTGAGGCCTCCCTAAATCCATAATGATGACGAAACTTGACTACTCTTTGGGATATTACTACACTGTTGTTTATGTTTCCAATTCTCATTTTACCCGCATCTGGTGTGTGCATTGTATACAACTTACATAAACTTGTTTTGTACGTACGGCTTCCACTTCCAGATTAACTGTTGTTGTTATTCATTAAATTCATAAAAATATGTCTATACTGATTAATTCCTTCACGAACTTGTGTGAGTTCTCATTTCTCCCACATTACATTTACAATGTTCAATAGTACTGGAAGCAGGCATGTTTGAACGAGGTGTAGATATTTTCTTGGTTTTATTGTGCTCATTAAACTAATTAAGAATACGCTATGTTTGCATTTCAATTATATATTTTATTTATTTTTATTAATAGTTATTACCCTTTAATTGTTTCTATTTTCAATTGAAATATGAGCTTAAAAGTGCAGAGTTGCCTGTTTTTTGGACCGTGAGTCTGTTAGGAAGTATTTTTTGGTGCACACGTTTTACGATTTTCATTCTCGACTTTCTTGAGACAAAGTTATCTGTTACTTCAACAGTTGTCTCATAGAGCGATAAATATACTATTTAACAATAGTCATGGTCAAACATCTTCTCTAAGAGGGAATCGTGAGATTAATTTTCAGATTATCTTCGTAATCATTTCGAAATTATATTGAATTAACAAGTCTTGCCCACACTAATATCACGAATTCTTATTTCCACTCGTGGGAACCTTCTGGAAACTTTTGATGTAATAAAACGTCATGTACTTTTTGAATTCCTATAAACGTTTTGAATTTCTTTCCTGAAAATTGGCTTAAGGTATCTGATGTTAATGACTCTGATTCTTAAGTCATGCATTCCTCGTGATGCGTTTGTTTCCTTCATTTTCGAGGGCTAAAACAATTCTCAAAATCCGCAGAGTGGATCAGGGAAGTCAGTGTGTCCAAGCCATTATTTGATCATTTCGTGAGGGTTACCAATCTCAGATAACTTTATGGATGAGATTTATTCCTTCGAAACGTCGGATTCTCTAGAAGGATTAGATGCCCCGTGGTTCTCATGTGGGGTAGTAAGTGTGCCAGTACCAAGTACATCGGTCGTTCATTCTTTACAGGGAGATTCCGGCCTTATCAGTGTCCCACCTGCCCAAAATCGTACAAGAACAAAGGCGACTTTCTTCGACACGTGAGATACGAATGTTCAACCGAGCCCCGATTCAAATGCCCGCACTGTGAATACAAAACTTACCGTAGCGGCAATCTCAAATCTCACGTTGCCCTCCGCCATTTCAGAACTTTCTCTACTGAGTAAATATATGTGGATTTCATGTTGAAATAATAAACGACACTTGCTAAGTACCATCTCAACCAATGAACCTCCATGACAATTACCTGATACAATTCTGGTACATCTGATCACAGAAACATTCATTAATCTTATGAAATGAATTACATTACATTTATTATACTGCTCTAAATGCTCTTCGTTGAACTTCTTTTATTATAATAATTTTGAGAGTTTCGGGTCTTTACTGCAATTTAACATCTGCTCAGTTTCACAATATCCTGTGCTTTCTAATGACACCGAATAACTGAAATAATTTCTAGGTTGCTGTAGAGAGGAACTTTTTTGTGTAACCTCATGGAGTCGTTACTTAACAATTCATTGTAATTGCCATACTAAATCGAGTTTATAGAGGTTATGGCCAATAAATATCGGCATTAATTTGAAAAAACAATTAATAAACGCTATTAGCTCCAATGAATAGTTTACAGCAAGCATATATTGACAACAATCTTAATTAGTCATGCGCAACCTACCTCAATGTAAATACGAGCTCCAAGAACAACACGTGAATAAAAATTCATGAACAAACGAAATCTGGATACCTACGTAAATTCTAAGGCTAATTTACCGAAAATAAAAAGTTAAATCATATAAATTAAAATGATATAAATAATAAGAACAAAATTATGTAGTTGCCGTATATCCTGGCTAATAGTTCCCATTAATTATTAAAAGATACATTTTAGTACATTCGCCCCTAATAATTTTAAAAGTAGTATTTTATTTTTATTTAAATTGGTTCACTAAAAGTAAGCTTAAAATAGTAAGTGGAAGGTAAGTGAAATCGTTGTGTAATTTCTTTTAAAGGTGAGTTTTGATTTCCCGACAGTGGTCGGTTGTTGTTAATGAAGAATAAAAATGTGAATGTTTTGAAGTATGAAAATTAGTGAAGTCGCATCTTCTATCACTGAACTGGTTGTAAATGGAAATATTGAAAATTTACTTGCATATTTTATTATTGGTTGTGTAAGGTGATGGAATCGTATAGTTGCCCCTTCCTTTGAGCTGAATGCGGTATTACGCTCCGCCACGCTCGGATGATGATCCGGACGCTTGATGGCATCTGATTCATCTCTCAAGGCGACGGATTCAAGAATAAACGGACAGTGAAATAAATTTCAATAATCAGTGGCTAAAACGTGATAGTGCTCTACTTGAAATCATTGAGTCACATCGGACACTGAGGTATTTTGTCATAATTATGCCAACTGGTTGATGGGAAAAAATATAAAATATAATACGACGTAGCTGTGATTTGTAACAAAATTTGTTCGTGTTTGAAATGGATTATTTTGATTTGATAAGGTCACCTTAATGGTGGGTGTTGTTAAGGCCATCAATATATCGTACTAATAACGGTCACTCATTTTCAGGGTTCAACCAACGTTTCAAATGCCCCAACTGTCCCAAAAGCTATAAGAACAAAGGAGACTGTCATCGTCACATGAGGTTTGAGTGTTGTACGGAGCCTCAATTCAAGTGTTCACAGTGTGATTTCAGGACTTATCGCAAGGACAACCTAAGGTCGCATGTTGGCGCGAGACACTTCAAACAAATAGCTCAATACCTCGAGTTCCCTCAAGTTCGCTCTAAGGGGCGTTTACAAGAGCAAACATTCTCCAGTAATATTGATGACAAAAACGTTTCCGCGATATTTTCTGATTTCGACAGTCAGCTGTTCCCCCCCGAAAAAGTTGACGAGAATGGTTCGAAACTTCGTCAACTTTGCCAGGACTTGCCCGATTCCCGCCATTAGTTGTGTCGTGTTGCTGGTATTTTCCAGCGAGATTTAAGCATTATTTCCGAAATAATAGGCTACTTGATTGCTCATTTTTTGTGATGATCGGAAGTTGTGTCACGAGAATAGCACATAAGTAGGCACCTATCTTCCAGTTATTTGACGTGTTAGAAAAATATTGCGCCTTTTAGTTGTCATCGTAGTTATAGTTTGATCTGAATATGTACAACTGTGGACACTTAACCAAACATGAAAGTGTATTAAGGATTCTGTTCAGTTTCCAATGTCGAATTTTTTTCCGCTTGGAAAAAAATCCTGAAAACGGGTTAGGTATTTTGAATAAGTTTATATATCGCGGAAAAAAACACCTGTCTTTATCCGAACACTTGTAAAATCTGAGAACATGTACAAGGGAAGTGCAATTGTTCACATGGGGTTGATCGGCAAAGTCAGGTCTTGCGAATGAATCATTCTTTAGAGCGCGAACATCGAACACATTTGACGAGTGAAGAATGATTCATTTCCAGGTCCTGAACTTTTTGACAAGGAAACACTCCGTTGTTCCATATTATGGGAAACAGCTGTTGTTTTTAGCTTTCCATGTCTTCTAAAATGTTTTGCTATTTTTGTCTTGTCGTCTGACTTGCTCCGTAGCGGTTTTTCATGAGCGGGAACTCAAAAATTTACCCTACCGTTCTTCTCGATGACTAAAGTGAAAATTGCCGTTTTGTCGAATGTTTTTTCTATCGTAACACGTAATGAATTACTTATTCAAATTCTTTCCAACCGAGTTTACCAATCCAAGCTGGAATCCAACCTTATCAAAAGGTTTTCCTAGACTTTGGCATGTATGAATCGTATCACATCTGGGGACGCGATCTTAGCATAACCCGAAACGCGAGGTTAGGCAAGACTTATGATAATGAAGAGTTTGAAGCAGTTTGGTTCTTCAGTTCCAATTATACTGATATCTATACCCTACAGCCATGGATTTGTCGACTTTTACCAATGCGCTAGCAGTCATGACAGTCGTGGTGGTATATTGTCTAAGCAGAGTCAACAGTACGAAATACTTCAAATAAACCTCTCTCATTTTCCTCCTGTCCATCGAAGGAACGATTATTTTTGCTTCTAATCCCGTGACACACTCTCATCATAAACAGCTCTAACCGTCTTTAATTCATCGAGTTTTGTCATAAATTCTCGCAACATCGTCAAAAGTCAGTTTTTTGTTTTATATTTTGCCCTTATCTCTATTTGAATTGTAGTACAACTAATTTTGATTGAGTTTCAAGGTGATTAATACTGTTATACAGGGTAAATAGTCCAAATCGAATAAGATATTTATTAGTCAATTGGTTCTAATAACAATCCTCGAATTTGTAAATTAAATACATTACTACCAGTTCAAAAATATTCTTTTTTTTTCTTCATTACATCTTTTTGTGGCTGACTCATTTCAGGTATGACTTCAGGTTTATTCAGCGACTTATAAAAACCGTTATTATTGATTACAAGAACATAATTGAAAAATAAAACATTAAGATTATTGTTACTTTAATTTGCTTAGGTAGTCACCTGACGCCATTTTCGACAAACACAATAATTGTGGTGACTCTGTTAGTGTGAGCTGATCGCCACAGTTCATTTAACACCTTTACCTTGTAAATCTGGCTTGAAATGGCTTTCCTAAATTCAACATACCATATTTAGTTGATGCGGGAGCAGAAGAAGTTTGCTACGCACTTGCCAATTCTTAAATTGTATTACTTACCTAATGAAGTGTATAAAAGCATAATGAAAATGACGGCATAGATGAATTATCACGTGAATTTCAATTTCTTCGGAACCGTTATCTCGGCTGCAAGGAGTATATACAAAGACCTTTATGTGTTTTTTGAAAAGTTGTAACTATTATTGTAATCCTGTGTGGTCGCCAAGTTTCTATAGACCTGATCTCACCTCCTCAACACCGTCTACTGCTGTATGTCTTTGTCAACAATATATTACCAAACAGAATTATTATGTAATTGCTTTTAGGTAAGCCTAATGTTAACTTCCACTATATTGCGCAAGTACTATTTACAGTTGGCAGAGCAGCATTCGAGGTACGTCAAAATCGGAATTATCTGTTCTACTACCTATCTTAAGCTGTCCTATCCATCTATTAAGTGTTATATTTTTACCTGTATCAATCATCAATTTGTCATTTGTCAAAGGAATATTAGCCAACAAATAATTACTTATTCCAGAACAAAAGACCCTTTTTAGAACCAGAACGTCATTCTCAATGGCACCACCCACTCTTATCTCGAGTCAGGTTAAATCTTAAATCAGCCTCACTTTATACCCACCTCAAACGTTAGACCACAGCCATCTACTGGTTTCCCATAGGGCAATCATCTCAGTTTTCTGTATTCCATTCTCTCCCTTTTTGATATCATTAACAATGTATGGCTCAAAGCTTTGAGCTCTTCCTTAGTACGATTTCTTCTGCATCCATTCAAATCTGACCCTATCCTATGAAAGCTACCCCTTCACAACCTACTTGACTATAATTGTTACCATTGTTCACTCTCTCCAAATATAAAACAAACAAAAATTGTACTTTTCTCACTTATAAGTAACGTAAAACGCATCAAGAAACCCCTGCAATACCGTTTACAATAACTAGAATAGGGGTTCATGGTCGTTGGGTTCATCGAAATCTCCCCACCTCCTAATTTATGACTGTTAATAGCAGTTACATAGCCACAGTACAACTTTACCATTCGTTTGGGAAATATAACTAAATCTTCATATTTACTCAGATATTTGTGTCATTTTCATAGGCCGCAAAACTGACCGGAGAGTGTCTCCCAATTGGTCTCCTTTTTCAAAAGCTGAGCGATCCCTACTGTTCCGCCTAGCGGATGGAGTTTCGCACATTTTGGACAATGCCAACGAATCAACCCTAACTTGGTGTTGGGAAAATATCGCTGACCGCTTCAACTCGTGTTCTGCTGGCCCTGTAAGCATTTATTGCATTTTAAAATTTTTATTTCGTCTCTTTAATGAACAAAATTTTCAATTAACTCATTACTCCCACTGGTTTCAATTGAAAAAGGCTAGGCGCCTTTTATGGTTTAGTTTTGAATAACGTACGCACAACTATTAGGTTGTCTACACAGTTTTCAATCGTAGCCGAAATGGTAGATATGCCAGTGATCGACGGTATAAATGTTGGTTTTGGTGGTGTGGTTTTTTTTTTGCGGTACAGAGGGGGGGAAAATGCGTTACGCAGAAGCTGGGCCGTCCGGAACCCAGCCTGCTGTTGGACTCCCTACCTTTAGGAAACTACCAACTAAAAAACCCCTCTGCGAGTCCTCAGCTCAGGGAAAAACTGCCCCGGAACTACTATTTGGTATTACTTCGGGGCAGTCCCATGCTTAGTCTAAAAGCCCTCCTGTCCTTGACGAGCACTCCTGTCCCTCACAGAAAAACACTCGCGTCCTGATTATCACTTTTATCTGTCACATCCGCCGATGGTAATTGGAATGGTCATGCGTCAATTTTGAGTCATAGGGAAAGTTGATGGTATAACGTGGGTGTTTTTGGTTGACCACTCCCATTGACCTCAACTCTGGGTGGTTTAAAATTCGATAACCTTTTTCTACAAACGTTGAATCAAAGAATTTCGTTCCTCGTCTCGAAAAATATAAAAAAAACTGTTCATTTGTATGAAATTAATTAAGTGGCTCTGAAACAATGAGTCAAGTATAATGAAATTTCGGGAATTTTTTTAATGTTAGGAACTTAGGAAGATGGATCATTTAACTGGATTTGAACCCAGGACTTAGCATTACAAGGTTATTTTAATTTTTTCTCTTGCGTTTAGTTTGATTTGACACTATCACTAAATAGATGTACGTCTTTTTTTCTATCACAGCATCGCCAACCGCGAATATTGAAGACCAAATACGATTCGATGAAAGAAATAGCAGCTGAAATAGCTGCTGATATAGCTGCTGCGGAAAAGGATCGAGGAAATACGTAGTGCGCAGTAGTCTACTGGAAAAAGGGTCCCGTGAATGCACGGTTCAACTTGAGGAGAAGACCTAGAAGGAAAGCGTGATCTGGGATTAGGTCCTAGTACTAATTGTTTTGTCATTCGCTGTAACATGGTAATATTTTTATGTCATATTGTTCAGCTTGAAATTATATTTTTCTTTGTTTCATAGCTATATGTTTGTTAGATAAACTTTGTATTATCTGCTGAAAGCTTTAATATTGTTACAAATGTATATTGTAAAGTTATTTTTTTAACGGCTTGTAGTGATTCAGATTAAAAACTTCGCAGTGTTTCAATACTATTCTTGTTGAATCGTTAAAATTCCTGAACAAGTTATATTTACTCAATGAGTAACATATTTTCCCTTAGGTATCTGAAGCCAGTTCAATGATCTCTCTAACGACTAAATTGAATAGGTTGGCATTGTCAATTAATTTATGAAGGTGCCTTATGAATACTGTTTGTGGTACGTACCCTTACTTATTCCTCTAACGATACGATTTTAAATATACGGTTGCCTGTTCTAATGCTTATTCATTGTTGGATTCAAGTATTTTGTTAAATAATACAATGTGTATTAATACAACTAAATAATGACTTTTATCTGCACCTACATTATGAACGTTCCTTATACTGGTTCGGTGCCTTATTACCTATTTTGCCGTCACATTATCCCTATTAAGAATTTATTATTGCTAGTAGACTTTTTTTTACATATTTTTGACGAAACAGTAGTTTTAATTTTAAATATCACAATTTTTTAAACATGGAAATACACCATACAATTCCATGAAAAGAACCCTTCGTCTAGTTTCAAATGAAAAACTTTTGAAGATTTTCTGGAATAAGTCAGAAAATATTCATTATTTGGAATAGCTACAACGCTTGTTTCCCATTTACTTTCTCATTATAACCGATTGCATCGGAACTCTCAACTGTCCAAACTGCATCAGATATTGCAAACTGATGAACACCTTGCAGCGGCACTTGTACTTCGAATTTTAAGTAAATATTAAATTTCATACATAAGCGAAATTTTAATCCGAGTTGCACTAAAAAATTTTCTCAGATTATTTTCAATATCGAAAGTTTGTTGTTGAAAGATCTCAAGATGGTTCCTGATTGGTTACCTTCGAATCAATATTGGTGAAGCATGCTTACAACTTTTCACACCCAACCGAGACACTTGCATAATCCAACTGAATCTCCTGTATTATAGTTCTCTTTCTTTTGTATGATAATAGTACAATCGGGCGATCTGAACGGTCACCTGAAAAATCAATCAATCAACATTGTCATGCTAAAGACAACCAATGAACTCTCATCATTCAGTTGTGTTCTGAAGGAGATAGGAATTTCCAACCCAGTTGTACGACAGACCAGGTCAGTAATTGAGAATAGTGTATTTCCCACTCACCTTGGCAGGTGATTTTTCGTGTGATTTTTTTTTCTTTTCTATCCCAACTTTTTCTACATATTATTTTTTCTGCAGGCGCTCGCCCTTTCAAGTGTCCTACGTGCTCAAGAAGCTACAACAGGAAGGCGAATCTGCAGCGTCATATAAAACTAGAATGTCAGCAGGAACCTAAATTCCAGTGCCCACTGTGCAATTACAGGTCTCAACGGAAAAACGTCCTCAAAGCTCACATTGGCATGAAGCATTCAACGTTGTGCGAACCAATTTTTGACCCAATTACTCCCAGTTTTCAGTGATAATCACCACTTTTCTTTGTATCATATCACGTTTATTCATTTCCCATCTTCATACTGTTTACTTTGTCATAAATGATCCTCTTAGAACCCCAAAAGAAAATGTAATTTTATCTAAGATCTCTTCATCAGTTTTGTCTTGAAAAGTTCCCTCGTCAATTCAGCAAGCAGTAATTTAATGAAGGTTCGAAAAGCAGACAGTACTATGCGAACCGATAGACTTTAATATCTTTTTTCCAAGTTTGATACTTGTGCCAAAAGTTGAAGAAGGCAGATGCACTTGAGGAAGCACTTGAAATACGAATGCATAACCGAACCCAAGTTTCCACGAGTTTAGAAGAAATTTTGTCTTAAAAGATATATTTATCTGGTGAACTGTGAATCTAAAGTAACAAGAAAATAACTACTTACTGTCTATCGTGTCAATAATACTCGAAACTGGAAGACAAAGTATACGCTAATCTCCCTTTTCGAAAATGTTTCACTCATCAAACTCTCGTAACACCCATCTGCCTTGCAGTGCTCTGCATATATGAAGTTTCATACATACGTATGCAATGAGTAATCCGTGTATTGATGTGGAAAACTAAAGTTAATGACAATTAAAAAAAAATAAATAAAATAGCAGCAAGGATAATCAATACCTGAAATAAACGAAATTTTATTATTTTTCGCTTTCATCTTTGACGTTGTATTATCTTAATTTTCATTATTCTTTTATTTTATTTTATTCCTTTAATTTTTATTTCTATTTGTATCATTGAGTTGTAGCGGTGGGCCTCGGAGTTTGCTTTATACGTCGGATTCAGTAATGCCCATTCTATTCACCATCCGCACACATAGGATGATATATTTATGTGTTTATGAACCCAAGTGCAAAATTTAAACAACGTTCCAGAACGCGGTTCGTTGAAAAAGGAAACGCCTACATTATTGCTCATTGCCATAGCTCATCAAATCACTCTCAGAACTTGTTAGATATTGATAGAAGATTTGTACGTGGAAAATTTAGTTTATAAACAATGTGCCAGCAAACTTGAGGAGTTGTGTTATTAAAATAGTTCGTTTCCCCACTTTATAATCTGAAAATTAAAACTGCCTGATACATGCAGTGATCTATCGAATCGATAACAACAAGAGAAGAATGTCAAACGAAGACGTAGGTTGTTAATCGGCAGTTGAGACTACACTACTTATACCTAGGTCACATATCAATCGGATCATTTTAATGTTGATTGGTTTTACAATATTTGATCCTCTTCTTAACTCTAATGTACTGAATCCGTGCCGTCAACCATTTTTTCTCTTCAGGCCCGGAGGACTTTCCGCGATACAAGTGCCCTAACTGTTCCAGCACGTACACGTGCAAAAGCAATATGCTGCAGCACTTGAAGTTCTACTGCGGGAAGGAGCCGCGTTTCCGTTGCCATCTCTGCTCCTACGCCTCCAAATGGAACGCCAACCTGAAAATCCACATAAATCGCAGACATCCCACATCCAAGTAGGAGAATACTTGAATACGTTTGCAAATTCAATCATTTTAATTGTTTAATATGCACTGAAAATCAATCGGCTGGTTCTAAACACCAGTTCACGCTAATTTTATTTAATTTCTTAAGTTCGAATGGACATTTTAAATATATTACCTAATCATCATCATCACCTGCGTGATTAACTTATTTTGGTTGATTATCTGGTTGATTTCTGAGTCAATCGGATGCATCGAAAACGCAGCAATTATTGCATAAAGGTTCATTATTCCTGTATACGATAGTCCTACAACGCAGATCACTAGACTACCAGAACCGGACTGTTCATCCGGAAATAATGCTTCCTGGGTACACCCGGAAACATATATAGAAATCCAACTAAAAATTAACATTCTAGCTCAGACCCCATGTGGAACTTCGGATTTTTTGAAAGAATAATCCCTAAATATGATCCCTTAGGGTGGATTGGTCAAGATGTCGAGGTTACTGGCGCATACCGATGTTGAATTTTTAGCCAAATTTCGAAAAAATCGGTCTCTTAGTTTTAGAGAAAACCTTCGAACAATGTACGGATTATTTCCGTATCATTATTGAAAATGACAAACTAAAAACCCTTCTCCGAAACTACTGGACCAACGTTTATAAAACTTGTATTTAAAAAAAAAAAAGCACCGGCATCTTTCTCGATCAACCTTTAAGGGCTAAATTAAAGGGCCAAAATATCAATAAATCAGAATATTTGGTTTTTTCAAAATAACGCTGATGTTTTCAGGCCAATTTACGTCCATCCGCTAGCTTTCACTGAGGGAGAGGAACCTTGACAGAAAAAGGAACGCCAACATAAATGTGAATCTGTATGAAAATCGTAAAAATCGCCGGAAAAAAAACTTTGACGATCGATTCAGCTGATAACATTACAATACAATTGTGTCTTTTCAAGATTTCGTTTTGAAATCGAGTTGAAGGTTACGCCGACAAGTTAGATGTTTTGTTATATGTATCTCAATAATTTTTAGTTGTTGGGTGCCAATGGTTCGTTTTGGTTACGTGAAATGTTGTCTAACCCCATGTATGATGCTGGGATTAGAATTGTACCTCGTATGAGACAATACTAGGTATAGAAGTGTGAGGCCCTGAGTATAATAGTGTTCCACCTCGTGGTCTACGTTCAGTGGATATCGTATATAGAAATAAAAAACCCTTGAGTAATTATTTGTAGATTTTTTTCTCGGGTGTTTTACTATTAAATACCGGATTGGTTTGTTGAGAAAATATCATAATTTCCAATTGTTATTCATCGTTAGTACACGGCACTCGTTGTAAGTGACTTATCTTATATTACTTGACTTTTTCAGCGGTTGGTCTTCCTCCGACTCACGAATGTCTCTAGTGCTTCAGGACAACCACCGATGACTTATCTCATCACGTAGAGAATGCAGAAGAATCCACCAACCGGCCGCCATTTCATTGATCGCTGTGCAAGTTCCTTTCGAACGGTTTCCATGTGATGACTCACAGGGTGAACAATTGCCCCTCTATAAGTAGTAAAACGATCCACAACTTCCTATCGTTTGTTATGTTGGACAAAAAATTGTCTAAATTATCTTTTACCCCGCCTTAGATACGGATGTATATTTTCTTCGACCATGTAAATTCACTTAGAAACAGTTGAACTTTGTATCAATGCAATTAGAAAAATATCATAACGATCCTCTCGCATATACATAAAACTTTGTTTCCTGGTTCCAAATTTAATTTTTTTCCAGTAGGAAAACTTGAGAAATTTTTCGTTTGAATCCGTTTTTTTAATGTTATCCTAATTTTTACATCATACTTGTATACGGCTTTGATTTAAATGTAAATGATGTATTAATTCATGAGAACCGAAAAGAAGTTGCAAAGAAGTGTACGTAATGTAAATACTGAGAACTTGAAGGCACCACTTTTCGAGCCATGCGCCATGTATTATCTTGTTTACAACGATCTTGAGTTGTGCGTAGAACTCGGGCGTTTTGTATCATTTGTTTGATGCTGTTCGTTCTTAGTTTGTTGCACTTACATTCGAAGGTGTATTTACAAAGTTAATTCACGACTTTCTCTTCTTGTATTAGGACCTAATTCTCCCTGAATTGTTGGAAACTTGAAGGAAAAACGTGGTGACAGTATCCACACTTGTGTACTTATGTAGTCTGGACCACCAAAGTCCATGAAAAATCCTGTACTATTTCTGGAAAATAACATTATCTCGTCTTTGAAGGACAATTTTTCACAATTATAAACATTACAAATATGTAGACAACATTCAACCATAACTGTATACGACAGGACGTTCCAACGGCCGTGGATATTGGTTTATCCATTTATCAAGTATGTCACCCAAATGAACAAAATTAAATATTTCAACATTGGTCCTGTCGCATCATTCAGTTCTTCAATTGATTAATATTATTCATTATTGGATCAATATTTTTTCTTTCACTTCAGATATATATTATGTATTTGCGCTTGTTGAATTCTCTAGAAATCTTCGCATTCTTTTTGAAGCCTGATCCAACTATAAACTGCCTGAGTACAACTTATTCGGATTCAACAGTAGTATGTATTATTTTCTAATTATTTTCTGCTCTCAAGTAAAATTTACAGATTTTTGTACCTTTATTTGATATCCTTCATCCCTATTCTGTATTTGTTCCAAATTTCCAAAAATGCGTCTGCATTGGTCGTCTCCGTCTAACGCTTATTCAAACAAGAAGAATATTTCTAGAGCTGATGATTCAAAACGACGGATGTTGTTTCTAAAGCCTGAACGTCATGTATGGAGTACATTCTGGCAAATATCACGATTTCGAATCGTTATGTCACTTTACGAACTTCTCTGTAAGCGCAGGTTTTTATTTTTTGTCATTCGTTAGAAATTCGTTAGTTTCTCCGATTCATCCGCAGTTCTGCTTTTTGGCTCGTTGCCAAGTTTTTGAAATTCATTCTGTACACATCATTAAACCTATGTTGTCTCTATCAATTTGATTTTTAGTTTTCAGAAGATCTACACTATTGTACACGTTCTTCTCAGTTGAAGTTATTTAAAAAATATGAATTCCGACATCACTTATTTTCAGCGTTTGTCGTTATTCGTTGTGAACATATTTTTTAATGTTACAAATTCAAGGTTAACACATCTATGTTTTGGGTTTCAGGTGAAGCTAAGAAGCCTAAAGAAGAGAAGCGTAAACGAGACAAGGACACTAATCCGGAAAAGAGCCCAAAACGTTTCAAAATACCCAAAATAATTAGGACTCCGGAAAAAACAACCGAAACTACTTCAAAGAAAGATATTACTAAAAAGTACGTGATAACTTTGAAGCAGAAATCAAAGAAGCGTGGACAATCTTCTGCGAAGAAAACTAGTTCCACAAAGAAATATGAACCAACTTCGGTGCATAAGATTGATTCACCCAAGAAGTACGAACCTACTCCGGTACAGAAGCTTGATGTGTCCAAAAAGTACGAACCAACTCCAGTTCAGAAAGTTGACGCACCTAAGAAGTACGAACCTACTCCAGTTCAGAAAGTTGACGCACCCAAGAAATATGAACCAGCTCCAGTTCAGAAAATTGATGTGCCCAAGAAGTACGAGCCAACCCCCATGCAAAAGTACGATCCGGCTCTACTTCAAAAGGTTGATGCATCCAAGAAGAGTGATGCAATTCCAGTGCAAAAAGTTGATGCTCCTAAGAAGTACGAGCCATCAGTGGTTCAGAAAGTTGATGGATCCAAAAAGTTCGATCTCGCTCCTACGCAGAAGGTGGATGGTTCTAAAAAGTACGAACCAACCCTAGTTGATGTAGTTGATGTGTCTAAGAAGTTTGAAGCCCCCATTCTCCAAAAAGCTGATGCTGCTCAGTTGCTTGAACCAACTTCAGTGAAAAAGTATCCTAGTTTACCTGCTGTGCCAGCATCTACTTTGCCGTTGTATGAACCTGTGCCTATTGAAAATATTGACTCAGTAAGCGTCTATGAACCGACTCCCTTGCAAATAATTGAAGCAGCTAGGAAACAAGAACCAATTATTTCAAAGAAAATTGATAGCTCAAAGAAATATGAATTGCTACCAGTTGCAGTGGAAGATGGACCTACATACGAACCTACATCTGTCCAGAAAATTGATAATTTGACCAAGTACGAGCCAACTCCTTTGCAGAAAAGTGAGATAGCAAAGAGGTTTGAAACTTCAGGAACTTCATCTCAAAAAAGTGAGGCACCAAAGAGGTTTGAAACATCTGCAACTTTATCTCAGAAAACTGATATTTCTAAGAAGTATGAACTGCCTTCTACTCCAATTCAGGTTATTGATTCTCTAAATCATTATGAACCAACACCATTACAGACGATTGAAGCTATCAATAAAAAATATGAATTGCCAGTTACTGATGCTCCATCGTATGAGCCGACTTCGATTCAGAAAATCGAATCACTCAACACTTATGAACCCACTCCATTACAAAAGTGCGATACTCAAAAGGTGTACGAGCCAACGAAGCTTGACAAAAAAACGGAGAAGAAGCACGAGAAGAGGGAATCACGGAAAGAATCCAGAAGAGAACTCAAAAAGAGCGAGTCCCTCAAAAAAATTGAGTCTTCTAAGAAGACTGCTGAAACTGTCAAATCGGTTGAGCCAGCCAAGGAACCTGCTTCTTCTGAAACTCAGAGGCATGAGCCTGTTCAAATGAAAGACCTGCCGTTGCCACCGCTGCCTAAGGAACCTTCCCCTCAGCCAATACCCGTCCTGGATTCTGACGCGCCGCAAGTCTTTGCTTGCTCATTCTGCACTAAAACGTTTCATAAAAAGGAATTGTTGAAGAGGCATACAAGGTATGAATGTGGCCTGGAGCCGATGGCCAAAGATGAAACGTCCTGTCCTCATTGCCCATTTAGAGCTGCTGATAAGCAGACACTGAAGAACCACATCAGTATCAAACACTACGTGCCTTGGTAAACTTACCAGATTTTTCTTTTTAATTGAATGCGTATTGTTGAAATGCATTTATCCTACAAAGAAATCTTCAAATTAATCGGTATTTCAAATAATCCCTTCAATTTTCTAAAATTGATATTAACCATTATAGAATTTAAAAGGAAGATTTACTCCCACACAGTGAAATGTTCGGAGGAAGGTTACCTTAACCATTATTGAATTCAACAAGGAGTTTGACCTTTTTGATTAATGTAGGCCAACACGTCTATTGGTTAGAGATTATGATTGTGTAGATGTAAGTTCTAATAAAAACGTGATTAGGGGGTGCATTGCACTAAGAGTCGTTGAACCGCCGAATTTTTTTTATTGTAATCATGTTATGTACATGTAACTAAATTTGTTCGGTGTTCACGCTAGTGCAGTATTGTGCCGAAAATGCAAGAATCACCTTGAATTAATGATGAAGTTCAACTCTCAATTATGATTTTTTAGTTTTTTAATCATCCTGACAAACGCAGGTGTCGATCTTTAAGTTAGTAAGTAATTTGTCCTTTTCAAATTTAGAATTTTAAGTTTTTATGGGTGTGTAGTATTTTATTTCCCTCGCCAATCATTTCAGGTGCAGGGCACGATCGATTCTGCAACTTCATTGTTCAAACTATCATTAATGAAGACAAATTGCCAAATCAGTCGTGTTACTCCTGATTAGTTACTTATTTAATTCTTGTGAATTGTTTTCATGGAATCTAATTTTATGTATATAAAACATGAAATATATTTTATTGTTTATGTTTTTTCATGTTTCAATTTGATTTTGCTTCCAGTTAACGACAAATAATAAATATTAAACTTTTTACTGTACTTTGCAAGTATTTGTGCGCTGTTTTTTTTTTTTTCTTTTTTTTAACATAGTTACGATATTGTTAATCAATAGTTTGGTAAAATGTGAATTTCTTAAAAAACCGAAATGTTTCATATTTAGTTAAGACATTCCTCCAAACTGTTTGCGACTTACAGATGTGTACGTGTTCAATTAATTGTAACTTGTTATATTAACGAAATTATGTCTACGAATTAGATTATAGTAGTGCTGTGATTTCTCATCAAACTGTTTAACGGAAGTGACAAAAATATTTTTGAATACCTACTAAATGAATGTTTAGCTTCGCTTGTTGGTTTTTCATAAGTACATAAGGGTCTAAGATAATTTTTATTTATTACTTATCACTTATCCAACATTGTGTGATAATAGCGATTTTTCGACTGTTATTTGGGCACATGTTATTTATTATCACTGCATCTGTTTATTATGTTCTCTTATTTGACCTCAGGTCTACGGTTCTCATTATTATTTTTAGGTATACTTGGTGTTTGAGATTATTTGCAACCTGTATTTTCAATTTTTGTTTATGTACGAGTATTTGCTGTTGAAGAAACCTATGTACCAAATAAAGGGATATCTTTTGAATTACTTATTTTTTATTCTGTTTGATCTATTTAATCTCATTAAGTGCATTAATAACGAACATTGACACTATTTTGAAAATTTATCCACTTAGGATTGTCATTCATTAGGCCAGAATCAGTGGTTTTACATCATTGAATTTAACGTTTGAGCTGAATTATTTCATTTCCGGCTTATAATTTTGATTAATGCCGTTTAAAAACAGGATACAGAATCTTGTTATTTCATTGGATTCAACTGGATCCTGTAGGTAATTGGGATGAATTCATATTAAAAGTACTTAGTCGAAAAAAACGTCTTCTGTCCGATTATGTCATCTACTGATGATCGGTGAGTACACTTAGAAATCCAGTTCCCTATCTTATAAATTCATCCTCATAACTGTCTGAGGGTGCTGCTTATTTTTTTATGTTTCATATTTACTTATGAACGATTCTCTGTCAAGTTTTGTACACATTTTTGGCGAACTAGTAGTTGGTTCAAATCATCCTCGTTTGATTCATTATCACATGACATTTCGTAATATGCATCGTCCGAATCGGATATACAGGGTGTCCCGGGAGTTATGCACAATCCGACTCCTACGTGTTGTACTACTCATTTCCGAACAAAAATGCCCTATAGCAATTTTTTGCCAGATGCCTCGTTTCCAAGTTATTCGCGACAAAATCTTGAAATCGCCTGTTTTTAATCTCGCCTGGAAACCTCATTAATTCTTGACGCAGAACTGTGCAGGCCTCGTAAAACGTGTGTTTTCCAACGTTGTAGTCGTTTTGGTTTAAAAAAATATTTTTAGTTAAGGAATTGTTGTTTAAATGTAGAAAAACGTGTGTTTTCTGTTAAAATTGAGGTTTTTAAAAAAGTCTCGACGAAAAAAGGTTGGAAGGAGGATGTTCGTAACTTTTCTCGCTGAATCGAATGGTGACAACGCCAGATCTCTCAAGTGACGATGTAAGTTAGTTTTGTCGTGTGCATAAACCCGTTCGTTTGTGAAGCTGTCCGACCAAAGTCAAGATAATCTAACTTTTTTGCTGACACTACGGACCCTTATCAAACCAGGCTTCCGTATCATTACCAATCCCTTTCGTCTCTTTCCTCGCTATATTTCCTTCAGCGTGGTTTCCCTATTGCGGATTCGCATTCATCATGGTGCGCTGTAGCTATTGAACATATCTGGAAGCATAACCAAAAGCTTAGTAACAAAAAAGGATTACTAGATGAAAAACAGATAGTTTTACTAGATCAAAAAAGGATCAGTGACATAAACAATATTGTCTACCAATATTTTTTCCTCATACTATCCGACGTGTTCGCAAGGGTTTGAGTTGTAGACAGGAGGAGTGTGACTCCCTTGCTGCTTCAGAAGCATTACCATTGGCAAAACCGTACACAAAAATCATGTCAACATACTCACTTGCTGTATAGCTACTCAACTGAAAGCAACTCATCGCAATCAATCGTAAATGAACACAATAGCCGTCTCTCATCTCTTTGATTATCCTGACTTTGGCTGGACAGCTTAGGAATGCCGTAGACGCTGTTCACTAACGAACGTTTTCATTCATTAAGTTAATTTTCATTTTTCATATATTCATTTTTTGGTTTATATCTTAACAATCTTGTTTAAACTCTAACTCTACATTGAACTCGATTTAAACCCCAATATCTTACCATTGTCCTACAACTGGATAACATGTTTGAGTCAACAAACATTTTACTAAAATTAAATTTGGTCAGAAACAAAAAATTATCAACATTGCAACACCCAACGCTACGGCCAAGTCAGATTAGGGTTGATGATACACGGCGCACAAAGCAACCCCTCCCTCAAGACCGGGGTGTCTTGCGGGTCATTGCATATCCTTTCCCTTGACCAAGACAATGCCTCCCCCGTAGCTTTCCCAATTTCTAACATTATGTATTTTCTAGTTATACAGGGTGCCCCAGGAGTTATGCGCAATCCGACTCCGATGACACCGTTGGAAAGAGCGTTAAATTTTCTATCTATTTGATGTCAGAAAACCTTTTAAAAATTTCACAGAAGATGTGCGATTGCTGCGCAAAATGGCAATTTTGTCAAAATCTTGAAATCTGTTTCTCATCTCGCCTGGAAACCCCATTAATGCTTGACGCAGAACTGTGCAGGCCTGGTGAAACGTGCGCCAAAATGTCAGCTTTCCAACGTTGTAGTCGTTTTGGTTTCTAAAAATATTTTTAGTTAAGGAAATGGTGTTTAACTGCAGAAAAACGCCTGCTTTCTGTTAAAATTGAGGTTTTACCAAAAGTCTCGACGAAAAAAGGTTGGAGGGAGGATGTACGTAACTTTTCTCGCTGAATCGAATGGTGACAACGCCAGACCTCTCAAGTGACGATTTAAGTTAGTTAACAACTAATTTTCACTTTAAAAATAATAAACCTTTTTGAAATAATTTGCAACGTTAATGTATGTTCATTATTTCTCTTTGCTGGTTTTAGGTAACTAATTCGACAAACGCCAACCTGGCTTGATTCGTCAAGGCTCACTGCGGAATAATTTGACTTCGTGAGTGTCAGGTCAGTTGAATGTGGTTGTACTGCTCTCTGTGGTTGTATAAATTATCAATATTTCAGCATTAATACATTTATGCATTATTTCATGCATTAATACAGTTTCTTATATAAGTTCAACCTAATTATTTTGGCGTTTGGATTCTTTCCCCGTCATCTGTTCTCTCCCAACGGAACGTATTGACGTTTCGGGTTGTTTGTTGCCTTATATGAGTGTAATAAGTTCTCATGTTGGATATGAATTTGTTTTAATTTCAGTGCGATCTTCTACTGTTCCACAATGTTCGTCAATAATAAAGAATCTTCATGACGAAAACAAGAAACAAGAAGAGCATTGGATATCGATCTTCAGCGTCTGTTATTTCTGTAATTACATGAGATCCAAGGTACTCATTTTACATCATCTTGCTGACCGTACATTTCATTTTTGTTTAGTGAATACTCAAATAATTATTTTAGTAGCTTATTGATCAATTTCGAATACAAATAAACGCATCATTCGTAGACTTCATGCTGTACTTTGTCACCGGTGTTCAATCTCCTGGACACACATTTATGAGAAAGTAATTTTGTATTAAGGTTGTTTTCTTCCTATCCTCTCGAGTCCTAATTCATATACTGATGAAATTACTATAAACCAAGACATCCCCCACACATGCCAAAATTATTTATATTACAGAATATACAGGTTGTTATTTCCTCATCACAAATAAAATTAAAAAACTAAATCACTCTTCTCGGTTATCTTCATATAAGAGCATTTGTCTGGACCCAAAACTGGGTGGAATAATATTTTTCGTAGATTGGTCATAGATTTTAGGATTTCCTACTCGAATTGTGATTCATAAAATTCATTGACAACATGGCGATTATTTGTCAAAGGGACTTTAAGGGGAAACCTTGAAACATACTCCTCATAAACAAAAAATCCGATTCCTTTAGATTGTTCTGTTTAAAAAACAATTTGCTTCTAAGTTGATAGGTATAAAAAAATGAATCATCCGGTTTCACCGAAAGTATCGGGATCGACCACTTTGCTTTTTCTTCAAATTGGTTTATTTCTTTGTACATAGAAAAAATCTTACATGTAAGACCAATGCTGTAAATAGTCCATGTTATGTCGATGACATTATATTCTTGTTATGAGCTGAGTTCTGTTCTTCGACCTATCTTTTTCACTATTTCGGTTCGTGTCAATTTGTACATTCCCCTTGGGTTCGCATGCTGATGAATTGGTTCTCCCTGCACATGATGTACATATAGAAGTATGTACTGTGATATGGTGCATAAATCAATGAATGACGTTAATGCATGAAAAATCCAGATAATTAACGTTGGACTGTCTACTTATTTCTGAAATGCGTTTATGTATATTCGCCATATTTTTTTTTCCAGGATTGGCCCTTTTAGATTTCCACGGAGTCAAGTTTCTGCCGCAGCGGTTCATCTGCGAAGCCTGCAATCGGTCGTACAAAAACAAAAATAACTTGTGGCGCCACAAAAAGTACGAATGCGGGAAAGCTCCGCAATTTGAGTGTCAGTTCTGCCCGTACAGAGCTAAACAAAAAGAACATGTAAAAACTCACACCGCTCTAAAACATCTTGCTCCAACATTGAGAACTAATACTTATTGATTTCAAAGACGAAAATCTTTTCAAGATCGGTTGGTACTGCTGACGCTGAAAACTCAGATGTTGAATTTTTGATTAACTGGGAAATGTGAATGATGACGAAGGTTTTGTATAAACAGCACAGTGCCTCTATGAGCAACAATAATCGGCTGTGCGCATTTTCCAGAAAAGTGATCATGTACCCTTACTTTTAAAATTATTTGAAACCAGGCGATAGAACAATTTTTCGAAACTTTGATGAGTCTCGAAACTATTTAAACTACCTAAACTTCGTAACAATATTGGAAGAACTACTACCTTACATAGGAGAATGCAGCTAGTGATGGAATTCTCAGGACTTCCATCCAAAAATGTATCTAACAAAAGTATGTGCGCACACTCCATTAGTTCACTATTTGTTATAGTCATACTTAATCATAAACTGAATTTGTTATTGTGTTTATTTCTTTATTATTACTGGATGCTTTACACTCGTCGGATCCCCGAGCATTTCCGCATTTTGTGTCGGTCATTTGAATACATTCACATTGTTGCATCAACTCGTCTGTGGTGGGGATTATACTCAAGTCATCTTTCAGTTGGTTTTAAGGGGCTTCAAAAGAAATCCTCAAACTGATATTTCAGAAAAAGAACATAATATGTCAAAAACATTCAATTTTTTCCATTTTGATTTTGTTTGTCTTGACGAGTGCCATCAGGCTGTTCAAACATAGGGCTAAACAAGCCTAGTCCAGAAAAAAAATTGTTATGCATTCATGTTACAGTTTTTCATATATTTTATTTCTTTTGAGTAATCTTCAAATTTATTAAATTGTTAATTATTTTTTTTGGAATGCCTAATTTTATACACATAAAATATATGTGCACTTTTTTTGTTCCACGACAAGCATAACTTATATTTTTCTAATGTTTCATTCCTTCCTATATTATTAATATTTAAAAGGGTTTCCTTTAATGCGGTGCTCAATTTTGAAATGTTGTACGTATATATAGCTATTACTTCCTTAAGGTCGGTTCCTCTGCATGCATTTTGCATTAATATATAATTACTCTATAATTTTGATTTTATGAGTTTCCAGTATATCTTGAATGAAAAACCTCTTCACATAATTTAATCAATCTGGTCAACTAGGGTTTTTTTGTGTTTCTAAATGGATCTCTTTGCCTCAGACAAAAATATTTTCATTACTTCGATGCCTTTCTCAGTTTTCTTTATTCGTTAATTGAGGACAAAATAATTCTATAAATAGGTATTTTGGCCCTGTTACATTGTACGTGTTGTGCAGTTGTAAAGTGTACAGTACAATCATCTTTGTTTTATAATGCAAATGTTACGGTATTATTCAAATTTTTACTCTAAATCGGAAAGTCCTCATGGAAAATCAAAGAGTAGTCACTGCTTCTAACGGAGTTTTCTCTACTCCTTTGTCTTATCTGGACGTTTAGTATGCCTTGTGACGAACAAAATGGAAGAGCTTATCGTAAAGTTAGTAGGATGACTGTTGGTATTTTATGCTCAAGACTATTATAAGGTGGTTAGTTTTACAGATGGTGTTGATAATTTGTATTTATTGGAAAGCCTTTCCACTGTTATGTTATGAAATTAAAAGAACTATGTTTTTCACTCTGTTTATTAACCAAGTTGGATCGAACCGCAAAACTGTTTGTCAATTGTTTGTTGTCAAACGTTTCCCTGAAAGTTGAACGATTGCTCGAGAAATGGATTGGAAGTGAAATTTTAATGAATTATTTCTTGAATATTTGAAGTTTTGATGTTATATTTTAATAAATATGACATAGAAGTAGTTCAGCTCTAATAGTTGGACTTGAGATTCACCAACGGCTCAAATAGGCATGCGAAAATATTTCAGGTACCCTCATGTACGAACGATTCTACTCGCTTTGAGGGATAACGGGATGCAAATTATAGGTGATCAGTTCGTACGTGTTGGTTAGGCACTTTAGTCCGCTCTAAAGCTAACTCAATGGTTCCAGAAGATCGTGGGGGGAGGGGGTTATATTTTTGCAGGCCATTATTTTCCAATGACGAGACCTGTTTGTGGAAACCATGGCATAGAATACTTGAAAATACATCATCCGTTGATAACAAGTTCAGCGCCGAAGTACACAATGCATTCTAGTGGTTTGCGTTATACTTGTAACTTACCAGTCTCGAAGAATAAAGTTGTATGTAAGAATGTTTATAAATTTAAAAAAATCAATTTTTTCTTTTCTTTCACATTAAAAAAATCTCATGTATTTATGTGTGCCAGCTTTTCGACCTCATTTAAATGTTTCGTTTTCTTTTCTTATTTTCTCAACCGATGAGTTGTAGAATAACTCTAGATTTGCTATTCTTGATTGTAAATTTGTTTTGGGGATTTTCCTTTTGTTCTCAGCCTCTTTCATCGGAACCTCGAGATTCCAGTGTATCACGTGCGGCCGTTCGTACAAACAGCGACGCCATCTGAACCGCCACATCCGCTATGAGTGCGGGAAAGAGCCCCAGTTTCCATGCCCTTATTGCGCCTACAAGTCCAAGCATAAGGCCTCACTAAAAACCCACATCGGCCTACGTCACCAAGACTTCTTGGCACCTCTAGGTCATGAGAACATTATGCAGTCGCTCAGCCCCTGAGTTCCCAGCTTGTTCCTATGGCCAGACGGAGTACTTTGAAGTTGTAAACTCTAGGCCATTCCTCGAATTCTGTTCCTGTGGTGTTCAGCAATGTGATAGTGCATTATTCAGTATTCAGTGTTCCATATCAGTATTCGCTAAGGACAAGCCTCGTAACTTTACGTACACATTCAGCATTTATATCCCCAGGATGTAAAACCTATGACCGAATAGTATATTAATGGCCGTACACATCTTTAAAATCCATTAGCTTTCGTTGTATTAGCTCTTACGAGGACCCGAAACATTTGTCAAAGAGCATCTTCAATATGGTTTTACATTAAAGAACTATTACCTTTTGAGTAGATATTTCTCTTGTTTGATGTACTCATTATTGCACTGGTAGAATTGGCAATGCTTAGCGTTGAATACCATTCTGAGTACATTTTTCTCCTATATAAGTACTACGTAATGTATATGATTGGTGCATCGAAGGTGTAGTGATAGGCGGGTACACACTGGCTAGCATTGACCCTCGTTATACACCCTACATCGCTGTATTCCCCCGTTTTGTGGGAATGGGTGAGTATGGCTACTAACTACCAGTATACACATGATATTATAATCCGATGTGTGCACGCAGGGATTGTGATCTACTCACCCGACTGAACAGTTTGGTTCCAATATCATCTTACAGAGCGAATTGGAGTCGCCATTACTAATTCCCATGCGCTATCTGATCTGTAATAGGTTTGTGACTGACACACATAAGACTGGGAGGGTGATCTACTTGAAAAATAGGAATAAAGGATGACATTTTTGTGAAGACCCGCAGGATCGGAATAATCAATGGCTTTTGAGATTTGTTTTGCATTGGGAAAATACAATTAGAGATGCCTCGAGAGGGACCGATTTGGGGTCTAGGGCATAGATCTGGCTCATCATTGTCCAAAAGACCATAACCAAAATGACATAAATTCGCTACTCACTGAAAAGAGCTAAGAGAAATTGTGACTCCTCAGCTTTTTGTTTGTGCTTTAGTGTCTGAATAAACAGGAGAAGCGATGAACGATGTTTACCGAGCGTGAATTAGTATTGTGCTACCTATTCTAGGTAAGCTCTACTTTACATTCACCACCTCCCCATCTCATCCACGATTCCAAGGATAAATTCATTTCATGTTAGCAACAGGCTTCTGGATAAATACAATATTCACCTATGTATTAGTTTCTATTCCACGTTTTTTGCGGCTTACACTTTTAAAGTCCGGTAGTTCTCACAGAATTGTACTTATCAAGAACCATCCATGATTGCTGTAAGCGTAAACACTGGTGTGGTACTCTCTAAATGATTAAAATTTTCTGCATCTTCCACTTCCTTCATCATTGGAGCCTAACATGGGGATGAACACCAATGGTATGCCTTACTTGGGGAATTCATTGTAAAACCCCGCATTCATACTTGCTATTGTGACATTATCATCAAGTACGCTCACTAAATTTGTATACTTTGATCCAAACCAAGTATTCAGTTTGTAAGAGTGGATGCCATTGCATTTGAATCTAGTCTATCTTCAACTTTTGTGTGCTCTGATAACAAACGCGGTATCCTCTTGATAATTTACCGTAAAATGAATATGGAGAACAGAATGTGGTATGTTTTGTTGGATTTGAGCGTTTTTTATGTCAACAGACGTTAGTTGCATTATTAAAACACCTAATTTTTCACTGCGTTGTTTACTTAATTTTCTCCTTTTTTTCAGTAAATTTCAAAGGTTTTTTATTGGTCTAAAACCCCTAAAATGAATAAGTTGCAGGTGGTCGGAAATTGTTGAAACTTTTTTCGATAAGTATTTCAATGGTACCAGTTTAGTGGCATCCTTGATGAAACCGAGGTGAGTGATCCATACGTAATATACCTTCTTGGGGCTCACCGGCCACACAATTTTGACGGGAAAATTGAACAAATCTTGAATTCGTAGAATCGTTTTCGGATTACGGAATTATTGGTGACAATATACTGATTTTATGAGGAGAAGCAATATCGAATGCCAACTAATCCGCACTCAGTTTCAATATTCATAACTAACTTCAAAACAAACGAAAACCGCGCTTCCACTTTGAAATCACAAATGACGAACATAATTTGCGGGATTTTGGTAGTGTGAACCCCAACCGCCACTGCCGAGTCGAAAAACACTCTGGTGAAAGACAAATTTCGGCAATATCCGTTATTTTTCCAATCGTTCCTATCTTAAATAGGTTTTACCTTCTTGCTGAAAGTGGCCTCGTGCATATCAAATATTTCTTCCTAACTAATTAAATTAATGATTAAATAATGCCTGTAAACTCGTATTAGTACTTTTTGCATCTATTGTAACATTTTTTTTTTCAGTTTACCCTTGCCCGAAGTGTAACAGAACCTATAAGTGGAAACACCATCTTCAGAGACATTTGAGATACGAATGTGGGGTCGAACCTAAATTCTCCTGTAGTTTATGCCCTTACGCCGCCAAGCAGAAAGTTAGTTTGCAAAAACACATGTGCTTCAAACATTCATCCAGCCTCTAGCGAAAAGGAGAGATGCATACCTTGATGTGACTTGAAAAATACCAATTGTGTGCGTACGAAAGCTGCAAGCTAACCCAAAATGGATTAAAACTTAGTTTGCTGTGTATTTTCCCCCTGATCGATTTTTGCCTAAGAAAGTTATTTTTCATCGTATAGGTAGTTCTTACATCGGTTGCACCGTATTTGTGTCATGCTTTATGTCGCTCAAAATTACTATAATTTTACAAGATGTCCACTCTTATCATTATTGCAAGCGAAGTAAATTGAATTTTAAATTGATGCCAATTTTTTTCATTCCTAAAACTGTTAAAATAAAAACAAGTGTTAATGAAAGAGATCAACGAGTCCATCTAACAAACAGCGTTGTGCGATGAACTTGATGAAAAATATGAACTACGGTAAGAGAAAATGTCTGAAAGATAAAACTACGTGCGTATGAAGGGTTGGGCAAAAAGCTACTAAATTTTGTTGCAAATTCGTTGAGGAATTACTGATAAGGAGGCTGAGGAAATTGGGCCATGATTACCAAAATGGCCAATCAGTCAGTTTGGTGTCTTGGGCTTATCACTCGCATCAACTGTGGACGAGTAGGACAGCAACGTCACGGTCATAACAGTTTTTATTATTCGCAAAGTGATTTCCTTTCTCGCGCTGCACATCAGGTAGGGAATGGGGAACTTGAAGATTCAGGGAACTTACCAGCTTACTAAAGAACATAACTTGGAAGACGAGTGATGCTGGAGGGTGGAAAGCATACTGAGGTCAGGGACTCTGCGGATTCTTCACTATAAACTATGCCGATTTCATGGGAAAAGAAGAATTGGATAAACTTAAAACATGGGATTGGAAGATCAAGGGAAGAGAGAATGCAGAATATCGTGATTGATGTGATATATTCCGAATGGCATGTTATATTGATGTTTGATGATTAGGTGGGACGTACTTAAGTAGCCAGAAGGAAAGCGTCTGACGAAGCTAGTTTTCCTGTTTGTAAATAGTAAAACAATTATGCACTGGCACAGTTTCATTCTGAAGGAAGGTCAGTGATCAGTAGGAAAAGTTTGAAACGAAATTTCATACCAAAGCCTCGTAGTATCTGTCTACTGTTTCTCCTAATTCGTTCTCGGTTTTAGTGATCTTGAGATTTCGATTGTTACGTTGATGTTTGGTAACTTTGTTTGATTTGAATTCATTCATTTACTGGGTTTCAGTATTCAAATGCCAGAAATGCAACCGGTTCTACAAGAGGAAAGGTGATCTACAGAGACATCTGAACTACGAATGCGGGGTCAAACCTCGGTTCTCCTGCCATTTGTGCCCTTATGCTGCCAAACAGAAAATTTGCTTGAAAAAACACTTGTTTATGAGACATAGTGATCTCGCGGCAAGCATTAATATGTAATTGTATTTATCTAGGATGTGTCTTGAATAAATTTGTTTCTGTTATATGTTATACTGTAAGTTTGTCGTGTTTCAATTTCCTCGTGAGAGCTGTGGTCAACGTTGCTATTCGGAACTAACTTATTTCCTTGCAATCCTATTTTGTTTGTTCGCTTCTGAGAACGATTTCACGATCACTGCCTCCTAAATACGGTATAGCGATCTACGTATTTGGATACATAGGCATATAGAATTAGTTGGAGAAAAATTGTGACAGGAAATTAAGATTTGGATATTCATTAAAGTGAATGGTGATATTCTATTGAAATGAAAAAAAAAAGGATAGACATTTCAGACGCTTTCCTTTATTAAATATTCATTATTCTTTGTAAAAGATGCCTACTCTCTAAAATATCTTGTTATTGCTTTTAGATACTAATAACACAATCAAAATACGTTCATACTTTTTACGTTTTTGACTGTTTTGAAGTTCGAAGAAATTGAATTTCCTGTCTGTCAGTCCGGGTCCCCTCAAAACCATGTAACAAGGGATATTCATAAACAAACACAATATATATAAGGGATATTCATAAAAATAATGAATCAAAGCTATTGTGTTTTGATCACCCGATTCCCACACCCCTTCATTACTTCAATGATTGTCCGGTAAAGTATGCAACTGCAATTCATTTGAATTCATTCGCTACGTACTGTCAGTAGTGTTATTCGCATTATTGATCCGAATAAGTCGATTGGATTTGCCCAAAAGGTTTCTAAGATAGTTATGTATCGAATCAGTTTTCTTCGTGTTCGTCCGTCTTTGACTCACAATTGGGTTTCAGCGATCCAATGCCAAAAGTGCAGAAGAACGTACAAGAGGAATGGTGACCTCCGCCGACATTTGCACTACGAGTGTGGAGTCGCGCCTCAATTCTCCTGCCATTTATGCCCTTACGCTGCCAAACGAAAAATCAACTTGAAAAGACACTTGTATTTGAGACATATATGCAGAAACTGATATATACAGAAGAACCCAACTAATTTTTCGTTCGCAAATGGTAAGAAGAATGGAAACCTTCCAACTTAAGTTGCCATATGAATTAAGTAAAATAAATTGGCTTGCCTATTATCGGTATAGTCCGCTGCATGGGATAGGAGCTTGCCGTAGAAGGGGGGTAAACATGAACAGTCAAAGTGAAAGAAATCAACAGCTTTATTGTTCATTTTGTCGGAAAGTGTTTCAAATTTAAAAATTAGTTGATGAACAATAAAAAAAAAGAAAATACGTTATAGAAATCCGTTTTGGCAAACCATACATGCCGTTTAGATTACCTTAGCTGTTCCCGCATTATCCTGCAATGGGCTACTCATTAGATGTAGTATTATACAACCGACAGTGATATAATAAGTATATATGTGTTTTTTACTTGACCAGATGTTAACCATGTTTATTTGGATCTAATTCAAACCTTGATAGCGTCTAGATTAAGATCTAACATAGGGACTAGATTTGGACTGTTCAAGGGTATAATAAACTATCGAGGGTTGGTGCACTGAGGAAAGTGGAGAATGGTGTCATTTTGACCCACCGAATCCATGTTAGGGTTAATGTGAACCATTCACGTTAAACAATATTTCCAAGATTTGGAAAAATGTGGTATCATACTAGGCAGCGGGCCCTGCCCATGCAAGACGGATGCGATGACGTAGCTTTAAAACTATCGTAGAAATTCACTCATCTTAGAAAAGTTTGATTAGTTATCTGTACCCTTGAACTTTTATCTGCTGCCATTTAAAAATAGAAAACAAACTCGCGGGTATCCCTCACTATTAAATATCAACAAAAAGTAACAAGCGTGTAAATGATGAAAGCAGTGAAGTAGGAAATCGATTTTTCAAATTTAATTTAATATCGATAAGTATGAGTAAACATAATTTATTTTATGATAATCTAATTTTTCAGCGTACCGATGTCTGGTGTGTAGGAAGGCGTACAAGAGGAAGGGCGATCTTCATAGACACATCAAGTGGGAATGTGGAGTAGAACCGCAGTTCAACTGCCATCTGTGCTCATACGCAGCTAAGCGAAAAATGACCCTGAAGCGACACGTGTTTCTGAAACACGTAAACCAGAGAAATGAGAGTAACTTCTATACATAAACCTGCTAACCTAATTGCTTCAGGTGAAATTTTCCATTTCTCGTGTATCCATCATTTTCATCTTCCGGGATTGATGTTTCATAGTTATACAAAATCTGGTACTTAGTTATATTTTTTTTCTGCCATACTTTTTTTTTCGTCTGAATAAATATGTTCATTTTTTCTTGAGTGTCAATTTATTTTGAGGTTGAATACTATATCCGGGCTTATCATCTTTATCAAAATCATGTTTTGCTAATAAATGAAGTATACAACGAAGCATATATCCGGAAATCATTACTTCTCTTCATTATAATGCTTCATAATGTTAATTTTAAAGACCGCTATTTAAAAAAATGTCTCTTGAGTTCATGATTTACGACATGATATTTTTTGTAAACGTTACTGCTTACCAAGATGCCATATAAGCTAAGTTTCGTCGTGGGATTTGATGATGTATTTCATACTATTTTTCACGCTCTACGTGAAGTTCACGATATATTGAGTTCATAATTAAGAACTTAGTGGAAATTCGGAAATAATTCTCTCGTTTTCAAGTTTCCGTTTTTTTCGTGGTCCAGCGTTGCCATCTGACATCATCTGTTTTTCCAGGGAACAGGTGTGGCAACTGTCCCAGGTCTTACAAGCACAGAAGAGATCTGGACAGGCATTTGAAGTACGAGTGCGGGGTGGACCCTAAATTCAGATGTCCACACTGCTCCCACGCGAGCAGACACAGATCTCAACTTAATAGGCATATCGTGAACAAACACAGAAATCCGGAGTTCTCCATAGTCGTAAAACCCATCCCTCATCAATAGAGTGCTCTATGAAGCTCTACAAATCGTCAAACCGCGGAAAGTTATAAATGGTACCGTCTAAAAAGATTTGCCAAAAATATTAAAACGTATTTTCACTGTTCACTTGAGTTTTTTCTGACCTTGCTGATTTTCGTTGTTTGAACCATCAAATGGCTCAAAGAAGGAGTTTCAGTCAATCTGAAAAACCTGTTTACAGATATAATTAGATAAAATGCAACGCTGATCCAGGTCAAGTTAATTGGGGTCTACAATACAGGTGGTGTTCTCTACATCTTTCCTAACATCATGCAAAATTGACTGAAGGAAAAGAAAAAAAAATTGCTCGATCCGATTTTGACCATAAATTGAAATGGTTACAACGTCATGATGAACTGTAGAAAAATATCCGTAGAAATTGTATCTGATTCCGATTTTGACTTCAATAGAAATTGGTACAATGTCATGTTGAACTGAAGAAAATTATCCCAATCCATCTTAAATTGGTTGTGGCCTTCAATAATGTCTTATTTTACCCCTTAAGTTTCAGAATATCGATGCAAAAATTGCTGTAAATCGTACAAATACAACACGGGGCTATTTCGACACGTTAAATTTGAGTGTGGGAAACAACCTCAGTTTGCCTGCCCGTACTGCAACTACGCCGCTAAGCAGAAAGTTGTTCTCCAGAGGCACGTAGCAATCAAACACGTGGATCAAATGATTCGTCAACATCATTTGAAGTAGGACGTTAGGTTTTATTTTTGAATGTTTACAATTAATGTAATATCACGTTCGCTGCGGGCTCACGCGCTGAGCGCTTGAGTTAAGGTAAATGGCAATTTCAATCGTAGTGCGGCGCACGCTCCTGGCGCGTGAAGTATTCGTGTACTTTAGATGGGCCTCCTCTCTTAACCGCAATAGGAAAGGACTCGATTTCTCTCTCCCGCACTTGGTTTGAACCTTCTAAAGACGCGGGAAAAATCGTTGCAAGGTGGAGGTTTGTTATGGGTAAGTTTCATGAATTTTTTTAGGACACCTTGGCAAATTGTGTCCCAATTTTCTCAATTTTTCGCCAAAGATTTGGATATAACTATTAGTCATTGAAGCTTAGCTATGCTTAGCTGAAGACAGTGGGAATCTCTCACGGGCCGAGCGCGTGAGCCGCACTCAAATAGGAAACTGGACCATAATTTCATTCCAGGGGCGGGGCACGCGCCGAGCGAGTGGCCATGTATTGGCCTCTCTGCACTGCCGTACAACTCGACCGAAAAACCCGCAGCGAACGTGATATTCAGTGACTCAGCAATTGTAGCCTTCATAAAGTTTACAAGGACAGCTTGGAAAACTATATACTTTGTGTGCCATTTGTGTACATACCTTCTGATCTTGATTTTGCCCTTGCCTGTCATTTAGTTCTTGAAAATCTGTACATTCAATACTACAATACATGGAACTGATTTCTCTCTTGGTAAAATTTTAAAACTACCATTTCATTTCAACAGTTTCCAAGATCTCGATTTTATAACATTTCAACCCTTGAGGTTGATTCTCAACTATGTCATTACTGGGACATCTCCAGTCGATGCATGTTTTTGTTCGATTTCGTTAACTTTTTTTTGAAATCAATGTATCTCGAAACATGAATGCACTAATTCTGTTGGGGGAATAAATATTATTTCTTGGTCGATTACTAAGGAACTGAACGTTGCTCGAACGGGTGGCAGACGCGCTCTGCAGTTCTTAAGTTTTACTTCCGACTTCATTTGATACGAGACATCCAATATCAGATTCGTCACTTGCATTCTTCGTTCTTGTTCCTGAATAATTTTGTTTTCTTGGTATATTAACCTTTTAACTTGATAGGCGTAACAATAATAAATTACAGGTGGACTTCAGTGAAATCATAGGATTGTACGAGTTGATTCCCTGTAGGCCCCACTTAATTTTATCGCAGGGATTCCCTGTGCGCATACATTAACTGATATTCTTGTAAAACGCTGCAAATTCTTTCATTGGGGTTTATTATTCAATTGGCTTGCGTTCATGATTTGAATTTCTGCTAAGCTTTGGAGTGCGTGTTTCACAGGATAGAGCGATTATTGAATTTCAGGAGGCACACAAATATGATCAACTGATCAATCCAAATAGGTATTCTGGTTGAGAACAGATTTACGTGCTCTATGCATATCTCCTGAAATTCAATAATCGCTCTATCACCTGTGAAACACGCAAACTCCAAAGCTTAGTAGAAATTCAAATCATGAACGCAAGCCAATTGAATAATAAACCCCAGTGAAAGAATTTGCAGCGTTTTTCAACCAATTTCGATGCATTTTTAAAGGATTGATTGGTGTCCCCTTTCGAACTAAAGTTTTCAACAAATTTAGACATATTCTATTGTTCCGACTACGTAACATAAAGTCCTCTACATTTCCAAATAATGACTAACAATTAATTACTAACATAAATTATGTCATGATTTGTTAATCTTTGTTACAACCTACTTCGAATTCATACCATTCATACTGCTTCGGTTTATACAGTTTTTTGTAGCAAATTTTTCGTTCACAATGATTATCATCTCGTAAATAGATATTCGAACTTTTTCTCTGACAGTTATTTTTGATGAGTTACATCTTGAAACAATAAAAAACGGTATGGTAAAAATTCAATTGGAGAAAAACAATACACACAATCAACATAATTTTTCCCTTCGTTCATGATAAGATCGCTCTCGAGGTAATTCTCTGGTGTGCCAAAAATAAATTATAAGAAAGTAATTTGTAAAATATTACTTTTGTACTTGTAGTACTCTGATGAAATTGTATCTAAAGAGAGATGACTACCATTTTCATTAAACGAAAAACATTGTTAGTGTTTGGAATGTCATCAATTCGTGCGGTAAGAATTTTTTTCAACTGACTGAGAGCTACTGTTGTTGTTACAATACTTTTCCTTACTACACGGTATATCGCAAAAAAAGTATTTGGATTCAGTAATTTACCTGATTTACCAAATGAAATACGTATCTCAATCTAACCAATTGAGGAAGGATAACGTGGTTTCAAGTTTTTTAAGCGATTTTGTGATGTCCTAGTCAGAATCTTATAGAACCTACACTTAGTTCCAAATTGCAACTTTCCTTCCTTGTGATTATGAATCTTGTCATGTTATAATTGGGACTGAATTGCATTTTTTTATTGTGCCACCGTTGGATTCACACGTTGTTATTATTGTCAAATATATGTTTACCCAATTTATTGTATTCATTCAACTTTTTCTCTTCGTGTTTTTACCCTCGTAACAACTGGGAAGGCCGAAGAAAAGTAACGCAATTGGTCAAAAATGCCTTCAGTGCGTTGCGACTCGCTCCGAGCCATTCGTACCTGACGTTTCCGTTGTACTCACGTGCTGAATATTTCGCAAAATCGTTCGTACAATTATTAATGATTGCGAGGTGGCCAGAAAAATCAAAGATATAACATTACTCATTTATCTAAAAAGAAAATCCGTCATGTTGGGTTTTTTACGAAAATCAAATTTACGCGCCATTGTATTCTTATCGTGAAATTATTGAAATATCGCACCTCATAAGTGAAACAGGACCGAAATGTAACTATGAGTGAAAAAGTAGCCTTCCAATATTCAAAAAGGAATCGGAAAATATATATTAGTCTTACCAATAGTATTCGGATTAGTTTCAATTAACCAGTTTATACCTTGGATTAGGTCTTGAACCCTTTCCGTCCGATTGCCGTGACCAGGTTCCAAGTTCTTGGTCCTTAGTAATTTTATATTATTATTATTATTGTTAATATTATACACTCAGTGATTGTTTTTATTTGTATTATCAACATCTCGTTGTTTTATTTCGTTTCGGTCGTTTATTTTTGGTACATTCTTTTATTTTTACACAAAAATTCCTTGTATATCCTAATTAGTCCCGCCTCCCTCAATCATATTAATTGTGACCTCAATTTTTTCTCCTTTATTGACTTGCAGTATTTTTTATATTTTTACTTATTATTCGTCGTAATTATTAGGTGTTCTGCGGATAGATGGAATCCGCAGATATCAAAATCGGGAGACTTTTACCCTCTGTAACTTGATATTTATCATTACTACTTCATATACTCGTACGTACATAACAACCAAAAAATACTTTCAAGAATGAATCTGGCCCAACTTGTCACCATCACTTCTGCCGATCCAAGCTATCTGCCGAACACTTGCCTTATTTTAATGTACGTATCAAATTCTGCATGAAATTGAATGGAGAATTTATGGCAGTTATTTTTATTTTTTTTACCGGCAATTTATTATTTCTTTTTATATAGGCACACAATAATTTATTTCATTAGTTTACAAAAAAGTAAAAACTTATTTTCATTGCGTGTGCCTAAGGTCTGTAGATAGGTCTAGGCCTTCACTCTCACAGCCTCTCTGGCCTTCATTTCCAGTCAGAGGTTTTGAGTTCCCCATCGTAGGAATTTGTTTATTTTTTTCCGGTAGGCAGATGAGGAAATCTTTAAGATCCTGAGGTGAAAATCGGATCTCGTAAGATACCTAGATGGGACCGCTCTTCGTGTTATGTAGGATTCAAACCCACTAAAACCTCACCTTGGAACTCGCCCTGGAACTGTTCAACACATTACTTCAGGCCAAGTCCCATACTTCAGCCCATCGTAGTAATAGTACCTCTACATATGGTGCGGTTAGAGCATGCAGTAAGCCGACGAACTTCTACTTACTAATATTGTTCTCCTTATGCTATATCCCCTCTACCTCCAACTTTAACTCAATATGACCTCTGGGCGGCGGGAACTTTTGAATTTCCCTCTACTGCAATATTTTTGTACTCTGAAAATCCAGTTAAAAAAAGTATCTTTTCAACCTTAAATTCTCCATTTATATCCTTCAAGTTCATTCTCAACTTATTCAACGGGCTTTAATGTTGGATTTTCGTTCTTTGCAGATGACAAAGTGGAGGATGGGCGTCCGAAAAGGAACGTTACGTCCATGTACCAGTGCGATGCGTGTCACAAGATCTACAGGTACTTCGGGGCCTTGCAAAGTCACGTGAAGTACAGTTGCAAGAGAGCTCCTTATTTCCAGTGTTTATTCTGTCACTTCAGATCTCTCCAGCGTGATGGAGTCAAAATACACATTATGGGCAGCCATTTGACTGCAATGGGCCTAGACTATTCTGAAATCGATAATAAAATCATTCCAATTAATCATAAAATCCTTGATTGTTCTTGAAATTGAACTACAACAAATAATTGAACCTAGATTGATTAATTTTACAAACAACAATGTGCTTGTTATTGCAATAGTAAAGACTTTTAAAAGTTGAACAAATATTCAACCTTGAGTAAAAAATCGATTCGTACTAATATTTTTAGAGAACGATGTTGTTTTAGGTATTATACGTTCCTACTATACTTGTGTTATACTGCATCATTATCAGTCTAAATAAAATCGGAGATTATTGGCAATGCTAACAGATATTTCTTCAGCACCTTGGTCTAACCTGCATTTCTGTGACACATGATGATGACCTGTGACGAGTCGTACGCAGACCCGGAAAGGTAGCTACGGGAAAACATATGAATCCACGTGCTGCTAGACATCACGAGTGAGTGAAGTTTTCCTCATTGTGTTTTATTGGACACAGCAAGGTATATATTTGATGGCACAGGAACCCAGTTCTAAGTAGTCATAGAAGAATGTTCTTTTTAATTTCATGAAAAGCTTCCTGTGAATCTAAAATCAACGCTTCATTGCTTGGTTTACTCTCAACGAATGGAAATTAAACACGGGTTTCGGGAACGTCTGCCAAGTTGGGTGTCTCACGTAGGTTTCATAGGTCACTTCGGAGTGTTTTGGGTAATCTCGAAAGATGTAGAATATTAGCTTCTCCAAACGATATACGGCATAGAAATGCTGCGGGACATGTTTCACTCGAGGTCTCGGCGGGTTCACATCGGAAGTGATTGACCGGTTTTTCGCCTGTTACATAAGGCATAACGTGTTTTGCGATCTACCTGTAAGCTTCTGTGCAGCTGACTGTGCGAAGTGTATACGTGATTTATTCCTTAAAAACCAGCCAAGTGCTCGGTTCGTTACGCCGTTTACCATCCGCTTTCTACATGGTTGAAATCGATACCAATGGAAATGCGATAAGTGTCATAAGGGTGTTAATCTGGAACGGGGCAATGAAGATGAAAATGAGGGTTCCGATATTGTGATATCTGTAACCAAACTATTGATTCATCGATCTGGAGGGCTTTCAAGTGCATAATCAGAACCGGAGATTGAGAGGAGATATAATGTAAGTTTGAAATGTAGTGTTATGTTGGATAGTGCCTTCCGAAGACGAATGGTAATTTTGTTTCGGTAGACGGTTTTTCTACGAAGTAGAAAATACAGAAATTACAATTTTCCAAACAACAATTTGTTGTTGTTGTGTTGTTCTTCCTTAGTAATGATTGTTTTTCTGTATTTTCAAATCAAGTATCGCTATTTCAGAACAGTTTCGGCGATCAAATTGTTCGAATGGCAATACCATCGTTCCGGATACTCCCCTATGTAGTTCAAAATGATCATTAACGAATTCGGGTTTGGATGTTACAGGTAATTTCCGGTGCCTCCGATGCCCCAAGGCCTACAAGTACAAGCAGGCTCTCGTCAGACATCTTAAATACGAATGCGGCGTCGACCCGCAGTTCAAATGTCCCTTCTGTGATAAGAAATCCAAACACATGGCAAACTTACGGTCCCACATGATCGCTCGGCATGGGACCACCCCTAGATGAAACCAGATATTATTGATTATTGCTAATGCGAATAATTTTTTACTTTAATCACCGATAGACATTAGGTGTGGAATGGAATATTGGAAACTAATGCAAAATTATAAGCGCTTGGGAAACCTCGGAAATTTCATATGCAACAAAAATCCATCTTCAGTGCAATGTAGTAAATTAGTAAATCTATTTCTAAATGAAAATTTACTTTAAACAGTTATTATTGAACCTATTTCATTTTTCAACGTAAATTATTTCAGAATTTTTCTGGCTTCGTAACATTGATGAAATCTAAATGACGCTTTTGTTTTCTAAATTACTAAGTTTAATTTATGTATTATTACATACTAACGTAACACACCAGAACGATTAAGGATATTCGCGATGATTTATGTACAAAAACCGTAGTAATGAACAATGAAAAGTTAAGATTCAGTTTTCAAACATCTTTTCTCAAACAAATGCAAAATAACATTAATCATAGCCATACCAAATAAAACATATCTATATGAGTCGAAGAAATGGATGTATATTTAACTGATTCAGAGGCATTCAACCCCTTCGGTATGGTATACGAGTACAAACATTACATCGGCAAAATTTGATTCCTGTGCTCCAGAAATCATGTTTTAAATAGTCGAGAAATGTTTTTTAAAATGTTAATTTTTTTCCCAAGGACTCCTAAAGTTTGGTTGATATAAGATGCTTTTCTATTTAGATGGCTGCCACTTCCATACATCGCTCAATGCAATTTTGTGTGTCGGTCTCATTATTTATTATAAAGGTTCTGAAAGGCCTGGGTACGGGGAAACTGAGGGATATGCCGAACACAGTTGTATGCCTTCCTGTACTACGTCGAGGTGTAAAAAAGCTTTCACCTATCGGTTCGTGCAGCCCCTACACCTTTCGTGGAGAAACAAACATATTATGTAACTGCCATGTATTGTGAATTCCAATTATATATTCATGTCCAACTAATTAATTTATGTCTCACTATGGTATCGACTCTTCTTCCAGGTCCGTTCTTCTGCCCTTCCTGCCCCAGAAAGTATAAGTACAAAGGGGATCTCACGCGTCACGTCAATTACGAGTGCGGCAAAGACCCCATGTTCAAATGTCCGTTTTGCGACCACCGAGTGAAGCGGAAATCAAACATGAAAACCCACATCGGGATCGTGCACGGAACCGTTCTCGGAAACCAGCATCACATCATGAGCCGGTGAAATCTTCGGAATGTAGCAGTAATATCTGTATTTCTCAATCAAAATCATATGATATCATTAGAAATGTGTACTTACGTACGGTGTGAAGAGAGAATGATATAAGGCCATTTTAGAGGAGTATGGCTCACGTGAGTAATTATTCTGTGGCTGTCATCCCTTGATCCATTCCAAATTAATACTATTTTTTTACATTTCTCCTTTCCAATTTATTCAAGTAACATATTAGATATTTATAAATCTCGTGAAAATACATAATTTTGTGATCTTCAGCTATTTTTTTCTTCTCTGTCTCTATGCAACCTGTTACGATGTAAAGCCTAAAATGGTGTGGTTCAATACCTGGAACCAGGTAGTTGGTTGGTGGAACATTAGTTTCTCTGAGGAATCCTATCTACTCTCTTTGGTGACGGGAAGACATTTTACAGTTTCTAAATTCGATTGAAGAATTCAAGTGACTGGGAGCCGTGGGTTTACTTCTCATCACTTTCACTTAAGAGCTCCTAGGATTTCAATGTACCTATCGAACTTTCTGTGCTTGCTCATCGTTTCAAGAAAGAGTAAGAATCCTGCCTCTTGCCTTTGACTAACCTTGTTTGGTTTAAAAAACCAATTCCCTCCTCGTTAGAATTCAAAAGTTCAAACCTCAACAAATCTAGAAATAAAAAAATTGCTTTGCTAAAAGATTGAAATGTGGGTTTCGTTTAGTGAGTTTTGTTTCAGGCGCCACGAAACAAAACCCACATTTCAATCTCTTAGCAAAGAAGAACATTGAGTTGTGCCGAAAAATTGGATCTACTTATTTACACATACATATATGGGTCATTCTTTACCCAGACAGACTCGATATGTACCGAGCCCCTCCGATTTTGTTTATACTTGGTTTAGTTGCTTCCTTTAACGAATAAAAAAGGCCTGCCAGGTCAGCTCCTCCAAAAATGAACGGTTTTGGAAGCTATAGCAGCATGATATTTTGACGATTTTTAATGACCGAAACATGGATAACGTCCGCAAATCTTAAAAACGCGATTTCTCCCGAGCCGCTCAGTAGAATTAGGCGTTCGAAGTCTTAAAATGTTTGTAATTACTTGTTTCACGATGCCCCCAACGAGTTTTGTGTGTAAATTTCATTTTACGGAGCTATAACGATTTCAAGAGCTATGCACCATTATTTCACGTTATTTCGCCTTTTATCGATGTAAAACTGAATTATCTCGAAAACAGTTTGAGATATCGAAAATTGTCATAGAAGAAAAATTGTAGCTCTTGAAATTCCCTTCTGATGAACTCCTTCCACGTTTCCATAGCTCCAACGGTTTACGCGCTATGAGCAGAACAAAGTCTGCCATTCACGGGTATGGGTAAAAACATAGCAGTGGCAAACCGAGTTTCATAGTCAATAGAGCTCCAATTCGACCCATAAGGTGCAGCAATAGTTTGACCCGTAAAACTTGAACTTAGCTATTCGCGAAGGTTTATTGGAACAACAAGGGGTCACGGGGTGGGGGTAAAAAAACATTTAGCATCTTAGGAAATTTATTGGATTATACAACTGATTTTCGAGTGAATACCGTCACACCTGGAGTCTGTGCACCTCTTCATTGTTCTGAAACAAGTTAGTGGTCGATGGTGTGTAAAGTATTACACATATCAAGCGTTTGTACATTGGATACGTTTATCGTGAAGACACCGTCAACACACGTCATATTTCATGTTGTAGAAACGTCCGAAAAATTATTCAGCGTACAGCTGAATGTTTCAGTCATGATAGCATGGCTAAAGCATGTTCCCCGTTTTTTGAGTTTTAGCTGCAGGCTCTAAGCAGTAGGCATCAGGGAGTCCAGAGGCTTCTTTTTTTCCAGTTTGGCAACTAAACATCACTGAAGTACATTAAAACTAGAAAGAAGGTACACAGTTGATGCTGTAGCTACCAATAGTTATTGAACAAAAGGAATTCCTAGCCTACCAACTCTCTTTTCAAGTTACTACTGTTATAAGTCGAAAATCTTAGGATTGACTGGAAATCGTCGAACTTCTACATTCGGTACATTGTAAACACAGTCAACAATTGAGATGTTAAAGCGCCAGCTGCGGCAAATCTGTCATGCATTTTAGGACATACTGACATTTCTTGTCAGTTTTCTTCAACTTCTGAGCTGAATCATTTTCGAATGTTCCGTATGTGGAATGCACGTTTGTTTCTAATCCAGATATTTTTGTCAACCCTGCTTATGAGGTTGATCAGCTTAAGAAAGTGTAAAATATTTTGAATTAATGATTGCTGGATGCAATTATGTAGGGATATCCGTGTATATAGTTGTGCAACGTACCCGGTATCATGGTTTGTCGGATACTCTTAATTCCCCTCCCTCTACAGCCGCCTTAACACGTTAACTACATTTTTGTTGTTGCATTATTCGCTTTTGTTGCAGGGAAACTCTTCATGTGCCCCCAGTGCCGAAGGACTTACAAAAATAAATGTCATCTTATCCGTCACCTCAACTATGAGTGTGGAAAGGATCCAACGTTCCAGTGCCCCTTCTGCCTCAAGAAGTTCAAACATAAATTCCACCTCAAAACCCACATCGCCTACAAACATCAAAATTTCTCCGGACTCAATAACATTGATTTTGGCAACAATAACGATTAAGGCAGTGGTACAGTGTGATCTATAGGTACTATCCGGGTGTGTGTCGGTTCCTATATTCGTTCCAAAACTTTTGCGATCAAAAAAGATCTGTGATAATGCTGTATTTATTATTCAAAATTAATTCATCCAATGGCCTATTTTGAATGTTTTTAGTCAGGTTGATATCTTGCGTAAAGTGGATCATGTTAATATATTTGTTGTTTTCACGCTGATCGAATTTATTCAAGTTATTGAAATTTGCAATTAGTAAACGAGCGAATTATTTTCAAAATGTTCAATTAAGGTGCTGCATAGACCATCGTTATCCATAATATTTTATATATTTATTATACGTAATTTTTTATCTAATGTGATCTGTGATATTTCTACTTATTTCCATTCTGTATAATCTTTATTTTTCAAATAAATCTATATTTGTATTTTATTTTGTTGAGAAAAAGAACGTGTTTAGTGATTGGCAGTTGAAATCAAGCGGCGGTAGCCCGACCGTCTAAGATATCATATATATCTGACCAATGGGCTTCCCGTCGCTGCACATCTACCACTGTCATATGCCCTGATTGAGGACCTTACAGAGAAGTAGTGTGGGAAGTTTATTACCCTATTTTACTTTCATTTTCCTCTGAATATTTTGTGAAATTGTGTGACAAAACCTCACTAAGCCACTTTTTGTGTCAAGTCCGGTCTATTGGTGAATTACTGAATCTATAGGAAACCTTTCTGCCAGTTAGATGGATACGTAAATATGAAATTTGGTTATTTACTAAAAATATAAACAATTTTAATCTCTTATAATTGTGTGAATACTAAAATTGGAATTAAATACGCTGATCAGAGGTTCCCCACTTCCGTATTACAAGCCTGTCTTCACAGATTATTAAGTTACAGTGATTGATCTTGCATCCCAGCAGTAGTACAGAACTGATGGTGAACGTGTGCTATTAAATGTTCGAAAAACTTCTTCATCATTCGTTACGTTTCACTATTGTGCAGACGCGCCAAACAGTCCAAGAACAAATTAATACTCACGTGGTTGAGTTAAGATGGTTCAAGTAAACAAAGTTTTTGAAATTCCTAGGAAAGGTTACAGTGTGTAATGAATTCTGCCCGAGAGCTTAAGAGGAAACGTGGAGATCCTATAAGTTTCAAAATAATTCCTCAGAGTTTGCGACTCCTTTATATTATTTCAAAAACGTACCAAGATTCGTTGAAATATTCCTGACAAAAGCGATTTTGCAGCTTTTCATGCTTTCTGCACCATACTAATTCATCTAGTGACTGAAGGGCTCCCACAATTGCTGATGGTGAACGGTTCCGTAAAACTTAGGGTCCTGGTCGCATCTGCCGTTTCATCTCCCACAACAGTAGAGTATACAGAAATAGTTGCTTAAACGTACTGGTAAGTAATGCATACTTTACAGGAACGCCCCTACGTTCGATTTTTATGTGTACACAATTATAAACTTAAGTATAAACACTTATATTTTTTTAGGAACAAGACCAAATTTTCAATTGAAAAAAAAAGGCACAACTACTTACCGAATACAAAGTTTTAATATTCTCAACTGATCGAGAAGATATGAAATATATTTATATTTTATTCTATTTCAATGAATCAAATGGATCCTCCAGAATTGCTAATGGCTTATCTGTTTGCTTTTCCTAGAAGGACCGTCTACACGCCTCGAAACTTGTTTCGCGAGAATCGCTCGCGAGGAAATTTCGCGAAGTGTAAACGCTAGTCAAGTCAAGTCAACAAGAGTGTGAAATATGTAAAAACCAAGAAAACGATTACTTTTCAACGTTAGATGGTAGCACAACAAATCAATCAAGCACGGTGGTTTGCGCGCTCATGTTCCTAAAATTTTAATACAAGAGATTTTTGTTTGGTTATAGTGTGTGGCCAGAGGTCAAGACTTTGTATACTTGTCCTCATTTTAGTCCGTACATGATTACATAAGTAAAAGGTAAGGAAGTTGAACTACTATTGTTTCGCTAACTGATTCATTCTATGTCTAGTTATGACCTGAATATTATTCAACACTTTATTTGTTTGACTCTTTCTATAATGTTTCAGGTGCTAAGTTTTTTCAGTGCCAGAACTGCTTCAAAAAGTATACTCATAAATGGAATTTGAAACGCCATGTTGACTTCGAATGCGGGGTGGACCCCATGTTTCCGTGCAATTTTTGTTACAAGAAGTTCAAACGTAAAGATCATCTAAAAGATCATGTTGTCAACATGCATAACGTTGGTTAATCAACTACACTCGCTCACTTCATTTTGGTTACTTGGCAGCTATTTGCTGCTCCACAAAATATGGAAATGTATTTATCCGTTTTCTTTTTTCACCCTCACTATGAAACCAGTTTTCCTGAGCAACATTCAAAATATATTTTCATTTCCAAACTTAAAAAAAATGTACCTATAGCTTCTATTACCCAATTCGAGAGCTATCCGTATTCGTAATGCTACTTGAGGCTTTAGTACAAAGACTGCTGAACTTTCAAAACGGGATGCCAATGACATATGGAAATTAGTTTAGGAAGGAGAGCGATTTATTAAAAACGCTGCAAATTCTTTCACTGGGGTTTATTAATCAATTGGCTTGCGTTCATGATTTAAATTTCTACTAAGCTTTGGAGTGTGCGTGTTCCACAGGTGATAGAGCGATTATTGAATTTCAGGAGGCATACAAATATGATCAACTGATCAATCCAAATAGGTATTTTGCTTGAGAACACATTTACGTGCTCCATGCATATCTCCTGAAATTCAATAATCGCTCTATCCTGTGAAACGCGCACACTCCAAAGCTTAGTAGAAATTCAAATTATGAACGCAAGCCAATTGAATAATAAAACCCAGTGATTATTGAATAATAAACCAAAAATCGTATATTCCAAGTCCCCGAGGAGGGGAGCAGGTTGCCCTGGGAGACGCTCCTCATTGGTGGGGTCCCCTTCACTGGCGCGGTCGTGAGGGGGGGGGGGGGGGGGGGGGGGGGGGGGGGGGGGGTTAATTCCACCCAGCGGTTGCCCTGGGAGACGGTCCGACGCTCCCCTTCAGGGGTGGGGGGGTGGGTGGCGGAGAATTCCACCCGCCCAACGTTACCACCCCCTGATATACCTACCTGCTCTGATATTTTCGTCTGTATATAGATTGATAGATTGATGATGATGATTGATGATTGATCGAAACTGACGCTGGCACATAGGTACGCCGCCTGCAGCGCCGCGCCTCTTGAGAGATAACTCTCCTGCAGCGCGGCGCAGCTGGCGCCTGTTTCGGTAGGTACATGAAGAAATCGCAAGCCGCAGACGCCGGCCGCAGACGCATCATGGATACCATACCTCGACGCCGTGTCTTAAGTGAAAAACGAACGCGATCGACGGGGGTGAGCGGGCGCCCATCGCGATCTATCAGTGCGATCAAACAGTACAACTCTACAGATTTGTCAGACGTAACAACGCGGCATCACGTTTTCGTGCCGCGTGTTCGATTTTTCTTCAGTCCAAGAATTTTCCTTAGCCGATCAGCCTTCACATGTGATACAACCATCAACCTTCACGCGTTCGCGCCAACCTGAGTCACACCGGCGCTCGCGCAGCCGTCTGTCGACAGCCCTTGATTTTTCAATGATTATCTTGCTGGTTTCACTACTTTCCATTGCAGTAAATACAAAAAAACTAGAATGAAATTCGAAAAGCGCTGCAAATTCTTTCACTGGGGTTTATTATTCAATTGGCTTGCGTTCATGATTTGAATTTATACTAAGCTTTTGAGTGTGCGTTTTTCACAGGTGATAGAGCGATTATTGAATTTCAGGAGATATGCATAGAGCACGTAAAGCTGTTCTCAACCAAAATACCTATTTGGATTGATCAGTTGATCATATTTGTGTGCCTCCTGAAATTCAATAATCGCTCTATCACTTGTGAAACACGCACACTCCAAAGCTTAGTACAAATTTAAATCATGAACGCAAGCCAATCGAATAATAAACCCCAGTGAAAGAATTTGCAGCGTTTTTTTTAGCAAGCCGATTGTGGATGAAAAACTTTGATTCCACTGTATCAATCCATTTTTCCGCATCCAATGGTCATTTTCCTCAAAAAACGTTTTTTTAAAAACCTTCTTTTTTATGCCGTTGGAAAACTGACATGCAGGGGAAATTTTTCCTGGGAAGTGGAAATTACAAAATGTGTTTACTATGAGCAAGAGGAAAAAATGTAGTTATTTTTCAAAAAATTTTCGAAATTTGATCGCCCCACTAATTTGTCACGCTCCAAGTCATTTTGAAAATTTCTCATTTTTCTCTAAGGAGATAGAAAATCAAAATTCCTCAAAATTGATTTTAGAATGTAATTTAAGTTGACTTACGATAGGAATCATGAAAAAAAAATCGTTAAGATAAAATAATTTGAAAAGAAAGTCCTTACAAAAAAACATTCTAAAACATTCATTCTGGTAAATCGGGATTTGAGCAATGTCAGTGTATCCGACCTTAATTCGTTTCTTGGTAAGTAAATCAAAAACGCTGCAAATTCTTTCACTGGGGTTCATTATTCAATTGGCTTGCGTTCATGATTTGAATTTCTACTAAGCTTTGGAGTGTGCGTGTATCACAGGATAGAGCGATTATTGAATTTCGGGAGATATGCATGGAGCACGTCAATCTGTTCTCAACCAAAATACCTATTTGGATTGATCAGTTGATCATATTTGTGTGCCTCCTGAAATTCAATAATCGCTCTATCCTGTGAAACACGCACACTCCAAAGCTTACCTAGTAGAAATTCAAATCATGAACGCAAGCCAATTGAATAATAAACCCCAGTGAAAGAATTTGCAGCGTTTTTTATTGAACCTCAATACCCCTCCACAATAATTTATCTATAATTTATCAAGTCATTTAGCACTCGTATTGCGTTAAAACTTCCCCAAATCCAAATTTGAACGATGTAGCCAAAGGTAGACAGATGTAGATGAGGCACACAAATGTCATCAACTGATCAATCCAAATACGTGTTTTGGATGAGAACCGATTTACGTGGTCTATGCATATCTCCTGAAATTCAATAAACGCTCTATCACCTGTAAAACACGCACACTCCGAAGCTTAGTAGATTCAAATCATGAACGCTAGCCAATTGAATAATAAACCCCAGTGAAATAATACTTATTTACCCCAGTAATAATATTGAATAATAAACCCCAGTAATAATATTGAATAATATTTACCTATATATTATCAGCGTTTCATGCATATCAGAATGCTTCAACCCGTGTATTGGCTACTAACTACACTACAAGTATTCACATCGGCTATCACTCCAGTATCCACATTCACTACAACTCGACGCTATCGGCCGGACATCACTAGGTTACAAACAAACAATAATAAACCAAAAAACGCTGCAAATTCTTTCACTGGGGTTTATTATTCAATCGGCTTGCGTTCATGATTTGAATTTCCGATTCGACTAAGCTTTGGAGTGTGCGTGTTTCACAGGATAGGGCGATTATTGAATTTCAGGAGGCAGACAAATATGATCAACTGATCAATCCAAATAGGTATTTTGGTCGAGAACAGATTCACGTGCTCCATGAATATCTCCTGAAATTCAATAATCGCCACAAAACAAGTCGAATTTCTGTGACGGACAGCAGGATGAGAAGTTTGTATTATGAAAAAATCGTTCCATCGATCGCTTTGTCTTCCGTCTTCTGATGTTGAGGTAAACTTGCCAGCAGATGGCTATGTAAATTATTTGAAACTGCAAGTTCTATTTAGAATAAACCTCGCACACTTGAGTTGTATAACTTCGTCACTCCCTTTGATCTGTCATTCGAATCAATACAAATCTGTTCTTTTGCTAGAAATATCATTTCTTATAAGGAAAAGTTCGATAGTGTAGTTTCTGTCTGTTGCGAGTAAGCGAATCGTAAGTGAACGTCAAGTAAGGGAACGTAAAATGAGTACTCTCTGATTGTGAGTCGTTTAATAGATCTAGGATACGCGACCACAGTTGTAGTTATTACGATTTTTGTTCAAATCGGTTGAATAATATTGGGGACTCAGTGCTTTCATCTGGTTCTGGGTAGCAACCCACGATAAGCCCCTCATAAATTGCCTTATGACTGCGTGCTGAGTTTATCTAGTTTTACAGATGGTAAGAAGTTTACTTGTGGCAATTTCACGCAGATTACAATGTATATTGATACAGCTACAGCTTACCTTCATATAAATTAATATTATGTATTACATTGATGTACACCTTGAATGATTTATTTAACGATTCTCTTGTTTTTCAGACAAACCGATGTTCCAGTGCCCTAAGTGTTCCAACAAGTATAAGAACAAACGGAATATGAAACGACATGTTGAATTTGAATGTGGAGTCGAACCAATGTTCGGTTGTCTTTACTGTTACAAAAAGTTTAAACATAAACACCATCTGAAAGAACATCTAATCTACGTACATAAAATTGTATAGTCATACATCTTGTTCTCTCATTCCAACCGGCCCTGATCAATTGCATGAGTTGATCCTATAAAGAGAAGAGTTCCATTGTACAGCAGGCACTAATCAAATCAAAAAACTAAACATCAACGTTTTAAGTTTATCATGACGTGAATGCTGAAATACATACAATGTTTATCTTCCAAATAAAAGATTACTTACTCTTACGGACAAATCGATTCATCCTCTACACCGTGAGAGAAATAGTATTTAAAAACGCTGCAAATTCTTTCACTGGGGTTTATTATTCAATTGGCTTGCGTTTATGATTTGAATTTATACTAAGCTTTGGAGTGTGCGTGTTTCTAAGGTGATAGAGCGATTGTTGAATTTCAGGAGATATGCTAGAGCACGTAAATCTGTTCTCAACCAAAATGCCTATTTGGATTGATCAGTTGGTCATATTTGTGTGCCTCCTGAAATTCAATAATCGCTCTATAAACTGTGAAACACGCACGCTCCAAAGCTTAGTAGAAATTCAAGTCATGAATCATTGAATAATAAACCCCAGTGAAAGAATTTGCAGCGTTTTTTAAATTTTTTTTATGGTTATCAGAATGGTTATCAGAATGTATCGGCTACAAAGCCTTTTAGGAGTTCATTCCAGTATCCACGTTGCTACATTGCACTACGTCACTAGGTTACTGAATAACGCGAATGTTGCCAAAATAACGCGAATGTTGCCACCATAAATTGGGCCATAGATCGGGAATGGTTTGGCCTACGGACCTGGGGAGGGGCTCGTTCGATTCCTCGTTGAGTGTTCTTCAAAAAGAGTACAAATTTAGGGCGCCTTGACTTTTTTTGAGGTTTTTGGGGATTTTACAAAACTTTGACAACCCTTAAAGGACACTTTAAATTAAGTGAGAGAGCTGGCTCAAGAATTGAGGCGTCGCCGGACCAACATGGATTTTTCATGAAAATTTCAGCTGTTTTGCTTCAGCCGTTTGGGAGAAATCGTGCGTGCGGCGTACGACGTACGGTGGACGGACGGAAACATTTTTATTGCAGATTCGGATTCTACACCCTTTGAAACTTAAACCATGAAATTTTCGATTACAATGGTTTATTATTGAATAATAAACCAAAAGCGATGTCTTTCGGTTCGAAGAGTGCTGTATGAAATGTTTGGAATCAGAGCAATGTTTACTAATAGCAAATTTTAAAAAAAAACTGTCTTTTTTCCTACGAATCACATTTTAAAATCATTTTGCGTGCGGCAGAGCAATAAATATTCGCAATGTGGATGGTGGAGTGAAGGTTTTCTTCGACCAAGATCAAAGCTGAATGATCATAAAACTTTCAACTTTCCATCTTTTGCACATAAGTTGGTTTTTCAGAAATTGGAAGTTAGTTGTATCTGACTGGGAGAGGACGGTTGTTACTTCTGCAACGCTGTACTTCTGTACCTAATGTTTGAATCGTGATGGAAAATGTTCGGAACTCCTCCGTATTAAGGGATTCCTCCAGTCAAGGATTTATCTTCACGATCAGAGAAATGGAGGATAAAATTCATTTGTCTACATTGACTGGGCCTAATGAAAAATGGTGGCTGACCTGTTCTGCTCTTTTAAAAGTTCATTCAATTCATGTATTGTGGTTACATATCTTTCGAAATCAGCACCTCTGGAGAAGGAATTTATGTTATCGCATGCGCGGTTACCGCTTTTAATAAAGGAACCGTCAAATCTAGAAATCTTTAAAATTCTGTCCATAGATTTGCGTGAACATAGGCAACTAAACCAATCGGAGTTGGTTACCAAACCGACATTGGTCAGCTTCTTTAACAGGAAAGACAAGATTGGATACACATCACCTGCTCTAATAATTCCCTACTACAGATACATTTATCTTTACAATGTAGTTCCTGTAAATAATTCGCGAAAAACAGAAGATTTCACAGCACTTGTGATTCAATTAACGTTGTTTTGTTCTTCAGACTTGCGAACTTTCCAGTGTCCGTAATGTTCCAAAAAGTACAGAAACAAACGACATTTGAAACGACAAGCTGATTTCGGATGCGGGGTTGAGCCTATGTATGTTCCCCTGCCGGTTCTGTCCCAAAAAGTTCAAACATGATCACCATCTGACAGGCCACGTGGCCTTCATACATAAGTACCACTTCCCACCTCACCATTTCCAGTGATCTTATTAATTCACTTGCTAAAAATCCGCCATAATTTCTGAATAATAAATGTGGCAATGGTTTACTAAACCTGTTTCATGCCTTCCTCTGAAACTTTCTGAATACCGAATCAGGAGGTAAAATTAACATTAATGTACACAAAGTCGACTGCAATTTTTCGTTTCACGGGCGGAATGCAATACTTTTCATTGTTTTAATAAACATCGCGTATTAACCTATTCTTGATTACATGAATAACTTTATAAGTTAGTTAGAATAACGTTCCAGTGGTTGTAACATATTTATGAATTTTACAACCCGAAGATCGTTTAGCGATCATTTTCAAAGGGCCAGCCGAGGAAAGCAAACCATTTGTAAATAGTATGAAGCAAAATTAATTCGATTTTCCACGCTCATTTTGCATTCCCAACAAAAAATTTAATAATAAAATTCGATCAATATTTTGTGCAATGTATTTTTTGGTTGAAACAAGCCTCACAAATTATATTCTTCTTCAAAACGTTTAGTTGCCGGTTTAGCGTTTTTTCCAGTGATTTCATTTCTAAATGCCAGTTATCGCAGAGAAATTATACAATATGAAAAAATTGAATTGAGGATATAAATGTATGAAGTATTTTGGTTTGTTATTCGTAGACAATCGAATGAGACCACCCGAATGGTAGGTTCATCCATTTGCTCTACTTAAGGGCAGGGAATACAAATTATGTCAACAAAAATGTGGAAATACCAATGAAAACAGGGAAAATTAGCCATCGACCAAGAAGTAAGCTGAAACAGACCTTCCTTGCTGGAGAACTTAGTTCTTTTATGGATTTTAATTCGTGAGATTTTTATTTGATTATAGCATTCTAAAATACCACATGTATGTCCAGCTGAACTCCAATATAGAACTACACTAATGAGGGGTAAGGAAATTAAGCTAGAGTTGTCAGCTCTTCGCTTCCTTTTATGTATAATATTTTCATGAATATAATTTAACGCAATATTCGTTTGACTTATTCCATAATGTTTCAGGTACCAAGTCTTTTCAATGCCTGAACTGCTCCAAAAAGTATACCCATAAATGGACTTTGAAACGTCACGTTAAGTTGGAGTGCGGGGTTGAGCCCATGTTCGCATGTGATTTTTGTCCGAAGAAGTTCAAACGTAAACACCACCTAAAAGATCATCTTGTCTACATGCATCTTAACAAAAAATAATTTAATTCGTTACCCAATTTATTTATTTTTCAAACTTGTTGATCCTTAGTAAGAAGCCGATTTTCCCGAACAACATTCGAAAAATATTATTTATTTACACCAAGAAAAAAAAACTAGCTTTGGAGTTAGATTCTGTTATGGGTAAAATAATATATTATGGTTAGAGGAGAGAATTTGTTGGAACATCTCGTGTATGTTAATCATTAATAAAATGTGAAGACATATGCATCATAACCTAAGTTAATAAAATGATGGTGTAACCTTTTATTGTCAGATTATTGATGCCAGTTCCTACATCATTGGTTGGAGTGGTGGTATTTGTCACGGGTTGGTCTAACTAAGTATATGATCCTCCTCCTCTGTTTTGTAAAAACATTCAGTACTGTACTGGTTGTATTGATGGCAGTTCTAGCATCTTCTGTAGTGGTGCTGCATTTCGAAAAGAATTTTTCGTAGCTTCGCTTTCTACGCTGTTCAGAGGTTTTTTCGTAATGGCTTTCAGCGGTTTTTGATTGCTTAACCAAGCATAGATTTCCCCCGACTTACGGATGAAATTGATACTACAATAGTTTTAAGGTATGGCGTTGGTCTCTTCTTAAAGTTGGCTAGCTCCAGTTCAGTTAAGAAAGCGTTAATTCTTTTGAACTGTAAGCAACTGCTTGCTCATTTTGATGTAAAACCGCACCGTTGGATGTAGAGCTACCACCAACAAGACAATTTTAAGCCTTCTACTGAATTGAAATGTCTGAGGGCTGATGAGTGCTTTTGAGCTTCTTTCAGATTGTTTAAGCCTGAGTTCTTTGTGCCGGTGGTATACCATGTTCTGTTTTTTAAGTTCCATAGAGGCAAGAGGAATTTTGTTTGGTACATAACCATACCTAAAAACTGCTCTGATTCCTTGATGTGTCCGCATGCATTTGGTGCAGCTTTCTTGTCGGGGTCTACTTCCAAATCTTTCCCCACTGATCATGTGCCCCAAAAATTTTCACTTACCCTACGTTGAAAACACACATCTCACGATTGAACTTGATTCCGGATTTCTTGAGCATTTTCAACACTAGCTCAGTTAGTCCAGCCAATTTCACTTCTGTCAGGGCGCGCCCGGTGTCATCTGCCGCAATTCCTACACACTTTCATACTTCCCAGTAGAACACATCAGGGACTGCTATAGCTGAAACGAACAAAACCCAAATTGTAAACGAAAACAAGAGGATATACCCCACCATTGGGCACTTGAATGTTTTTGGAGAAATTCGTATTCGAAAAAAACACGTACGCAATCCAGCATTTTTATTAATGAATTCTTGTGGCCACTTCTTCCTTTGTTTGACGTGGGAAACATCTATGCTCTCAAATTTAGGCAAATTATCGGTATTTTGTTCTTCCATACCACTACCATGGACGAATACCGCATGTGCTTTCTCATTCATTCGTCACTCAGGACTCCCAACAACTACTTGGTCGCAAAACCAATCATCTCCGAGCATGCCGAACTCGCATTTGTTAGCTTGGTGGAATACCTGGATAATGAACTCATTTAAAGGTTGACCGGGTTTTTAAACAATTATTATTGTTTTGAACAATTATTAAACAACGGCCTTTCACGTATGAGGATGTTTGGTTGACCGTTGGAGTGAAATAAGCCTCTTAACTTCCTTCAAACTCGATCATCCGATCGATCCGATCTCAGTTAGGTGGAAAGTTTGATAAATCGGCAAGGTTCCGGGATGTATCACTTTCATGAAGCTACTTGTTTATTGATTCGTTGTTGGAGGTTTATCTGAATAAATTGCTTCCGCGTAGCCCTCCAATTATTGAAGCCATGTTTCCACTCTTTCGATTTGTTAAGCGAATGATTTGCGATTTGAAGGGGACGCACAGTGGGCTAAATCACCAATTTAGGTGGACAAAAGTCAAGTCAAAAGTCAGGAATTTCTGAGTGCTTTAGCTTTTTATTATTAGTTAGTGAGACTGTAAATACTAATATTTTCCTCCATACCGTGTTTACAAACAAATAGTAAAGGACTGAATCAGTCATGTTTACGCAAGTGCCTGATAATCGGCAGTGGGATTATCTTTATTCGATGGCCATTCATTATGTTAAAGGTGTGTGTAGCGCGAAGTTCTATTGCTTTTATTCAACAATGGACATTGCTGAGGCAGGTAAGACATTAAATTTCTGCATTCGTTATAGAATATACGTTGCGTTCTACCTGTGGATTTAACTTAGCAACTTGTAAATGTATGCCCCTATTCAATAACGAAAAACTATATTTACGCCAAGTTATTCCACGGATTCGTTTGCAGGATTTGTTTCATCAATCCTTCTAGTTTTTAAATGTTGCAATGAATTTTTGCGATTTTTTGCGTTTTGGGTGATACATAATTTTTTTTCAGTACAATTTTGGCAAATAAATTTGATAATAGACCACTTTGTGCTCGCGAATCGTGTCAAAAAATTAATTAGATTTTTAAATATAATTTTTCCCGTATTCTGGGACTTCAATCGTTGAATTTAGGAAAGTTTTAAATTTTAGCAAATCAATTTGATTTTAGACCACTGTGTGCTCGCCAATCATGTCAAAAAATTAATTTGATTTTTTAAATAATTTTTTCCGTGATCTGGGAACCCAAAGGTTGCATATGGACAAGTTTCAGAATTTTGTCCACCTAAATTAGTGATTCAGCCCACTGTGGGACGGGGTGGTCTCAAGTTCAAGGAAGTATCAGAACTAAACCTAACATCTTACCTTCGGACAACCCCTTAACACAACTCATACATTAACGACTGTCACTGTAACTATTTTCGTTTCCCTTGTTTCGCCGGTTGTCGTGTGACATTTCTCACCAACGCTTCTCATGAATTCCGTGTAATAATTTGTTTGTAACCTAATTCGTTCATTCGTTCTCCTCTCAACAGTCCGTTTTACGTCTTGTACCCTATTTTCTAAATAGTAGAACCTTATTCAATTATGTGTCCTGCTCTTATTTGTAGAAATTACCAATTCTCTTAAGGGGCGGTTTATCAATCACGTTTATCCACCGGATAAGGGTTTGAGTCGTAGTCTGAAGAATATCGTTATCCACAAAATAAAAAGGAATGGGGTTGTTTATCCGAACCTCGTTAAACTCCATCTGAAGTTTTAACTATGTGGTCCCTGGACGGCTGGATAACCATTCCCGTTTCCGCTAACTCAAAAAGAGCAACCTATTGCTCAATGCCCTCAAATACGAATAAGCCCAAGCCCCAAATTACTCGAAGTCCTCACAGAGGGCAACCTGTTATTCAAAGTCATCAATTATTGCCAAGTCTTTCTAAAACACCAAAGTCTCCCAAGGCTCCTTCACAGTTTTAATCCTCGATTTGGGGTCGGTAGGACAATGACTGTTTCTTTACCTGAACTAGATTCATTGACAATCTATCCTGTATTTAAATATTTCCGTGCCATCAATTTCCTAGGAGCACACTGTACGATTTCAGTAACACCCGTTCCAATTAAGTTAATTCGTCTTTTGGTTCCAGGATTGTGACCTCAACTATTCTCCAACCACTTATCGTACTTATCCGTCAAATAAATATGTTTTCGGGCTGAGAAGTATGATAGTTCTCGTCCTACTACAGCTGGAGATTGCATCGAGCCTGGAAAATGTTGACTCGAACGTTCCTTCACGTTCATCTGAAGCAGTGATATGGGAATACCCTTAACTCAGACTTTCGACCATGGCGTTCCCTGATAGCTGCGTGTACGAATATCGAGTGTGAACACCCAGCCGCTTTGACTCAAACATCTACTTGATATTTCGCTCAATATTCGTTTAACGTTTTCATAATTTTTCAGGTGATAAGGTTTTTCGATGCCACAACTGCTCCAAGAAATATTCTAATAAAGGAAATTTGAAACGACACGTTGACTTCGAATGCGGAGTTGAGCCTATGTTCGCCTGCAATATTTGTTTGAAGAGGTTCAAACATAAACATCACCTAAAAGATCATGTCATCTACATGCATAGGGCTGGATAACCAACGATATATGGTAACATCATCACAATTACTCGGTAGTTACTGGAGCTTACTGGAAATATCTGGAAATGATTCCTTTTGCATTTACATCTATTGAATATTTTGAAACCGATTCTTCTGAGTATATATTGAAAATATATCATTTATAAACAGAAAAAAGTCGTATTTTTTCTTCTCTGTTAATCTTTAGATTCATTGTTCATAGATAGGCAGGATCATATTTCATTTGCCCGCCAACGTTCTAATCCATTGTAGTTGCTTTGACGCTATAAGGCGAAGATTGGGCCAAACGTGGAGTTTTGCATTTGTTCTACATAAATAATCGTGAAACTTGAATTTGGGTTCAAAATAAGCAAATATACGGGTCATAATCATTTAATTATCGTGAAAGTTGGCACTCTAAATATATGGCAAATCATACCTAAGTTAATTGAGTTTTAATTTTTTGATTTTTTTTTTAAATCTCCGTCGAATTGATTTTTTACATATATTTTCCTAGATCAATGGTCACGGGCATTGTAGGTTAGTATAATTGATACAATTTAAATTCCTGCTGTCGTGGAGTCTGTGAGGTGGGTTCATTTCCATGATGACCTGTTGTCTTCGTTCCACAATAACTTTGTTCTAATTCTAAAATCGACATGGTTGAAACTGCAGTTCATATGACTGCATCAAGGTAGAAAATCAAGGTTTCACCGCGGAGTCAGATACCTATTTAATATTTCGATGAGAGGGCATACTAGGGTAAACGGATTTTGCACTCTGCCTGATGTTGGGAAAGTTTTATCTTTATTTTGTCACCCAAAGTGATAGGTTGTCATACTCACGTATTGACGCCAAAACTACCCACAGATTGTATTGTAAAGAAGCATCTTTCGCTCGTATTACGGGGTTTACTTCTTTCAACCTCAAACTTATTGATAGCTGGTTGAAAAAAATCACGACTTTCTTCCTCTCACATTCAATTTGAGTTATTTCATCGTTTTTTTCTCTCTTTTTTTATTTCATCGGTACTTACATATTATTTATAAGTATTTCGTAACAGATCGATTGTTGATAATGGAGAATACCTATCCATGTCTTCATTTGGCATTGTCATTGTCATAATCCTATTTTATCTTAAAATCGTTCTAATATACCACACGTTCATAATATCTGTATTTTCCCTTTTTTTTCAATTTTCAGAGGTTGTATTATTGTTTGGTTTCTCCCGAAGTAAATACTTACACAATGCTTACACAACGTTGAAGAGTGGTTTTATGTTAACATTCCCTATGTGGAATCCTGTTTCGTGAAGACAAGCAAAGCGCTGAGGGTATCCCCCATTAGGTTTTATAATAAAAAATTACGACCTTTTTCCTGAAATAACTGTTCTAAAATTCGCCTTTTGCCGATTTTCTTTTCTGTGCAGATAAAATCTTCGGTTGCCCCAACTGCGTGAGGAAGTACAAACACAAGCGGGACCTGACGAGGCACCTGAACTACGAGTGCGGCCAGCTGCCCCGTTTCAACTGCCCGTTTTGTGATCACAAAGCGAAACACAAGTCTTCTATGAGGGCCCATGTTTTCAAAAAACATTCCAATGTCTCTAGTGTCTTCGAAAACGAGGAGTTGATGTCTAACTAGGTTGAAACTTTCAACGCTTGAGATTCCAAGGGCCTAAGCGCCGTTTCAGATTTGCCTTACTTGTGAAATTAGAAAATGATGTAACATCTTTTGCTGTGACTTCCTTCCACAAAAGACACGGAACGAGATGGTCTTGTTCTGGAAAAGACAGCCACTAACTGTATATGTTGAGAAGTTCATCTACATGCGCTCACCACTTTGGAATGGTCTGAAAGGTCGTGGTAATGAAATTTTAGTCTCCAATCTTTGTTTAGGCTAGTTGAGCCATTGCCTCCGTCGTAGGTTTGATATAATCCAAAGTGTAGTAGGTACATTAATTTCATTATACATTAATTTTACATTATTGTTTGTAAATTGTCATTCAAATAATTGCAATTGAAATCGGATCCCTTGAGAGGAGCGTATGGTAAATGGTTCTCCTGGTAGACCATCTGATTTTTTCACAATACAGAGGTAGTTGTGTGCATTCAACTTATGTATTAATTGAAAACGGAGTGTAGATTGGATTGTGTTTCATGAGTGTTGAGGTAAAATGGTGGAGAAGATTAGGCTAGAATGATGGCAACACAGACTTTTAGATAGAGTTTCGTCGGGTCTAATAGCCCGCCGTATTATTTTTCACGTGAATTTCCACCTTCAGATTGCGTCTCCCAGCTATGACTTTATTTTTCCTGAGTTTTGTTTACATCATCTTTTTCTTAATATTTATCTAATTCAGCTCAGGGTCTATTGTAGATTTCCCCTGGGTGCATTTGTCTTATGGAAAGTTTGTTTTCTAAAATCTTTCTCTGCATGTTTAACAAACCGAAGAAAATCGGCGTGTGACGAAAACAAATCGGGGAAACCGGAAAAACAGCATCGGGAGATAGTACATCGTTTCCAAGAGTATTTATCTGATCAAGCAAGTGCATAATAGTAGCATAAGATGTGTTCCATATTCTCTGTTTCCTTTTCACCGAAGCAGCAGGTATCGTTACTTTCCCAAGGTTTATACGTTTGATGTGCTTGAACTAAACATGTAAAATCAAATGGAGGACGAGAGGCTTATCGCTGGTTGTTTCAACTATCGAGGTAATCTTTCTTTCACGTATCAGGACGTCTTCCCTTAAACAATGGCAGGCTGGTACAATTCTCTATGGATGGAAGTCTTCTTAGCCATCCATCCTCCTCCTTTTGGCTTCCATCCTGCTTGCCCATTCTTGAAATGATCCTTATTACATTTGTTAAGCCTTCAATAAGCGGCGAATATCTCCAGCAGCTCTATTTAGAGGAGTAGAGGATTGGCTTTCTGAAAGCCCGGTGACCCATTTGTTATGTTGATTAGTTTATTAGCCCTTTCGCTGTTGTAAGGATTGTATTGATTTAATATTTTCCCACGATATTTTGAACACAAGTCCTCACTCCGCTTCATTGATAAAGTCAATAAGATTGAAAAATTGTCTAATCTATGAAATTCATAAGCTTAGATTAGCTAAGATTTAACCTAAACTCCCACTGAACAGTTGAAACCTTTGTACTGAGGTAATTCTGAATTTTTTGGCAGTTCGGCCCTTGAATCCGAGACATTTTGCTTACTGTAAAATTGTTATACATTTGAAGTAGGTATATAATTTTAGGTTGACGTTTTCCGTTTCAGTGCTAAGGTCGTAATGAACCCACAGCATTTTACCAATTAATAGTTATGTTAGCTTAGTTATTCATCCTTTAAAAATCATTTCTTATGTTTATGTGTATTATCATCATACCTTGAATAAATATTTACTAAAAAAAGTAAGCTCAGTACCTCCTAGCTGATCGACGTGTCAAAAATTATTTAAGAACAGTTTTTTTTTTTTTTTTGTGATTGTGAATTTCATAAACGATCTATTCGTTTCTAGTCAAACGGTTCTCCTTACCGAATCCAGCCGTGTTAATATAATAACATGCGTACCAATGCTAAGATGGGATTTGATAGTTTTTTAAATGTTACGATTGTTATCATTGTTTCATTTATTCAAATTCTACCCACTCGTACTTCCGAAATCAATAGCCAACTACGTGCATGGATAAATAACTTGAAGTTACTGGCTGATTATGTCTCAAATTCTCATACTATACACTCTGAAAGAGTAAATATTCACTTTTTTTTAACGGAAAATGAAGGTGGCGACAATGTTTTGTGGTTGTATGAATCATTTTTAAAGATAGCATTTTAATTGTTGGCCCACGAAGTTGTATAGAATATTTTAGGATTTGTTAAAATTCAAACTAGCTACAATTTGCTAGTTACCTTGTTTGCTAGGTACATGTTACAATTCGGGTTAATTCCATTAATTCCTTGTATGCACTAGTACGGTTAATCGTTTTTTATTCCTCAGGTATTTCTAAATAAATCAACGGTTTGATATTGGGATTATAACTATTTTTCCATCGTATGATATTTTATTAAATTCATTAAAAATGTTAATAAGTCCGATTTTTTATAGTGTATATTACCATCTCAATGTAAAATCGTTTGGTGGGTAATTATTCCCTTTTCAATAACTTTGTTTGAACATATTAATGAGTATCAGATGATTCTCTCAAAATACAATAGAACTTTCTCAACTTACAGTTTAAATTAATGCACTCTATCATGCAAAACTGGAATTGTGAACTAGCATTTCTAAATTTTCCAGAGAATACACTATCCCTTGTGATCAATATTTTTGCTCTACAGCTCCACTTGTTTGCTGTTATGTTACCACTTAGTTTATATTACTCTGTTCCTATTGGTTTTCTACTAGGTGTATACTGTTTCGAATAGTATCCTGCAAATACATCCGATTATTTTCTTGTTATCCCAATAATTGATCTTTCCTTTCTGCAAACGTAACTCGTTTATAGTATCACAAGGAAGAATTCGATTTGGATTATTCCTTGCGGAATGGTTGACCTCTCGAAATATTATTAGAAAGTTTCTTAATATTATTCGGTGCCAATGACCGGCCCGAAAGGACCGAAAACAGCGTTTTAGGTTTACTAACATGATATCCACGATTATATGACGATGTGCATAGTGATGTTCTATGAAATTCCGAAATGCGAGCGCTGCATGTTATACAATCTTGTTTGTCAGTTCCTAAAAAAAGTGCTTCTTACCCATAAAATATCTTCTTTCCGATACCCTCATTTAGGTTTATTAAATAGTATTTTGCAGTGCTTTCATTACTTGATAATGAATGAATACAGAAGTCGCTTTCAAGTTGTAAAGTAACTCACGCATTCATACTTCACGTGCTGTTTCTAACAATTTTCACGAATAATTTCCGTTAATGCCGACCGATTATATTCCAATATGCTCTCTAAAGTTCGTAAGGCTTGGTACCCAAACCTTTGTACGATCAATTTCTCTATTTGAACTGAAATGAAAGTTTTTTTGGAAGTTTCATGTGAAAATTTTCTTTATTCAGTTTTCCAATGCGACCGCTGCTCGAAAACCTACAAGTACCGAGAGAACTTGGGACGCCATCGAAGATACGAGTGCGGGATCGAGCCAAAATTCCACTGCCCGCTCTGCCCTTACAAAAGCAAGCAGAAGTCGTCTCTTAAAATCCACCTCGCTGGGAGACACGCCGACATATACTTAGCGAATCATGTTTGAACAAATATATCACGGTCGAAGCTGACCGTGTTCAGCGAGTTCCACTTTTGGGCGAAACGTGAAGAAAAAAAGCGATGAAAAATCGGTAAATCGTTAGCTGTAAATAGGATTATTATGCTATAGAATTACTATTGAATGTTAGTTAGGATTGCATTAAAAGAATGTTCCAATTCAGTTTCGGTAATGTACGTTTGTAATCGACCAAGAATAAAAAGAGGATGTGCTGACTCTTCTACATTACTTTAGAAGTACCGTAAATAATATAATTAAAAAGCTGGAATATTGAAATAAAAATTTAAAAAATCTGGATCTCAAAGGTTCCGAATGTACATACATTCATACATAAATACACGTATTTGTATTTATCTATATGTACAGCGTTTTTTCCATTTTGATTTTCTCAAAAAATCAAATTATATCACTCGTTTGATCTCCCGTCTAGGTCATCCGTTTGGCAATTCCCATGCCAGTGTGTCGGGTTTATTGTCAATTAATTTGCCTGTAGACGTAATTCGGAAGCGTAGTTAGGCACCTTATTTATTTGAATTTATTCTCTTTAAGTATTTATCCTGGCACTTGTAGATATTCATTGCTACTGGTATAGATTGTTATTGTGATTATTATCATCTGATATACCTCAGTACGTCGCTAATGCTGTTTTATCGCTTTTTTGACCTATAGACGGACTAGTAAAGCACAGCTAGATGTGATATTTTAATCGTAACCCTTAATAAGGGTATAGTATGATACCTATAGTATATACCTGGTATAGTATGATGTTCCTCAGATTCATTTGGAATTATCAACTTCTACTCTCCATTTTAGGGCTGCCTAATATAGAAATATTAAATTTTTGTTAAGTAATTCGCTGCGTTTTACTTTTTTTAATGAGATAGCAAAATGATTGTTCCAATTTGAAACTACATCTAATTATACTGCAAACATTCTAATTTTCGGCGCAACACGTCTTTTCCTAATGGTGCGCCTGAATGTCGAACCTCCTGTAAGGAGTCCTGCTCTATTGAAGTTCCACGTCAAATTAGTACATCAAATTCACTTTTCACGTCCTTTTTATCCATGAAAGAATCATATTTTACTGCCCGTAATATTCCTCTCCCTTCATGAGCTTAATAAATGCAGACATGAAATGGAGTCATGAATCCTCTACCGTGTAGAGTCTAAAATGAAGTGCCCTAAATACGTGGTGTAAATAAGTTTTGTTTGAAATCATCTTCTATTTTTATTTATTTTCTTTGTTTTTTTTTTTTAAATTGATGTGTGAAATGAGGCAATTTCAATTTGAATCATTGGCGTAAAAATACTGGATCAGCTGATTGTTGAACGGCGATTACGGCTTACTACATTCCAGAACTGAAGTTTGGATTGATTTTCAAGAGCTTCCTCGCAATTCTGTGTATCAAAAGTTCCATGATACTTTACCTTGAAACTCACGTATGAAAATTGTTCTAATTGATCTTGGAAGCTCTAAAGCTGTATTTTCCGTCTACTTTCTGTGAGAAAACTTTCGTTTTGAGCCACCAGTCGTATATATGCGCTTGAACTGCGTTAGACTTGGAAGTTTAGTTTGGTAAGATTATTGAGAAACATGAAAATGGTTATTAGCTTATTCCTTTTTCCAGAAGCTTTTACATAAAGCTGTTTAGCTTTTACGGTTATTCTTCCAGCTGTTGCAGGCTTGTCGCCTCAGCTCTTGGAAGGGGCAGCTAGTTTAATACATCTCTTCCTTGTTATGTATTTCTTCAATGATCTCATTGTTTTCCATATCCGAGTTCGTCGTGGTCGTTTTCGTGTCGGGAAAATGTGAGTTGTTATTCAAAGGTTGCCTTATTAAGCGAAGTATTCCAATATATTAAATAAATATGGTAGTTCAGTCTGTCGTGGATGTCACGCATTATGACAAAATCGTCGCATATTCATGACTTTCTAATTAAACTCCGATATTTCAAATTAAAGTAGGCTGAACAAATGAATATCAATAACTAGTGTACATTTATTTAAACCTATTTACTGATGTAGCTCGTTAGTCAAGAGATGAATTGTTTTGCTTTACTTGTCTGTCTCTAATTCTTGTCAATCGATCAAATAGTCAGGCTTGAGGTGTCATTCACCAATAATAATATAAAACGTATCGTAATCTGCTCTTTCGATAAGGCCAAATGAAATTTCAGTTAATGGACATTTTCCTCGATATTTTATTTCACTTTTCTTTGAACATTTATGAATTCTCCTGCAGAAAAACAATTGCCATCCTTTTTTCAGAAGGGGAATTGTGGAAATCCCTATTTTCTGGAGATTGAGCCCATTCCTACTATTAAGTAACTTTCTACTTTGTTTAGTATGGTGAATGGTTTGATTTTTCAGCTGCCCGTTCAGAACCGAAATTCAGCTGCACCGTTTGTTTCAAGACTTACCTCAGCAAAGGGGCTCTAGTGCGGCACGTGAGGTACGAATGTGGAAAATCGCCCACCCACCGATGCCCGCATTGTTCCTACATGGCCAATTATCGACAGCAAATCCAACTACACATCTTCACTAAACATAAACGACCATAATAACTTTTTGAGGTTTTCTAGGGTTTTTTAAAATGAAGTTCATGTGTGATTTCGTTCCACGTTTCTATAGTATTTTATTATTCTTACTTAAGGTTACCAAAATTTTTCCTGTGAATATTTTGCTGTTGAAGTCAAATTAGATGATTGAAAGTCACGTTTTGATGTTGTTAGTAATTTTTCCCAGAATATTATTTAGGATATTACACAAGCTGACCTCAACTCAACTTTTCTTTTACCAACAACGGTTTTGTACGATAGCCAAAACAAACAACGCTCACATATAAATATATTTCAGGGATCGTTTTAGAAGGCTCGAAACAGATTTCAATAATGAAAACGTCAGGCATTTCAAATCATTTTGACGGCAAAATAGAATTTGTATTTGAACAATTTGTTGTAACAGTATAAAATTGTTTGTAATCGTGTGGCTCCTTGGTGGTGTGTGTGATGGCGCTGATTGTTTTGTATGGTGACTAGTTACATTTATCAGCTGCTCGTTCGACACCAAAATTCAGCTGCACCGTTTGTTCCAAGGCTTTCCTCAGCATTGGGACTCTAATGCGACATATGAGAAACGAATTTGGTAAATCGCCCACCCAACGATGTCCTCATTGTTCCAACGAAGACAATTATCGACAGCAAATTCAGCTGCACATTTTAGCAAAGCATATCCAACCTAATTAACTTATCGGTATTTTCCTAGCAATTTTTTCCAACAAAGTTGAATGACATTGAAGCATAATTTCGGGCACGAATTTTCTTTATACCTTATTTTGTGGTTCTTATTCTTGGATTACAACCATTATTTAGGTCAGTTCTATTAAACAAATTCAACTTTTTCAAGCTGTCATTCTCTATTCGCATTGATGCGCTTGCACATTTTTTATTTGACCATAGAAGGGGAGGACTGAACTTCAAAAATTGTTTCTAGAAAACATCGAAATAAATTGCCGTTATTTTTGGTAATTTCTTCTTTTTTTTTAGTTTTAAGCAAGTTGAATGTTCGTTGTTTACGGAAATAGAGGAGTGATTTTTCAGCATATCTGAATTTAAATTCAGTTGTAACGTAACTTCCTACGGCTTACGTCAGCAACGGGGCTCTGGTTCGACGGAATACAAAATAATGGCTGTGAAATGAAATATTGACAGAAAATGCAGCCTCACATTACCATGAGCGTAAATCAACGTATTGATTCAACAATATAATGTGTTTTGTTTAGTATGCTTATACTGCGGTATGGTATTTTTTGTGGTTTTAGAAGGAATAGGCTCTATTTTTTTTCAAGGTGGTTCAAAATATCTAAGAGAAAGAAAGAAGTTTTCATTTGGTGTAGCTACAGCAATTTAACCAAATGGTATCAATTTCACTAAACGCATCGGTTTTCTGGAAACGAAAAGTCTGCTTAGTTTTTACAGTTTTTAGTTACAGAAAAATGGAATTGCTTTTACGAAAGTTAATGATGAAATGGGTTGGTAAGATAAAGCGTCGCTTTTTTGAGGGAAGGAGGAAGTGTACGATACGATCAAGTGAATATCCTACAATATAATGGTTTATAGTTTCAGGAATGTTTCAAGAGAACCATGTAATGGTAAATGTTGATAAACGATCTACTAACCAATTAAACGGGATCTATTTGACAAGCCTTCAACAAACAGATCATTTTCAAGTCTTAATGTTTGACGCTAGTAAACTCGCATTGTTGAGTGTTGCCAGCATTTGCCCTCCTCCAACTCCGAGTGATCGTTCCATATTTAAAAACCTTTGTATTTTGGGGGGAATAATCATAAGAACCCTAACTACTGGTAGAAAGAAATTTTAGACCGGTCTACCGAGTCTGGAAATCAACTGGGGATAAATCTCCAAAATCGTACAAATGATGGAAAAATACCATTGAGTCTACGTCTAAACGTCTAGGATACCTGGTTTTGGAACGCTAATCGGATAAAATTCATATAGTATAATGCCAAATTATATAATTATGATAATTTTTCCATGTGATGAGGAATAAATTTAATGGGGGGGGGGGGAGGGGACTTGGTTTTTTCCATTTAATTTCGCGCCTAATTCATATTTTTGTTCCAGCAGCCTTCTCATGTCCCAACTGTAACAAATCTTATAAGTGGAAATGGCATTTGAAGAGGCATGTGCTGCAGGAGTGTGGGGTAGAACCTCAATTCTTTTGCACGTTTTGCCCCTACAAAGCTAAACGGAAGCAACATATTACGTCACACTGCGTGTCTAAGCACCCTACGGAATTCGCACCCAATTACAATTTTAACTTATTAGACTAATAAGATTAAGGCGATCTAATTGTCTACTAGCACCCAAACACTTCTTGGAAGTAACAATTTCATTTGAAAAAGTGAACAATACGTCTCTCTCAGTTTGCAAATCACTTGAAAATATGTTGGCTACGCATCTGTTTTAAATGTGCACTTTTTTTCTCAACAGTACCCCCATTTGTTAATGACTATTCGTAATCCATGTGAAGTTTCATCGGATAAATACTCGTGCAAAAATGGAATGTTATTGCACTTTGCACTGTTTGGGAAATTTGTTATTCTGGACTTTGTCTGCTGTTTTCCATGTTAAAATTGGGAATATCAATAAATTTACATAGCTTCGTGACTCAGCTTGAATGAATAACCAAAATTAATGTATAATAAAATATAATGTAAGAACAGTTTTTGTGGTACAGAATTGCTACATGTATACCTACATGAAACTTTGTATTTTCCCTGTCACTCTCAACTTTGGCAATGTCGAAAATTCAAGTGATGGTTCTTCCACGAAATTTTAGTAAATTCCGACTATTTGTTGACAAATTAGAGTCGTCTGTAGAGGAAGAAAACTTTTTGTGGATTTTAGATAGCTTGAAAAAATATATTTGCAAATTGAGAGAACCTTGTTTTTCGAAAAATGCATTATTTTTGTGGAAAATCGGGATTTGCAATGTCATCTTTTAGTTCACCAATTGTATTGCGTCACATTCGGCTTTTAACTTACCATCGTCACCTTATCTGTTGTGTTCGTCTGTATCACGACACGTTTGTTTGCGGCAACTCTAGCAAGAACGCTCGTCTACAATAATGGTTCTTATAAATTAATGCATCTCATCAAGGGAGTTAACCTTGAAACAGAGCAATGGCTAATTACTAACCATTGCTCTGTTTTATGGTAAACTTGGTTGATGAGAAGCTGTCATTCTTTTCTGATTTTCGATTTACTGTGTCATCAGTAATGAAAAAACGAGGTTCAAAGTCAGCTATTATGAAAGATCAAAGAACTAGTTACCGGTTGTCGTGGCACACGGTCTAATTAGTACAATTGCAACAACGACACTACCATGCCAGCGGAAAATCCTCATTTCTATCATTACCAATGTATGATTATTCAGAATTTTGAGATGTTTTGATTTTCTCTGATTTCTGGAGTTATAATCAACAGCGATTTCGGAGGGGCTGATTTTCCCCTAAACATATACTTTCCAGCCCAAATAAAGACTCTATTCATTGAAGTTATATTATTCTATTGCATTTTCAGTGTTTATCCTTGACAAATAATATCTACTTTCTTGGCAATAATAGAGTGTTATCCACTTGAATAAAAATGTATTTCTGATTGTTAAAACTAGTAGTGACTAAAATTGGAATTCGCGAAAATCATTGATTTTTCAGTAAACGGGATATTGGAATTCAGTTTAATCCATCTGGTTGGTAAAATGAATTCAGACTTGTCTAAACTATTGAAAAAATCAAAGTGAATGGGGAAAGTGATCAAATGTAGTCTTGTCGAGATCTCATAAAAATTAATGAAAAAATGGTTTAGTTAATTGGTTTGATGATCGAGAAAGTTACTTAGGTACTGATTGGAAATGTGCTTTTTCGTCCCAACCAACCGAAAATCGGAAAACTGTACAGTTGAATTGATTGAAAAAAATTGCAAACTTTATGAGTAGGAGGGAAAAAATTGGTTCTATGAAAAGATACACCAGTAATAATGCGTATTACATTAATCATCTAGAGACAGTTTATTTTCCATGTAACCTCTAGGTATTACAGGCTCTTCGTCGATCAGGTATTTGGTTACTCCATCCATCACCTCTTTGCCGTAAGATTAATATATATAAATGTTCTTAAATTCTTAAGATCCGTCTCCAAATTGCTGTGCAGCTAATCTGAGTCTGATTCACGTTTCTGTTCCAGCCAGCTTTGCCTGCCCGAACTGTCACAAAGCGTATAAACATAAATGTCATTTGAAACGACATACTCTCTACGAGTGTGGGGTTGAGCCAAGATTCGCTTGCAAATTTTGCCCTTACAAGTCCAAACAGAAACAAAATGTAATTTATCACTCTATTGCTCACCACAATTCTGGAAATTATAATGAAATCAAGTGATATACATATTATGGAACTTCTACTTCAACGTATTCTGTTAGAATTGGTAAGAGTACATTGCCTGGGCTGAGATTCCACGGGCAGAATGAAGTCATAGGTGTGCATATTTTGTATTTATGTCCAGTGGCTGTTCTGACAAATTGTGGAACCTCTCTGGTTTTGGAACTATGGGAACTGAATTCCGCACTGTTTCAAGGAAGAATCTCCGACCTCTTATGTCAAAACGTCGTCGCATTCTGCGGAAAACCGAAACTGTTAAAATCATTCTGAATTGCTTCTCAAAACTGCCGATGACAAAATTCAACTGCCCTTACGCAGAATAGTTCAGAACTGAAAGAAGTGCCTTTAGGAATCTACCCTACACATTACGTCTTAGGAAAACGGGAAATGCGCCGATATGCCATAAATATGGTTCAGAAGGCATTGTCCATACAATAATTTGTATACGAATACCATTTTGATTCCTCTTTTTCGATACCCAATACATCATTGATCTTACCTTTGTAATCTTATTTCGAGTTTCCAATAATTTTACTATGAAACATGAAATTAAAAAAAAAATAAATAAATAAACCCATCCGTTAGCCTCTACATTCACCATCAAACCACTGAACCTATTTAGGTTATATTCACTCTTGGGGGATGTTAATACTCCACTTCATGTTTTGTAACATCATGAAAATTTTTTGAAATCGATTGTGGTGTTATTTTGTGATTGTTATTTTGATTTACAACAATACATGTTGTAAATATTAATCGTGCATTAAATACAAAGTCTCAGAATAAAAACTATTTGTTTGCAGTTTTTTCTGCTCATTTTAATGATATTTGAGTAAAATTTTGAGCCAATATTCCTGAATATTCTAGTTCTTAATTGATCGAATTCCTCCTAGCAACATTCTTTTAAAAGAGTAGAATAAATTCAATTATTTCTGAAATCATTTTGATATTGTGAATGATTTTTAGCACATTTTCTGAAATGTGACAAATTTTTTTATATTTTAATTTTTTGGAGAAAGAACAGATTTTTTATGAAACAGATACCTTATTGAATGATTTTTTAAAAGTGTATATGTATACAGAAAAGTTAAAACAGTGTTTAAAAAAACAATTAGTTTAAACACTTGATTTTGAAGGGAAATATGAAAAGTTTCATTTTTTAATTCGAGGAGTTTATGGCCATTGTTCAATTAGATGACTAAATCTTATTAGAGAAATGAACTAAGAAATGTTAAAATTAAAAATCTCTTTCTTAAAGATACGGTTTGTTGAAATTCACGTTAATGAAGTGGACAAAATCTGTTAATGTTTTCAGACAAATCATGCTAGTACAAATAGTGGAACATAAGTCTAATAATTGGAACAATTTTCGTACCTATACAATGGACTGTGAATCACCTGTGATTTGCTGCAGACTGATCGCTGTCAACGAACATAATTTCATTTCATTCCGTAACTGTGACTTGAACCCTAACTTGAACTTGAGATAAATAAGAGTTATTTATTCTATTTTATTTGTATTTTTGATTCGAAGACAAAAATTAATGCCGATTAGGGCTTGCTGTAATGCGTAATAAGTAGATCAGTGTACCTACTAACAATGTGTTGGACAGTGGAATGTTCGCTCTCGTGTGACAGAGGATGACGTCAGTGTTTAGAACCAGTTTTTTTATTTGCAATTTATTGTCACCGTTAATAAAAATCCACATTCCATGATGAGCCAAGAAATTCTCAAGAATCAGGGCCAATAGATTGTGAAAAATATAATTTTCGTGGTTCTATCCCGTCTAAGAAACAATGCGATTTCCGCGAGCTTACCAGACTAATTGAAAAAAAAAATAATCTTAGTTTTGTAGTTATGTCTGACAATTAATTCTGTGATGGCGCATGAGCTGTTGTTATTGCTCATTCAATCGCAATTAAATTTAAAAAAATGTCACTGATTCAATCTCTCAACTAGGAACTTTCTGATTCCGGCCTAGAAAATCAGATCGGTTTTACGATGTGACATATGATGATATCTGTTTATTATTTGTGGTTTTCTGTCAGCTTATTTAACCAGATCGGACATCAAAATTATACACCATGTTTTTGTTCTTATGGATTATTGCGATGCTTATCAATGGAGATCGGCTGAATCTCCCATCTGACTGCTCCACGGAAGAAAGTATTACCTCGTAAGTGACTTTGAAAGCGTCCTTTTTTAGCTTCTGAAATGCCCAATTATTATGTTCATTACCCCAAAATTTTTATTTGGATTCATGTGTATTCATTTGAAATTTGGAATTCTGTTTCAGGTGCATTCCCTTGTCCAAATTGTCCGAAATCGTACCGGAGGAAAACAACATTGGTACGGCATATCCGGCACGAGTGCGGAGTAAATCCGAAATTTAAATGCTTTTTTTGCCCTCATAAAGCTAAACGGAATGATCATTTGATGAATCACATGGCTTTGCGGCATCCAGAGAGACAAGTTTTAGTATCAGGAAAATTCGAACATTCAATTGTGTGAAGATGAAGAGCTCAAGATACATCTACTAATCGTCCGCAACATTCTCCCGCAATTAGAATCTTCACATCTCTTCTAATCTTTGGGCTAATATTGCAGAAAGAGCGAAATTGGCAGGATGATCTTGAGAAGCCCGACCTCGAGATATCCTTGTCCTAACCGTTGTACTGTTCTATCCCTTTTACCCAGATGAGTTGATGTTTTCATGGTTGATTATTTTACCATGTTGTGATGGATATGGTTAGTAGGCCCCTTCCCGATTTTAGAATCTATCGCCTGCAAGCGTCTGAGTCATCCTCTGAGCGTGGCAGAGCATAATTAATGCATCCACCTGTTCGGAAGGGGCAACTATACCATTCCATCACCCTCACAATGTTGAAAGTAAAGAGGTTGAAATTCGTGGATGAAATGAGGTTCATAACAACCTTCTATTTCATATTTCGGTTTACGTAGCTTTCTTGTTATGTATAGCTTCCTAAAATACAAATTAGCTATCCAATTCTTGTACTTCGTTTGCTTCCATGAAAATAACATCATTTTTACTGTGTACTTTTTCTTATTTTCGTTCTAAAAAATCTAAACAAATATTTAAGATGGGATTCATCATTAACTAATTGATTCATGGACATTTTAAAAATATCCTATATTTATACCGTCTTGGCTGCCGACAATGTTCAAAAACGTGAATGGGGGAAAGCTATTGATCTAATCAAACGACATGCTTTTTTAATGTCAGATACCATTATATTTAGATCACAACAACTTATGTATAGCACACAAGCCGTTAATTGTCACCCGCAAGCGATTAGTCATTAGTTAATCCATCGTGAAGAAATGAGTTGATAATTCATTTGATTGATAATAATTGATAATCCATTATAATTCATGTCGGCTTCAGGCTATATTTCCTGTTTTGTCGTTTAGGATGCTGGCTTTTCGACAGGGATGTGATTTTCTGGCTGAAATGCATTAACATCTAATATTGTTTTGCTCATTCATACTAATGTTATTTAAAGATCCGATTTCCACGTATATGAAAAAGAATTATATTTTAGTTACTGTTCTTTTAAACTTAATTAAGTTTCTTGGTGAAGTTGGAATAAACAGAACATCAATTTAATTGTTGTTATTCTAAGTATACTATTCAGAAGATTCTGTAACTGTAAGTTGTTGAGTAGATGGAATAAAAATAATTCTCATCAACATACTGGTGTCCCAATTTCAGCAAACTTTAACCCACATTTTAATTATTGTCCCTGCCTATAGAAACATCGGGAATAACTAGTAATGCTTCAATTTGTGTAGAATCTTAGTCTGAATCTTATTATTATTAATATTCATCTATAATCAGGTAATCCATGGGGCTCAAGCCTTTCTTTTCCTCTCCTTTCCTAACCTTCTGGTTTAAAACATTTCATTTTTAATTATTCTTTTTTGAATCCCACTAAATATCAATAGAGTTAACAAATCAAAACCCTATCAGTTTATAAACGGATAATTCTAGAAAACTTTGGAAGAAGTTACAAATTATTTAAATTCACTAACCCCTTTCTTTCCTTGAAAAAACGTAAGACTACAGCAGCTGGAATTGTCGGAAAGTAGGAAACCCATCCCTAGTGTGTTGGGTTTTCAGTCGGGGAACAATTTTTATGATTTTATGATTCAATATATTATATTGAACTTTAATATGGAATTGTTGTTCCTACATATCTACTTTTTGTGCTGAATACATACAATCTCTTTCGGACTGCATTCACTTAATTTTGAGGATTAAACCTTTGAAAGACATCAGGCGCCTTTAACGCATTCAGTTTGAAATAACCAAATTTAAACAACGATGTTTTGGCAAACTGTCAAAGCGAAAGTCGGACAACTCAACTGGACAATATTGATCGTTGGTCTCTGCAGCAACCAATGCTCAGCTGATTCTCAGTCTCACTTCCATTTTAACAACGAGACAATGACAAGAATACTGAATGTCATGAAGATTTAAAAAGAACACTCAGAGACAGCGACTGATCTACCAACTAAGCTATTTGGTTCCAATATATACTAATGGTGCGCATAGAAACTCTATACATTATTTGCTCTCATCCTGTATGCTTGGCAATTACTTAAGGATGCCAGTATGTGTATGTTTTTGGGCCATGGTCCACCGATGAGTGAGCAGAGATTCGATCTATTTTTACTTCAATTGAAAACACATTTAAATATTTTATCACAGCGAAGTTAGTTTCTCATGGGATCAAATGAAAAAACGCCAGAGTTAATGAAAAACGAATATTTTGAATGTTTATCAACCTTTTGGAGGGATACATATAACGTATCATTGTTATCATAACTTAAATTAGGGTTATACCTCGGGAGGACGTAGAACAATAAATGCGAAAACCTGTGTTTTACGTCCTCCCGTGGTACAACCCTAATTTACGTTATGATATCAATGATACATTATATCTATCTTGTAATAATTACAATGGATTCCAAATGCCTTTCTCAACATCGTCCTCCGTTTGTTCATACATCATGCTCGTACGACTAGTAAGATACTTAAGCAATACTGATATCAAAGCGGTCGGAGGTTACTAAATTAATTTGCCGACTTTCGGGTGCAAACTTCGAGTTTAAACTCGCACAGAGCTCTGTTTCGTGGTTTATTAGCTCTAATTAGTAGTTTTGAACCTTACCTTAAAGCAAATTATGACGTTAATATTGTTCATATACCGTCAAGATGCCATTGAATTTCGGTGAAACCTGCTGCGAGAGTTGCTAAAAATGTATGAGCGAAAATGAGAAAAAACTGTATCTTGAACCGGCTGCTTATTTGAATAAGAATTCCGTCTTAGATCCGTGCGTAAAGAGTGTTTTTACGCCCAAAACTGTGCTCAAAATTTAGTGCTCAGTGAGAATTTCAATTTATGAGGTGTATGGTTAGAAGGCTTTTGATAAACACAATCACCTGTTACGTGCCTAGGTTCGGATGAAGGATATACATTAAAATGCCCATTACATTGAGACCCGATTAAGCATGATGCCCAGTATACCCTGTGTATCTACATTTTGTCATGGCTTTCTCTTAATGCTGCTCCTGTTTTTTACTATCCACGCCGTAGCTAAATTCGTTTAAAACAGGAAGTTTTCTGTTTCAGGTCTCTTCTCCTGCACGAACTGTTTGAAATCCTACAGCAGGAAAGAAACGCTGATGAGGCACATCCGCTACGAGTGCGGTATACTTCCAAAATTCCAATGCGCTCACTGTTCTTATAGAACTAAAAGAAAATACTCTTTGATGCAGCACTGCGCTCTTCAACATCCTGCACAATTCAAATCAGTTGTACATTAATGTGTTAACATCCTTGATCCACATCTTCAAATACCATTCGTTCGTGCTTCGAATTCCCCAGTGTTTCCTCGGTGTTTAATGTTCTTTTTATCTTGCTCAAGTTGAATAGAAGTATACGTAGTCCTTTACCATTGCTGAATTATTAGATTTAAAAATGTTCGGCCGTGTAAAAAATTTTGGTTGTTTTTAAATTGATAACAATATAATAGTTGTAGACCACAATTTGATGTTCAATAAACTATTAATAATACTTATGAATGGTTGTGTCGTAGTATGGAATTCACCATTTATATTTAGTCATTAAATCGTATCAAACGCGTTTTATCCGGAGCTGTCCGCCCTCAACTATTTCACGACAAAAAGTTTGTCCAGTGTTACTTGCTCTATACATATGATTTCAACAATCAATCAAAGCCTATTTATTTACGTATTAGAAACTTATATTTATAGCTCCGCTGAAACCCTCGTTAAGGATACCGATCTTCTTTAATTTCACTTTCTCCCAGCTATGTGATCGTTATCTAGTGTATTAGGAATTGGAGACATTCGAAGAAGATATTATTTTACACGTATATTTTTTTGACAACCTTTAGAGTTTGTTGGTACGGTGAAAGTGAAACAGAAAGTGTCAGGCTTGTAATCATCTGAAGCCACCGTCATTTGTACTTGTAGTGTCGCATATTGAGTATTTGTAAAGAAGAACGAATTCATTTCATGGTCATTTTGTTAGCTGTTTTCAATTTAATACGTTTTGTAAATACATCGACCAATCGGCTAATGTACCAATCTTCGTATTTATTCATTGTCACATGTATTCCAGTAAAACAGCGTAATTCTTCATGTATGTCATTATTTTTTTTCTCCTTGTAATTCCCATTAGTGGTTTGGCTCCTTCACCGGATGGCTGTTGAATGGTGAAACCTACTTGTCCATCCATCCATCCATCCAGATATGTTATGGGTTGTTGTGTTTGTGTTTCAAAGGTTTGGTTTAGCGGCTTACTTCTCTCGTTCTGTACGTGACTTGTAGTAAAAGCTGAAGTATCGTGGGCTAATACGATTCAATATTAGTTAGTAGCCCGTTTCGATTACAATCGTATTTTGTACAAAAATTGGTTGGTGACTAACAACCTGTTCTACTTCTACTCAAGTTAAGTGGTAAAAATGAGTTTTTGAAGATCGTTCTAGAGTAGAAGGTAGAGTAGTAGATGTTCAGCCGTCTACCTCGAATGAAACTTTGGTTTTGAAAGTTACCTGATCTCCAGGGTTGCCGGAATCGGTATGATGAGAACCTTCGTATTTCGTTGTTGCAACAGTTCCTTTTGTTATTAGTTTATGGAAACTACATTATTATTCTGTTCGGCATCTGAAATAACATTCCTTGGAATTATTTCTGAATCTACTAACAGATATATAATTTTTATTCAGAATTCGGGATTTTGTTTCAGGTACCTTCATTTGTTCAAATCCTTCGAAATCCTACAACAGAAAACACAAGTTTTACAGCCATATGCGGTTGGATATCGTGTCCAACCCCAATTCAATTGTTCATTATGCTCTCGTAAAACTAACAGAATGTTTGAATTAAAAGTGCATCACGCTCATAAGCACATGGAGCAGTTACCAATCGACACAATCATTTGAAGATTCATTATGTTAGAATAATTATAACCGACCAATCGCGTGATAAATAATTATAATTATCATGATTATTATTGAAATACGATAATTATTATTGTATTTCTTAGCTACTATATAGTGGTTCTTCTAAAGAATCCAATCTCCTCATCAATTTTTCTACGATCGTATTCTAACTACTGCGCATGCCCGAACTGAAATTCTTATGAAGCCTTATTTTTAGTTTTAGTCTAATTTTCATGAAATTGACAGGGAATCGTGAATTAAACTGTATGCGACCCTCTGCGAATTTCACCGTTAAAAAATCTAAAAAATCTATTCTTCCTCTGGGCTTTTGCTAACGTTAACCTTCGTTGATTCGGCTAGGATTGGGCTAGTTTTAAATAATACCTTTTCGCGGCAGTGTAAAAAAGAAAAGGACGAGAATGTAGCGGATGCCGCCCCCAACCTAAGAAATTCTCCATTATCTCAACGCGAGATAAGAACCAACGAACTTTTGTTATCCGTTATCATTCTTCTGTTTCCCTGTGTTGTTTCAATGTCCTTCTGAGATGATAGTTCTGGAATTCGTTCATCTTCTGTTCGTGTCCAAACCCCCCCCCCCAATTCTGGCACGTAGTATGGCCAAGCTCGCTCCAGCACACTGCAAGGTTAGACCAAAATAAATACTTGTATTTATTTATTTATTTTCCCTGGATTCAAACCCTGAGATTTCACTTGTTTGTTTGAATTTTTTCCAGGTGACAGTTCTGCATTAAATGCCAATAAAACAAATTTTGTTCATCCTCCGATCATCTAGATACTTGCGGTTATCTTTGTGGGTCAATTCCTCCAACCTCCGCCCCTTCAAGACACATACGATTGGACAGGGACACAATCGTAATGAAACATTTTCCACTCGTGCAACCCACTGAACCAAATGCCAGACGAAAACAGCTCAGATGCAGGCAGTGTTACAACGTTCGGAAAATACGAAAGGTTACATCGGTTTTCTGCCAAGGATGTCTAGGTAAACCGGGCTTATGCCTTGAAAATTGCTTTGTCGACTTTCACAGGTCTTTGGGAGTCAAAATGGTGAAATGACTTGTCGAACTCATGATTTCGACAAACATTTTCTGTCACTATGACAATCAAATTTATAGGTATCTACTAAATTTGTGACTATAATTCTGTTGATTTGTCTGATCATTTGACGTACTCTCTAACAATAAAGAACTTTTTTGTATGAATCAGTTATATGCAATGTATTAAAATTGATTTAGCTAGGAACCTCGATGGAATATCTGCTTTCCGTATTATTCATTTATTATTCGATCATCCCAAGGATTTTGTCAATGTCATCAATTTTCTACACATTAGATTATTTTTCAGATTGTTTTTTGGGTTGCAATATGTTCTTTGTTTTCCTCCATTTTTGCTTCCCCATTTTGGTGTTGAATACTGAAAATTCGGAAAATCTTTGAAAGTACTTCTTGAAGAAGAGTGTAGTTAGTCTGAATGTAATGTATTTTCAATTAAACATTGGATAAATAACTTTCCTGACCAAGTGCAATGTCGATTCTCAACCGATTTTTGATTTAATTTTTGCCGAGACGGTTGCGTGTTCCAAAAAGAATTTGAGAAAATTGGTATGTTATTTTATTCTATTTTTCTCTTATCAGAACAGTCAGGTATTGAAAATGCTGTTCCGTATTTCCATTGGAAAAGACTCAGTCATCTCATTATATGGGGCGAGGAACTTCTCAGAAATGATAATCTCCAAATCATCATATACCTAAGTATATTTCAGGGATTTCGGATAGATGGTTCTGAATGAAAGATGTTTGGTGTTGTCAGGTCAGGTCAGATTCCACTGTCACCGATGTTCCAAATCTTACGGCCGGAAGGACCACCTGACCCGCCACCTCAACTACGAGTGTGGTCGGAGCCCTCAGTTTTCTTGTCCTCACTGCCCGCATCAGTCGAAACGAAAAGGAAACATTAATTTGCACATTTTCAACAAACATAGACACTTGGTGAAAATCCAAGGACCATTTGATTACTGGAAATGAATAACGGTTAATGAATTCATTATTTAATGCAATTATGTTTCATCATTATGGGGTATTTCTAATAAAGTTCTATTTCTTGTATTTCCGTTTCGCTCTAACCCCTATTTGTATATCCATTGCTCCACTGCACCTTTATCGACACAATGACGATTCTTTCCATCCATGAAAGCTTTGAGTATATACATTGTTTTCGTATTTAATAATTTTACCAATTATACATTTGATTCAATGTTGTCTTTTTAACCTGTGTTTCTCTATTTATTAAGTTTTCCCAAATTTCGACAGTTCTTCGCTTCCGGTGCCTCGTGTATTGATTCCAGGTTGATCCCGAGCTATGGGCTTGCCTTAGCTATTTTGTTGGCTATGCAATCGAGGGTTTCTTCATGGGCTCTCGCGTCGGACCTGGCTGTCCACCCGCCTCCATCTCGATAGGTACTCGTTATGATTTTCGATAAACAATCTTTTCGTGAAATCCGCAAAGTTAAGCGTGGAATGTACTTGTGTTCATGATACCTGAGAGTGTGGCTTCCTAAATGCAGAAATTGGAAATTATTTCACTGCAAAATTGTACATATTTTCTATACAGTTTCCATTCTTTCCGCATTATGGGTCTCTCAATACGACAAAAATCGTCTGTGGTTAATTTTGAAGAAAATTTATTAGACAATACATTTTTACATTACAAAACATTAGTGTAACTACTTTTTAATTGCAAAGAAAAGATTAAGAAAAGCAAAGGACGGGCATGGCAAAATAAAGGAATTGAAACAGAAAAGCAGCCTACAAACGGCAGATTTCTTGCAAATAGGTAATTAACCAAAAATGGCCTAAATGCAGGCTGTTGCAGCTAAATTTTTCAGGAATAAATTAGTTAACAAAGACGCTATCAAAAGGAAACCTTCATCCAATCAAATCATCAATTTCAGCTCATGTACTCTTCGGTTGTTGTAAAAACCGGAAATTAAAAAAAAATTACTAATTTAGATCAGCAGCGAGCGAAAACGTTACAAATTAATATACAAACCATCATTAAATCTGTTTTAGATAAAGCTTGTATATACAGGGTGTCCCAGGAGTTCTGCACAATCCGACTCCTACGTGTTCTACAACTCATTTCCGAACAGAAATGCCTCCTAGCAATTTTTCTCCAGGGGCCTCGGTTCCGAGTTATTCGTGATTTAAGATTTTTTTCGTGTTTATGATCTTAAGTCATTAAAACTGTCATAACTCCCTCAATTTAGAATACACCTCAACGCTCTTGATGACACCGTTGGAGAGAGCGTTAAATTTTCTATCTATTTGATGTCAGAAAACATTTTTTTTATTACATTGAAGATGTGCAATTGCTGCGCAAAACGGCAATTTTCTCAAAATCTCAAAATTGCCTGTTTTTCATCTCGACTAGAAACCCCATTAATGCTTTACGCAGAACTGTGCAGGCCTGGTTAAACGTGCGCCAAAATGTCAGCTTCCCAACGGTGTAGTCGTTTTGGTTTTTAAAAATATTTTTAGTTAAGGAAATGGTGTTTAACTGCAGAAAAACGTGTGTTTTCTGTTAAAATTGGTTTTTTCAAAAGTCTCGACGAAAAAAGGTTGGAGGCGGGATATACGTAACTTTTCTCGCTGAATCGAATGGAGACAACGCCAGACCTCTCAAGTGACGATTTAAGTTAGTTTTGTCGGATGCGTAAACCCGTTCGTTTGTGAACAGCGTCTACGGCATTCTTATGCTGTCCTGCCAAAGTCAGGATTATCAAAGAGCCGAGAGACGGCATTTTGACAAAACTGCCATTTCGCGCAGCAATTGCACATCTTCAATGCAATAAAAAAAATGTTTTCTGACATCAAATAGATAGAAAATGTAACGCTCTTCGAACGGTGTCATCAAATTTGAGCTACCTCCAAAATAGATCGAAAACACGAAAAAATCTTAAATTGCGAATAACTCGGAAACGAGGCAAAAAATTGCAAGGAGGCCTTTTTGTTCGGATTCGGACTGTTCATAACTCCTGGGGCACAAAGTATAACTAAAGAAGACCTAATGTTTGAAAATTGAGAAAGCTAAGGAGGAGGCATTGTCTTGGTCAGGGGCAAGATATGCAATTACCCGCACGACCCGCAGGTCTTGAAGGAGGGGTTGCTTTGTGCGCCGTGTATTACCAACCCCATTCTGATTTGGCCGTAGCATTGGGTGTTGCAATGTTGATGTTGATGGTTGCTTCTGATCAAATTCAGTTTCAGTAAAATGTTTGCTTACTCAAACTTGTTATCCAGTTGTAGGACAATGGTAAGATATTGGGGTTTAAATCGAGTTTATATAAAGAGTTAGAGTTTAAACAAGATTGTTAAGATATAAACCAAAAAGTAAATATTCAACAATTAAAAATGAAAATGAATTTAATGAATGAAAACGTCTTTGTCTTAATGAATACTACAGGGAGTTGGAATTTGACATAATTTGCAAATAATGATTTCTTCAACGGTAAATATTTCAGTTATCGAGCTTATAATTATGTCTATTATAAATTATTTATGTTTTAAATAATAATATTATAATTACTCAAGTCCCTGAGCCTGTCGTGATGTTGAACTACGTTGAATAATTGCTTGAAAATACGTGTTTTACGTTCTATATCTAGTGCAAGGCACTATAATACAAGTATATCTGTTGCGGATTACATTCTTAATTAGACGTGACCGCTGATGTTCAAATATTTGATGTTGTAGTTCTTCAACAGAGATTTCGCTGTCATCGTTGCTCCAGAACCTATGGCCGCAAAGACCGTTTGGTAGGACATCTCAAATTCGAATGTGGACAAACCCCTCGGTTCTCCTGTCCTCACTGTCCTCATAGGTCAAAGTGGAAACAAAACATAAATCTTCACATACTGAACAAACATTCTACTGTTGGACTACTGTAAATGTCCTCAAACATTTTACGGTTTTATCCACGTTAATCATTTTATCTTTGCTCTTTCGTTTACAGCTCAGCTACCGCAAATCCATGCCATTGTATTGCCTGTTCACTAATTTCATTGTAAAAAAATGAAATAAAATTTTTAGCAACTATTATTTCTGCGAATGACCTCTTCTAACGAATATGATTGGGATATGAATATGATCGTTCGTATAATTCCTGCCGCTACTCTGTCCAATATATTTCCCTTGGATATCCGTCTCAAGGCACTTGGATTCAAACTCTGAATGTTTCAATTTGTAAGCATGTTTATTTCGTGTATTACGTGAAATAGACATATTACGTGGCCATGCCCGAAAGATATTTTAAAAGCACTTTTTGAGAAAACGGCGTTTGAAGTTTAGCAACATTACAAACACGATTGTAAGACGTGTAGCTGTCACACGTGGCCTCTAGTGGCTTGAAACGTTCATAGAACATCACTAGGCTTATAGAATATCGTAGAAACGTGTTTCTCATGAAGCTGAACTTCAAACGCTGTTTTCTCATATGTATAAACTTGTGTCAGGTATACGCACGTGTGTCCATGTCTCTCCCTAGATTGGTGGTAAATATTTTTGGCTTTCTCGACTTATTATGAGTTATTACTTCCCTCAATAATTAAGTTAACACTCTTTTACCTGTAACATTTACTTTAACAATTGAGTGGTGCAATCGTAGATTTTGTGAGAAGAGATTGTTGTTGGCCTCCATTTAAAAGCTCTTGTGATTGTGGAATGGTCCAACTACCGTTATCTATTTTGTTTGATGATATATGTTAAATCCTTGGTATACTGTGTGGGTATGAAAACTGTCATTTTCGGTTATAATTTTTAAGGATTAAATTTTCCTCCGTTTGAAGAAAAATCGGTAAAAAATGAAAATCACTACGCGAAGATCTATTATTTTTGTATTCATCATTAGTTTTTAATTTTTAAACATACCTATACAACTACTGAGCATTTATGAAATGAAATAAAACCCAGTCTTACGCTTCACTTGTCCATTTATCACTGGCAAATGTTATAATAATCTTGATTTCTGGAAGAGAGAGTTCTAATGGGATTATGTCAGTCAATATGATCGTTGTTTATTATAAACTATCAGTTTATGATTTTTACGGTGTGACTCACCAGTCCTTATTCATTTATGCACATTTCTAAACGGCATCTCCTGCCAAAGAGAGAACGAACGGATGAATTTCGTACAGCGATCAGAGTGGAGTTCAATTATGGAAGTGATCTCTATCAATCAACTACGAATAGAAAAACACTGTACTTATTCAAAACTTTTAAAGATCTAGATATTTTAGCCATTTAATTCAATCCTTTTGGTTGTTCAAAGTTATGGTGTATCTTAACTTGACCGTATTTGTGAGTTTTGATCCAACATCATAGAGGCTTTTCATATTCTATCATCAAGATCATAATAAGGTATTTACTTTATTTCATTATCTATTTTGTTTATATTATGAACTAAAATGAATACTTACGATAATAAGTTCCGATACTGAAAACTGATTCAACAGAACGTATTTGTTGTTCTCTTGAATTTATTTACTTACATGTGTGTTTCGCTCAGTGCAGTATTATGAACTCCTGTGTGAGGGTGGAAATCGAGAGACGACTGCTTGATGAAAAGGCTGATTATTAGATAACTTGTGTATCGGTTTTCCCGATGACCTCATCAGGTTGATAAACTTAGAAAGCAGAGCCGGCTGAACTTGATCTTTATTATATGGATCCCGCCCTCTCTCAGCCAAGTTATCCATAAAATATGGTTCGAGAAGAACTGGTTCCAAAAGTTCTCAAATATTGAAAGCAATAGCCGTAGATTTGTGCCAGCTCCTCACGATCTCACGAAGGTTAATGTATAAATAACCATTCTTCCCCAGCAGCTCCAAGTACCTTTCATATATGGACAACCCCCAATGAAACGTCCTTGTCCCCCATAACCTATCATGAAACCAACATATGTATCCGTTATAGTGATAAAAGTTTATAGTTACTGTGTAAATAACTAGGTAGTTCTGTAAATAACTTTTTGTGCTGGTAGGTAGTACATTTCCACCCCTTTGCACATTTCTCACTTTTCTTTCGTTCGTTTCATATTACTCATAGTGGTTAGAGAAAGGCGCAAATTTCAGATACTATCTCGATAGCATGGAGTGCAAGCTTTATTTTCGCTTCTCAAGGTAGATGGAGTTCATTTTAGTATATTTAATTTATTTTGGTTTTTGTTTGGGTACTAAATCTGTGGTTGAAATTTGAATGCCCTAAGTTTCAGTATTTTTTGTTTTGTTGCAGTGTACAACGTTCGGTTCCACTGCCATCGTTGCTCGAGGTCATATGGGCGGAAAGACCATTTAACGCGCCATCTCAAATACGAGTGCGGCAAAGAACCCCAGTTCGCCTGTCCGTTTTGCCCGTATCGCGCTAAACACAAACATAACTTCAAAACCCACGTCGCCTTCAAACACAAGGACCAAGCCATGTTCTTCAACTATTTATGAATTGACTTCTTTTGATCGTACATTCGTTAATTCCAGATTCATCTGTAAATACATCACCATTATTTATTGCATGAATACATTACTACATTATTTCATAAAACCCAGATGCACCCTTGGAATGTCGATGAAAGATAAGAGTATGCTCTAATTGATACTAACTCATACTCGAAAAATGAAAAGGTGGATGCGGAAATTGAGTTGATTAAACAATGATTCTCAACTACATTCCTAATATGATTTGTGTAATTTACCTTCAAGGTTCCCTATAAAGTCGTTTTTGCTCTGGCTTGGAGCCTTTATTAGCGTCGTTGACGTCCAAGCCACATCCACCTTGATGATGCTTCCGGTCTGTAAAGTTTACAAATGGAGCTCCTAAAGAACTCGTCGTTGGTTTTACTCTCACGATTATCACGAGTTTGACAATGTTTTTTCATTTGCTTAGTAACTATAGCTGTAGACGTTTGAAACGACGCTTCTAGTGAACTTCTGTGTACAGGAAAAACTGTCCTGTAGCTTTTCTACGTGCCTGGATTGGTAAGAGATCTCCGGAGATGAGTAGAAGAAGTAATGGATGGATCTCGTTGTAATAATTAAGGAGTATACCTGTTACTATTGATTGTTTAAATGTTTTTTTCAGTGTGTTATAAAGTGCTCTCTGTGATCTTCTCTCCCATGGCAGCCTTTTGGTTAATCAGTCGCAATAATGCAATAATGAACCTTTATAGCTATCTAAGACAAATATTTTCAATCGGTGCTTTTGCCGTCTAAATTTTTAAACGTAAACTACTAGAACAATGTTAATAAAATTTAGCGCAAAGACCGTCAATACAACTTTGATTAGCAAACCGGCTCTGGAAAACAAGTAACGGGTGTATATACCTTTTAATGTCGTGTACACAACCTGCTTCTTAAAATGTTTAAGCATTATGGTATGAATCCTGTTGCAGTATCCTTCTTTAGTAACTTTGTGGAAGGTTCGAACCAGGCGGTTTCACATTATGACAGAGTATCTCGTGAGATTAAAATTCCATGTGGAGGTAGTGTGTTAAGACCATGCTGTTACTTTATTTGTATTAATTACCTAGCCCATCAGTTCGGCGTCGATGACAATACGTCAATTTTTGCTGACGGTACCATTATCTGGCCTAACTTCTGTGAAATTAAGAGCTCACTTGCAAAAAGAATAATGACACTTTTGGTAAGTCGTGATTAGTTAACGCTCTGATGTCGAGTGGGGAGAAAGTACAATCTCTGACTTTGCTTTTAATCGCCGGCTCGATCAGTTCGTTTATTTTCAAGGTTTAATGTTGGAGAACCGACTTTCGTGGCAGAGCGACGTGGAGGCGCTTATCCAAAGCTCAACTCGTGGACTTTTTTTATAAGCCGTTCGGTTGACATTGTCTCAAGGGTTGTCCTCCTGAATGTTTGCTATTCATGTTTTGCACATTGTGCAGCATTCTGTTTTGGGAAATCCTAGCCATTCGGAGCGTGTGGTTAGAGTGCCTCGGTGCAGAGGTTCTTTTGCACACACACAAAACTTACTGACATGTATGTCCTCAATGGCGCGAATCTAATAAAGTTGTGTTCTCCTAAGCTCTCCATGGTGTGTAATTCAAATGAGTGCGAAACTAGATCAAGAAACAATATGCTCATCCAATGTTCCCGTCACAATACCTCTCTTCGAAGTGATCCCTACCACATTAGATTCTAGTAATAATAGTTCAATATTCTCAATTCTGATGGTGAGGGGTGAATTTGCAAATACTATAATCTATAGAAGAAGATGTTCATGCATTACCTTGAACAGAAATGTTCAGAAATAGGAATCAACCCGAAATGTACTTCCGTATCTTAATGATGTAAACTGTAGACCTCCGCTGATAATAACTGTAGACCAGTGATCAGCACAGAAGAGATAAAAAATGATGTGTTATAACTCGCAATTTCCTAAATTCTATTCGTGATGTTGGTCTTTGACATGTTATACATCATTTTTGTAGGCAATAAATTAAAGTATTTTGGAATACCAATTAATCCATTGATTGATTTGCAGGTCTTTTCACAAGCGAAACTGGTTTCCAAATTGTACCAAGTTGTGCCGTCCGGCGCCACTGGAAGTTGGAGTGTGAACCCACAATTCTTCTGCCCTTTCTACCCCTTCAAGGCCATACATAAATAAAAAGTTGAAGCGCTACTAGGCATTCGACTGCTGAATGATGTTGACGCTATTCATTCACGAAGACATTTTGAATATGCATCCAAGTTGGAGTTGGTTATTTTTAGTTCCATTGTTGGCATCGCTGCGAACTGTGATATTTTGTGCTCTTGATAAAAATAAATTTATTGGGACTTTCAATACTGCGTCCAGTTTTCAATCTTGTGATAAAAAATGATATATCTCTGCCATATTACTATCTACGTATTGCATAAGCTTTTTCGAGTTATAGTTCTCCTCGAAAAATAGAAAGTAACATAGTCGTAACTTTGGGTTTAATATTTGAAGCTATTTATTCTTCAACAAAAAATCGCGTTATAAACTGTTCTCATTGTTTCTAATGTGGTAGAACCTAATTGTTTCTTTTTGGCATCTCAATTTAAACATTCGGCGACTCAATTTCAACTTTTGGCATACCACTTCGAACTTTTGGCATATCAATTTATACTTTTCACAAACCCAACTAATCCAACATTCCACCCCATATAATGATCAATGAATGTTTTACTCTCTATCCTTAAAAATGGTAGAACCAAAATGAAAACCGTTTGGTACGAGGTGGAACTCCACTCCCATTATACACTCCTTCCAGAGATCCTCGGGGTATAATTCCAAGAATGGTTGTTATTAAATATGAATTATACTCATTTACTGAACAAATCAGTTAAATTTAACAGTGATATTGAACTATTCAAGACCAATGAATTGTAGTAGCTCTTACGAGAAGGAGGTGCAACATTCGAAACGTGGGACTAGCGTATTGTTTCTTCAGATGTAGGTATCATTCGAACCATTCGGAATCCTTCTTGAAAATAAATTATTTAGTGTTAATCTGAGTTTAAATTGAAACAACTGCAGCATAGTCAACTTTGGAAGTATTTAAGTAGAGTTGAAACCTGAATATGCATGGATTTATGCAAAATCAATTCCTGTTTCTTTGCGTCCCAGCTGTTTTCACCACTGTCAGCCGAACACGAGTGGTGTCAAGCAGATTTACAAGTATCATACGTTATGGTTTATTCGTTATGCTACGATAATCGTTCAAACTGTGTCAAGACAAATGTTGAAGGAAGTCTTGAGGAATTGTCTCTTCTGGATTAGTTCTAATATCAATTAATTTTAATCAATTGTAATGTTAACCCATGTACTTTCAACACTCGGAGCCTACAGGACCACTTCCTAACCATGTTCTTCGATTCTATCGTAACTGTCAATTTTTGTGCCCTTACATCATTATAATAATGAATTGTTTGTACACTTTACAATATAATGATCATGATATTGTACACTTTAGAAATTGTTTTTTGTTTGCTCGTAAGTCCCGTTTGAGTACAATAGTGTTCGACACAAATGGCGGCATAACGTTTACTATTCCAATGACTATTTACGTAGGGACACCTCATCCTTGTTTCAAATCCAACAGTTACTTTCGTATATTAGTTAAAAATATTTCCATTTCCACCCCATTGTTCAAACTGAAATGTTCAATTTATTCTAATTAAACTGCTACATATTTATGAATATTTTATTATACAATTTGTGGACCCTCCTCTGCTGAGTTACTTGAAATCGAACCCTGAAACCTTTCAATTGTACTGCAAAGGTAGGTTTATTTTTTAGAATGATCAAATCAATCAATAATTGATTTAATTATTTTTTTGGAAGATGTATTATATATGTTTTGTTTTATTTTAGTTTTCTTTATTAATTTTGGGTTTTTTATCAATCGGAAATTACTAATTAGTTTCTTACACACTCATGCTTTCCTTACATCACATCCCAATTCCTGTGCTCACGACCTGGGTTAATGTTTTAACTGTTATATTACGGAGTGAATTCTCTTTATAATCTGCGATAAGTCCTTTTTACATTTCACACCACCTAATCAATTTCCGGAGCTCGATACTTTCAACTTTTAACAGTAATTCAAACACAAATCATTGTACCACTCTTTACTAGTCAGTGACCGTGCTTCCCAGAAATGTAGAATGATTTCCCCAAATTTCGATGGGGCTTTCAAACATCCATAAATTTGTTTTTATTTTAGAATAAATCGTCAACGTTGGAATAGGGGTTTTTAACCGTGGAGACCGTGCCTCTGTAAACACTCGTTCTAAATAATATTCTGTTATGAAAAATGAACCCTACAACTTGACAGTCTTTCGTTGTTTTTCATGAGTTGTCAAGAGAGCTTTTTGAGTTGGTATCCTTGTAATTTCATTCGAATCAATGCCGCCTACGTTCTTAGCTACTACGTTTTCTTACGATTTTGATGAGCTACATTGGGCTTGCTCTGGATTTGCCTCACGAGTCACTATTTCCAGTTCAAAGTGAATTTGCAAATAATTTATGACTATTTATGTAGGTTAACGTGCATTCGATTCCCGTGAGTTTTCCAAAAATCTTCGTCAGAAATCAAAAACGTCATATTTGTATATTGGCTTATTTGGTGGTCTTGCAATCACTTTCCTTCAATTTATATTCTCTCACGTAAATCGGAACCGGAATTCTTTTCCATTGACGATTCGCTTTTTTCTCCTCTGCTGAAAACGAATATTGATTTTTAAAAAAGGGTTTATTATGAATAGTGCTCGAATTTATTGATATCATTGAAATATGGCGGTGTAACAAATATGTCGGAAATTGCTAAATTGTTGGCCTCAACCTTCTAATATTCGTTTCTAGTAATATTACGTAAAATCCACTTCCCGCACACTTGAAACACTATTCTGTAGAGAGAATTTTTTTTCACGACATAAATTACGTTTTTATGATGGCCAAAGTCAATCAATAGTATTCAACCGATTAGTGGTACGCAAAACTTGTGTTTTTCGTTTTTGTGCCTCACTTGGAGGCCTGTAGTTATTATCTACGAATGTTAAGGTTGAAAGTATTGAATCCGGAGCAGCCCTCCAAACGTCACTGTTACGAGTTCTCACTTGCTACATATTGTCTACTGACACTGAGTTTCTCTCCTTTTTCAGCCAGCTATCGTTGCGTTGTCTGTGGAAAGACTTACAGGCGGAAAAACACGTTGATGCGCCATTGGAAGTTCGAATGCGGTAAAGAGCCTCAATTCTCCTGCCCTTACTGCCCCTTCAAAGCAAAACACAAACACAACTACAAGCAGCACCTCATCATGAGACATTCAGACGAATGTGAGATGATCGCTCCAAGCGTTCGTGTCGGAGCTTTCGAGTCATGAGTACTCAACGCCAGCTTTAATTTGAACTCGATGAAAACTATATAGTAATATTACCTATGCATAATTCTATACCGTAATGTAGTACGTACCTGTTTAAGGATCCTTAAATCCAACCTGAATAGTTAATCATGGGGTTGGCTGTACAGTGTGAGAAATTACACAAAATGTGCCCGGTTTTCATACTTGTATACCGTGAAGATTCTGCTCCCCCGTCTTCCCTTACTCTACTTAAAATCATATGACATCTACTGGTATATTGATTTTCGATAAGGGCTTGGTAGAACTAGATACTGCTCCTTTGTTTTCAATCGCTCAAAAGCTACGTGCTAAACTAGCTCAGATCGTAAAATTTCAACTGAACTTGGTAACTCTATTATGAAGCTAAGTGACCCTTTACTGTTTTTCTAATCTTATGAGAAAAAAACCAAAAAAAAAAAAAAAAAAAAAAAAATCCAATAGCCAAGTATTACACATGTAGTAAAAATGTAAAATTTGTCTTCATTTGAATATTGAATTGTAAGTTACCGATACGATTTCAAGATACCCATAAACTTTCTTCTAATACCCAATTATAATTTATGTAGGTCAATTTTGTCATCCATACCCACCTACGTGGAAGGATCCCATGATATTATATCAATGAGGTACGCGGTTGGTCTGGTTTTGTTGGTTGTTGGAACCCCATCCTTCCGCAGCCAACGTTTCAATTTATGATCATTTTTAGAGAATAGCACTTCTATATAGTTTACAGGATGATCACGTTGCATGGAAGAATAGATAGTAAGTATTGAAGTATTAAGACAATACAACCATGCTTACGGAAAGGTCTTTGTTGAAATGTGATCTTACTATAAACTTGATAATAATTAATTTTTGTTTTGACGTAATGTTTTTAATGGAATGATATCATTTAGTTGTACTATTATTTGTATTATTTACAAATAATACGTCGATGGTATCTCGGTCATTGATCGGTAACTGTATCACATTAGTAATCGTCAGAGCATGTGTTTCAGTGCTACAATTGAATGCGATTGAATATTTCAGTTATTTTCTTTGTAAAATAAGGGATGAAAATTAAATTAATACAGTAAGAACATGCTATCTTGGTATTACAAATAACAGAAGATATTTTAAAATGAAATTCACGTAAAATAACAGTTTTCTCACTCAGCAATTTCAAAGAATCGTTCTGTAAACAGGAAAATGTGAAGAACCTGGTAGTCACTATCTTAATTTCCATAATAATTGGAATTTCAAACTATTTGGGTCCCAAATTCCTTTATTACTTGTCCTCTTTTTGGTACTTGAATCAATTTATCGTCATTGTCTACAAATTGTCTCTATAACTTTGAAACTTATTCATCCCCTAGTTTCCTGAATGACAAATTTGCTTTCGAATATGCAAGCTCATGCATATAGAATTTTACAAACGTATACGATGTGTGACAGAGGCACTGAAGCACTGAAGAATGAAATCTGGTTTCTGATAATTATGAATTTTCGGGGGAGAACGGAAATTCGTGGGGTGAGCAATAGTTTGTTTGTCGAACAACGGATATATCTCAAAGGAACTAGGGCTCATTTCGAACTACTTGTGCATCTGTATGTTCGAGAGTAGAATCAGTTAGGTATTAACTCGAGCCAAAGTAATTATTATTGGTGCAGACTTTTAATCCAAGAGCTTAAATGTTGCTGCGGTTGAACCATAGCGAATGGTTCTTTACTGGTAACTTAGCAAAAATGTATTGCTTGTATCAATCCTAGATTGAAATACTGCTTAGATTAATCAAGGAGTTGTAATATTTCTATTAGTTAATCAATGTATGTTTGCCCAGTGTGACGAGCTTTTCCCAATTATTTTCACTTAAAATTTAAATAATTAATTCGTTTTATTTTATTTTTTTAGCTTGATTTTTTTTTAATGATTTATGTTTTAGCCCCATCATTGTTAGCTACTGTAGTAATGAGATACATCCTTCAGATAGGGTATTTATTTAACAAAATTATTCAATTTTTGTTTTTACTTCTAAACTTACTATATATTTGTCTTGACCCTACCATCATCACCGCTTCATTTTTTAGCCTTAGTAAGTATGTTATATCGTCTAATAATTTGATAGTTTTTATAGGTTATTACAATTGAGTTAGTTGTTACACATATTGACATTGTTACTGATGTTTCATGATGTTGAAAAAGTTTGATCTTTTTGATTACCAAAAATTCTTGAAATTATCAAAGTTGATGCGTGTTAGAATGTATTTTTTGTTTTCTGAAAAAATATTTGACGATTACCTACTTGTCAATTCCACGTTAGTCACATTTTATTATTGTTTTATGTTAAGTTGTTAACATTTCACGTATGTATACAACAATTTCATTATTATTATGTTTATGACATTGTTTGATCTTCAACTGATCTATATAGTACTTGAGTTATTATATGCCTATCACGTACAGCTCTTAATCCAGCATTATTGTTGTTTCCCAAACTATTATCGTTCCATAATGGATGTGCAACTATATTCTATAACGTGTACGTAAAATTAACCACTCGAGCCATCTTGGTAACCTTGAACGTTTGTGATATTTACAAATATTATCAAGATTTATAGACACAATGAGACGCAGAGCATGGATGGTGGTTTTGGTACTGCTAACCATTAAATGTTTCCCCTTAATTCAGATTCATGAAGCAGGAGCAATTTGGCTCTTCATAGTTTGTTGTGCCCGTTCCAAAACTAATTATTATCTACCTGAAACTCGATGTGAAAAACGTAGTTCGAAGTAAAAGCATGAATTATGTACAATTGGGCAAAATGGACAGTTGGTTTGGAAATGGCATCATATCTGCATTAATTTTACACAACTGTTCAAAACAGTTTCCTTTTCGTTCTTTTTATTATTATTGGATATATTTCTATTATATATTTACTCAATCTTATTTTACTCAAAATAGGGATAATAGCCTTATTATTTATGTAATGTAATTAGGTTTCAGTGTATTTTAGCCTAATCATTATGTATTTTACGTATGATTGTGAATTGTTAAAAAGTGAAGTACCTATTTAATGGAATTATACGGTACTCAAATTAATATTAACTGTAATGATAATCATGTTTATAAATTTATTTATTGTTCCGTTCGTAAATGTAAATAAAGCCTTATATTACAGCGGTTGGTTTGCTTTTGCCACGGATAATAAATGCTACTCCTATCAAAATACATTGCGATTAGGAATAGTTGTTCAATTTTAATTTAGAAAATGTAAAAGATGATCATGCATGAAAATTATTCCTTCTGAGCGCCTTTTTCTTGAGTGTATTTCAAGTTTAATATATTCATATTTGGTGTTGGTGTCTGCATTGACATAAAATAAGCATGTGCACTGGTACATTCCTACCTAATATAACGCGAATCCCCCGACGGTACATGTCCGAGAATATTATGATAATTTCCCAAAGTAACTTGAAACTAATTTGTAATAGGAATTTTCTTTATCGGTTTATTGAAATTGATCGTGCAATTTTCTTTGAAATATCAATTTTTTGTATGTTTAGTATGTTCAGATTGTTCACAATAATTTCAAACTGAAAATCATCCCAAAAATTCCTTTTCAATCCATCATTAGTTAATTAATTAAGGTAATTTTCAATTGCGGTGTATCGCAAAGCTAAGCAGGATACAAACGCGGTCGGTCCTCAGAGTCACCAGTAGTAAAACGCTGCAAATAATTACACTGAGGATTATTATTTCTGTATTAGAAAGCCCTTTTACTTAAATCACTGATCTACGGATGTTAGACGCAGTCTGTGGTACATCATCAAAACTCGGTGCCTAGCTCATACCTCCCATTGAATGGCTTCTGCAGCCCGACCGCCTACCTAACCGGTTTTCTAAATGATGAGCTGATGGATGGTCGTACATCAGAACGAGCGGTTTCATCCGATTCAGGTCTCTAGTTTCTGACCGAATCAGCCAAAAAAACGTCTGCCAAGTGGGTGTGACACATAGCTTCCTCGTATCCATAACATGACTGTATAGATCATTGAAAATTATTATTGACTAAAGAACTTCGTTCAATTGGGGGAAGTAAATATTGAATTAGGGTAAATTTATTGTTATGCAGGAGCATAGCTTGAGAAAATAAAGGTAGGCATGTTCAGCTATTGAACAAACTATAAAACGAAGTCGGTCAAGAACTCCCGGAGTTCAACAAGGATTTCACGTTTGCGCATGCGCAGAGGCTACTATTGATCTGGGGGTCATGAAACCTATAGGGGACCATCTACACCCCAACCCGCACTATCCCTGAAAATTTCATCAAATCGGACTATAACTTCGTGTAGTTTTGCCTGTAGACAGACAGACACACAGACATACACGGAACCAAAATTGTTCAGAAATGTCTAAAACGCAAAATGCGAGTGGAATTTTTGATTTTGGAAACAAAAAAATTTTCACATTCCGAAAGTGAAAACAATGTTTCCGCTACCTTGGTTGACTCGGAAGCAAAAACTACTCTCTTACATCAAAAGTTTTTGATGTAGTGTTTTGATTCAGTTTCCTCATATCTAATCCCTTATGGTTGATTGATCAAGATGCCAAGATTACTGGTAAATCCGATTGATGTTGAATTTTTTAGCCAAATTTCGTAAACTTTGGTTCAATAGTACCCGATTGAAGCGTATCCCAGACCAATTCGAGGTTATCTGACTTGAAATAACAATCATTTTAAGTGTGAAAATGTCGAAGAAAATGAGCGTAAAATTAAATTTTTGGTATCCCAACTTACAAGTCAAGAAATGTGAGGTGTTGAGGCGGGGTAGGGGAAGGAACTTGTGTAAAATAATTTCCATGGTTTTTTGTTCGATTCCGGTGGAAATTCAGTTCCGTGAATCGAATGAGTCCATTCGGGTACGACCGTCCGTTGGCTTAGCATTTGAAAAACCGGTCAGTTAGTGGTTGGGATGCAGCCTTGAAGTTCAACTGCAGGTCTGAGCTATACCCCGCGGATTCTTCACGCAGGTTGAAAAGAAATAGGTGAATAACACAATGAGGGAGTATAAAAACAATACGCAAAGTCAAAAAATCGTATATTCCAAGTCCCCGAGGAGGGGAGCACTTCGGTTGCCCCAGGAGACGCTCCGCCCCGCTGGGGCCCTCTCCCCTTCACTGGCGGGGTCGGGGGGGGGGGGGGGTTCTGGGGGGTGAATTCCACCCGCCCAGTGAACAACATGTTCCCTGCATGAAAAACGGATATACCTACTCTGATACTTTCATCATTATATATACGATAATAGATGTATCGATCTGTAACTTGTGTGGTGAGAAATGGTAAGTATAGTTGCCCCTTCCATTGAGGTGGATGCGGTAATAATGCTCCGCCACGCTCAGAGGATGGCCCAGTCGCTTGAAAAAGTCTGATCTACCTAGGCGACTGACTCTAAAATCGGGAAGGGCCAACTAACCATATCCATCACAAAGGCCGTCTTCCAAGCTTCGATTCAGTTGAGGAAAACTAGCGGAATCATTCTTGTTGCCTGTATTTTAGAGTACAGTTAAATTTCTATTGTTTTTCTCACGGGCCAGTTCTGGTAGTCCGGATATCCGCATAGAGGCATTATATAATACAGAAATAATCAACCATCGTGTAATGATTTGCTGCTTTCTGTTTTTTGAAACTTCATATTTCTCTTTCTGTGGGGTTTAGAACTCAGTTTTTTCTTCCGAGTGTTTCAAAATCTTACTTTTACTTTTCTTCTCACAAGATTGAATACCACTGAGGTTATATCTGTTTCGTTTATTATTATTATTACTATTATTAAGGTTTCTGAGTCTATCGTGAGAACATGATTGCAAAAGTTTTCATTCCGTTTTGGTGAAATTGTATGAGAATGTGCGGGTTGGGATGAAGATCGTTCTCTATAAATGTCATAATTCAAAAATTAATAAAATTTTCTTGGTCTATTCTTTGTTGATTTCGCTCGGATCGAATAGGTAATTGATAAATGTCAATTTGATTACTACCTATGGATTTAACCTCGGTCGTATCATCATTATCTCACTCCTTTCTAACATGCATTCTACACTTTTTCCGAATTCCATTAGTTATTTCAATGATCTATTTCAACATTAACCTTACGGGCGTGGGAAAGCTATGCGTCACCCCAGGCTTTTCTCTTTTGTTTTCACTTAAATTAACCCTTTTTCAAGTGATTGGATAGTATTTTGGAATTTACTTAATTTAAACTAGAGTTGAAATGAATGGAGAGTAAATGAAAATGAAAATGAAAACTGAATCACTTTTAACGTGAAGTGTAACATCAATCCACTGTTACGACGTTTTCTGTTTATAATAGTATTTTAGAAATCTCGGCGATGTAATTTAGTAGAGCCAATATAGAACCTACTATAACTTGAAAATATCTTGTTGGGTTTTTGTAGTAAAAATTTGGGTGTTATTACAAAAACATTCCGTACAATAGCGACAATCATTTATAAAGTTAACGTAATTTTCTGTCGTACATTATTGGAGTTATTTCAGTTTTTCATTTTCTGTCGAATGTTACGTAAGTATAAACGAATGAGCTGTGTCTAACATATAAACAACTTGTGCAAATGTTCATTGATACCCATCAATCATCCTAGCGTTTTTTCTCTTCCATTTCAATATTATCAACTACGACTTGATATTAAGTTCCTACTCCGGTTTTTATTTATTCCCTCGGTGCTTCCTTCTCTTAGACCGTCTCTTTTCTGTATTGTTGTTGATTAATATATATTTATATCAATGTGTCTGAATTTCTTTAAATGTGCCACCTCTTGAGGATGCAGTCGAAAATCGCCAATAACTTTTGAACACTCTGACCTCAAGACACTTACGTCTTATTGAAAAGTCACCGACAATTTTTCTCATTTTACTGATTCTAACAACAAATACTTTTTTAATGCAAGTTTTATCAGCGCTGCATTTTTGTTCTCAAAAATATAAAATTTGGCTTCTGCTATGCGTTTCAGGGTCACCTAAATTGATATGATTCCTTGGTACCTGGCTTATTTCGTTTGGTTGGTTTATATTTCTTATTGTTTGTCGGTATTCAGATTAATAGCAAAAACGTTTTTTCTCAATTCCATGGCAATAAAAGATTTAAAAATTAGGCCCCCAAACAGTACCGAATGGTTACATCTTCCAACATTTAATTTACTTAATTCATCTTATATCAAATAGCTATTTTTGGACCTTTCATCTTATTTCTAACTCGGTAATCTGAAACATCCGTAAAGGAGGAACAAAAATATGCATATGTTCATGAAAGTACTATAGGATTCCAAATTTTGATTAAAAACACTAAGTTGGTCGTCAGAATATGGTTCTGCGTAGGTTCTACACATATTCTCGGATTAAAAAAGAGAAATCCAACTATTTTTTTCCTCTTATTCTAAACAAATACAAATTATTTTTAAATATAGTAATTACTAACGTGTAACGCCAATTGACTACCGTTGTTCTTAGGATCAATATCAATTTTGTTATAAAAATGTATTAAATGGTAAATACGACATGTTGGACATTTTCGACTGCTTTGGGATGTGGTTTGGTTTTTTCCCGAGTGGCACATTTGAAATGAAAGGCTCGCGTTATTAATATGACCACTGACTCGCTCTGTTTTAGATTTCAGGTGCTCCAGCTGCTTGAAAACATACAAAACCAAAGGCGTATTGTCACGACACCAGCGCTACGAGTGCGGCAAAGCTCCGCAGTTTCACTGCCCCTTCTGTCCACTCAAGACGAAATTCAAACATAATTTGAAATCCCACTTGAGATGCGTTCACAACGTAGATACCTCGGTCCTCATGTCCAAATCGGACGGCTTCGGAGGAATGTGAATATGTGAAAATTGGAAGATTTTCGCGACCACGCCTCACATATTAGTGGAGTGAGAAATCTAAATTTCGTCCTAAGGGGATTCGTAGTGCAAGGAACTCTAATGATACATGCTCTGGACGGGAATGTGTACACAAGATTACTGAGGGACCAGTATCATTGAATGAGTATCACCTTCATTGCTTGTAAATACTATTCAAATTCTTGTATACTTATATGGATTAAACGTTTGTTCTCCCAATTGCATCTCTTTATTTTACCTTTTTACAATACTTTCGTAAAAACAAACTTCGGTATCAACCACTTAATTAGGTAAGAGCATTGGAGATACGTTCACCATTGCTCGTGTGAATGCGAGAAAAGTAGGGATCAAAATAAATAAATAAAAGTGCTGGTCTATATGATATGATTCTAATAGCGTCTAATGAATTTATGTAAAAATTCCTTATTAGGGTCTTCCTTCAGATGTTTCACATTTGAAATGACAGGTACGCGTGATTAATGTGGCTACTCTCTTTTTTTTTCAGGTTTCATGTGCTCCGGTTGCTTGAAAACCTACGAGAACAGAAGCCTCTTGTCGCGACACAAGCAAATCGAGTGCGGCAGAGTTGTGCAGTTTCAGTGCCCCTACTGTGAATTCAAGACGAAATTGAAACATAATTTGAAATCCCATTTGAAATACATTCACCGCGTAGAGAACTCGGTTCTCGTGTCATCAAACGTGTCAATAAACGGTATGGAGCAACGTGAATTTGTGAGAATTTGAAAGTGCGAACGTTTCTTGCTTACTAGCGCAGTCAGAAATTTCAATCCAAGTTTTAAGAGAATGGGTACTAGCTGAGGAAGGAAATATGTACGACAGAGATGGATAAAATGTAATGACAATCATAATTATCCGGCAATCTGATGTAATTTGCAAATGGAACCCATTACTATGACATGCAATTTTGTTTGCAATTACAAAGCTCAGAAAAGTAATTTTCTTTTTAATTTAATTAAACAACTAATTAGGGTAATTAGGGTATTAGGGTAGTTAACAATTTCAGTTTTGCACAGTAATTAACACATTTTTCGACATTTCTTTCTTTTCTCTCATACAATGAATGAAAATGGATCTAACAGGATTTTTAATTTGATTACTTTGCAATTAATTACTTTCTGTAATTGTTGCTTTCAAAACATTACTTTTCATCTATTGAACCTTTGTTCACTTCCTTATCAATTTATCATACAATTACTGGAGTAATGGCAAATGTATAAATTCATTTGTGTGATGTATAAATATATTTGTATAATGGCAAATGTATGAAGACACACTAAATTTAGTGACTGCCCGACTCAGATGTACGAGAATACTAGAAGGAACAATATGTATAATGAGTAACGACATCATGTTTGTGAATCTTATTCAATCCCGTGTATTTTGATGACAGATTTGTCCCCCTGTTTCCATTTCATTATTTTATTTTATGGTTTTCTTCAATATTTTCTTGGAATTAGTTGTCGATATAAACTTTATAATCATTTAAGAGCATTAGAGATAAGATTAAGATTAAAGATAAGATTAAATAGGAGATTAAGAGTATTCATCATTGGTCGTGTGAAGGCCGAGAATAGGGATCAAGTTCTAAGTTAGTAACATTTTGGATTTCGTTCATAAGTATTACATTCTTTACTATCACATAATAAGTTATCACTGCTGTATGGCAACCTATGATATGTTTGTAATGGTGTTTATCTTCATTTAATATACCCTTAAAAGTGTTTTCTTTCATTATTATCCAGATATCGACACCTCACCAAACTAGATGCCACCAACGAATTTTAGGAATAATACATTTCCAAGAACCAGTAATGAGGATTCTTTTCTCAAAACCGCTAAGTAGTGGATGCTTCCTTCTTTCATCAAAGTTTACCTCAGTTTTTTTCTACTAATTCCTACCTTCTTCGGGAATCCCATCACCTGGACCAGAACGTGAAATTCTCTCTACTTTGTCTCTATGGAAAATTTGCGGTTCGGGGATTCATCCTTGTCACATAATTTAAAACAGTGAATTTTATCAACTTTGAGTCTTGAATCCCCCAATATTTCTTTTAAGAGCACATATCCCAAACTAATCGGGATGGAGTTCTTGGGAAAAAAACGAGCCTCAGGAAGTTAGAAGAGAGGAACTCACAAACGACCCGGCCCTTGCAGGCTCTTACAGTCATATAAGTACATTAGAGTAAGTAAAAAAAAAAGAAAGAAAAACGTTGCAAATTCTTTCGCTGGGGTTTATTATTCAATGATTCACGATTTCTCCCAAACGGCTGAGAATCTGAAATTTTCAGGAAAAATCCATCTTGGTCCAACAACGCCCTAATTCTTTAGCCAGCTCTCTCACTTAATTTGAAGTGCCCTTTAAGGGTTGTCAAAGTTTTGTAAAATCCCTAAAAACCTCAAAAAAGGCAAGGCGGCCTGAATTTGGACTTTTTTTAAGAACTTTCCATGAGGAATCGAATGAGCCCCTCCCCAGGTCCGTAGCTGAAACCATTCCCGATGTATAGCCCGATTTATGGTGCCAACATTTGCATCCACATTTACTACATCACTAGGTTACTGCGATCAAAACAACAACGCTGCAAATTCTTTCACTGGGGTTTATTATTCAATGATTCATGATTTGAATTTCTACTAAGCTTTGGAGTGTGCGTGTTTCACAGGTGATAGAGCGATTATTGAATTTCAGGAGATATGCATAGAGCACGTAAATCTGTTCTCAACCAAAATACCTATTTGGATTGATCAGTTGATCATATTTGTGTGTTGACCATATTATTATTGCAGATTTGGATTCTACACCCTTTGAAACGTAGGGGAACGAGGGGTAATACCGTGCTCTTAACTTTGGAACCATACAGTTAAGGGACAGAACGTCATAAAAATGTTTTTCTTGGACGAATGGCTCTAGAATTTATTCTATTTTCGATATGTGAGCATTCCCCTTACATAAAAGGATTTTTAAAAGAAAAACAGCCATGAATGTTAATGAAGTGCTTTGGGCGGCATTTCCCACACTGTGGGGTAATGCTGCCCACACTATGGGGTAATGACGCCCAACCCCGAAAACTGTATTATGTTCCCCTCTCAACCGTCATTCAACCAATTTTTGCCAAGGTTAGAAGGTTGAATGTATTTATAACATTGAAAACCTTGAAAACAGTCAATAAACTATAGTTGAAATGAACGATGACTTAAAAATAGGTAAACTACGGTCTTGTATATAAAACTTTTTTGAACCCGCACTAATACTTAGCTTTTCTTTTCTATTTCTTATTCTATTTGAAAATTTTAAATTTCGTAGGACGGAGCATGCATATCAGAATGTTTCAACCCGTGTATCGGCTATAAACCCTTTTAGGAGTTCACTCCAGTATCCAATCCATTCACTACATCACTAGGCTACTGCGATCAAAAAAAGAAAAAAAACGCTGTTGTTTTTGTTTATTATTCAATAATAAACCATTGTAATCTCTCTTGACAAAAAAACTCGAACCACCCCTGAAAATTTCGTTACGTTTCGAAGGGTGTCGAATCGAAATCTGCAATGAAAATTTTTCCGTCCGTCCACCGTACGACGGACGCACGATTTCTCCCAAACGGCTGGAGCAAAAGATCTGAAATTTTCAGGAAAAATCCATGTTGGTCCGACAACGCCCCCATTCTTTAGCCAGCTCTCTCACTTAATTTAAAGTGCCGTTTGAGGCACACAAATATGATCAACTGATCAATCCAAATAGGTATTTTGGTTGAGAAGAGATTTACGAGCTCTATGCATATCTCCTGAAATTCAATAATCGCTCTATCACCTGTGAAACACGCACACTCCAAAGCTTAGTTGAAATTCAAATCATGAATCATTGAATAATAAACCCCAGTGAAAGAATTTGCAGCGTTGTTGTTTTGATCGCTGAACCTAGTGATGTAGTAAATGTGGATGCAAATGTTGGCACCATAAATCGGGCTATACATCGGGAATGGTTTTAGCTACGGACCTGGGGAGGGTCTCATTCGATTCCTCATGGAAAGTTCGTAAAAAAAGTCCAAATGTAGGCCGCCTTGACTATTTTTGAGGTTTTTAGGGATTTTACAAAACTTTGACAACCCCTAAAGGGCATTTCAAATTAAGTGAGAGAGCTGGCTAAAGAATTGGGGCGTTGTCGGACCAACATAGATTTTTCCTGAAAATTTCAAATTTTTTGCTCCAGCCGTTTGGGAGAAATCGTGCGTACGGCGAACGGCGGACGGACGGACAAATTCTTATTGCAGATATGGATTCTACACCCTTTGAAACGTGAACCATGAAATTTTCAGGGGGGCTTAGAATTTTTTTTCAAGATCGATTACAATGGTTTTATATTGAATAATAAACAAAAATGAACGTGTATTGAATATAATAATATTCAAGGTATCCTCAGTTTATTTATAAAGTTAGTAGTCTTTAAGGATCTTATTTGAATGTTCTTTGTTTTTTGAAGCATTTTATTTTTTATTTGGGTTGGAAGTTCATTAAAGGCTTTGACACCCAAATAAGAATATGTGTTAAGCGAAGCAGTGGTTCGGACTAATGGAATGGGAATATGTACCTGACTTTGAAATCGAGTGGCAATTTCGTGCATGGGATATGTACAATGATTTTCTCGCAACACTAGTTCGACACTATACACTTTTACCAGCTGGTCAAGTTTGAGGACTTCTATTTTGGCAAAAAGGGAGTCCGAGTGGGCTAGAAAACCACTTTTTGTCACAATTCGTACGAGGGCCTTTTGACAAATAAAAACGGGAAGTAATGTCGAAGGATAAGCTCCGGTCCACGGTGGTAATCCATGGAGGATCACAGACTGGGCCAACGAACGATACATTGTCCTCATCGGTTTGAGGCTGAGTACGTTTCTCAGCAATGAAAAAACGTAGAGTAGCTTCTAAGCCTTCCACGGACAGAGGAGATTTGTGTTTCCCATTTCATATTATAGTCGAATACCACTCCTAAGTATTTTGAGCTGTCCCGTCTGGCAACTAAAAGACAAGAGCAGCGACCGCGTTCACAACCTGGGCAGTGCAGGCGCAAGCTCATCCTCTGCTCAGGCAGCGTTGAAGGTGACAGGCAAAAAAGGGATGAAACTTGTTCTGGATCAATTCAACGAAAGCTTATTTTCCGTCAGCCATAAATATATTTTCTGTAGTCCTTTTTCGGCTAAATCAAACGTAGTCTCCCAATCATCTGATACAAAGTACAGCGCAGTATCATCAGCGAACAATATTTTAATCCCATCAGTATCGACACGTCCCAACTCATTAACGTCAATTGTGAAGAGTACAGGGCCCAGAACAGTGTCCTGGGGAATGCCGTACTCCCCACAATCCAGGTACGAGCCCAAAAATCCATTTATTTTAACACATTGAGTTCGTCCGGTGAGGTAACTCTCCACCTAAGCCAACGCAGAACTCTCAATCCCTACGGCTTTAATTTTTTACAATAGCTTAGAATGAGAAATTGAGTCAAATGCCCTGGCCAGATCAATGAAGATAGATAAGGCCTTTTTTCCACGTCTAGATCACTCATTATTTTGGAATTAAGGAAGCCAGAATCCATACTGGTGTTCATACAACAACCTATGGCCCTCCAAAAAAGCAATCAATTGAAACTTGACGCATTTCTCTATAATTTTAGAGACATTACTCACCAAAAATTGATTTAATTAGTTATGATTTACATTGCCCCAAATAATGTACGCTTCTCGTTCCTTCAAACGTGTAATATTTTCTTCCTAGTATATTGATTCAATTATGATCATTTCAGTTTACAGGTGTCCCAATTGTCCTAAACGCTATAAGAACAAAAGTCACCTTTGTCGCCACGTGATCCACGAATGCGGGAAAGACCCTCAGTTCTTCTGCCCTTTCTGCCCCTACAAGGCGAAGCGAAAAGACCTTTACAAGACACATCTAAGTCTCTCCCACCGCCAATATGTCACCAGATGTTGACCACCATCTGCAGTGGTCAAAACGTTCTTGAGTTACCATTTCATATAGGGGTAAGTTTTGAACGTAATAATTTGCTATTAGCTGTTAGGAATGGTTCCAATTTTCAATTGTGGAATTATTAAATGAATTATATTATGCTGTGGAGTAATATCGTTTGGCTTATATTTTAGATAAACTTGTATTCTTAAGGATTGTTCTCTCAATTTATGAAATTGAATATAGTGCGAGGGAGGTAGTAATTGGGTTCTTCCTACACTTTATTTGACCTGTATTTGAAGTATATTATATTAACACAACATCGAGCTTTTCACCATCGGGCTTCATGATTTGTATTGCGGGCCAATTACTTCCTCTCTCGCACCTATACTCAAATATGAAACAATGGCCAACCATGGTATCCGGAATGAAAAATGCAATTGAGAATTTCCAAATCACCTGCTTCCACTAACTCCAACTAAAGATAAGTATGATGCGATATCTGAACCAACTTTGAAACTCCACGTGAGCCGGGAGAATTAGCAATTCGGACATTCCGAGGGATTGGCATTTGTAAACTTTCAACAATCTTAGTTTCAGCTCTATTAACTTTCAACTCGAATTCACTGCCAGTTTTTGCTGGATGAATTCTAGTGACCTCACTGTATCAGGTAATAAACGTGTTCTGGTTTTACAAGATCCGTTTTCACCCACTTTCAAGTTTGTCGATAGCTCTCATTGCGATAAAAAGTTAAAATAGCAAATTATAGTTTCTATCAAGTAATATTGTAAAATATGATCATTCATAATTAGCTCCTCAATGGATCATTGGCTTGCAATATTCTGTTTTGACCCCGAATCACTCAGATGATGAAGTTTATGTGTGTATAACACTCACTTTCCTCACAACCCTAACCACCATACTGCACATTTTTGAAAAGTGCTCACTAAGACCTTCCTACAAAAAACAGTTAGAAATTTGAAGTGCATTGTCTGAGCTTTTTTTTTTTCGAACCGATGAAACTACTGATTTTAGGTTTTGTTTCGGGTGTTTTCTTCAAGCTTTCACGACATTCAAGACGCTTGTGCTCTTATAAGTTCTTTTACTTGTTAGTTTTACTGTTTTATAGAAAGAGTCCATATTCATTTATTACAATTGTTAGTGTTTAAACGCTGACGCTCATCGAACTTTCATTTTTAACGATCTATTTACCCTTCAAAATAAATGGGCACGTGAAGGTTGTTGCCGTTAGGTTGATTGTTAAACACGTAATTAAACATGGATAAGTTTCTTCGAAATTATGTTAGGTTATTCTGTTGTAGGTAGTGAGAATGATGAAACGAGTTCTGGATTTTTTCGGTAGTTTACCCCTGTAGAACTCGAGCTCGTTCGCAATCAAAGCAGACTTTGAAAAAAAAAAAAAAAAAAAATCTAAGTCGACTTTTTACATATTGCGTTATTTCATCTTGAGCAGGTGAACTTCATGTTTTATGCTGCCCATCTACTAGGGCCGGTGGTGCGATGTTTTGGGTGGAAGAAACTTGTCGCCAGTTATCACAATGATTTCAGACGATGAGCCTATGTTTGTGTTAAATGCTGTTTTGGAGGCTGAGGAGAAGAAATGCGTATAAGGAAAGATTTCTGAAATGTACGTTAAAATGTGCTGAAAAACGCCATCTGTCCCATAAACTGAAATGTATCAAATTCATTTATTTCTTTTATAATAAGAATCGTGGAATCCGTAATAATATAATAATATGGTCGATTTGAAGGGTTCGAATATAGAACGTACTGTAACTTCGTTTAATAATGAACCCCCTGTAGATACCTACTATGTTATCTACTTACTTCTGTTTCGGTCCCATTGTGTCGAGGAACTGAGTGAATGGGGTCGGTCAGAAGAGCACAATCCGACATGTTTCCCAAAACTCCGCCCTGGCCATTGGAGGAGGAGCTCTTCTCACTCACTCTTTCTCTCTTACAGTTATAGAGAGAAAACCCGCCTTCCCAGAAAACCGCCGTTCGATCGCCGCGCACCGTACTGCCGCGATCGGCTTCAGTGGATGGGCTCTTCTTTGTCTAACATTAAACTTCTGGCTAGAAAAACGACGTACCGGCTCAGTGGACAGGCAGCTCCTCTCTTGAAAGCAGCACATTTCACCAGCAACGCATCAACATTGGCGACTCGCAAGATATTGATTCGACAAAGAAATACAGAATTTGCTCAAGCAAGGAGTTGAGAAGCGGGCAGGAGACTTCAGTCTAGTCCTAGACTTCCGTGACATACGCTTCTTTGTTTTCTCCCTTGTATCACGCTTACATGTCTTTGTTCCAGCTCGATCTAAAACTCGTACATCGTTGAGCAAACTTTTATGTGATACCCAAAAGTTAGCATTGATTGTATGGAATAACTCCAAATTTTGATTCCTATATTTTCTAGTCCGAGGACTGCGTGTAACAAGTTATACGATTGATAAATCGCTTTTACAGAAATTGTGTGTTATGAATTAGATTTTTCCGAGTTGGGGCCGGGCCACACACATCCGCACGGTGCCGCTTTCACCCGGTTGTGCTCATTCTTTTTACATAGATCTTCGGAAGTTGAGTACTATGACGTAAGTTTGGCTTAATTTTGAGTTCGATAGCCCTGGAGCAACATTTTGAAGTCCATGATGTAAAAAAAATACCTTTTTCAGACAGACAGAAGTTACAATGATGATGAATTTCTCAGTTAGTTAGTTAGAAAATCTATTTGTAAACAACAAACTTTTAAAAGGATTTTTCGCGTGGTCGATTACAAAGGTTTGTTGTTTTGGAAATGATTGTCGAACTTCAGAGAACTGTGTCTTCCACCAGTTGAAATTCATATTTGCCCAGCAAGAACCATCTTGGAGGTGAAAGCCCAATTCCTCATGTAACCCAAGCAGCAAAGAAGACGAGGAAAGCAGAGAAGTTTATTACTTACCTCACATCAGCAGAGTCAATCTAGCTTTTTGTAGTACTGAGGGTTTAACTTGCGAATCGTGGAACGATTTATGCTTGCCTTTGAGGTTCGTTACAGTCTTGTCAATACTGATCACTCTTTGCTCCACCGACAATTTAGCGAACTCTCGCTTTACAGCACTTACCGTTTTTACCTCGTATTTACAGGTAACATAGTTCAGTCACAAGGGTTGGGGACAATCAACTGATGGTAGGATAAGAGTGTATTTTGGGGATTAGATGCACGCATTCCAGTGGGTGAGTAGACACTCGGTGTGCTCCCTGGAACTTCAGGCGCACTCTCAGGTTCATTCTTTGGACCCAGATAGAAACAAACGCAGTGTCCTCCTTCCATTTGGAGCATGGTCGGAGCATGCACCCGGACAGAGAACCCCTGACCTCCTACACCAAACTCACGACTCCATCATCTACTCTAACTTATCCTGAGGCTCTGTTTGATGCGTAGATTTGAAATTATTCGGATATTCAATGAGGATTCATGGGGGAAAGTTGGAAAACAGTATGATAGTATTATACTTACAATATTATTATTATCACTTATCTTGTTCATTTTGGTCAGGGGGTGCAGATGCTCATGTGCTCCTGTCAGCAGCCGCCCCTGGTTGTAACCTTAAGAACTTCGGGTTATGAGTGAAATCGACGTTTTTTACGAAAAATCAACTTGCTTCCTTTATTGCGATTTTATAAAATGAGGATATGTGTGGCCCGGCGGTGGGGGGGTCAAATTAGGCGCAAAAATATGCTATACAAATTTTTGTCAACTGGCTTCCCATATTTTCACGTTATACAGTCAATGTTTTAAATTCAATTATGATTTCATTGTTGTTTATAATAAAACCATTTTCGTCTAATTTTTTGTGTATGGATTTCAAAAACCGTATGAGCTTTGTTCAACGAGTGTTCACTGTACGCGAGTACTTGAGCCGTTTTTGAGCCTAATAATCATCTTGGTTTCATCAGAAGAGAGCTCCATGAAGCAAATCGCTCTTTTTGGACTTCTCGATTGAAAAAAAAAAAAAAACTTCCGAACCCTTTAGCATTCCTGAAGTTGTTCAAATACCAAAACCTGCGTCAAAGATGGGTAGATACCAGAAAATATTTTTCTTGGAGGACCAATGTCTTCCAAATCATACGACCAACAATTTGAATGAACTCCGATTCAAGGTAACCAAGGCCTAACAATATTGTAGGCAAACAATAAGACAACGGTCTATGAAATCTTCCTTCAAGTTAATGTACTTATACATTTCAATTTCCTGTTGCAGGCTTCCAATGCACTAATTGCCCAAAAGCATATAAGAACAAGGGGGATTTGACTAGACACTTGCGGTACGAGTGCGGCCAACTGCCCAAGTTTGCTTGTCCGTACTGCTCCTACAAGGCTAAGCACAGATCGTCCCTGAAAGTTCACCTGGGCATCAAACATTTAGTTCTCTAGCTATACTTGTTCATTACACCAGGATGAAGTCACATCAGATCCAACTTCGATCTCAATAACATTTTTCGAGGCTGGTACCAAGATGTCCTTATCCCTATTCATAAGTTGAGCATGAGAGCATTCCATGCTCTCTCCTGAGATTGCTGCTGTTTACAAATATGATTTCTGCAAATGCCGTCACTAAACGCTCAGTAACGTAGTTATATCATACTATTTGAAGTCTTTTGATTGTGTCGGCAATCTGAAGTGGGATGTAGATAGTTACAAAAAATATCCTGGAAGTTGTTCAACATGTTGGTATGTGTTTCTTTCATTTGATTACAATACATGAGCTTTGTACAGAAAATTCCATTTTGCGATCCAAGACGAAATATTACGTGGTCACAGCCCTAGTCGATTTTGAAATTAAAAGGTAATAAAATGAAGTAGGTAACATTAATGTCGAAAGTTCAACTCGGTTTTCGCTCGTTGTCTTCAGTATTTCATGTGTTTAGAAAAAAGCCTGAATTCCGAACGTGGTTGTGGTTTCTCGGTCTACTTATACCTTTTGATGTAGAGTGACTTTGGTCACTTTTAAAAAGGCCCAAATTATATCCGACATCCCCACCCTTGTCACATAACTTTTTGGATCACTTTTCACGTGTGTATTACATTTGCAGCACCAATGAAAATTAATTGAATTGAAATTTGTTTGGAGTTTTTGTGGAAAAAAGAAGACATTTCTCAGGTATATACATCAATGTTCAACTCTTCGATCTATTTCAGGCGAGTTCCACTGTCGGAAATGCTCGCGGACTTACAAGAACTACAGGAGCTTATCTCGACATCTCAAGTATGAATGCGGACTAGAAGCCAGCTTCCAGTGTCCTTATTGCTCTCATCGCTCAAAGTTGAAAGAAAACTTGAAAAAACACGTTATGATTCGTCATCGACACCCTTTCAACAACAAATAATGTTTGGCTATGAGTTTACGGCTTGTATTACATGCATACATTTCGATAGGTACCTATGAAGACGAATTCACACACAATTTCTGGTTTTTACAAGACTTATAACGTAGATTAATAAATTGTATTGATTGAAATCAACGATGATTCATTTAAATTGTATGATGAATTTCTCAGTGGGTAAACTCTATGAGAGAAAATATAACAGTTATCACTGAGGAGTTATCGTAGGTTGGAAACTGTTTAAGTAAACGATTTTAAGACTGAACCATCATAGTAGTTATGGATATTAAAATGCAAACTCAGAATCGTGGAGGAAAGAAAGTATCGTCACTGGACCAGTTGGTAAATTTTGAAACTAAGTTGATGTTTGCAATTTTCCTGTCCTTTTTCCACTTTTTTTCATTAGTTGACCAAAAAAATCGAAGCTGTTCATTCAGACCTAAGAGTAGCGTTTGTTGTATCTTCAAAAAAGCCTCAACTTATCTTTCAAAACGAACTACAGCTTCCCCTTGATAATCCGACACTTTTTACTCCGACGTTCTCGGTAGTCCGACGCGCTGCCGGCAGCAACATGCATCTCCCGTTTCTTTCCGTATTTCATTTAAAAACTTACATGTACTGTCATTTTGTATCCTAGTATTTATAAATTACATGTACCTTTACTGTTTCTTCCTTTTTTAACTTCATTGTGTTGAAACGCATTAAGAATAAAACATCTTTGATAACATTGCGTTTTTGGTAATCCGACACTCTCTCGGTCCCTCAACTGTCGGATTATCGAGGGACAGCTGTATTCTTATCAGCAATGAAAATATAAACCACTTGTGGACTTATTGAACTCAATTTCACCATTGGTCTCTGTTCTAGGTCGGGGACATCCTTGTCCCAAATGTTCTCGGACCTATAAGACAAGACCTCCATTGTACCGTCATCTGAAATACGAATGCGGACTAGAGGCGAGCTTCCAGTGCCCTCATTGCCCACACCGCTCAAAACTGAAAGGAAACTTGAAAAAACACGTTATCATTCGTCATCATCGAGCCTTCAGCGATCAGCAGTAGGGATTTCGTTTCTGCAAGTTTCCCCTATTGATCGATGAATAAACACTGCCGTAATTTCCGCGCAAAAGTTTTTTATCCTACATGTTTTATGCCTATGCGCAGTAACGTAACGTAAGGTTGATGCGGATGGTAATGAAAATCCACCTTCAAATTAAAAAAACAAAAACATAATTGGCTAAATGGTCTATTAACGCAAAAAAGAGTTATACACTTGAACAATGGTATCTTTTTTAGTTTAGACATCATCGTCAGTACTCTACGGAATCTCTTAGGGCTCTGTTTTGTGAAAATATACTATTTGGTCTATTTTTGTTTGTGCACTCAAGAAGTTCAAATAATATTAAAAAATCATGAAAAAAACATTGAATTATCTACATGTTTTATCATTTAGATTCCAGTCCTGATGTAGTATAATTTGTTTATCCTTATTACACCAAACTTGTGAAGGAATTTGGTTCAAAAAGTATGCCTACTTTAATGCGAGGAACTTACAATCGTGAATTCTGCAAAGACACAAATTATAACATATTTTGTTTATTCTAATCGCGTCACACATTTGTATCATCACGAAAATGTCAGAATGACCATTCCTGGTCCAATCCGAAGTATGTCGTTTGTTGGATTTGACTCGTAAGATCCTTGTTTCCTACATTGATCGCTACCTATTCAGAATCCAATATTTACTCAATACATTTGTATTCTAGGTCGTGTACATCCTTGTCCCAAATGTCCTCGGGTTTATAAGACGAGACAACCATTGAATCGACATCTCAAGTACGAATGTGGACTCGAAGCCAGTTTTCAGTGTCCACACTGCCCTCATCGATCGAAGATAAAGGGCAATTTGAAACAGCATATTGCGTGCCGCCATTCTAGCTTTAAATTTTGAATGTCTACCCGCATCTTCGCGAAATTGAGTTTCGAAAGAATGGGTGTTTCAATATCAATGATCTTCCACACGTTGTTTCTTGTAGCCGTAAATTGTTTTCGAAGAAAATGTAGAGTAGACCATACTCGGTATAATAGGGAGTTGATTGTATGCGAATTTCTTTGTGAAAATCTAGAGACTTAGTATTAATTATAAATCGACATTACATTATCCAAAGTGCGAATTAGTGGTCCTGGTTGGCAACAATTTATACACTTTTTTTTTACAGAAGAATTTTTACTGTGGAAGCCACTACCAAGTTGCTTAACAAGACATTATACATATAACGTTATTATTATTTATTGAATTTCTCACTGATACAAGACTCGTTTAATGTCGATGTTAGTTCGTGATAAGACTGACTGGTGTTATGATTATGGTATGACTGTGTTATATGATAACATATTGTTCTTCAACTCATCTACGAGTAAATCGACGGAACTGTGACGAAAGCCATCTTTAATTGAAATTAGCTGAGATTTTTTAGTGGACCACCTCAGTGACATTCGTATCATCTATGCCCTGGAAATTGTGGATGACGGTTATCAATAATAGGTTGTCAAATTAAATTAATTTGCATGTTTAATAAGCAATTATTTGTGAGGTTTCGCTTTCAATATCTTTTTTCCTAGTTCGTTCATTATCGCGTGTGTGCAAACTAGGTACTATTTTTTTACATCAATATTAACATTCAGAAATTTTAATTATAACTTATTGGCACACGCAAAAACTTGTTCGATCGGTGAAATTATCCGTGTCTTACCCGTTTTTGAATTATGACCGCTTTGATGTGATCAAAAAGGAATCATTCTGACAAACGTCTTTTCGTTGCCACAAAATCAATTTGTTTGTCTCAATCCTGAGAAGAGTTCGTTTTCAATGACACAATTGAATAAATATATGAAGAAGTATCCAAGTTTTTTTCAAAATACCTTCAACCGGATTTTAAAGCAGAAAATTATTTAATGATTTCGGGAGCCACTGCAATATTCTTTCTTCCTTTTTTTTTAAACAAAAATTCGTCAATATGATACATCCTGGACGAAATTTTCTACTTTTTTCGAGGTAGCTAATCAAAAGCTACCTGTACTGCCATCCTCTGATTTTTGAGTAAGTTATTAAGGTTTTTGGTATTAAAATTGTTTATTGGTGAAATTTTCACGGACAAGAGCCCACTTACAAACATGCAAGAAGTAAAAAAGAAAAACTGAACAAAATAGTCTAAAAGAAATGTAAAATACGCAACATCAAAATTAATAAACTGTGATTGAGCAATTATTTGAAATGACTTCTATTTTCAAATGGTTCCACCAGTCTTGTCTTCTTGATTCGAGCTTTCCTACAAACTTTCAACTCTTTTATTTAACCTTTTTCAACTTGTTGTTTTTCTTAGCTATTAAGATATATTAAGAAATTATAGTACTATTCCTACTTTCTTTGTTCAACCTCATTTAAGCGTGATTTACGCGTATGTGTGTTGATATTTGGTAGTACTCCATCAACAGAATATTCAGAGATAATATATATCAATAAGAAACTGTTACAGTGACATTTTTTTATGGAAAACTGGATCAACCATACAAGAAATGCACAAGCTTACCATACCTTTGGGGTATACCGCCATAACGCGATACAATCATCTCCCACAGTTTCATCTGTTTTATGACGTAAAGTGAATGAATTATGGTGTTCACCTACATAATTTGATTGCCTTTGCAATGAATACCTTACCAAACTACAAAAACGCAAAAGCGTGAGCAGGTAACTGTGTATTGATAAATATTTTACATTATTCTAAAACAATCAATATTTGTTTTAATTTCCAGTGAAAATCCCTTGCATGACGTGCTTGAAGTTCTTCACCAACAGGAAAGACCTGGTTATCCATTTGAATCAGTGTACAGCTACCTCTCCTACAGTGCCTTCGACAATCACTAAAAAAGCGGTGGCATTCAAGAAGCATACAAAAGTGACAAGAAAGAGTAGATAGCGTTTAACGAAACGGTAGTTAATTGAAGTTCAAATTTAGGATAAAAATACTGTGGTTAATTTTTTTTTTTTTTTTTTTTTTTTTTTTAACCAAATTTGAAAAATAGTCATACTGTACAAAATCTTTGGTTTGTTTCTTGTTTAATATAAGAGAAAGTTTAAAACCCCTTTTTTGTTCAACTATTGGATAGTTGTTGGTGTTTTTGTATTAGTACACATGAAATTAAGTCAAAATTATTAAAATCACTGATGTAAATATAATCTTGATTTGTTTTACGTTATATTATAATTTCTCTCGTTATTTCACTCACATTTCACATTTATCGATATTAAGCATTGTTTCACATTTATATTGATTGTAATCATTACGGTATCTAGTGTGATATATTCATAATTCAATGGGAAATGGTAGTTTCATATTATGGTGATTAAAATCTAGATGGTTCTGAAATTAAGTTTCAGGAACAATTTCAATAACAGAAATCAAATTGAGAGAACTGAAGTAGAATAGCGCCTCTCCGTCGAAGGCTGATAATTTATAACGAAGTTATAAACATTTCATTGCCGTCATCATATGTTACCAACTTTATTATTGCTTCCGAGTCGACCAAGGTAGCGGAAGCATTGTTTTCACTTTCGGAATGTGAAAATTTTGTTGTCTCCAAAATCAAAAATTCCACTCGCATTTTGCGATTTAGACCTTTCTGAACAATTTTGGTTCCGTGTCTGTCTGTGTGTCTGTCTGTCAGTCCTTGTTACGCTCGTAACTCCGGGAGTTCTTGACCAATTTCGATGAAATTTTCAGGGATTGTTCGGTTTGATGTGTAGATGGTCCCCAATGAGCTTTATGACCCCGAATCAATAGTAGCCTCTGCGCATGCGCAAGTTATATACAGCCACTGTGCGGAGGGATGACGGCAGTTGGGTACTTTGCAACGACGCTGCAGTCAACCCAACATTATTTGATCCGTCATTGAACGATGCTTATATTTTATTTTTAGAAATTTCATCATTTAAATGTATCACTTCAGTCACCTATCCATTCAGCATCAATGTCAATTTTTATTATTAGGTATATTTTACAGTTTGTTCAATAGTTGAACATGCTTACCTTTATTTTCTCAAGTTATGCTCCTGCATAACAATAAATTTACCCTAATTCAATATGTACTTCGCCTAATTGAACGAAGTTCTTTAGTCAATAATAATTTTCAATGATCTATACAGTCATGTTATGGATACGAGGAAGCTATGTGCCACACCCACTTGGCAGACTTTTTTTGAATGGTTTAGTTTAATGAAGCCCACTTATTGTAATATAACTATCAGTATACGACACATAATTATTGCTTGTGTTCTCTAAAGGTAAGCAGTATGAGTGCCAGAACTGCAGCAGAGCTTACAAGAACAAATCTCACCTAATGAGGCACCTCAGGTTTGAATGTGGCCGAGCACCCCAGCTCCGCTGTCCTTTCTGCGCGCATCGTGCCCGCTACAACACAAGCTTGAAGAAACATGTGGCCCTCAAACATGGATTAGCTCGAAGCTTAGAGTTCGTAGATTTGAATAAATTTGTTGATGATAATCAAATCAACGGATACGTTGACGATTCGTGAGGTTTCATACGTAGGGAGCTTTCTTCTGACCAACTATTGTGAGATTCCCCTCCTCCAAAAAAAGACTTCAGCGATCCACTCAATGGCAAGTAACTTTAAAATTCTAATGTCACTAATAAAGTTTTGGGCTTATCTGTTACTATTGCTGAAATACATACTTCAATGACTCTTTATATCCATATAACTGCAATTGTAGACCATTATTAATATGACAACCTTCAACACCAAATGTCAAGAGACGAATAAATGAACTCATTTATAATATCTCAACGTCAATTAAAATGTTTAAATAGGCAAATTTATGCATCAACAATTAGATCTAAATGTGTCCTATTACTGCTATATCTAAACTGAATTTCGTAAGTACTTATCCTGCCCGATCCACCTTCTTATTAAGGGTATTTAATTTTAAGCTGGTAGTATTTTCACTATGTAGATCCAGTTAATAGGGGGAAGTAAAATCGTTCTTGGCACTTCATCATTTTAGTTTTTCTACTTAACTGTTATAAAAGCATTTTGATTGTTTTGTATCCACTGCCACAAACTCCATCCAACTACTCACAAATAAGGGATTTGCCTTCAATTTAGGATACTAATTCTACATAATTAACGGCACAGTGAGAATGAGAACCGAAATATCAGCGATACCAATCAACAAAGCTCCACATATGGGTACTAAAATTCAAGCTCTGGATCTCCAGAGTAACAAAAAAATCTTAGTTTTTCTAATTTCTTTGAGTTGGTGAGGCATGGATTGACCATTTTTCTTTTCGAACGGGTTGTTGGAGCTCTTCAAAAACTTTTCACTGTCATGGAAATCTATATTTGGACGTTTCGCCCAGACAACGTGGGCTTCTTCAGCATGTATTTTCTTACATTAGTTTTGATATTCCTCGGATTCATTAGAATCGTCGTCTACATCATCAAGATTATCTTTTACTGCATGCTGAAGGCTTTGTATATCCTATTGGTTGGGTATGTTCAGCTCTATGATGCTTGCCTTGAATGCCAATTTTGAAAAAAATAAAATCAATGGGAGGTGAACAACGTTTTTTTGGAGAGAGGATCCAGACCACCATTTCTTGGTTTCTGTTATCATTAAATGTGCAGTGGAGAAATAAATTTTAAGGAACAAGTGTGTTGTTCCGAATCTAGCAACACAATGAATGGAGTGTAAACGTATTTTGCATCTCAGTTTCATAAACACTTGATATTATCCAATGTCTAGAGGAAAGTGAATTATTATAGTTCAACACTTCCTCTCACATGCTAATAAGTTTGAGTCCTAGTTGCTCTTGAAACTGTACCAGCTAGGGTCTAATAACGGCTTTGGCGGATATATCTACAGTCACCTCTTCCGCTAGGCAATAGTCAAGTTCGATATCCCTATTTTTCACAACTTCACGTATGTTATCCTTCTTAATTGATGTGTTCCGGTTTGAAGTTGATAATGTGGTTAGTCGCTCAACTCAGTGCATTCGGTTATTTGACAGAATGCGGATTCTCGTGTGGTGTATCAACTTAATATGCCAAGTTCTTCATATGCATGGCCTCCTTTGCAGGAAGCGTGCTGGGCCTATAGCATGATAGAGTTGAACACGCAGTGGAAAACAAAATTTTAAAAACAAACTTTGTTTCCACTCCAGCAACACAATGAATGAAGTTTATGCGTATTTATGCATTTGAGTTGCATTAACATTGGTATGAAATTAGAGGCAAGTCAATTAACATAGTTTAAGAGTTTCATTGTGACAATGTGCCATATTATTGTTAACGATATCCCCTACAAATATGAGTGTAATTTTGAAAGTTGCTCCATTCTTAGGTTCATTACTTAATTTTTAGAAGCATGGAACGAAACGGGAGTGTAGTACAATTGACATCTGAAGTGACTGCCACTGCGTGTCATGGTCATACACGAAGAGGGTGAAGAAGAAGAAAGGGAGGTTACACATTTGGTTCATAAAACGGTTACTTCTTCAGCTGTGTTGTATGTTCATCTCCCGGTACGTTTCCAAATTTTCGACTACTCCGTTAATATTTCAAGTATCCTATGGACTCTTGGATAAGATCTAATTTGAACATTATCGTGGTACCTTACACTTCCAAATTATTCCTTAGTTATATCGTGTCACTTACGTTTCAAGTTCAGTGGCTAAGAAACATCTAAGTATGAAGACTTGGGTATTCGTATCCTTTTATTCGTAGGCAAGGAAATTTACTGTCTTGACCCTAATCTATACCAGAGCAGACATGCAAATTATACGTTACATTACTATGTTGTGTTTATGATACACGTTTCTAGCTACTAAATTCCAAACTTATTGATTCACGTTTGTCTGGGTATATAATACATGATAATAACGATTATATTAGTACACGACACATGTTCCTAGCAACTTATCACCTACCAGGTATGTAAATTAAATTTTCAGTTAATGTATTTGCCCAACACCCACGTGATCTGTGGGCTCTCAAATAAATTCCACGTACCATCCTAACATTTGATTGTGTGGGGTGGTACCTGGTATTTGAGGAGAATTTATGTGAGAGCCTACAGAAAAAATATGTATACAATATGTCTTAAAACCAGCTACCTACTTCCTTTTATGGTTGTACATGATGTGAGGGTGATATGTTGTTCTCTTGTAAACGTGGGTTTACTGTTATCAGCTACAGTGATGTAAGGTCCATTTTTTCTAAAAACTTAAATTGAAAATAATGGTAGTAGAGGAGGAAGGATTTTGAAAAATTTATCCTTTTCGCTCGAGAATTTTCGCCTCACCGGCTATACTATACTATACTATAAATTGGTGCAAATTCCAATCAGTTGGAGGGGTTATCTATCGCTGATAGTAAGTTGTTGTATTTTCCTGTTTTGTAATAATGTATTTCTACTTTATAATAATTACGGTAATATAAATCAATATTTTTGTTTCCCTTGTCAACTTTTACCTATTACTTTATATGATTTGTTCACGTATTTAAAAATGTTCCATGTACATAGGTTCTCCTTAGTCAGAGGTGCCCACAGGGGGGGGGGTTATAACGCAGACTGCGTCATTGAAGTTCTTGTGGGGGGGTTCCAAAAATAATTGGGTGAGGGGGGGCAAAGTTGATTGAAACAGTGTTTAACGTTACGGCATTCAAAAATATATTACATTGGTAGATAGAACGTAAACAATAATGAACTGCTCTGAAAGTGTTTTATACAACTTTACTCTCCTTAGCAATTAATATTTATTCCGTGGAAAGAGCAATAAGTTGAGTTCACATTGTCAAAAACAGACTCAGATCAACTATGGGAGACTCATGGTTGTCAAATCTGATGGTTCTAGCCGCAGAAAAAGTTGTATTTGAGTACATTTCTAATGAAGAAATAATCGGATGATTTTCTGTTTCCTCATCCCGTAGACAAAAACTACTATGAAGGGTTTAAAGAGATATGTTTAACAAACCTAGAAGGTGCCTAGATAACTTTTAAATGGTCTCAGACTACAAATTTATAATTTTTGACTTCAAACTGTTAATGTTTTTATGTATTTTACGATATTATTAATATTTGTTTTGGGTACCAGCTCACATGGGGGGGGGGGGGGGCACCCCTGCCTTAGTATCTAGATATATATTTTTATATAATTCGTAGTTACATAATTATTGTTATGTACTTGCTAACGAATTCGCCAATCTAAGGGTTCCCCTGCTTTGCTCGATGTACGTGTGAGTTTGAGGTTTCATCGAGCACCTATTTACCTGTCTTAGCCGCTGTCCTGAATCTCGCTGGAACTACCTTACTCCAAGGTTAAATGTTTAAACTTTAGACGAGTTGTTCCGTAAGGTTTCACCCTCGTTTAACTAGCTCCTCTAGCTAATCAACTTCCAATCTTCTGAGGCAGTCATACGATTTACAATATGAGATTAGGAGAAGTTATACTTTGATTTTGGTGTTTCCTCGTCCTGCATCATTCTGTAATCTATTGGCATGTGTTCTTATTAGTCGGGTATTTGACATAACTTCAACATATGAGCTTTGTCATAATAATGGTTGTAGTGAAGAAAGAATAAATTTGTATTGAACGAGCCTCCACAAAGTTGGCTCAGTAATTATATCAACTGTTGATCATTTTAACAACCAAGTTAATCCGTTGTTTGGTTTGTTTATCGACTTGGTTGTAGAACCCCCTTTATCGGGAGCACAAACTTAACATGATGTATTCGGATTTGGTAATACGGCTCTGATAAACACATTGAAAGGTGGTTCAATTTCTTCTTATCGCTATGACCGTATCGATAACCCTGTCTATATCTATTGAATCTGTTCTACTAGATAAAATCTCAATCATTACAATGACCCAGGAGCGTTCAGCAATTTTTGTTTGGTAGCAGATTCTAGGCAAACAATTGATCTTGCAGTCCAATCATATTGACCAGTTCATTGCTATATGTAATGATAAATTATCACTTTCAGAGACACGCTTTGTATGTGACCGATGTGGAAGGAGTTACTCTCGAAAAGATAATCTCCAAGCTCATCAGAAGAACATATGCGGGAAACAGCGGCGAATCTTTTGTACTGAAATCGGTTGCAGTTTTAAAACCAAAACCAAGGAGAATTTACGAAGACACCGGTTTTTAAGACATATGAAGTTGCAGATTTGACATGAAAGTGCATCAGTTACAACAAACTCGAGTTACGGATTCATTCTTTTTGTCTGTTCCTACATACTTTGAACAAAAATATTCTTAATATTTCATTAATTTCATGACTAATTATACCTTGTGACGACTGGTCATATATAGAATGTTAAGACCTTAATTTCTTCGTCTTCTACCTTCCAGAGAATAATTGCATAGATACAAATAGATATAATGAGCTACACCTGAACTCTATTGAGAATTTGCACTTGAAATACAAGTGCGGCACTAACCTTCCTTTCGCATAGCGGTGAGGATCTCCAATACAATTTGAGAGTCATCTAGATTAATGTTGTAGGTATGTGGTCCATGTAGTATTGAAACAAAATCTAGCCGCAGAGGGATACCCAAACATGTTACCTGAGTTACTGGTTTAGGCAGTCATACCTGCTAGAATCAGAACTGTCACTTCAGGTAGCAGTGAGTGATCTTGTATTAAATGTAAATTATATCAAAGTTATGATTTTCAGAGACGCGCTTCGAGTGTGACAGATGTGGAAGAACTTATTCTCGAAAAGACAATCTCCAAGCTCACCAGAAGAACATATGTGGGAAAGACCCGCAAATCTTTTGTGATGAAATCGGTTGCCGTTTTAAAACCAAGACTAAGAAGAATTTACAAGTCCACATGTTTTCAAAACATAAGAAGTTGTGGCCGTGACCATCTCAAGCATGCGGCTTTGAAATTGTATAAGTTTCGTCAAACTCGAGTTACGGATTCATTCTTATTGTCCGACCCAGTATACTTTGAACAATATATTGAAAACTAAATAGTGTTGGATGTATCATTTATGCATTTAAATGTAGTCATCTTATTACATGACTAATTATATCTAGTTTTCACGGGTTATTTACAGGTTCCTGTAACCTTGATATCTCTCTTTTCCATTTACTACGGAACAAATCATTGTAACAAATAAATACAATGAAATGTACTTGAATTCTAATGAAAATTTGGATTGACAATTCAGGTGGTGCCGTAACCAATCCTTTTTCATAGCTCTGAGAATCTCCAATAAAATTTGAGAGACATCTAGATAAATATTGTAGGTTTGTGATCCAAATCCTGGCCATTCAGGGCCTCCTCTATCATTTTATCTAAGCAGCAGGTACAGACCCTCACGCAGAGCTCCTATCTGCTTATAGTAGAAATGTCTTCCAGGTACCAGTGAGTGTTCTTGTATTTTAAGAAAATTGTTAATTTTTCAGTTTCTCATCTTCTACAAATAATAATATGTAATGTTGAAGTAATAATTGTCACTTCCAGGGACGCGCTTTGAATGTGACAGATGTGGAAAAAATTACTCACGAAAAGCCAATCTCCAAGAACATCAGAAGAACATTTGTGGGAAACAACCGCGAATATTTTGTACTGAATTCGGTTGCAGATTCAAAACCAAGACAAGGAAGAATTTAGAAGTGCACAGGGCTTTAATACATAAGAAGTTGCAGATGTGATGTGTTCTTCAGTACATGTTGAATTTCAGCAGTTCAACAGACTTGTGTTCTGAATTCTTTCTTGTTATTTCCCTTTATATATACGTAGTATCCGGCTAACTAAACACCCCCAAATTATTTCTTCTATTTGCTGTCATAGGAGAAATTTGTCTATGTCTTACTACATATATGTAGTTTATATAATAACATTGTAATATATAAAATTGTACTTGTGTGGATGACTAAAAGATAATAGACTTTTTCAAATGCTTGTGAAGCTGAATATTTTTGCCAATTCGCCAACATCAGTTACATATTCTTATTTAGCTTTGACTGCTTCGTATTTGAAAACCTTTCTACACAGTAGAAGTCGAATAATCATTCTATAAGCTAATCTTTGTATCTTGGGGAGGTGATGGGATGTTATAGTTTTCCCTTCCAAGGGCTTAGGCGAGTAATGTGTGATGGATATGGTTAGTTGGCCCCTTCCCCATTTTAGAATCTGTCGCCTTGGGAGATGAGTCGGACGCCTGCAAGCGTCTGAATCATCCTCTGAGCGTGGCGGAGCATAATAATGCATCCACCTCCTCGGAAGGGGCAACTATACCATTCCATCAACCTCACAAATGTATGCAACACTCAGAGGTTATCCGTATCCGGGGCTATCACCAAAGCGGCAGTTTTAAGAATCGGGTAGGGGGAGCTATCGATATCCATCACATCCTTTAGATATGCACACTCCATTATTGTCGAGTCTCTATGTCATCAAGTTAACCTGATTGCAGGCTTACTTTCGCTCACAAGCTTACCTCTGTGCTAGCATCCTTTCTTATTCTTCACTGAGAAAATCGTGCTCAGTTAGACTATATTTCATTATGTATTATAAACAGATATAAGGGACTATATTTACAATGTACCTTTATACCAAATTATGACTAATGACTTTTATACTCTTCAAATTTTGATATCTCTCATTTCTGCTTCCCGCGGAATAAATTTTGTTATTAACCATGAATAATTTTCATTCGATATTTCCTCTTAATTTCGCATGATTTTCTCTTTGTATATTGTAGTGCCATTGTAGAATTCTGATGTTTGTGAGTGCCAGTTGGGTTTTGGGCTTTGGTCTTGTCACTCTAAGTATTACCAGTTTTTCTAGTCTTTGTTTTCAATTTTCCAGATCAGAAGAAAAAATATCCTTGTGACAGATGTCTAAAAACCTATAGTCGTAGAGATCACTTACGAAGACATTGGTTCAACAACTGTTGTGTAGGTGAGTAAATTTCAATTATCGAACATATTTAGAGTTCTTCATGCCTTCATGTGATGTGATTATGAATTGTGTTGTCGTGGACTTCCGAAGCGATGCATTCGATAATTTTTGAATTTAGAGTTTGATTTCCTGAAATCCGAGTGCTCTTTTGTATTCTACTACAATTTTTTCTTGGTTATAAAATTCAAGTCATCTGAGCCTCAGCTTGATTCTTTTTGTTTGACAGTATTGGGTATTATATCTTTGGATATCATGCTCCATAGTTAGGGTGACTTTATTACATATTGGTGAATGACCTTCGGTTTTGAGTGATTTTCCCCGTAGCTTCGACACCAAGCATTTCATTCGATTCTCTTCAGAATGTTTCTAACTTATGAGGATGCTGATCTTCCTTTGTTCTTGACTGAAGCGTCAAACGTGTCACTCAAATGGCTCCGTTTCTAACAGAGTGCAAAAGAAATCCTTGGGTGTCGCGTTAACTGCTTTGGCCATGTGCAGGAGTGAACCGAAGAGGAGGAGGATATGGATGAAGAAAGTGTATCAGGAATTTCTTGCGAATGATACCTGAGGTTTTCTCAAACTTGCTAAATTTGTCGAGGCCTCCTCATATTGAGAAGAAAAAAAGCACGAGTATGCGTTAAGCTGTGAGTACTGAGGAACGGTTGATTGTCACGATTGGATCGGAGAGATCTTCCTGGTAGACAATTACGCGGCCTGTTCTCTAGGAGAAGCGGTGGGGGCCGGGTCTATCCCCATCTTTCCACCCAAAATCCGAAGGAAATCTTTTCCATCCTCCCACCAATTTCCCTCCAAATCGACATTCTACAGAGGAGTGGAGCTTTGTATCGCATTGCAGCTCTTGAGAGGTGAAATCTCTTCATGAGATTCTAATTAAATTTCTCCTATATAGAATCAACCAACAAAAAGAAGGTCACGAAATGTAGAAAAGAAAGAAGTGAAATACAATTGAAGCGGATTTTGTTTTTCAATTGCCTTCCTACTTTTACATTACAATACCTATTCAGTTGATGGTGTATTCATTATAATGTTTTCTTTTCAGGAACTGACCAGAAAGTGGTCCAAACGGATTTCACATGCGTATCCTGTGGGAAGTTGTTCAAAAGAAAAGACCATTTGATCAGACACCAAAAGCTCAACTGCTCAAACTCTACCAATTCGCTTCACTGCCACATCTGTCCGTTCTATACCAAATCTCTGAAACGTTTGGAGATACATGTGGGTAAGGCTCACAGCGCGCGCCAGGACGTCCCGGCATCCTTTCTTGAGGCAGCGTTGAACTTGACTGTATGAGGTAAACATGTAACTGCGCTTTTCGAGCTAATTAATGGTACTTAGTCATCGCTTGCTGGTTTAAAAAAAGTATCGACAAGTCTCTGACTCTTAAAATAATGAATGAACTCAATAAGAATAAAACATCGATTCCGAAAAAACAGCTTAGTTCTTTAACGATTAATTTACTAAAAAGATTAATTTTAATCGTAGTTTGTCTCCTCGTTGTTCCTCACACTGAGGTTTAGAGAATAACAAATCGAGTTCTCGAAAAGCGCTTTCAGGTCTGTAGTATTTAAGATATAAGCCTACAATTTTACCAAATGAAATGCTCATGAGGTGTCCCCTCAACGAAATAAACTAACATAGTCTGATTCAAATGTCAATTTTTAATTCATTTTGAACATCTTCTTACTAAAATGATATTACAATACTATAAGTACCTACGAAGTAGCGTAATTAATTTATTTCACTTTTACATGTAATTAGTTAGTAAGGTACATATTCTAGCCAGCCTTCAGTTCAATTAGGTAGTGAGTTTGATTTATTCATGTATGGATTTGGAAACATTCTTAGGTCTTTATGGCTAACTTATATTTTCAAGTTATCATCCTACTCTGGTATTCTTTAGCTACCTTCTTCATGAAATTTCTGAAATGGTTTTAGTGAGTCCAGCTGGAAATTTATCAGCTGCAGCAGTTGTAGAAATCGCCATTACCATTCAGATTCTTTTCATCGTGTTATATGAAAAGTTACACGGATATCTACCTCGCATTCAATTTCAGCGCCTTACAATTTCTTATGTACGATTTTTGTCTCATATTGAGTAGCTACAATCTAATTACACAGTACCTATTGTACATTTTGATTTCAGCCAACTAGTCAGCTACTTCTGCAAATATTATGCAGGGTGGAGAAAATAGCTGTTCTTTCTGTTGGTGTGTTCCAGGAGCACTGTCAATGTTATCATATTTTCCGAAACTCTTAAATTGATAGTCTGGACCAGAGGTAAAATAATCAATCTAATTGCTTCAGCTAAGCGGTTAGAAACTGCCTGTCGATGCTACTGAAAAATCGTACAAGGTTCCTATGAACTATGAAGTATTAATTATAATAGTTTTAACTAGCAATTCAAATATAGATAGAGGTGATTCAGCGCGTCTCATCCATTAACAACGTTCTAACACCAATGTGTAAACTATTGACTAGTATGCCAGCTTGTGCCATTCGTCGGTACATATCTCCCCTTTACATAGTAACTCGAGTTCAATCGAAGTCTACCTTGAACCCTCAAACAGTATTATATATTTTTCTAAGCTTCGGAAGACATATGATATATTTTTAAAATGAGAAAAAAGGTGTATTTAATGAATGTATCATGATCTATTTTCACATTGATAAACAACGTCGGAATGAGTTTGAAATGTTGCTATTGTCAACATATGTGTCAACTTGCTCTTCATTATATTTCATTGACCATTTACAAGATAATTTGTAATTAAAAATGTAGTGCAGTGTGCTCATGTAATTTGTTTAATGGTTTTGCGCGTTCCCTGTAATTTATTCAATATTGTAGTTATTGAAGTCACCCCTGAACTGTAGACCTTGGGGAAAGTGCTAAGGGCAGTTGGAATTCAAACAGCATCTCTGAACACCATGTCTTATAGCTGCGGTTAAATCTTGAGTTGTTCTGTCACTTTTTAGATTAATCTTCTGTTTGTAGTTAAACGAGTAAAAAATAACATCTAAACGAATTTGCCTCGAAAATTGTGACAGATTTGACAACATTTGAGGGTGTCACGTTGCTACTATCTGTTGAAATTTCTGATTTTTTCAGCCATGCCTGGATTTAGGATTTTTCCAGTCATTGTTTTTATATATAGATTTGTTAAAGGGGACAAGATACATTGGGAAGCCTTATCACAACTCGAACTCCTTTCAATTCTTCTTCCTTTAATTTTTTAATTTTACTCATGTTTCACTTTTATCTTGTTCAACAGTTGTACAACTATTTAACTTACTGATTTTAAGTTACTGATTCTCGTGAAAAAATAAGGCTGATATGCTATGATCAGCACGGAAGACATTTACAGAAGCGTTCGTAAAGTCAAGGTGATGAAGAAAAATGCATATAATTTCAGGTTAATTGTCCTATTTTTCTTTGGACTTTGACCTTCATTTTCCCTTAAATTGTATGTCTGATTTGACGTTTTTTAGATGAAATTACTCCCCTGAATTGAAGCAGCCTTAAAACCCTTAGTTACACAGTTGTATACTTGGAACGATACTTATCGCAATAATATATCGTGTTTTGCGCCTCAAAACAAATCAAATGATTTAATATTGAATACAGATTTTTAATTTGTTGGATAGCCGTGAAACATACCTAGGCTGCAAAACTGCTATATCAGGTCGTTGGTAACAATGGAAAAAAGTACGATCCTTGGTGTCTAGTGAGTTCTTGAGAATACGAGATTAGAAAATTCAAAGCAAACCATGAAGTTATATATTATATTAATTTGATTAGTTGAATTGAATATGAGAAATTTATTGTGTTTGAATTGGAGGTGATTTACGTTTTTGAAGCTCTATATTAGTTTAGATGAAATGTGTGTTTTATCAAGACGTACGACTGTACGTAGATTTATCCAAAGAAAACAAAACATATAAATATAAAATAGACTTTGTGGAGCTGTAGTTTTCTTCTTAAATGAAAAGCTTTTTTGTATTTTGAAGGACAAATTGTCTGTGTAATGGAGATAAGTTCCTAACGTGCAACCGGGCCTAATGTATCAACTATTTTGGTACCACATGTGTTCTTGTAGATACTTAAACCGAAAAATGATGTATAGTTTGGTTTAGACCATGTAGTGAAGTCTTGGTAGTTTTTGGAATATACGTAAGAATGTTTTAATTATTTGTATTTCGTATGAAACCAATGCTTATTTTAGTGGCTATTATTCTCATTACATTATTCTCTATTTATTCTTATATACTTTTTTATCTCGACTTAAGTAATTTTTCTATCAAGAGTCTCCCTTAGTTGATCACTTAATTTGTAAGTAGGGCAGGTCCATTCTCTTCACTTATTCTTTGTTATGCCGAATTGAACATTTAAAGTCAAGCTGTTTGTTCAAAGCAAGACTGGGCCCTAGTTACATTGACTCCGTACCCAACGTGAAATCCAAATGTTTCAAAATTAAATAAATGCGTAATCCCAACATCAAAAGTGAGAAAGGAAATGATTTTCCCTTGTTTCACATAACCAGTTTCGTATTTTAAATATTTCCATGGAGGAATAAATTGGAAATATGCTTGACTGTATATCGTTTTTTGCTTATTTAAACAAATTCTTTTATAGGTCAAACGAGCATGGATGAATGGGACAAAATAGAATTTTGAGATTGTACATTGGACTAAAAGACTGTATTATTGTGACTACTGTTAATTGTTTATAGGGTAACAATCATTGTTGTAATGGAGGAAGGTGTGCCTTATGGTGTATTTAAGTCCTATGAATCGACGATATTGCCTTTGACGTAATGTACCTAACAATGATATTTCTTGTAGCTGTCTTTGTGTTTTACCAAAATAAGTCTTTAGACTACTCTTCCTTTTCCTGATGGTAAACCTTTAAACTATCAATAAAGCTGTGTTTGAAACAATAAAGGTTTATTTACTAGTGTAATTCCAATTTATTTCGGTTTTCTTAATGTTTGTTTACGTAGTCAAAATATGACCTTGGTAATTATGTTATCTCTCTCCCATTGTCGCCTGACGACTTTAGTACGTATGTTCGCATTTTCAGAAAGCCAGTAAATAATCCTGTAGCTGAAGACAAGGGAATGCACAAATTCGAGGCCACCGTTGCTCCCCCTAGTCGAAAAATATTTGTAATGTTTACGATATGCCTTTTTTGTCGGTTTGTTCTAGAAGACAACAGCGTCTATAATTTAAAAAATGCCAGTTCCCTAGATGATTTTGAATTTGAAGAAAACACTACATCTAATCAGGCAACAGAGAGCTATCGATTCTGCTATTATTGCTCCTTTATAACGTTAGAAGATTTGAAAAACCACATTACTCGGGAAAAAAACTCAACAAAAACGCTGCAAATTCTTTCACTGGGGTTCATTATTCAATGATTCATGATTTGAATTTCTACTAAGCTTTGGAGTGTGCGTGTTTCACAGGTGATAGAGCGATTATTGAATTTCAGGAGATATGCATAGAGCACTTAAATCGGTTCTCAACCAAAATACCTATTTGGATTGATCAGTTGATCATATTTGTGTGCCTCCTCAAATTCAATAATCGCTCTATCACTTGTGAAACACGCACACTCCAAAGCTTAGCATAAATTCAAATCATGAACGCAAGCCAATTGAATAATTAACCCCAGTGAAAGAATTTTCAGCGTTTTGTGTTACCAAACCAGGCGGTAAATTTTGCACGACGATTACGATTGCTTGGCCCGAAAGACACTCATCTAAGTGAATTTGGACAGGAATGCCCAGAATATACATGAAGTTCTTCAGAAGAAGAAGCAAAGGTAATCATTTCAGTCTGCTATCTGAATTTCGAGCTAATTTCCACTGCTTTTTATTTATTTATTTTTTATGGTTATCAGAATGCTTCAACCCGTGTATCGGCTACAAAGCCTTTTAGGAGTTCACTCCAGTATCCACATTACTACATCACTACGTTGCTGATATCAACACAAAAACAATAATAAACCAGAATAACGCGAATGTTGGCACCATAAATCGGGCCATAGATCAAGAATGGTTTGACCTACGGACCTGGGGAAGGGCTCATTCGATTCCTCGTGGAGTGTTCTTCAAAAAGAGTACAAATTTAGGCCGCCTTGAAATTTAGGGATTTTACAAAACTTTGTCAACCCTTAAAGGGCATTTTAAATTAAGTGAGAGAGCTGGCTCAATAATTGGGGCGTCGTCGGACCAACATGGATTTTTCCTGAAAATTTCAGCTTTTTTGCTTCAGCCGTTTAGGAGAAATCGTGCGTTCGGCGGACGGACGGAAAAAATTTTATTGCAGATTCGGATTCTACCACCCTTTGAAACGTGAACCATGAAATTTTCAGAGGGGGTTAAAATTTTTTTTTTAAGAGCGATTACAATGGTAATAAACCAAAAACGGATCTGATTGTGAGCAGATGTCAACGCTGGTGAAACCTATGGAAAGGCTCCATTAATGTAACAAAGTAATTGAGCGCCGTGAAACAGATTGATTGTGGAGTGAATTGGGGATAGCGAATGCGGTAATTTATAACTACCTAACATTCATTCCAATGATCGTCCAATAACGCTTCCTAAATTTTAGTGCATGTTGAATGATCAAGAATTAAACTATTGTGTTTGGATTTAACTTTCATTTTATCTCATTTTACATTTCCATCAAGGTAGGAATTTCTGCAAATCACAAGCTAATAATAAGGTAATTGATCTTTGTCTATCTATGTTTTTCCTAGAGTATATCTTTAGGGTTATTCAACGGTGAAGAGCCACCTTTATGAAGATCACTGGACCTATTTCCATCTACAAAGGTGATTAATTACGCTGTGGATGGTTTATGAAAGTTAAGATGTTTGTGTTTTTTGTAAATCGTAAGATTATTGAGTTTGATGTATACTTGTATACAGTTGTTTGATTCTCATTGTTTTGTCTTACAGGAGAACGAAACCACAAGTGTCCAAACTGTGACAAATCGTACAAGTACAAAGAAAACTTAAACAGACATTTGAGGCTGGAGTGTGGAAAGGAACCCAAGTTCGTGTGTCCACAATGTCCTTACCGCACCAAACACAAATCATCGCTTAAAAGTCATTTCGGTCTCAAGCATTTCGTTATTTAAGCACACACGGCATTTAATGTTCGTAAGGCTACTACTGATATTAGGAACCTTCGAAACCGTATACTATTATTACTTTCTAATCATCCAAACTTGCTGAAATTTGGGTTGTTGGGAAAAGTTTATCAATTCCAACTCGATCATGTTATTGTTTTTCTCTTTATAGAATTAGCGCCGCGACAGATTCGCAATATATATCGACTCACCCACTTGAACGTACTGATGTCTATGTGAACATGTTCCGTGAATTTTCCTCGTTTTCATTATGACATTTGCTCAACAAAAAAATCGGTATTCCTTCGAAATAATTGTCCCTACATTTTTCGTTGTGCTTCGCTATTTGCCCATCCCCTTTCCTAGGTCAGGAAACACCTATCTGGATGACACACTCATATGTACTTCCTGAGAAAATATTTCGGTATATCTTAAATATACTTAAAACAAACTGTTAACTTTCAGAGTTCGTTATTGAGCCCTCCAAAACGAATTCATTTGGGGAAACTCTTGACATAAGTTATTGTTTCCGAAATCGTTAGACTAATTACATCTTTTATTTTTTTAAACATTAGCTGAAACGGTAATTTTTCACTTGAAAAAGTTACATACATATAGTTAGGTTAATAACTAACCCGAGATGAAACTAAATATTTAATTATACTAAGAATATATTACCCTAATTTCGGCTGCCATTTACAATTATTGCTATTCATTTTTTATTTTGTAAAATAGTTGACGTTTTGTGTGGAACTTTGAGTTCGTTGTATTATTAGGTGGGGACAACATTAAATCAATTTTTCAAGTAAGTACCTATTTCGAATTGAATTCCTTTGTGAAGCCTAACGTGGTGATCACTTTTTACTAAAAATACCTTATCTCAACAAGTTCCTACACGTGGTGTCGAGAAGTTATCATAAAGTAAGGGCAAGAATTTTTTTATTGGGTTTAGTCCTCAAAAGCTTGCCAGTTTACGTTTCATGGTCTTGGGAGCCAGTTTTACTTTCGGGTTGGGAGAGAGTTCTAGTTTCAAGGGCTCTCGGCAGAAGTCACTGGAAGGGGCAGAGAAAGAAGAAGGCATATAGGTGCTAGTTGGGTGCCATTCACGGAGGCACCTCTTTCATCAAACTGTCATTACCTGGCTGCACTGTGACACCCCAGTGATAAACCTCAGTTAAGGAAATATCACCAAACATAATTTCAGCTGTATTCTTCCTCCGCTACTTTCACCTGTCTTGTCTGATGAAAAATAGAATAGGAACTAAACCTACTGGTCTTATTTTTAACGTAACCTTCTAAAATCTCTTCTTCCATCGTTGTCAAATTTTTGTTTTTTTCTTCCGGAGTCGAAATTGTGGTCCTTATTAATTGGATTTCCTTTTAAGCGATCCACGTTGTTTCGGAGTTTCCAATATTGTCGGTTCCCATTGTCTCACCGCATAGATTTGAACGGGTGATACCACGAGCGTCCCCGTCGGAGGTGAACGTGGTTTTTTCGTGTTGACGAAATGTACGAGCGTCCCCGTGATCACTTGAAGAGCAGGCGTGAAAACGTTCGTGTTCATATAAAAAATATATAATCGTCAAAAATCCGGAAATATCAGAATTAGTCAAAACATTAAAAATTTGTTGATGCTCTAAACAGGATGGTACTTTTTGCCAGCTATTTGTACAAATGCGATTAGGGTCATGTCCCCTCTTTCGTGTTTGACGATCCTATTGTGAAGCCAAGCATTTCGTTGACGCGTTCGCTTTCGCCTTTCCAAAGCCGAGGAAGTCGAAATTTCTTTGTCACCGGCCATTTGTGTTGCTGATTTTGAAAAAGCCGTTCAGAACGCGTTGAAGAAAGTGTGGCCACTAACGGAAGTACGCGGTTGCAAGTTTCACTCGATACAAATAGCTGCCAAAAAGTAACCATCCTGTTTAGTGCATTAACCAATTTTTTATGTTTTGGCCAATTCTGTTATATCTGGATTTTTGACGATTTGATTATTTTTCATATGAACACGACCGTTTTCACGCCTGCCCTTCTATACATACGATGATGAAGGGGGCGGGGACGCTCGTACATGGTGGCTTCACGGAGGCGGGGACGCTCATGTCTATTATTTTCACCCTGGGGACGCTAGTACATGCGCCCGATTTGAACCTACCTACCGAAATAGAAAGAACCTTATCAGACTACTGCTTTCGTAAGAAACTGAATATGGGAATGAGAAGGCTAGAGGGCTTGCAGCAGTGAGTGGCTATCAGTCTCTGAATAGGTAGCGAAGAGGCGTACATCATGTTAAAAACCTAAATCTTCAACTATTGGCGGCAGAAATTTTGAAATTATCCAGGGTCCTCAATACAAGCCCCGCGCATTCTCAGTTTCTTGACGCCCGTGACAATAGCTGCGAATGCTCTTGATTTGTTCAAATTTGCATGATTCCGTTTGGGCAAATCGGCTTTTTCACTTTTCAAAGAAATTTTTGTCTCCCATTTCAGCAGGCCTCATGTGAATTGCGATAAACAATGGCTCCAATACAAACGTTTCCAGTAATTCGAGCACTTCACAACTACTTTTTAATGTCATGTTTATGGTTAAAAGAGACAATAAAACCTGCGAATTAGCGTGATCTATTTGGTTTTCTAGCACACTGTTGTTGAAAGTGTTCCCTAGAAGCTTAATTGTGTACGTGACATTTTAATGACTTCGTGAACTGCTTCTTTATAGGTGATGACGAGATTTTCGAGTGCCCGAATTGCGGTAAATCCTACAAATACCGAAGAAATCAGGTCTACCATTTGCGATTCGAATGTGGAAAACAACCGAGATTCAACTGTTTAAAATGCCCTTTCCGTACACACCGTCAATCCGCCCTCAAAGTGCACATGCAAATCAAACATTTGCATTTTCTTCAACATCTACACGGTGAACCCCCTTCAACATCGCCACTGTAGCATTATAATGTTAAAATGGGAGATCCGTTCTCGCGGGAGTCTATCATTTGTCATTTTAGGAAAAAGCAAACTATGTTTCCTACAAAAAAACTGTTTATATTTGGATAAAAACTCTCCGTGAAGTAGAGGTAATCAACTGTAAATACCAGTTTTTTGTACCTATTTGATACCCAGAACAAGCTGTTATTCTTATTGATTGCTTCGCTGTGATTTTGTCGACCCAATTACGCAATTCCGAGTGTCACAGTAGATCTTGTGGTCTTAGGGACCCACAACTCTTCTTCCAAAGCAAGGCAGTTACATGGATTTTAAAATCGGGCTAATTTTTGGTGAGTCGTCTTCAAGGCTTTTGCCTTCAAAATCACCTGGTGTCCTAAATATTTGTCTGAGTCAAGCATGCCAATGTTTTCGCTCAGACCTTTTCCTTTTGATTTACAGCATCACTCATAAATCTGTCATTTTACAAAGAACATTCGCCGAAATCGCGTTTCGGGTTGTAGTTTCATGGGAAAGAGTGCAAGCTTTAGCTTCACTATAATACACCTTGGAAATTAATTAACACTTATTCGTGATCTTCGGTTGACTTGAGTATGAGAAATACTGAGGTCATTTTGGAAGGAGAGCCCTAGGCCAGAGGGAAAGGGGCTCACCCAAAATCAGGCCGATTTTGAAATGTTAGTAACTTTCTAGTTTTAGTTGGTAATTTAAAGTTTTCGTGGTCCAATAGCTCATTTTTTTTAAATGAAAATGGTTGCAGTTAAGGAAACAGGTTTATGCACAGTTAAGGAATTGTTTGTTAAAAACTCGGAATTAGCCCCTTTGCGGTGCCATCATTTTCTGTTTCAAGAATTTTTGAGAGAACAGGCAAAAGATTTTCTCACTCAGAATGGACGAATTTTCAAAATCTGATTCCAAATCATCTCCTGAATTCAACACCTATTTTGGCCTCAGTTCCGAAACTGTAATGTATTACAGCTTAAAATATCACCGTAGATCGGACCTATTACGATTCAAACACGAGATCCATTCGCACTATTTCGTGATAGATTCCCTCATGATGTAACTTCGAACAGAAACACGTTAAAGTTACGTTCATATGCATAATATAATTGTGCTATCAACATGTTTCTCATTATGGACGTGTTTTCAGGAATATTTTTCAATGAGGGGATACAAGAAGGAACACCCTGGTCACAGTGCCCTGTGTGTTTTAGCGAGAAAAAGGATGCGGCGAGATGGTGCTGCGACGCTTGTCGGATGTTTGCTATGCGAACTAGAAACTCGTATCGTTCCAAACAGAAATTTCAGCTGCCTAAGTGCTCCCACTCTTTGGATGTGCCTCAGCCAAAGTGCAAGGGCTGTCGACTTAAAAGATACGTTTTCCTGAGGGAGTCTAAGCATCCTCTGGATTCCTTCGGTCTACCCCTACTATAATTTTGTATGCACAGATAAATGAAATACGAAAATTGAGATTTATCCACTATGCACCAAATAAAAATGTAATATAGTTTCATTTTAATATATTTATTTTTCAAAAAATGTACCTACGAGGGTTAAAGTGTTATTTAATTGAAACCACCTATCTGACCACATTTTGCTTACTGTGCACTTTCTACCAATTGTCGATTAAAATATTGACTGCCTTTTCATTTGTCTACCCGCTTCTAATTATTCAATCTCAAAAGTATCATTACTATTATGGATTAATAGCACTTAACTAATTCAAACTTGAAGAGGTAATTTCAACTTAGGAAAGGCGTCCACTTGTTTTTCTGAAATGTATCTGCTCCGCACTAAATCATTGGAGACGAAATTGCGGAAGCCTATGCCAAGGGGAAACACAGAGTTTGTAGAAAAAACATAGTCTGTCTTCACAAAATCTGGGTAAATCGATTTCTACGGTCAAGTCATCATCAGTAACAGAACAATAACCTGAAGGTATTTTCCTTCTTCAACAAAATCCCGAACCATCAATGCACTGTTTGCACGGCTCTAGGAATCCGTTGTTCATTAAATTTGTCTAAAAGAGTCTAGTCAAATTGATCACAACATTGTGATTTTTCTTTTTTTATCTGTTTAAATTCCCATGAGTTATTCTAAATCATTTCTATCACGTTAAGCTGTGAGATAGGATGTGATTGTTTTCCGTTCTATTGAAAAAAGCGAAAACTTCCTTATATTTAGCATATAAAGTTTTGAACTTATCAAATCGTTCTCTAGTTTAATGATGAAAATAAGTTTCATGGCCAAAGCTATCATTCCTATACGTTTTAGATTTGTGTAATCGAGGGTTTGCTATCCATGCTGTAGTTCGAGTTGCTTCTTCCTTTACTCTTCTGAGAGTAGTTCAACCCTCTTCACAGAATACATTCGTCATTCAGTTGAACTTTTTTTATTTCTCTCATGTAAAATTGTGGTTTTACATCTGCTGCAGTTGAGAGATCAGTAGGGACTTATTTCGTAAATACGTGCGTTCCTGTAGTGCTTGAGCCTGAAGAATGATGGTCATCCATAATCTGATTTCAGTAACAATACTATGATAGGTAATAATTGCATCTTAAATATCTGCTAACAGCAGTTAGCAACTAGAGGTAAGGGACACCGACGACATACAAATTGGCACGTACTCAGCATGCGGCACTCATCTGCTTACCGAAGCAACAGCTGCGACAAGAGGTTTAGAAACAAAGAAAGTCTGGGCTTGAGCGCGGAAGTTTCTCTTCCATAAGATGTGACACCTATCTTAATGCTGGTTGGTAAGTACTTATCTGTTGACAGTTTCTTTATGGTTCTGGTTCACTTTGTTTTTATATTCACTTTTATAACTATGAGTTATTTCTAATTCAAAATGAAATGTTTGGTTTATTATTAAAAGGATTAATATAGTCCTTAAATTGAATAGAAAGGTTTAATTAGATGGAAAATCAGGCAATTAATAGATTTTTACTTTGATCTCAGCCTACTTCCCTTGCTTAGTTCAGATATTCAGGCGAAATGATCGATTTGTCAGAACCAATCTAAAAACAACAGGTATCCAATCGTTCAAGTAAGAATAATCCAACTCAGCATCTGAATGTCATCCTGTGATCATGAGATCATGTGTATGAATGCAGGGCAATGGCCAAAATAGTTTTCTTTAATTTACGTTGACTATCTTATGTATTATGAAATATTTAGGTGTTGCATTCATATTTAAGTTAAATATTCTAGTGGTAAAGTAATTAACGTCGTAGATTCAGTCACCCGTTGTGCTACAATTTGAAGTGCTGTAGCTACAGTTCAGCTGAGATCTGATCACAATTACATAGATAGGTCTGTACATATCGAACTTTTCAATATAAGAGTGCATTAACATCTTCAATTTCAAATTTCTGGAAGTACATTACGATGACTAAATTTATTGATTTCCCGCGTTACATGAATGATGCTTAACTGTGATGCATTTATCATTTTCTGAAATTCGTTAACTATTTTTGTTCAATTAATGCACCTTGTTAGTTCATCTCAATGAATTTATTCACTTTCAGGTATAGTTGAGAGCAACGTTGTCAATTATCATTGGCTAATGAGGAATTCCAATGGGATACCGCCAACGGCTCCCGATAAGTTTTGCCCGGTGTGCTTCAGAAATGGCAAGAGGAAGCACAGTTGGTGTTGTCATGGTTGCACTACAGCGTTCCAGAGGCTGAAGAAAGCATACCGAAAAAACGCCTGCATCCAAATTCCCCGATGTGCTCACACTTTGGCTGCGCCTCAACGAAATTGTGGTGGATGTAGACTTAAAATCTATGTATTCTACTGGCACAAGAAGTACCCTAATCAACCTACTGGTTTGCCCTCCCTGGACATCAACGAGGAATACCAAGAAGAATTTTTCTAGGAGACTTAACTAGCGATGCGTAAGTTGAATGAAATACTTGAACCTTCAAATCTATCTGAGGTAAATCGAGATGTTCATGAAATTTTATGGAAAAACAAACGTTCTCTAAAAACTTCTTAACTCATTCAGAAACCATCATGATTACTGTGCCTCCTCATTCCTAAAAAAAATTGTTGTTATCAAATCATTAACATTTCTTGTCTCCTGCAACCGAATTGTACAGGGTGCGGCAGAAATCCCAGACGGTTTTAAAAGGGTTATATTATTTTTATTGTTTGAAAAAAAATAATACTTTTTACCATTTTACTGTACATATTTTGCCATTTAAAAATCATGAAAAAGAAGAATCTGTAGTCAGGTTTTGAAGTTCTCCATCACTTCCCCCAGCATGCTCATTGGTATTGCCCTTACCTCACGAACAATAGCAGTCTTTAGCTCATATGAATTGCGGGGTTTATCAACAAACACTTTGGATTTTAGATAACTGCACAAGAAATAATCGCAGGCTGAAAGATCAGGTGAACGAGGTGGAAATGAGACGTTATGGGAACATCTGTCGAAGCTGTAGCATAGACATCCGCGATGTTGGGGACAGATTGTCCGAGCGAGCTTGGGCGTCAGTCCTTTAGCTGTTTACTTTCAGTGGGAGTACTGGTTGCCCCGGTTCGAACCCGGCCGGCACCAATGATTAGGGCCAAAATCCTATCAAGTGTTGTATACCTGTCCTGTCGTTAGACAGTTCACCTCTGATCTCGATATCACGTGAATCCAAAACGCTCACAACCCAGGGGTGCGAGGAGGGAAGCCACGAGCGAAATCGTCGGACCTAGTTCCCGATCTTCTCTAGAGGACGGCTGGCGACGTTCGCGACAACCCCGGGTAGTCGGACGAAAATCCAAGGTGAAATTCCTTGTTTACTTTACTACTTTACTTTGCCCGCCATGTAAGGGCTGCTGCCCCGTCTTGTTGGAACCAAACGTCACCTCTATTCAGTCACATTCGTCGAATTTCGGGTAGCAGGAACTCCCTTAACATCAAAACATATCGGTCCGAGTTAACTGTGACAGTGCTACTACTACTACTCCTCGGCGCTACAACCCGTGGAGGGTCTGGGCCTGACCAACGACGCGCCTCCATTCCGATCTGTCCATTGCAACAGTTTGCCAGCGGCGAACTCCAAGTCTCCGTAAATCCTCTTCCACCCCGTCACACCAGCGAAGGCGTGGTCTCCCACGAAGTCTTCTCCCTTCTGGCTTATTGATGAAGAGCTTGTGTGCAGCTCTGCTGGCAGGCATTCGTTGGACATGTCCAGCCCGTCTGATCCTGGCTTTTTTGGCCTCAATGACTATGTCAGGTTCTCCGTACAAATGGGCAATCTCGTGGTTTGTGCGAATACGCCAGGTTCCATCCTCACATACCGCGCCATATATTCTTCGTAATACTTTACGTTCCCATCGCCGGAGTTGATCCTCCTCCCTGCTGGTTATCGTCCATGTTTCGGAACCATAGAGAACAACTGGCCGTACAACCGAACGGTATACCCTCACTTTAGTCGTTCTGCTTAACCGTTTGCTTTTGAAGAACTTGCCCAACGCAAAGTAACATTTGTTCGTAACAGTGCGGTTATCTAAAATCCAAAGTGTTAGTTGATAAACCCCGCAATTCAGATGAGCTAAAGACTGCTATTGTTCGTGAGGTAAGGGCAATACCAATGGGCATGCTGCGGGAAGTGATGGAGAACTTCAAAACCCGACTACAGATTTGCACTAACGAAAGAGGAGGACATATTTTAGACTTAATTTTCCACACTTGAATTATTAAAAAAAAAAAACAAATTTTTTAAATGATTTTTAAATGGCAAAATATGTACAATAAAATGGTAAAAAGTATTATTTTTTTTTCCAAACAATAAAAATAACATAACCTTTAAAACCATCTGGGAATTCCGCCGCACCCTGTATTACCGAATGACGTACTGCCTCCCAATGGTTTGAGGAAAATCTGTACTAACAATGAATATAACAATAAATGTTGCAGGAATGATGGAAGTTCGAATATTCAAGGTGGATGGCGTTATTGTAGCTCTACGTTGCATTCCGATGTCATAAGAAATCCTACTAAAAGAAAAAACTGATTTCCCGTTGCTCAGATTAACCTCAGGTGCAAAGTTAAACGGAACTAACGGATCTATCCCATCCTTCAGTCGATTCGTTTTTTCTTGATATTGAAGTTATCCAAGACCACCCGTTGGACATTAATCAAACCGTAATACTGATTACCTGTCTGTGATAATTTTTTTATATTTTGTTTAAATTAAAGAGCTAATGTTTTTGTTGTTACACGTGTGTACGTTACTTAATTTTTCTCCCAGATTCATTCACAAACTATTTGTGTTTCAAATTTTCGCCATGTTTTCATTGAATGGTTATGGATTATGGCAGTTGATCAAATTGTAATAATACCATTTGAAACCTATAAGATTCGGTGATTTTGATCCTGTCTGACGATTGCTAATAACACTTATCATATGCTCACGTTCATTACCTATTGACGGCTAATATTTTACATTGAATTTTATTCAGATTTTGAATTGTTGATTGTAGGTGTACCTAGACACTTGAAGCATTGCTTACAAAGTATCTACCTGTACAATGGTAGTACCATCCTTTATGTCTCCTAATGAATGATTCTTAAAATATTGTGTATTGTGAAAAATTTCTTGACTTTGATTTTGAACAGTTCAAATTGTCTGGTAGTTGATGAACATTGAATATTCCAGTGCCGAAATTCAATGGGCCAATGTAGGGGAGTCCCTACCATCCACGTCATTGCTTTTTGATTTTTTATTCAAAAAGTTAACCTTTGTGAATAACTAGAGAATAATCCATTGCAGTTCAAACATTGAAAATAAAAAAATTGCTAGTTTCTGAATTACTTTTATTTTTACTGCACTTCCAGAAAACGTGCTGGAACTTGTCAAACCTCAGGAAAATTTGTAAATTTAATCAGCTTTCTGATGGTATGGTCAACTTTGCGATTCCGCTTCGATCTCATGAAGGAATTCCAGTTTGAAGAACGTTAGCCACCTTCCGGTCTTAATAGGAGGATATTCCAGTTTTCTCTTGCCGTGAGTCTAGGTAAACTACCATTCGCAAACCAATGTTTCAAGACTAGTTCAAACGTGAACGAGATGTGTCGACAAAACGTCATGAAAGTGTTCAGTTACGTTAAAATCATGGCAGGCATCAGAAATGAGGAATACTCGGACATTTGAGGAACAGTTCGGAGTATGAATTGGGAAAATGATTAAATCCGCAAAATAGGTAGGTTACGAAAATAGACTACTTTTCTAGGAAAAGATCGAAAAACTAGTAAAGTTTAAATAAATCAGATATAGTAAAATAAAAGATGTCTAATGGTAGTTTACCTAGACTCATGGCAAGAGAAAACATGAATAATATCTTCCTATTAAGACCGGAAGGTGGCTAACGTTTTTTCACCTTCAAACTGGAATTTCTTCATGAGATCGAAACGGAATCGCAAAGTTGACCATACCATTAGAAAGCTGATTAAATTTACAAGTTTGTCTGAGGTTTGACAAGTTCCAGCACGTTTTTTGGAAGTGCAGTAAAAATAAAAGTAATTCAGAAACTAGCAATTTTTTCAATTTTCAATGTTTGAACTGCAATTGCGGTCCTTAGAGGTTCGTTTATGATTATGAATGTTCATTAGTCGTAACGGAAATTTCATGCTGAATCCGAAAATGTGGTGGTCAAAAAACGTGGTTTTCTGAAAAAACCCTTTAAGAAATTATATCTAGAGAACGGGTTGAGATAGATAAGTGCGGTTGGCGGGGTTTTACTACATTTTTGATGCAGATTAATAGAAAAATTTGTTCGTCACTTATCCGCTTCCACCCTGTATAACCACTGGCCTGTGAATACGTAGGTAGATAACACGTTGGCCTATGGATGATAATTGTTCTAACTTTGGTCTGATTTTGTTTTAGAATAATGGTTGGTTTATTCGATGATTAATTCAGGTGTTTCAATAATATAAACTTGAAACATTTTGAACTAATTTCGACCTTATAGTTCTGCATTTTTCAGTCATTTACCTCACTATCAGCTGTCACTTTCAGTTCATTTGGAACTTGAGGTAAAACAGCACTAAACCTCATATTTTTCTGTTGATATGAATTTTACCTCTTGAATTTCCTTCAGTGTGAATATATGTTGACTACCTACCTACCCTCCATGATTGTACATTCAAAAAAGGCGTTCCAATGGTATCAACACCATGGAGACGGAGTCACATTATTTAGAATAATAATGCGCTCCTTTCGTTAGGTAGCTAGATTTTGCTTTCAGCGAGAAGTTGTGACCAAAAACCACGAAATCTACTTCTATCGTGCTCTCTCTACATCTGATAATCAATGCTTTTTTGCACAGATTCCGATTATTTTGCGACCGACGGCGAAGGCGAATGGCAGATGGGGCAGCTGCCTCTCACTCTGGTCAAGGCAGTTCCGGACGTCATTCGCAGGTGCCCCGTCTGCTTCAAGAAAACCAAAGTGGTGACTTGGTGTTGCGCCGCTTGCACCAAATTCGCTCAGAGGATCCGACAGGCCTATAGCAAAGACAATGCGGCTCGCGTGCCCAAGTGCCCGCATCCCCTCGGCAACCCCCAGCCCATGTGTAGTGCGTGCCGCCTCAAAATATACGTTTACTACTGGAACAGAAAACACCCCAAAATACCGTGTGGTTTGCCACCTTTAGAACTCAAAAGTGAACAGTTTGATTCTTGGAACGATACGTAGTGGTGTTGTTATTGATTTTAAAAACATTGCTGTGGAAATCAATGTTTTAAAAAAGAGAAAATATATTGGTGGTTTACAAGAAAATAATGGATAGCAATTATCAACATCGTCCATACTAGGAGCCATTGATTTTTATTATTTCCGAAGAATGAGGAAAAAGAAGACAGTGTGGTAGACCGCAAAATTTCAAACATGTCAGTAGGTACCAGTATTCATTTCTAAACCGTATGTGGTACAGTAAAATAATATTTTATATATATTATATTGAATGTTCATGTTAGCTCATTCCATACGGGGTAATATGCTTGAGCCCTGAATCACTCAAATATCTCGCGTACTCCAATTCATTCAAAATTGTTAGTGGTTTGTTACTTCGGTACAAACCAACTAAAGAACCAGCTTGGTAAAATCATTCTGAAAACTAAATTGTGGTTTGAATATTATATTAATTTGAATTTCCGCTGGTTACTTGTGGTACTCGCGATATTCTGGTTGGGGTTCTGAGTGATAGGCAGATGAAAAGTACAAGATATTTGTTCATGAATGACTTTCACATGTGATTTTTTCCTTAGGTTTACTAGTGACAAGAACAGTATTCAAATAACTTAGCTAAATCTAGATAAAAGGTTCTCCTAGCTCACCGCAGCAAATACGTTTCTAAACCTTTCTATCTATAAGGCCCTGGCCTCAATGACATGTTCTCAAGAACAAAGAAAAAAGTGGTTAGTAATATCGCTGCTGTATTCGCTGCTTCCCCTCGTCATTTCGCGTGCCATATATTTGGTCTAATAAGAACCCATTGGACGAAAAATGGACTATTTTCCTGTTTTATTTTCTATGGAAGTCAGTACGAATGTTTGAATAAATTTGTTATAGTAGCTCAGAAGTAAGAAAAGATATTGGGTATGCTCGATTGAGTAGGTGACTACTCAGTAGTAGTCTTGTTCTCCTGAATCTGTTCATCCTTTCTAGGGATGAACTTGAGGTTTTACTTTGTAGGCTTCGAATATTTGTACTCCAGTTGTGCCCGATATAAAAAATTGTGATACTTGTTGAACACATTGGAGCAAATCATACAAATGTAAACTACTCGTTTTTATTTAAATGAAGTGATGAACCTTCTAAGGTTTTAGGTTACATTACACGAGGGTATTAGTTATTTATTGTTTTGATTGTTGGTCATAGTTATTTAATTTAATTAATTAGTTATGAACAAAGCTCTAATTGACTGTAAATAAGGTTGTTGTTAATTGAAGCGTTTTTATTTTCCGGGCATACAATTTGTTAGAATACAATCTTGTTTTCAAATGATAAATTGTTTGGTTTCGGTATTGTTGTTCATGGCTTCGTTTGCCGATTCCTTCACTGAATTCAGTAGATTTTGTTACTTTATTTCGCTAAATAGATTATAACAATTTCGGTTGTACGGAAAGAAAAAGAAAATATGCATAGTTACATTTTTCGTTACCTATTTCTAGTGCTATTTCTATTTAGTAGAGAAATTCTTGCCCTGGAAGGGAGCACAAATGAGATCGTCACTACTCCGAAACCCTGTTCTTACAGTACTTTTGTTTTCGATCGAAACAATGACCGGTACCCACATTGTTCTAATTTCAAACATGCGATGACTAAATTTAAATTCGAAAATTTGGTTGAAGTCAGCATCGCACAGGGCTAGATAGGCGCACGTACCCATAGGAGTTCTCCAGTTGTCTATAGAAAGTAACATTCCTGTTTGATAAGCCATCATTGCATTTACAACTACGAACATTATTTTATCTATTATCTTTGAGTCAATTTGAAAGCAGTTTTCTTTACAAATGCTACGAGTTTAGACTTCGATACGGTATTGTTGATATGTTTAGGCAGGAAACTATTTATATCTATATTTGAAATGACCAGGTAGAGAATTGAATAGTTACAAGATTGCTTGGTGTCTTACTCGTGGAAATAGTTTCTTCTTCCTTGACCGTACTGTTCAGAGCTACGAAATCCAAGTTTTTGGTCAACCTTCAAGCTGATGCATGGAGGAACAAGCCCATGGTGAGGCATCACCGATGTGGCGGAACCATTTCACTTTTCCAATCAGTTATGACGAAAAAAAAAAAAAAAAAAATCCGAAAAAGGTCAGGGTAACGCTCATTGAACTGAAAACTGGTTAGAATGAAGTATCGCAGGGCTTACAAGAATCTGACATCTGAACCAATACACACTATACGCCTAGGTGACACTTGTGGATTGACTGTTTTGACTCGTTTGTTTGGGTTTTCTGTGATTAATTTATGTATTTGACTCTCATTCAGATTTTAGAGGCTACATGCATACATTATGTTAATATTGTGGCTTTATAATTTCATTTCATGATTTCATTTGTTGACTTATAGCACAGGCCTAAGCATCTATACAATGTGGGCCTGCATATTATTGACTACTTTGCATTTATTTCATTCAAGATCTAATTTAGGGTTTTTATTTGGCAGGATTCAAATGCAGGAGTTGCTCCAGAGTTTACAAACACAAGAAAACACTCAACCGACATCGAACGTACGAATGCGGCACGCTGGGGTTCTTCCAATGCCCGCAGTGTCCATACAGAGCCAAGCAGAAATCCCACGTCAAGGCTCATCTCATATCTAAACACACCGTTCCGGCCGGACCGAGTTCTCTCACCCAAAAATTCCTCTCGCAGTTCCAATTTTCTACTGTCATATCCTGATAGTTTTCTGCTTATACCGCACATGTATTGTTCGTGAGCTAGAAGACTTACGCCACTAAGGCGAAGATGAAATCTGTGAATACAACCATAGCATAGCATTTGGAGTGATGTTGGAGGGTTGCCGAGAGAATGAACGATAAAGTTTCTGCTAAAATGTCAGGGAAGTTGTTACACATGAATTTTGCCATCCCGAAATTGGAGCTAATAACTAGTAGATGTAAGCTGGTTTATCCACCCCAAGAAACGCTCTTTTGATTGCAAAACGCGAAATAAGGTAGTTGAATTGGCCGTTGTGACTTCAATCATCTCTGCTCCACTCTTTTGGACTCATCAGTGCTTTCGAATTATTGGCAAAAGACATATATCGACTTTGCCATTTTAAGAAGTTACTTTTATATCATTCTTCCACATATTTTCATCAGTTTTTGTTTAGTTTTTTACGTTAGTTTGTTATTTCCCACTTTCCACTGGTGGGGTGAAGTTTGCAATTTCTCTGGTCAGATAGCAAAACAACTCAATTGTTTTTCGTTTGACAATTTAACACTGCAACACCTCCAAACGTCATTCAAGAGCTAACTTCAATTTCTGGGTTTTAACAACAATTCGATGGTTTTAGCTTGAGCGTATTCCAATACTGGTCTAAGGTATCGTCTGCCTCTTTTCTAGGTTCACGCTTCTGTTGGGACGGAAAGTCCTAGTGAGCTATTGCCAGCGATTAATCTTGGTAATTGTAGTTCTGACTGAAATACTTGTAAAAACTTTGGCGACTTTCTGTGTTTCTTGAAATATCATCCTGTCATGTCAAATGTACCATTTCCTTTCTTAATCTACAAATCTTTTTTTTTTTTTTTTTTTTTTTTTTTTTGCTGATTATTAGGTGGGTCTGCTTTCGAGTTTAATGTTTCATTGGTTAGAACTGTCTAGTCAAACATAATCTGTGATATTTTCTCCTGTTCATTCTGTTTTCTAATCATTGTATCCACTGGATTTGCTTAGTTGCTTACTATCAATAATTCTTTGTACTGATAATTGATTTAAAATTTTATAGCAAACTATGCCACCCTATACAACTTATACAATCGGCACGCTTTCAATCATCCATAATGTAAACTTGACCGATGTTTCTATTTCCTTTACATACTTTTGGGAAATTGGTTTTTCAGTCTTGGTATTACGTGGTGCCTATTTAAATAGTTGGTAGTTCACGAATTCTGTACATTGAATTCAAGGACCTGTTCCCAGCATGAAGTTCCTTCTACTCGTTCCTCGTCAATTAGTTTATAAATTATAGGTTTAATAATAAGAAACGATTAGTTAATGTGCAATATAATTATCAAATTAGGGTTTATTTTATGTAAGTAATATCTTTCAACCGACATATTTCAAAATGTCGAAGAAATTCACTCAAATATGTTGAATCTGCTTTATTTATAGATAAATAAAAGCTGCTTCATTTCTAAAAGTACATTTCCGCTGAAAAAGCTATTCGAAAAACATTTTGATTTTAGACTCTATTCTTATTTTTTAGCAAAGGTCTAATCTAGGAAATCGTAGTCTGCATTTTACTTGAAACTGAGTTTCGTTTTAGATTAGTAATTATATTTTAGTACTATGGCATGCCACCGTTCATCAGCCTCGGTTGGTGTTCTGAATGTCAAGGACACCCAGGTTTAGGAAAAAAGGTCACTTCCAGGTTCCTCGGAAGAACCATCGATCTCTATGTTTTTTGGATTGCTAAATCTGACTTTTGTTTTTCAGGTCACGTTCAAACTTTCGACAAATTGCCGATTTTTCGTGTTTTCAGCCTTTTGTAGTTTAAAAAATCACAGGCAATCGTAAAGATGCCTACAAGTCCACAATCTCTTCTTACTGCATATGTACCGCCAATTCTGAATATATTTATGATTTGAGGTGTAAAACCAGAACAAACAGAACATGTCATTCGGCCGAAAAACGCTTAAAAGTTCCTCCGTTGAATGAGAAGAAACCGCGATTCTGTTCCTTTCTTAAGGAAAGAGCTATGATTTTTTTTACCTTATCGTAGAACGTACATGGACACCTCTGGAGTCGGCAGTGTAACTTGATCGCAATAAACATTTTTTTCCGAGGAATAAATTTATTTATTCATTCATTACGATTCAAAGATGGTTTTACTCTTCAGGACCGATTAGACAACTAGCAACGTCAGAAACAAAAACAAAATTTGATCATTTTCAAATTAAAAAGCATTTTTTCTTGAGTATTTTAGATACTTGTGAGGGGCTGCCTTGTCGCTTTGAAAGCAATAACGGTATTGTTGTCTGGTCATCCATAATGTTGCAGTCCTAGAAGCCTTGATTATATCTGTTTCTACCGTCTTGTTGTTGACATTGTGGCGTCATGTTTGTTAATTTTTGCGTTCAATGTCGTTTACTTACTACACCTGTTATCTCACCTGTTGAATTGGAAAATATATTTTGTCTGGAAAAGTAAGAGCTTGAATTTACGCATTCCTAAAATTAAGGCTGGGTACACACGTTGAGGATTTCCAGAGACGATTTCCCGATCAGGCCAACCTCTCTAGAAATTCGGAACTTGTGGGCCGGCTGGAGAGGATTTCCTCAGTTGAGGCGGACTGTTCAGCCAGGCCTTTCCAAAATTTGGAAAAGGCCTCAACTGAACCATTTCCTCACGTGTGGATGGGAGCGAGGGCCTTACGCCATTTTCATTTGAGACGCAGCTGACATTTTCATTATCTACTGTGGTATCACTAGATTCTTCGTTCCTATTCGTTTCGATCGCTTTGTTTCTTCTTCTTATTTAGTAATTTATTATTTATTATACAATATTTTATCTATTTAGTAATTTTCCTCTTATTTAGTAATAGCCAAAAAAAGATCCTCGAAGGACATCGTATTGGAGGAGTTCATTGATATATACCGATGTGAGCCGTGACTTTGGCAAGTTAAAAGTAAATTCGGGTTACACTGTCAGCTCGCTCAGCAGATTTGCGTGTGTTCCCACCGTATTCCGTCTCAGCAACCAATCTACACCATTTCGAACATTCTTTTCTTTTTTTTGCCGAATTATAGCCAAAACCCCCACTAGCGCGATGTCGTCGTCCGTCATCATGGAGGACACGGTCGGGACTGCGCAGTATTAATAGTCTCTAAAGTCTCTAGTTCCTCTGAGGCCGCCAGAGTCGTGTGGCGGCTCCATCCGGCTCCGGCTATCCTCAACGTGTGTACCTAAGGGGCCTTAATTAAAAATTATCCACCCACGTTGTGACCGAATTTCTCCGTGTGACTGAAGAGATAATTAATCGTTATGGTCCCCAAATGGGAACACTCAGAACATAATATATTCTACATATTATATGATACGTATTCACAATCGTCGATACATTTCCAGTAAGAAGAGATTTTCCCTAGATTGTAAGGCGTCAGTAAGACTCTCTGTGGTTTTCTAAACTGAAAAAGGTCGAAAAATCACCAATATCTAGGAAATTTGAATGTGACCGAAAACACGGATGCCAGATTCGCATCCATCACCCCAGAAACATGGAAATGGTTGTTTTTTTTCCTGGGCGCCTTTTTTTGTAAACCTCTGTAATCGATCTGAAAGTTGCTTTCTGTAGATTCGACACTCTGTACGTCACTCTAATAACAGCTGATGAAGAATTTTGCCTCCTCCTAGCCCGTCGTACATAAAAAAAGAATAATTACAATTATAAGTTTTAAATTCACAATTAAGGAGTAAAAATAGTTAAAACTTTCTTTGTTGTTCATATTAAAAAAGAAAAAAAGGTTGAATAGCGTATAAACGCAGAACAGCAATTACGTAAAACCCTCTTTTCATTTTTCATATCCCAATCAACTGCATTTGATTTACTGGTTAACTCAATTTGGTTGCAGTTTGAATACCTACTTACACTTGGTAATAATCCCTATGTAGGGGAACATTATCTAGTGTGTATACGAATTGCTTGATAATTATATAAGTACTAATTATTGTGGTTATATTGTTTGTTTTTTTGTGATCACTGGTAGTTCCCGGATATTTGACAGCTATACATCATCACTGGACGTCAAGTATGAACTAGTTGAATGACGTACGAGGTAGTGAAAACGAGGCTTTTAGTTGATATTGGTGGTTGATAGATTTGCTTGGTATCAATATCGTAAATCATTATGTGAATCAACGTACTGGTATTGTAATTTCTGTTCGAATTCATTATAATGATCCAAGTAAACGGCCTAATTTCTTGCCTAGTTACGCTTTCATCCGATTTCTGAAGTTGTCGATGTAGAACCGTCTAGAGATAACTCTCATCACATTTGTATTTGTGTTATTAAACCGAGAAACAATAACTCATGTTAAAGCTTGAGTAACGTTAGTAACGTTCATTCAATCTTATAATAATAAAAAAATTTGTTGAAACGTTTTATCGGTATAGTGTGTCGCAATCACAGATGTACTCAATTATATTAAACAAGGTGACATAAAGATGTAGCTAAAAATGTCCTAATGGAATCAACTTGAACAAGTGTCTTATTTGCGCTTGATTATCCAGCCAAAAACATCCTAATCGCTTGTTTTGTTCTTCGTGAATACATCGTTTCTATGATACTTCATTACCTCTTTATGGTGCTACGATTTACCTGCACTTACAGTGCCACAAATGTTAGTACAATTTTTCCTAATTTTAAATATGTTTGTTAGCTATCCTGACATTCTTCTCTTTTCGTAGTTTATTATTTTCCGTTCGAAACCATGGATAGCAGAGTGGCAGTGTGTATCTGTATACAGCTACCTCCCTGGTGGCTAAGAAGTGGTAGTGTATGATTTCATGCAACAAATACGCCCACCAAGTTCTCGATTGGACTAGTCGTTGATAGTCGAACCTTAGTCACTGCGAACGAAATATCTTGGGGAATGTGCGATTGGTGTCTGAATTCCGTAGAAAAAGTGGATATTATGTAAGGGAAAATATAAATATAAATATCTCCTAAATAACCTGAGGGAAAGTGGTTTGTTGAGTTTGCTAAAAACAACTTTTGCAAGGAACTGATTGACTGCCTAGCTTCATTTGAAGCACTCATCTGGTTGTCTTCATAGGTCGTTAGGCGCAATCGACTTATTCCAATCAATCTCTGCACAGACAAGTGGTGAGTAATAACCCAACATCAATATCCAATAACGGATCAAATCGAATAGGCAGTCGTCTTGAGAATTAATGTTTTCCGTTCTGAGTTTAATTAACGGCGTATAAGATTTCTTCGACGATATTTCAATGATGCAGTGTATGAACCAAGCTTCTACTTAATTTGTTTTCTTTTTGTTGTGTGAAAATCAACTGATTTGTATTTTCTGTTTTGTCTCCTTCCACCCCCGGTGGATTCCAGTGTTCAGCACCCTACGACCCTTCAGGTGCGCCACGTGCAATAGGAGCTACAAGCGTCAGCAGCACCTCGTCCGCCACATGAAGTACGAGTGCGGGGTCGAGCCAATGTTCAAGTGCCCTCACTGCGACTACAGGGCTAGCCACAATGCGAGTGTTAAGTCCCACGTTATGTCCAAACACATGAAAATCCGGCATGAGCTCTGGAACTGACCGAGGCTGGCGTTTCCATCAGTGCCGCTCCCCTTCGGAGTCGATAGTTTGTGTGATGTCGAGGTTTGAGGTATACGAGTTCAATTATTTTCACGAGAGTTTCATTATGTAGGTCAATGGTGAGTAGCTTTCAATAATGGCCATCCTCTTGGAAATTACTTTTATCTTTGCTTCTGAGGTTCAGTTAATATTTTCTTGCCAGATTCTATCTATAAGGTAAATCAAAGGAAGTCAAATCAACACCCAGCTGTATCTTTCTCGTTTTCTCGAATCAAAATTAGATAAATATTAGTTCTCCTATAGCGTTCGTAATAATTTATATGTTTTCTATTTGTATTTACTTCAAATCTGATCATCATTTTTTCGAGGGATATTTTTGAAAAACAGTACAACTAAAAATATTGACATTGTGATGGTTTTGCAGATCATTTTAAATGACGATATAATATCTATTAATATCTCTCTAGTCTACTCAGGGTGTACAGTTTTACCCTCCCCTTTTCATTTATTTGAAAATATTTCATTATTAGGTGAATACGTAGTTTTTTCAAGTTTTCAGAATCTGAGTGAACAGTTGTTTGATTGATTGATCAGTATACTCACCATATACTCTGGTCGAAATTCTAGTTTTATACATTTGTGCTTTAACAGTATCTGTCATCCTAAACTTGACTCACCAGAACGTTTTTCATGTTTCGGTAAATCAAGAGTTGTTAGCTAGACCTGATTTTCTCTTGGATTTTGATGGTATAATAAAGATTAATCGCATCCTCATCGAATAGCTGTTGAAAACACTAGGATTTGAATAGCTACCTAAAATGTACCCCCCACATACTCGAGCAAAATGAAGTTGTTTGACTGCCGTAATATAATTTACAAGTGTGTCCGTGGCACCAGGCAAAATATCTTCCTGGTCTCCGAAATTACGACTATTGAATTAATTTGGCCTCAGTAATTTGTGATGAAATTATCCTACGCAGCAATTATCATCAACGGATATCCCAAGTACAATAAATTTGTTGTTTTTTGGAATCAGAGATTGAGCTGAATTACTTTTCCCGAACTTTCTAAGGTATGGTGTGAACTCCAAGATTCTTGTATTAGAAGGAACTTAAGTATCGGGTTGATGTAAGAATTGTCTGCATACTCTTTCGTATCTGGACCTTCTGCCTGGTTTTTAGTTGCTTTATTCTCATGGGTATTTCGTTGATTCGCAGATTTTTCGCCTGGGGCACGTTTCATCTGCGATGCCTGCGGCCGCTCGTACAAACGGTTTCAGCATCTAAAGCGACACAAGACGTACGAATGTGGACGCCAGCCACAGTTCCAGTGCCCCAAGTGCCCGTACAAAGCCAAAAGGATGGATAGCATACATTACCATCTCGCAGCGCGACATGCCTTCAGAGAGTTCCATGACCTTTTATTTGAATCGAATCATATGTGATTTAAATACATAGTAATAAAGACACATTTTAGCTTTAAATTTATGAATACTTGTCAAACTTAATCGCTGAAACAACCACGCTACACAAACGATGTCTACACAACATCTAACCAACCAGGGTTGCACGTAGGTTCCCGTGTTGCATTGTTGTTATAAGAAAAGATCGATTTGTAAGTCCTCTAGCCTCTATAAATCTAATTCGCTTCAACTTTGCGAGATTCATTAATTTATGAGGACTAGGATAATTAGCGAATGGGAGTTAGGTTGCAGTATTGCTCAAAAGGAGTTTCCAGATTTGTGCTAGTGAGTAACTGGTCCATTGTTTGAGAACCATAAATCATGGGTATGACGCTGTGCCTGCGTTTGCAATCTCATCACTTACCCAACATTGCCAAGGAAAATCTTAACGGATGTTGGATACTTTACTCAAGGAAAACCCATCTGGGCTGTGTGTTTACCTACCAATCATCGAAAATAAAGCTCCTCGAAAGGACAAAGTATTTAACCGCATTTTTCCAGGCGTCTTAAACATGTTCTTAAATTGTTGATCTCGATGTAAATTGTAATTATGAGTTATTGAATTTCAACAGTTCAAGAACTAACTACTTGGTACGAATTAAACTAATTCACTCACGCTCTCATCTTAGCCGGTTTTGAGTGGTACAAACCCTTTCCAGGTGAGTGGTGCAAATTTTTTAGATCAGCTATGTGGTGAAGATGATGCGAGATCTTAGAACGAAGCTAATGGTGTCTTCTGAACGTCTATAATTCAAGTAATTTACAAACTAGAATCATGTTAGAGTGTCAAACCTATATTATATCAGGGAGTTTTCTTACAAACAAAAATTTGGAATACGAAGGAAGTTATTTTTGGTGCTTAGTACAAAGTTTTTCTGATGAAGTCATAACCAAATTTTGAAAAATATAGGTTTGTGCAAGTTCTTCAGCAGTTTCTTCTGGCGCTATTTGAAGATAATAAGATAGAGGCAAAATCGTATTTTGGCAACATGATCTCGTTGTTCTTTAATGTATGAATAAATTGTTCTATCCAGCTTTTGGTACGCGATGGTTGGTCGAATTGACAGAATCTAATGCGATATGCTGATTAATAATTGATTGATAATGATTGGTGATGAATTTCTTTCAATCGATGAACAAGCAAAGCATGATACACCAATTTATTTCTAAATCGATAATGTGTGATTTGATCCCAGTCAAACCTAGTTTTCTAATAATTTTTTTCTGTTTCCTACAGTCGCTTCTAAAAGAGAGCTAAAGTTCCTTTGCGGCAAGTGTTTGAAGTCTTTCAACTCCAGAGATCTCCTCACGCGGCACCACAAAACTCAATGCGGCAAAACAACCTCGGTTCACGGCTTTAAGTGCCCACATTGCATTGTCAGAATGAACAATATGAAAGCCCTAAATATACACATGGCTAGAGAACATATGGATAAATTGTAAATAGACACACTTTTTCAGGTTTGAAGGAAATTTTTGGAAACATATGTTCAGGCAGCTGCATCAATTTTGATGTGCTCGATTTTTTTCTTCGAATTTTAAAGGGTAGCGCTCCGAATTTGTCTTTTTATTTAAGTTTTCTCAAACGATTTCATTTTCATAACGCCCCGAAGGGCTAAGGGAATGTTGAAAATCGGCCTATATATTTTTTTCTGGAATTTCTCCAATATACGGAAGAAATCTTAATTGAAAACGTTTGTTAAACAGCCGGAACTCGTTCATGACTGTATATTTGTTAAGCACTTTAGCAATATACTGGTAAAGTATATTGATATCTCCAACAACCGCATTGCCATTTCCTTAATTGTGGGTTTGATACCGTTCAAAACCCAAATGGTATGGAACACCAAAACGAAACGAATTACGCTTTCGATAACTATCGTAAATTTGTCCATCTCATGTTCAACGACTAAGTGGGGAGGGTATTTTCAAAGGAAATCATCCCATGAAATAAAATGTGTCATTGCTTTTAATTAAGGGAAAATTTTGGAAAATAACGTTCATGTGATAATTGTTTTCCACTGAATCAAAATTTCTTTTTTTACCGTGTCGAAAAGTTATGAACAAACAAATTTTGAAAGAACATGTTACACAACTTCCTATTGTTTTTGAATCATTATTTCTTACACAACCAAATACGTTGCTGACCTATCTAGGTTATGTTCAATGAGCAACTAATTTTGTAATATTATGGCTCTCTAATTGAAGCTCACCGATATTGTGCCAAATTGTTATTTCATTGTTATGAGGGTGAACTGTTAAAATGAACTTCTTCATCCAATAGTTTACGAAAAAAAAAAAATTTCATTTTTAAAATAGTGTATCGATTAGTTATTTTTAAGTTGGTTTGGTGAATGTAACAATTTGATTTCAGTATTGATTTATTGGTAACCACCTTACTTCCTATTATTTTAAGTTTGTCACAACGCCTCTTTGTATTTGACAAAAAAATAAAAAAATTTTAGCCCTCAAAATTTGTTGATTTACGTTTCAAGGTTCTTAGATTTCAAAAATTGAATCCGTCCTGTTTACGAAATTCGGCTTAAAAAAAAACCATCCATTGTCCGTTGACTAATTTTGAAGCTGAAGGACAACACAGCTTCCAAGTCGGTAAATTCCGCTTTTTAGACGCTGATCTGACTACGATCTGACTGTTTCTATCGGCAACTGTGGGCCTCCTCATTATGAACTAGCGGGAACATGCCATGTTCTATCGAATATAGAAATGATAAAACTTAATCATAGCGCTTTAATTTTCGTAATAATGTATTTCACATACGTAGGCACGTATTCAATACATGCATGACAGTCATCTAACACAAATTTATAAGTTCTGAACACGAATTGATTTCCTGAACCCAAATCAAAAAACTTTTAGAATCTGTCCTTTTTTCGAACAGGTATAATAATCTATTTTGACGATTAGCAATAAGTGATATTTCCAGTTTTCAATTAATTTATTTTTGTATTACCTGCAAAACTGATAATATAGCTTAGAGCATACTCCCTTACATATAGTACCTATTTCTTTATATACCTCAAAAAACTGTCAGGTGAGACATCTTGTACCTATTACACTATGCGTTCCAGCGAAATAACCAAATTATTCAAATAGAAATTAATATTTTACCAAATTCTTCCTTTAAATTAAATTTCATTTTTAAACGTCAACTTTTCCTTCTTCTAGTTTTTTTCTCTCCATAGATTTCGAACCACATTTAATTCGTGCATCTCTTTGACATTGACCAAAATCATGATTTGTATTGTATTGTTAATGTATTATTAACATTTCAATTGTAATGTCTTCATAATCCAAAGGATCGGAGGATTTCTTGGAAGTTGAAATTTAAGCAAATAGGTAGTGGTTTACTTTTTCGAAATAGTTTAACACTGGTACTTTGAAAAACCTAAAAGAAATTGTTGGTCGATCTTCATATTCTTTCGGTTTTATTATAATACTTTTAGTGGAAATGCTGCTAGTTCATCTAAAGTAGGAGTAACTTCTTTGCTGCTGTAGGTAAGTGAGACCACATGAACCAAGATGAATATTTATTACTTATCCGTTATTAATAAATTTATTTTGTTGTTTGATTTCGCAGGTGTTATGGATTGTTTAGGGCACGAGAAATACAACTTTTTTGAATAATATGATTCTAGAAACTTATATAGGATAATACAAAATATTTACCTAAACTGTTATAAGATGGTTGCAGAGTTTCATGACCAAGTGCAAATATTCATGAAACACACACTAAACACACTTTCTTCTTTCATTTAGTAATTCGTGTTTGTCTCTGTTTATCTCTGATTCCCTTGTGTTTCGTTTCTTGCAGGTCATGTCCACACCTGTTCAAAGTGCTCAAAAGTGTACAAATACAAAATCACTCTTAACCGCCATATTCGCTATGAGTGCGGCCAAGAGCCCAAATTCAAGTGCCCACACTGCGACCACAGGGCGAAACAAAAGGCGAATTTGGTCTCCCACATTTTCTCCAAGCACAAGGATTTACCAGTTTTCGGAATTGAACTCCTCCAGTAGCCCTAATGAAGACGATAAAAGGGATCTCTTTTAGTTAGGTTCATACTCTCATACTCTAATTCATGTTCATTCGTCTGACCTTGGCACTTCGCTCAGATTCGTACTGGAGGCGTTGATTTGGGTGAATATACTCCGTAAAGAAACTTGGGTTTTGAATACATGTTCATAGCGCGTTTTTCGGTGCGCTGAAACACATATATAAAACAGTGTAAGCCTGGTTAGGATTGGAGGAAAGCGATTCAATGTAGCACTTACAAATCAAACGTATCCTTTTTACTAATCGATCTTTTCAAATTAAATGGAACCACCTAATCAAGCCAATAATAATTTTACTAATTTGTTGACAAAATGCGCCAGTTAGGACAACACTCAATTCAGCGTGACATCATATTTCAACAAACGTTAATTTTTATCTACGTTTTCTTGACGTATAAAATGCAGTAATGTGTCTATGCGTGGACGACATGTATTCATGCTCCAGTTCCCTTATTGTGAGCAAAGTTTTTAACCTCAACTGGCAGTTATGACAGTGGCCATCTGTGTGGAGGAAACTGCCCTCTCTACTCTCTCTACAGTTCCTGCGCTGCATCAGCTCCTCTGAGTTGGAGCAGGCTGTCATTATTGCAGCCTCCATAGAGTGGAGAACAACTTGGTATATATCTTTCGAGAATCTTCCTGATTCATATCACTATTGCCTCCGAATCCTTGATCAATGCCCATATCAAGGATCATGCAAAGCTTGATGCATAGTACAGAATCAGAGCTTTGTCATCATAAAACCACTAGTTCCAGTAAAGAGTTGGGATGAGCCTTTGAGATCGATGAAAGTGCAGTTTGTCCTGTTGCCCACAGCGAGGGGAGTCTATTAGGTGAGCTTGTTACCTTGGAATGAACGCGCAGTTCTAATCAGTCCATTGTGAATTATCAGAATTATTTCGTTCTCTGCAGCGCACTCAGAAAAGTTCGCATCGTTTGGTTCTTCGAGTTCATGGACCATTACCATTTTCAGAAATCTCATTCAATGACAGTTTTACGTCAACCGGAGGTCATTCCAAGCTCGATAAACAATATCCGACCTTCGTTGAAGTGACGGCACTATCTACTTAAAATGTACGATTCTGCCCGACTCTAGGTATTATGGATGGAGGTCTCGTGCACACGTAATTTATTGCCATACGTATTTCATAACCAATGTAGCCTTCGTTGCTGCAACTTTACTGCTACAATAAACTACCGCCACATTTCGAAGTCACTGTCATTCCTACTATCGTTTCAGGTTGGAAAACTATGGAACATTTTACCAAGTCCACAAATATAGGAAAAACATGTTATGATGTGAAAGGCTTGGAAGAGAGCCTTACATCGAATGTCCACTTAGCGCCCATGTGACGGTTAATAGGGGAAATTTGAAAGAGAAAACAAGCTCATCAAACCTTGAATCATTTCGAAATGTATTCGAGCGTAAATGACAGTAGGAAATACTAACGTTTGTTGAGTGTGAAAACTGAATTGATGTCATCCTGAAACTTGGATATTACAGGCCCACTTGGATAGCGTTGGTTATTAAGTTGCGCAATTTACAAATTCATACATTAAAGACATAAAAATTAACTCCAACAAAACTCATTTCATGAGAAGTGAAAGAAAAAGTCAGTAGCACCCTGCAAGAGTAGTGTCAAACATAATGTTATCTAGGTTGATAACGGTGTTATAAACACTGTTTATATATAAAGTGCAAATTATCAACGTAAAAAAGTTCTACCCGAACCCTACCGATTTCAGTCGGTCGGGCCCCTCATGTAGCCTGTCATATTTAAGTAAATTTCACCTCGTAAGTAAGATGGTTTTCTCCATCCACGATTGCGACTTTTAAACGAATTGTGAATTGAGTTATTTTTCTTAAATAAATTTGTGATATATTAGTCAATCAGCGGGCATTTTCTTCTGTTGACCTATCCCGGTTCCATCCAAACGCTGTTCAATATCATTGTGGCACCAATTGCTGTCATTAAACCTCCATGAGTCTGCCAATTTTACATTTGTAGCTATTGTACATGACGCTTACCAATTCACTAACCATGGAAAAGTAGAGAAGTGACATTCACGAGCTTGTTCCCCCCTCCCCCCCACTATTGCGCAACCAGTGTTATAATGAGGAAACTGTTTATACGGAGGTCAACGTTCTGTTTGGTTTGTTTGCTTAGTTGCTCGCTATGACCTCATCTTAAAAGCTGAAAAATCTTAAATAAATCCTTCTGGTAACCTATAGAGCAGTTTGACAAGTAGATCAGAATCTATGATGAATCTAGTGCGGCGAAAACTAGTGCTCGCTCTATAATACCCTAATACTATGTCTCTTTATAATACCCAGTACGTTTAAATGATAGATTCTAGATTACTAAGCCGATTTTGGAGGGAAGATGCAAGCTCCTGAACGTCAAGTAAAAGTGTAAAGTAGAGCAGTTCTTCTAACGGTGGTACTAGGAATTTTTAAATTTTTGGACAGTCTTAGCACTGCGTCTAGATCCGTTCAGCGTCTGAATATTATGTAGTTACTTACATATTTTTTCCTTCTCTCTCCTAATCTCTTCTAAGATTTTCTCATTCTTTGAGTATACATAGAATTTTGCAGTGAAATGATTAACCATCGTTCCGCTTATTGTTTAATCCTTGTCTTCGCTTTCGCTATTTCCTTCTTGGGTATTTGATACTATGTATTTGAATTATTTAACATCAATTTTTTGGTTGGTGTATTTCTCTGACAAGTCGGTTTTAGCTTTGCTTAATGTTCAAACGAAATTTGTCTCTCTGATTTTATGGTGGCACCCCATTACTAAATAATATGTTTTGAATAATATTCGTTAATGTGGGTGAAGAATTGTTCTTATTTTTTATTTTGCACGAAATAGCACATCTCATATCTGCCATTTATGAACATCAGAACATTATATTACTGTACAAAATTAAGTACACTTTTGATTGAGTACACATTAGAACTATTTCAGAGGCCAGAAAAAGGTGTAATTTAGTGCTGAGGTTGGTTTTGGGGTTTTTCAGTGCGTTGAATCCAAATCACAAACCCATTTTCATCTATCAGGTCTAGTTTTTGAGGTTTGAGTTTCAAAAATAGCACTTCAAAAATCCAAATCAATTTTTCACTCTCAACCACTCTTTCCATATTGTATGAAGTGCAAAATGCAAATTTGAAACCTGATTTTCGCTGTCTTCTTCCACTCTTCGGGAAACAAAAGATAAGGTGATGAAGTAGAAAAAAGTGCTTTATGCATTTATAAATGCAGATTTTGAAAAAAACAAAGGCTTATAGAAAAGTCTGATTTCAAAATCGGATTCAGCATGGAAAATCCTGTGAGAATTTTCTTTTTCGTTTGTCAAACCGAAAAAAAGAATCGGTTGTACATATTTCATCTGATTATGATAAGTACGTCAAATTGGTTCATTTGGAAGAGGAACACAAACGTTGGTTATAAGCTCAAAATGTATATTTAAGGAAATAAATTAGAGGATTTTAAAAATTTATGTTGAACATAATATTGATGAATTTGTTTGGACTTACTAGACTTACTAGCAGGTGGACCCTAACAATATTGAATGACAATTATTAAATTAAGTATTGAATGAAAGTGAAAAATATAATTTGCAGTATCATTTGAATAAAATGTAGATCATTAGGTTAGTTCGAACAAATATTATTTATATTGATCAATATTACGCTGAACATACATTGTTAATTTCATGTGAATTGATTTCATTAAATCAACGTCTTCAATCCGAAGAGAATTTTAATTTTTGTTTTTCACCCAAATCAACAAATTGAACGTATCAGATACAGATGGGACCGATGCAGCCAACACTTTGAGAGAATCAACTAATGAAAGAGAGCAATTCTTACAGGATTTGTCATGCTGAAATTGATTTTGGAACTGGACTTTTCGATCCGCCTCTGTTTTTTCAAAATCTGCTTTTATAAATGTGAAACACAGTGTTTGCGTGGTTTTTGAGTCTATCTTGTACACATTAGCTCTATTTTCGTTGAACGGAAGAAGACAGGTATAATCAGGTTTCAGATTCGGATTCTGCACTTCATAAAATGTGGAGATAATGAAAAATTGATTGGGATTGTTTTTGCTATTTTTAATTTTAAAACTTAGTTAGAAAATCGACGAATGGGCTAAATCTCAAAAACTAGACCTGATAGAGACAAACAAACGAGTTTGAGATTTGGATTCACCATTATGAAAAACCGTACACCTCCTCAGGCACAAACAACATATTTTTTTGTTGGCGTGTGTTATAATTAGAACATAATTTTTTATAAGCGATGCAGAATGGTTAATTTTACTTTGTTCTCTTTTTCTTCCTTTGGAGAACATTACCCAAGGAAATCTATTTAGCGCCACTAGCGTCTCGATTGTACACATTTTTTCGTAAGCCCAGGTAGAAGTCTACATTTACGTGGATGCATGCCAAATATATGAGCTGAAAGAATCAGATTTTGACTCTCTAGGTAATTTCCAAAATTCTTCCAACGTAAGATTTGTTTACCCTGGTATTGTGTGTGAAGGTTATGAGAGGTTCGCCGATTTGCAAATCGTCTGTTCCAATGTAGTACAATGGACCTAGTAGATTATGATCCTTTTCCTATCAAAATCAATCTGCAGAACAAACTTTGTTGCTTATTGTTTTCTCTTTCCGTACTTTTGAAGTAGATAAGTTGTAAATCAATACGATTCGGCGGTTTGAAGAGGAATAAAACACATCAAATCTCAACCTATTTTCCCTTAGTTATATGTAGCTGAAAAGTTACATTGAGTTAACTCAATTATTTTTTTTTGTTGAAATATGTCGAAATCGCAACAGTAACCAATTGTTCAAGTTGTACACCGTAGACGATAATGAACAATCGACAGTTGCTCCTCCCTTATCATTAAATGTGTTTTAATGGCCATTTGTGCTATCTGAATCTTGCAGTTTATTCCTCCTGAAAAACCGTCTTTAACAACATTCTTGCCCGAAATAACAAAATGATGACTATAAACGCTCTTTCAATATTACTTTCAGTTCGGAAACCCAGCAGATTGGTTGACAGAAGTCGGATCCTCACTGCTCATTCAATCACCCCGTCCATGAACCAGTTATTGGAAATGTTAAGAAAGCAGCCGAAACCTAAATTTATAAGTACCGTGGAACCTTTTTACAAGAACGTTGACGTTGGGGAAGATGAATTCGGTCGGCCAGTCCTCGTTTTTGAAGGTAAGGCCCACTAAATCGCTTTCTGTAAATTTTACTGGTTACTCGAACAACTGGAGCATTTACAATCTTTACTAATTGGATAATGTTACGAAATCGCTAATAAGGGTCCTTCCTTATCTGAGGCATCCTGTATCAAACAGGTAGTTGAATCTTGACATCTCAGGTGTTTCGTGTAACACTATCCTGATTTGCCAAAATTGGTCTGAATGACCAAAGATAAAACAAAGAAATGCTAGTATGGCCGGATGTTAACCTTCCAGGGCTATTAAATGGAACTGTTGGCAGAGGTTATTTCTGCATTTTCAAGAAAAAGGCGTAACTAGAACAAAAGTTATGCCCCTGGGCCAGGGTACCCCTGTCCCCACTCTGAATAGTGGGTTACCCTGTTCCCTGACGGGGTAAGCTCGCTGATTCGGTAGGGCAGCTGGATGAAAGGAAGATGGCGCTGTATGGAACTTTTCAGTGGTGTGCATTTGGTGGGAACCCTATGAAAAACAGGAATACAGTTAATGCCCCTAATGAGTTAAATGTGAGTTCAACGATACAGACAAGGAGCGAATGAAAGACTTGAATTTTTATGATTCGATGTGCTTGAAACAGCAAAAACTCAAGTATGATTGGGAATAGTTAGATGCCCATCCCGCGTTCTATCAAGCGTCGGTAGAACTTCCCGTAGCTTTGGCTCAGAATTACTGTGACAAGGAGCAGAGAAGCCCACAATTTGAACGTAGGTATAACAACATCCCTAGATACTAGTCACTGTTTCTAGATACAGGCCCTTAGAGTGGTTTTAAGTGTTGCCAGGCTAATGAGTAGGGGTCCATTACTACGGTGGGGACCTTCTTGGACACTTGGATGAAAGGATGACTCTGGGTCGATTCAGATGCAACAAGGAGAAATTTAAAGGGTGATCAGATGCCAACTAACCGGCTATAGTGGACTCCGCCCTTCTCTTGTCACATAGCTACGCTGAGTTTGTGGGATTCCAGCTTACACCAATTAAGGTGGACTTTCCTTGCACCATGTGAGGGGAAGGCTGGTTAAGATTCTCTGTTTGCACCTCTTGATTCGGGATGATGGACAAAAACTCTACCAACCAAACATTTGGTCGTGATTTTCTGCTCGGCATTGTTGTTGACTTGTTTCAATGCATCATAACAATTCTGCTGCCTCTTTGCCGTTAATAGTTCATCTGCATTCCGGCACTACTCTACACATCACCAACTGTTGATCGTAGTGAGAATGAATAGGTGGGTACATTCATACTCCTCTGGTTCCTCGAAGAAAAAGTGATCAATCAGAGTATTCATTGATTGGCCACTGCCCAGTGTCATTGCTCATTGCTCATGCACTGACCTATATTTTCCCATACTAAATGGAGAGTTTAAGTATTGTACTCTTGTAGCATGACCCATAACGCAGGAGTACAAAGCGGAAACATTATACCCGCGATGGTACTAAATCGCGAGGGAGTATTCAAGGATTGATTGGATTAACTCGCACATCATTTGAATACAATGGTTTCTCTCTTACTTGTTGGTAAACGATAATGATTTAGTATTGAAATATATTTTTTTTTAAATGTTTGTGACCATTGAACGGTCATGTCACCCTTTCTTCAAAGGATGGAACTTCACAGTCCAGTTTAGTCGTGTTTGGGTTCCATGAACATGAACAAACCTCAGGGTTTTTCTTATTCTCGTCATTAATTCGTCTTGTGTTTAAAATGTTTTTAATGTTTAAGAAACACATTTCATGTACTTCCTTCCTACCATTTACATGTCTGAGACTGGTCGTAAATTCTAATGAAATTGTCCCACCGCAGGTGCTGAATTCATTCGAAACAAAATGATGTCTTCCACTGGAGAAGAAAAGTGGAAGTGCAGAACTGGCAACTGCCCCGCAGGAGTGCGCACTGTTGGGAAAGGGGCGACAATAATTGTAACTGGAACTGAAAACATGGAATATCCTCTACACGTCTCTCAACATCGTCGGTGATACGAGTCTTTCCTACTTGCCATCGCTGCTGTCTTGTTACTCAATGCTCTAAGGTTTAAATAGCCTGCAAGGTTTAAATAAGCTGTCGTGGCTTTTGGTCTCATAAACTACACTTGGTCCTGTCCCTTTTCCCTGAAAACTAATGGGAATTCCTCTTCACTTGACAAACTACTCTGATCTTTTGGGGGAACAGAATGTACGAAGCGATTTTTAGACACTACTCAGATGAAATTTAGAGTGGTAACAGGTTTATTGTATTGGTGTACCATGTAAATTTAGGCTTTTTATTTACAATGATTGACTCCATTAACTGATCACATCGGTGAAAAGATCAAAATAAAACATCACACTCCACCACTGGATTAGTTGAACTCGGTTTAATTCACTACTTGTTTTAAGTGTTTAAAAGTACTTGAAATATTCTCCTTCGTTGTTATGAAGATGTGCATGGACTGTATTCAAGCTCAGTGAATAATATTTTGAAAAAAAGTATTTTGATAAGAATTCTATGACTATACAAATTTTTATGGGGACAGGATGTAGATTATTCCAAAATATTGCATTAAGTGAAATGTATTTTTCGGTTTTTGTTACATGAAGGTTATCAAACATTGAATTCGTATTACGTATTTCATAAGTTCACGTGTAGTTTATTGCTGCGTTGTTAGATATTGTTAAATTTGTTGATTGTTTACTGATAGTTATTCTTAGCTAAGTATTGATCCAATTAAATAATTGGTATATGTGTTTCATAAGTATAGTACCTATAGTTACGAATTTCCATGGGAGATGTGGTATGATCGTTAACAACATACATCATTAATAATGTAAATACCACAGTCATTTTGAATGATGTAATTCACTTATTAATTTGGAGCATTCTTTTACAGCATCATCCGTAGAATTCAGAATGGGAGGGTAGATTGTGCCTTATTGTGTTATTTGGATTACAACGAATTCCAGTGGCGTAATAGTTCCCCCCCCCCCAAGTTACTTGTGGATCATTGGATCGCCGATAGAACGTAAAGTTTCGTAATTTAAATGTAGTATATGCGCAATTACATTATGAAAGTTTGCCACTCTTTGGAAAGAGCTAGAAATAACAGGGAAATAAGTACATTTCTTACGTTGGCAGCTAGCACGCATAACATCGCGGCCGTGCTCGGTCGGCTCTACGACAAAAGCCCGCATTCGTATTATTTGGGAATGGGTTTTGAAACATTGTTGACAACTTCCTCTTCCTCTTCGCCTATAAATTAATTATTTCACACTCAACATTGCTTTTCTTTGGTTTACCGATTACATAATTAATGTCAACATAAGTGAATGCAACTAATAGTTTGAAACTAAAACACCTCATTGTTCATTCAGTATTGAAATGTTTTAAATCATAGGTCTAGAATATGATATTTGTTCACTTAGACTATTTACCGGTGCGCTTTTTTAATCAATAGAGTTTTTATTTTTGCCGTCTACGATGGAAACAACATGGTAAACGCTATACGTTACTGTTTAGCATTAAATATGGAAAATCAGCTGATTTAACGTACTGTGAGAAAACTCTCTTTACTTGGGGTAGTTGCTAACAATGGTCAACTCGTGCGCCTGAAAATGGTTCAGTTAGAAAATAAGTCAAGTACTGAATACTTTTATCTTCCTAGTATAGAATACTGTGTTTTTGTATTTTTTTTATTTAATAAACTGTAAGCCGAAACTGTAAACTTAAGATCGCCGGTTCCCGCTCTCGATTTCCCGCATTTTCCTTCCTCGCTCCCGGGCCCCCCAGAATTGCAGACCCTGCGGGCCCATCTGTTACGTCACTGACGGATTCGGAAACGAAGTTGACTAAATGTGGGTTTCATTTGAAGTGGTACATATTGACATTCGTCTTTTAGATTAGGCTAACTTATAGACTATACTGCAACATCATGGCAGTTATTGATTGTGAGGATTTTATGTTTTAAGTACATATGTCGAGAATATGTTATTAAGTTACAAATACAAATTGGTTTCTTCAAGTGGAGCGCGGCGCATATTCTCCTTTCAATCCCTTTAGTGATCTCGTTCATGAAAAATACCTATAACATTAATAAATTGTTGTAAAAATCTGCTAACCGACTCAGTTATTGTGGAGAGTAAAGGGCGAGAATTTTTTGAATAATAGGGTTTCCTCCATTTATTAGTAGAACGATGTTGTCAATGCGCAACTTCATGATCATTTTGGTAAAGGAGAGCCGCATTATTGATTAATTGGCCATTTAATCCCGCGAAATACTAGTTCTAAAGTTTACATTTACAATTATTTATTTATTTTTTGACAACTAAGTTGATATTCATACGATACTGTTCACAGTTTGTTTGATTTTCTATCTATATTTTCTCATAATCTTAATTTCAGGCAACCCAAGTTTCAAGATTTCATTGTTTCGCATATTGTAAGTGTAATCAAGAGAAACCAGTAAATTTAGTAAAGAATACGACGTGCGCATGTATTTAAAAAACATATCCGTTGCTCGGTGGGTAGTTGGGCTATTGTGAGGGCTAAGTATGAATTCGAGCTTTTCAAACAGTGCCTATTTGCTAATGTGCCATCAGCAACTTGAGAAAATCTAGCTACCTTCAGTTAAACATTCCACATGTGTCAATGACCGCAGGATCTTCAAGGTACGGATGTAATTGGAGCGCCTTGGACCAGTTGGACCCACACTCTTACAAACAGATATTTTGCTTACTTTGCCGGGTTCCGTTTATCGTAAACGATTATTATAAGGTTGATTTATTTAGTAATCGATCTCATTTTTCCTAACATTTTCAGTTATACGTGGGCACCTCGGCCTCGAAAGACCTCTACGAAGCGATGTCGACACTCTGACGATGGTGTGGGCTGCAAACTCGGGTATCGTCAAGTCCAAAAGATGCAGCTTCTGCCCACGTCGGGACGACAGGAAAACTAGACAAATTTGTCGTCTGTGTTTGAGATCAGTCTGCCGCGACCATCGTTTTCTCCCTTCTCCTTTTGTTCAATGTCTTGATTGCGCTAGTCATTTGACTTTGTAACTAGTTTCTAATACTGCTACTTGGCCAAAACAAATTATTATTGAAGATGAGATTAAATTAAAGAAAATGAAAGCGGCGTGTAAGGAGGGGAACCAAAAATTGAAAGCTGACACAAGTTATACCGCTAATCTTCCTCATCTACCCCTCACCACTTCGGACAAAAAAGAGCCACATACGCTCCAAGCAACTCAGTCCTACAATCCTAGTCAGCTCTAGTTCTTAAATTGAATTAAATGTTAATTTCAACTAATTTCCGTCCATTCCTAAACAGGAAAGTTGAATGTTAGGAAAAGTGCCCTGAAAACCGAAACTCGAAACTTCCTCAGGTCTGGGCAAAAACCGGACATGAAGAAAAAGATACGACGTTCAAAGTAGAGTGGACCATCCTTTAGCTTATAGCTTACCTATAGTTTAGCGAACTATAGTTTAGCGAAGTTTACGCTTCCTGCGAACGGTACAAAACGAAGTTGAACTCGTCAAAAAACAAATTATCGGGTTTCATTTAGGTAATTAAAACATGAAGTCCGTCGACGTTTTCATATCGTAGATAGAATGCTAAATTAGGCCCTCAAACACTGAAGTGGTGAACTAATCACTTTTATCAATCAAACCATTTACTGCTAGCGGCATGTTACTGACAATGACGTATGTTGCTGAATAAAGTGTGTCTGTTCTCACGATTTCACCTGTTTTCATTAAATTGCCTTAGCCAAAAGATTTCGATAAGAGTTTAGTTATGTAACATGAAGTGTATTTGGGCCATTCTTGAGAAAACATGAAATTCCACCCCTTCTTGGTCCCATTATAAAAGTTTTCTCACCTTTTTATACATATGTAAATATATTTTATGGAGTAATTTAAGGTCATTTCTTTCCACAACAATATTTGGTATAAACATAATATTCCAATCAACTCAGGTTCACTAAAATCATATGAGGAAGGAGCGAATAAGGTGTATTTGGCTGATTCAGTGTGTTGGGGGCCTAATTTTGCTTTATTTATTTTTTACATTTTATTATTATTATTTGTGTCGTTTTACGGCACACCGTAATGTTAAAAACCAAAGAACTTCAGGTGATCGTTTGGATTTGTCTTCGGTGTAGTGGCGTCGGATAAATAGTCAACATTGAAGGTGAATCATGCGTGTATTTTCGTAATCGTCATTACCACTATTCCTCAAATAATTTTAGTGAACCTGAGTTGATTGGAATATTATGTTTCTACCAAATATTAACAGGAAAGATTTAATGACCTTAAATTAGTCCGAAAAATATATTTAAATATGTATAAAAAGTTGAGAAAACTTTTATAATTAACCAAGAGAGGTGGAATTTCCCTGGATTTTCTCAAGAATGGTCCAAATACACTTCATGTTACGTGTAGGTAACCGAATGTAGTAAATTGTCTATTTTATTGTTTGTAAGGCTGATAAAAACTAATCTTTTCACTCTCTCAGGTAATAAATTGATGATTAAACGTCAAAACATTTATTGAATTAAATAAAATGTAGGCCTAACAACGATGAGTGGAATAATTCATTTGATAAACAAGATGTGTTGAGGAATAGCATTATCTATTCCTTGAACTATGGTACAAAACGAAGTTGAACCTGCACAAATATCGGGTTTCATTGGTAAAACGCAAGTATGAAGTCCTTCGACGTTTTCATATCCCGGGGGAATGGGTCAGATATTACCTCAAAACAGGGAACTTGTGGTGAACTAGTCACTTTTATCAATCAAACCATTTACTGCTATGGTGTTACTGACAATGACGTTTGTTGCTGAATAAACCGTGTGTCTGTTCTCACGATAAACACCTGTTTTCATTCATTTCCTTCCTCCCATAAACCATAAACTACGATAATGAATAAGGGAAGAGGAGAGATAAAAAAGGTGGAGCATTGTTTATAATAACATGGTAATAATAATAATAATAACAAATTAAAATTGTAATTATGTTGTAGTTGTTCTCTTTTGGGCCAACATTTGTACAGACCTATTAACGGCCACGGACGATATAATACTCCAAGCATAACGTAAGGTGGCAGGAAAAATACCATGCATGATCGTCATGATTATATGGATGTATTCAGTGCACAACTTCTAATTCCCCGTATTGCCTATTGTTGACCATATTGTCAATATATAACTGCTATCTACAAGTTTATTAACAGGAGATTTAGATACCTACTTACCAATCTAGTACCACGAATTTAAATGCCTGTATGAAATCGTCATTGTTGTTTGCTCAATATTTAACTACAGATTAACTCATCGCCCCTGGATTGATCATTAAAAACAAATCAATTACAATCACCTTCTGTACGTGTAGGTAACCGAATGTAGTAATTATTGTCAGTGATTTTATTGTTTGTAACACTTATACAAAACTAATCTTTCTCACTCTCTCAGGTAATAAATTGATGATTAACATATCAAAATAGTAAGAATTAAAATAAGGTAAAATGTAGGCCTCACAAAGATGAGTGGACACTTTCCACTTTATAAACAAGATGTTTGAGGAATGAAGTAGTTTCCCCCTCCTTGTCTATGGGTGATTAACCTGCAACATACCAAGGATTCATTGGAAACATGAGGCTCCTGGGTCAGGCAGTTTCAAGGAATGTGATATCATTCTCATATCAACCATCAAAGTTATCCATGTTACTCCTGGTGGTTTAAAAAGTAGGAATGAAATACAGGATTTTCTTGTTTCAGATTAGTGCGACCATTCTTTAAAATATATTCAATTTTGCTTAAATAAGTCTATGTTTAATCCAGACTTTCATGCTCCTGGATCACTCTAGTTTCATCTACACTGCGCCGTTGTGGGGTATAAATATGTTGTGGGATATGTATACGTCCTGGACTGATTTTCACGTAGTAGTTCATCATTATCTTAATCCTTCTCCGAACGATTACTGTGAAGTACATGATCCTGCAAAATAATCTGGGCTGTTGTTACTGCACACTCTCTATTGATGTTAGGAGCTTTCAATACCAAAGTTTTAACAGCCGAGCATATGGATCCTGATTGCCCACCGATCGATTCCGGTGCTGCACGCAGTTCCCTATTTGCCTCTCATGTAAACTGCTTCAACACTTTGAAGTTCTTCTTGTTGAGAAGACTAAAGACACTTTTAGGCCGGGTGTTGCTGCCAGAAAACGTAACTCTAAAAAGAGCGGGAGTTTATCACCGAGCTTCATCTTGGTAAAATATCAACAGCCAGCAAATGGCTATTTGGTCCACGTTTTTTAGTTTCACCCTTATTTCAAGTAGCCACTAAGGTGCGAGAAAACTATTTAGCCATTGAAATACAAAAGAAAATGAAGGATGATTCGTTCCTCCGTACTATGGATTTATTGTGACTCGTGAACTAGAACTAGAACTAGAATACAGAACTCGGGATAAAGAGCAATAAAATTAAATACATTTGTCAACCATATATTGTATTTTGTACAGAAGACAACCGTTAAGTGCTTGAAAGTATTGATGATTGTTGTTTTCTGTCTTCAGGGCGGCATCTGTGTCACGACTGCGGAAAGTGCTACAAATACAAACACGGGCTGGTTCAGCACCGCAAGTACGAGTGCGGGAAGGAGCCAATGTTCGCTTGCCCCCAATGCCCCTACAGGGGGAAGAGGAAAGAAAACTGGAAACAGCACGTGGCCGTCAGACATGGAATATTCTGCTTTAACGGAAACTCACAATACACCTAGTTCAATTGTACCCGTACCGTGCGTGGGTGAAGCTAATAGCTTTCAACTTATTCCCGTAAAAATTATAACTATTCCTACGTATCGAACATTTTTTGAAATTTATCTTAGATTTGAACACATTTCGTGCACAGAAATTCTCAACGGTTTTTAGTTTTTATTAATTTTGTTTTGTGCCCTGACCCGCAAAGCTCTAAGAAGTTCCAATCTTGAAAAGTTTAAGACCACCCGCACTCTCGTACTGTGAGTAGTTTTCGCCAAGATGTTTCAAAGTTTCCCGCACTGGTGACGTTAAAAGACACCTCGCTTGATGACGTCATGGCATATCTCCCACGTGAACGAAACTGTGCTTGATGTGACTTCTCCGGTTAAAAACTATTCATCGTAAGAAAGGGCGAGTGGTATCAAACTTCATGATATGGAATATATTTCATTGAAAAATAGTAAAGGGACTGAACTCATGTTGTCTAAGTTTCATAGTTCATAGGCGAAAGAGTGGAGTTTTAATATCTTCTCCTAGGTCAGTCGATAAAGATACGATTTTTTGACTTTGGTATTGTTTTTATACTCCCTCATTGTGTTATTCACCTATTTCTTTTTAACCCGCGTAGCTGGGCCTTTAAACTAGTATACGTATATACAAGGTCGGATTTGGAGTTCCAAAACGGAATTCCACACTGTGGAATCCACAGGAACGAATTTTCGTAAAGTCAATGCATGGGTCGCTGCATAAGCACCAAATTATGTGCTACGAAATTGTGGAAACCTATGTTCAACAATGTCAATGGACTATGTTTTTTCTACAAACTCTATTTTTTACTTGGTAGCTACATTTTGCGACCTATTGAATTAAAAGTTGAAGGAGATGAACTATTCCGTTGTAATTTTGTAGTAATATTCTATTGCGATTTTGTAGGTCGAGATTTAGAAGTTTTTCTCGATTGTTGATGGGCAGTTGATATCAAATTGTACCTGAAAACATTAATTATTCTTATTTTACGATTGGCAAACAATATTAAATTTCATATTGTAACCAATGTAGTGTAAATGACTTTTACAAAAGTATACACTAAAAATATTTATTTAGAGCAGACACCCACCTACACTGAACGGTTACATTGAATTTAATTAAATGTAATAGAAGTCGTTTATTCATTATCTCAGACCAATCATTTTACATTGAGAGAATCATTAGGTTTTGATTTGACACCTCAAATAGAAGTATGTCACCTAGAGCTTCGTTTTTAATGGATAATAAGCTCTCCCAGCGTGTTCGATGAAATAGCATAATCGGGTAGTCGCCTATATCAAGGTACGGGTTTAAAAAATCAATTCAAAAGCGAATATATTTTTAAATATTCTCAAATTTCTGAAATCCTTAGCAGAAGGAATAAATTGGCTGTGATATTGTTGTTGTAACTGTTATATGTATACAGTTGTTGAAAATACACATCATGCTATTTAAAATTGGTATATTGATATTTAGCTTATTCATTAAATTAATGTTTACTATTGTTTACAGGATGGCTTTAAATGTTTTATACTCCATTATGGGTTTGAATGATTATCAAGTGCTATTTATATCCCTTTTGAAACGGGAAAACATTTGGAGCTAGGCATTACGATTCTTTCCCAACTACTATTCAACTCTTATGGGTCCTAAAAGTATTTTTTCTTTGCAATAACATAAAATACGCTTAATCAGATGTTCCACTCTGTAATTACAGTTCTTGAAAGGTGATTTTTAGACAATGCTTGTCTATTGTGCATAACAATCTAATCTCAATCTGGAATTTTCGTATGCGGTTGAGAAAGCAGAAGGAATCCTGAACAATTTCTTTGCAGGTCGATTGCATAAGTTACCCTTTGAGGCATGGTTGAGAGAATGGTAGTATTATCCAAGTATTTTTTCTTTTAAATGAAATAAAATAATTTATTGTTTCTTCTACTCCGTTATTGAATTTCTTCCCATTTCTTCTTTCATTATTTTATTATTACCTTATATCTGTTTAATAGCTGTTGATGACAAGAGCGAACTGCTGATTCGATCTCACCCTTTCATAAAATACGCGGATCTTGTGTGGTATTGGTTGCCGTTTCGAGTTGTTATGACTTTCGAGATATCATTCTAAATGAATAACCCACTATCCTGCTTGACCAGAGAATGGACAGTCAGAGAATATGTCATTGAACGGAGGATTCGAACACTTACAGCTTTCGAACTAATCTGTTATTCTATTATCAATAATTAAATAAAAATTAACAACTTTTCAAGTGAAAATCTTACAATATTATTTAAGTGACTCGCTTCAAGAATCGTTCATTTCTAATTACACGGTCCAGATTCCACACAATGGTGCAGACAATAATTTATCGTTACCAGCTGTTGCTCAACGTTTTGTATCTTTTCTAATACTGCCAAGAATTGTTTTTAAAACCGTTTTAATCGTGTTATTTTCCATTATGATTTCTCAAGTTTTAAACCGGAAAAGGCACGAGTACACCCGAGCGATGAAGGATATGTGAGTACACCCAGGGTACGCCACAGCACTTAGTACATCCATGGAAGATAACATAAATGTCAGTTTCCCTTGATTCGACGTCAGTGTTTCATTTATCAGTGTATCCGTCGCAATTTCAGGTTTGTATTCCAAAAAGATCTAGCGGGGGGAAGTGAGATACGCTGAAAAGAAAGTTAGTGCTTAGAATATATTTATTCGTTATCCATGTACTTCTTCTAACTAACTTTCGTTTGTTGCTAACCCAGCATATCTCAGTTTCTCTAGATGATCTTTTGGACCGCAAATTTGAGATTACCTCGCACATACTGATAACTAGGACGCGTTCCGGAGTGAAAGTCGCCCGGGGGCGCTTCGTTATCGTTTACTCTGCCCATTTGTTCAGTCATACTTTCTATCAGGGCGTGTACGATATTTGAAAAACCAGAAACGAACATTCAGGGCTGAATGCCACTCGGCAATGTTCAAGTTTTTTCGCGAAATAAGTCGTGTCAATAGATCCATTCTTCTCGGCTGTTCTGCGGTAGTACGTGGGTATAACGGCGCCGATACTACTACCTCGCTTGGTCTACTCGCGTACCATCCGATTTAATAATAAATTAAAGTTTATAATTTAATTAATTAATAAAGGCTGGTAATTCCAATATTTTATTCTAGCTACGCTATCCCAGGCTATGTGTAAACGCCAAGTGATGTTAGTGTTAACATTTAAGAAAAGTAACCCAATAAGAAAAACTAAAAAAAAAAAAAGTTCTACCGAAATATCGTATTTAAGCTGTTTCCTGAGGTTCCTCCTGAAGCCCCATTCATAACCATCCACGTGCAATAAAATCCCTTTGTGGGGTTTAGACATAAATCTGAAACTCTGCTTTTGGATCTACGGCCAGATTAGTTTTTCTGGTAAAGAAATTCCTAGGGGTTCCTTGAGAACATGCGAAAATACTCTTAACCGATGTAGGGGCTTCGTAAGTACTTACTTTGATAAAACCCTGATCGGGCTCTAGAATTAGAGGAAGAATCTTTGTCTGCTCCTCCTGCTCTGATTGAATTCTACAGTAGGTGCTTGATATATTACTCCTTCTATCTTAGGTTCCTTTTCTTTTCATTTTTTTTTCTCAGTTGAAAACGTTCTATAGTTGTCCAATACTCCATTTTGGACTTTGCAGGATCCAACGATATCAAATACCCGTGCGACAATTGTGATCGTGTCTACAAATGGAGCACCAGCCTCGACCGACACAAGAAGTTCGAGTGCGGGCGGCCACCCCAGTTCCAATGCCCAGTGTGCCCGCATAGGACCAAACTCAAAGAAAACCTCAAGAAACACATGTGCCTCAAACACCCCGACGCCGGACCTCACGTTGCTGGAGCCGCCGTTCAGCCATTCAAAATGGAATATTTGTAATATTGCACAAAATGATGGGGACTGCTCTCCATTCTAACTTCTAACAAGATACTAACTTCATCTGCTGTGTGAAGACTTATTCCTTGCTTTATAATAATTTCAGCCGTGGGATTCATAGTTTCACGACGTTTGAAGTACTCCCTGGATATTGGATTCCGTTTCCTACTTTCAGCTTCTAAGTCTATCATTTTTAAATAGCGGAAGGATTGTTTCCATCGATCCATTCCAGTTCTAGTAGTCCAGTGAAGAGCTAACTGATTCAGAAACAGTAACTCTTTGTAAAATAATTGGAAGCGTTTTATAAGAATGTGAACAATTCATCCTTCCTTGCATTTGGATCCCCTCAGCAGCATTGCGTAATAAACTTAGTCATTAAAAAAAGTATGGGCGCGGCATGTAGCTTCCTCATCTAGGGAACACCACCGTGTAGATCTTTTGAAATGTTTAAGATAATCTCGAAAGATGTGGAGTATAAGCTTGTTATGGTGATTCACGGGACAGAAATGCAGCTGGACATGTTCTCACAGACCATCAACGACTTCCAAAGTGTGGCCGACAAGTATTGCAGGTCTGCCACGCTACTTCTATGACGGATAGAGTAATGATACGATCGTGTTGAAATTGAGACGAGATTATTAGACCGTTCTTCCCCGACCTCATTAAAACGTTTCGCACAAGATAGTCAGAATAGCCTAAAATTCAAAATGCCAGTGAAAATTAACCTGTAGGTAGACTCGAAAGTAATGTATGTATAGAAAGTGACAAAATACGACCGTCTATTTATATAAGTGACGTATGAAGTTAGCTGTATCGTATCAACATGGTAGCATGGTAGCATCTTGTCCTGTGCTAATGTTGGGGCCGTCCAAAATGAACGAACGGATTACTAAAATTGTCTACCATGTGCATCAATGAGCGGAACAATGCCGTATGGCCATACGGCCAAGAGACTTAGCTTTCCTCTGAATGAGAAAAATCTTCAACAAATCATCTGGATATCCGTCCTTCACCGATGTAGGTAAATTGACTCATGGATACCATGCAAGTATTAAAATTCAGCTGATCAGGCATCACGACGTCTTGCCATTCTTCATCTCCTTCACAACCTTAACTTCGCTGGAGATTGAGTGCAGCTCAAAATTTGTTGGCAATGATGTAACGGGCGCATATAATTACAGTATGAAGGTCATCCACAAGTCGTGCAAATTTTTCGGCTGTGCCAAAATGTTGTTGTCATCACACTCTTAGTTTTCTCGTATTGATCCGATGAGCTTCATACATTAATGAATACACTATTACTAGGACTGAATGAACAATATTTAACGGCTACGTTGGAAAAAGTGCAAATGAATTGTATAGTAAACGTAAACTCATTCAGTATGACGTATATTTCGTTAAAACTGGAGAAAACAATATTTCTCATTTTCGGTTTTTCATTTCCTATAATAAGCCTTTGTAATCGTATAGCTAAAATGTTCATGTTCAAAAAATGAACCCCTACCCTCCGCAAATTTTGTCATTTCACGTTTCAAGTTGCATAGATTCCAATCCATCTGCCGTATGGGCCGTAAAAGACCTTTTAAGTGGTGCAAAAAAATCCTTTCTTTCGCACATGGTCTCCACTATGGGACTGAAACTTGTCAAAAATGTGGGTTTTCGAGGTTTTTACTGATGTAGGGCAGTGGAGTGCCATTTCCTAGTAATTTTGGACCCGAAATAGACTAGGATTGGTTTCAGGTCCTTAAAAAAGTCATTCAAAGCAAATAATTGCAATTTCTGAACCTAAAAGTGATCTCCCGAATCACTTAATGACCCGGGCTAGCAGGAACCTTCAAATACGCTGCGTATTATACGCACCTTGATACGTAGAATGTCAAAATTTAAGGTGGTTGTGTACAAAAACCAAAAACAATAAATCCATGTATTAGAATTATTAGTTTTTTATAAAAAGTTATTGAATAACTGATGTGAAGTTCTACCATTTTCTATCATAATTTTTTAATGACTTGGTTGCTTTATTGCTAATATTAATAGAAGTTGGTAATCGTCTCAGATTTTTCTTGATAAGTTTTGTGATGCATGGCGTATTGTTTTTACGACTTCTGCTAATAAAATCACCATAAATTAAAATTATGAATACAGTAAAATTGTTTATTTATACGTTCCTAAGTTTCTAAATGTAGCACTCAATTTTTCAAAGATCCAAGATTCAAGATGTATTAACTGCCGCCACGACAAAATTCAGATTCAAGAATAACGTGAAAAAACCAAAACGTTTTAAGTCTATGTTTCCGGCGAGACTTCTTCGGCCGAGGACGGGGCGAGGTCAATCAAATTGTTCCGTGCACTTTTGATAAAGATGCAAACTGGCAAGGATTGCAGAGACGGTGGGAGGCGGGATTATAATATTCTATATCGTGCCTGAGGAGGCTTCTCTTCTGGGTCAGAGTGGTTATGGTTGTCACCAACTCTTGAGACAATCTAAATTTTCCTTAACTCGACTGAGTACCACAGCAACATAGAGGGTTCGGAGTGTTGACATATCCAATGCATAAAAAGAATTCGACAGTGAACGCTCTTTATAGAACTGTTACTGCTCCCTTCGGAAGGAGGAACCACTGCTACCCCATACAAGCACCCCATTTCTGTTCCGATAATGCTTCATGCATTTGAAGTTCCATCAAAATTCCACATTTCGTATTTGCTGAGGGCCCTGATACTAAGCCCAATTTTACATATGTTTTCCCCTTGTGGCTGTCACTTCGGTTACAATTTTATAATCTCTACTTTGATCAACGTATGAGGTTAATATGAACAGTTAATAGGGCAGTTCTAATTGTGAGAAGGACATGCAATTACGACAAAGAACACATCTCAATTTTACTAACCAATGTTTCAGAATGTTTGCGGTCGGCAATAGAAAGTGTGAAGTAAATAATTGCTGATAACATCAATGTTTGTAAGACGACTGAAAAACATGGTACTTGAAACATCATGTTAATTTTTTTTATTGGCAGAAATAATAGGAAATACTGGTAAGATTCTGTGTTAGTGCCATATAGTGTTTTACTATTTTGTAAATTAAATTGCCTCATTGGTTGGTTGGGAGCTTCATCTTGGAACGATTTTGTACGAGTACCTACCTATATTATGAGCAAAAAATGGTAATGTAAAATTCCGAAATAAAATTAAGTTTTCCTGGTTTTTGTTAGTAAGCTTCCACTGATCGGGATCAAATCCACACAGATCCATAAAAAAGTTGATCCTTAGAAACCGTCGATACTGCATTTCATATTGACACAATATATTAAAAATATCTCTCTAGAAAGATGTAGGACAAGATGTAGGACTATTCAAGGTGTATGGACTTCAATCTTTCTGTCTCCTTGGTTTGCATCAAAATTGCAGATGTCGCTAATTTAACTTAGCATTTTTCATATTTTATTATGTTTGACTCGAGAAAATATCTCTGTTCGCAGATCCAGTCTACAGGTGTATGGGCTGTTTAAAGACCTACCGGTGGAAACACACATTGCACCAGCATGTTAGATTTGAGTGTGGGAAAGAGCCGTCGTTTCAGTGTCCCGTCTGTCCTAAAAAGTCCAAACTCAAGGGAAATTTGAAGAAACACATTTTTCTCAAGCATCCAGAACTGTTAGGATCAAAACCGGAGATGGTTTGATATTCTAGTCACTACCTCGTTGCTTCAGGTGCCTTTTGTACCTATTCTGTCTATAGGAATTTCCCACAAACCTTGATATGAACTACTATAATTCGACCAAGCACATTATGTTATCAAAAATTGAACGCTCGTCTGGATAGATCGTTCTACGTTTTCGGGGGAGTATTCCCCTTTCGGTACGCAAATATTGAGATAATACTACGTCCAACGTACTTCACCGTCAACGTACTTCAGGACACCCTGACGACAAAGTCGTATTTTTACTTAATGCACCTTCTTCCTAAAGTCCAATTGCTGCGAGCAGTGCCTTTTCCGTTGGTTTATAAATAATAAATATTTTCCAATCCGCTGTGGTATTTTTTTTAACTTCTCTAAAACACAATAGGCTGATAAATGTGATAAAGAGAGCTGATCCCTGATTGAATGTGGGCAGAAATGCGTTAAAGTTTCTGAAATATTTAAAAACGGTCAGATTCAATAGAATTTTGAGTGCTTTAACTGTTAGGAAGTGATATCTCCAGTCACCACACCTGAAAGTTTAAGAAAATTTAGGCGTAGCTCGGGGTTGCTCGAGTATTTTAATGTTGAATACGATTACAACGTTATATGTTGAGTTTAGATATTGTGCCACAGACTACTTCTAATGTGTACAGATAAGTGATCTACATATCTACATATAATAGGGGCGATCTATAATTTTCCGCGTAAATAATACAGCATTTTGGTGATAGTCGTAAGCTGTTATTAGCTCTTTGGTTGCCTCTTTGATCGCATTGTTGCTAGTCTGTCAGCTCAATTTCTTGGCACACTAATTTGCTTTGTTGTATCAATCAATCAAACTTGAGGTGCATAGTGACTAGAATGAATCTGTATTTAATTTGCTCTGTACGTGCTCGATATAAACTCTGATTAAGAAAATTTACCAATTTCCTTCCTTGTAACTTACTGTCCCTTTTATGGGTTAACATAGCTGCCAGGTATGTGTGTACGTTTAGTTTCATTGTGTCACGTTTGTGTCCATCAATGACCAAGACGTTTCGTTCAGAGTATTTATTGATTGAAGTGGTGAAGTAGTGGCTCTTAAATTTCACTTTTTCCTGGTTTTAGCGTACGAGCTAGCGTTGGAGTTATTCACAACCCTTGTACCAATCATGTTGACAGTCCCTCCAAATATGAACCGCGTTCCTGGAAAAGCTTTCTGACTAGTCACTTCTCCAAAGCACCTCGACATATTGGGTCTACACATAAATTTAAAATATTCAGCGAACTCTTTTGATTTTATGCTGCCCTTATATTCCTTACGGATTGACTCTTCTTTCCAGGTCCAATCTTTCAATGCAACAGATGTTTTAAAGTTTACAAGTGGAAGCGAACTCTTGACCAGCATCAGAAATACGAGTGTGGAAAGGAGCCTTCCTTCCTCTGCCCTGTGTGCCCTCATCGTTCAAAGCTGAGAGGCAACTTGAAAAAACACGTTGGACTTAAACACATGGATCTGGTGGGCGTGGAGGAGACAATCGCCAAAATACTGGATAGCTGAACTGTCAATATTACAAATTCGGTAGTTCAATTGAAACAAAGTCTGAGTCTCGAAATAAACGAACTGTACCTTCTAAGTGGATTTTCTTCATAACTAAATGAATAATCAACGATTTCATAATTCCAGAAATGGAAATGTTCGCTGTCTAAGATTATGTGATAGCCCGAATGCTATCCTCACCGACTAAGGTAGTTAATTACCTAGGCAATAGAATTTATTGTTGTTAGTAAACTTCTTAAATGCAGGTAAAACTCAAGTGTCGTACTTTTTGTGGAATCGGGCCTGGATAACTTCAGCTCCATGCTGAAATAGTCTTCAGCCGTTACTTCTGTTCAGGCGAATGTTACATGCGTCTAGTTTTGCAAATAGTAAATATCCTGGGAATCGTCGAGTTGGGTGAAGTCATATCAAAATACTAAGCAAACATGAGGGTCCGTAATAAATTTTGAATGTGTCCTAAAACTCTACACGATCAACACTCAAGTTCAATAATACTTGTGATGTCATTGTCGTAAAGGGACCGGCAGAAAGAACTCTCGACATCATAATTTTTTATTAACATTATCCCAACATAGATTAAGATACTATCCTAATTTTTAATTTACTTACGTTTCAAACAAACTTCACAACAATTATGATGTTGAACGAGGTATGACCTTAGGGGAGAATATAGTATAGCAGTAAACTTTGGAAAATTAATGTTTCCCATGGTGCTAACAAAACTCATTACACGGTCTCATTCTGTTTTCCTCTGATCCGTGGTGAAGGAATATTACTCATGCCTGAAAATAGAACAAAGCCAAACAAAATAATAACAAAATGAAAAAAAAAAAAAAAGGAAAAACCCATGTCCAAATGAAAACATTTTAATTGTTGTTTTAATTTTTGTGAGGACCACAAAGTTTTGAGATATTTTCTTTCGAATCATTGCATCGGATAACTGGGAAGCCACACAAGAAAACGTGTTAAAGGTTGTCATTAGATTCAGGGTTGGAATATGGACCATTACCTAGTAAACTTATTGGGGGGATGGGCGGTGAGGAGTGTGTCAGAGATTGAACTATGGAGAAATTCGTAAGAAATAACAATTCCTCGACCTAGTTGAACATATTCTCCTTTGGTGATATATTTTTACTGCAAAATATATCTTTAACTGAACCAACCGTAGTATTTGCGTTTAATGGTTGCTTTATTTAAACATTTAACTTAATAATATCTCAAAACCCCAATTTCAGGTGAGGGTTACGCTTGCCCCAAGTGCTTCAAAATTTATCGATCGAAAAGCAATGTGACTCAGCACGTCAAGTTCGAATGTGGGAAAGAGCCTTCCTTCCAATGTCCTGTCTGCCCGCATCGCTCAAAACTCAAAGGCAACTTGAAAAAACACATTGGGTTCCGACACGGAGATCTTCTCGGCGTTGATGATTCCATCTCCAAGCTACTGACTAGCTGATCTCCTGATAATAAACTGTATTGAAGCCTGATGGCCGTGTGTTTGGATTTTTTCATTTAATGATGTCCCTGAAGACTTATGGAGCTGCATTTTGTAAGGTGGTGTGAGATGGACATTTTCAAATTTTCTTCAATCATAAAGGTACAAGTCATTTTGTGTTTTAATATTGCTGTAGTCTCTTTCCTAGGAACTGTAACTCCGACATATATTTTCCGTACGACAAGTAGGATAATTTAGTGAAACCAACGGAATATTTTCACTAGAGTGTGCAGACGTTGAAGCATCCGATTTTTAAAAATTCGAATGGCATTGTGAATCTTTCATTTGTATATTTGAGTTTATTTGTGTAAATAATGTCAAGTGGCCTTTTTTTCAAACCACTAAATCCCTTAACCACTTATATGTGAAGTGGCGGTAGGTCGAAGTAGTAGGTACTTGGAAACTTGAGGAAACCTACTTGTATGTTCTCGTCCACGGTTATTACTCCAAAATCTAATCCGCCAGTCTCTCCAGTTGCAGGTCACCCCTTCTCTTGCCCCAGATGCTCCAAGTCCTACAGATCAAGGAGCAATTTGTCTCAACATATGAACCTGGAATGTGGAAAAGAGCCGAGGTTCCAGTGCCCCGTCTGCCCTTACAAGTCCAAACGGAGAGGGACAATGAGGCAACACGTAGGACTCAAACATTTGGACCTCGTCGGAATGAATAGTGAAATAGCTGACCTGATGTCACCAAAACGCAAAAGCTTCTTTCAACTTTCGTGATCAGTCATTAGCATAAAACTCGATGAATATCGTGATGGTTTCTAACAATGAAAGAAGACGAATCAATTATTTATACTTTTCTACTAAAAATCCTCGCTTCCTTCCATTATAATTTACATTGGCTCCCTTCTTAGGCATAAGCATAATTTGCAAAAGCTTAACATTTCGCCTATTGCACTTCATAAATATATCCAAACATCCTTTAAAAATGCTCGAGTTTCTGCACTTTCTTCACTCGAAAACCTGTGAATCAGGTTTCACCAGGGACTGAAATTTATAATTATATTCAAGTATTGCCTGGAATGTGTTATTATTTGCCTCATATCCTTGTCTTCCAATTCTTTATATCTGCGTTAATGTACCTACTCCTCTATCTTTCTATGTGAAGTTGTAACATTCCTCGTTGGGATCCTCATACTTGTTATTGATGTGATTCTCTTACCATTAATCAAGGCTTCGTGTCACTACTTCTATGGTTGTTCTTGATTTATTCACTTAAAAAAACAATAAAATATAGCAATAGAAAGCATTAATAGAAAGCATTGCGGACCAGTATACAAGTTACTTCAGTTAATCTTCATCAGTGTCAGGTCTTTGATTTAAACTGTGAGCCATATACTATTATTAATTAAATATATTAATTCATTATAAAGAACCTATGAAGAACTTAAGGGGATGAAGGGCTTATAAAAATTGTTGGAAATGAAATACCACCTCTCTTAGTGGTTTCCAGGAATAAGTGTTGACTCAATTATAGTGGTAATTATTTCACACTTGACTACCGGTTAAACTCACCGGCTTAAATCGGCCACATATCTTCTATTTTGATACCATGTTATACCAGAATAAAAAAAGTAAAACAAGAGTCGATATCTCTCTTTGCCAACTGATGTTAAATTTGTTTTCATTCGTGATATTCGCCCGTATTTGATGCATTTCCTGGATTAGGAATTGAAACAACCTCTCTCGAACCATTGGGGTGTCGTAAAAGTGTGTTTAAGGCTCCATATCCGTTTAAGGTTATGGACATTGCTATTCCTGGTGGATATGGGAAGTTCCCCTCCCCGTTTCTTGAAACTGATGTCTGAGCATAAACCTGAAGCTTTTCAGCAACTCAGTATCCTCTGGGTGTTGCAGACCTATCGCCTCAGCCTTTGGAAGGGGCAGCTAGTTCATAACATCACCTCCTTTTTATATTATTTCAACTTTATATTAGTAATATATGGCCCTTAGAATGGAAGGGAGTGCTGGATACTAGGTATGCAACTATAGTAAATTTAAATGCAATTCCGACGTAATATTTGATTTGGGAGCACGGGAAACGTAAATAACGATAGTCGCGATGAAACTGAAACTGTATTGGAAGAAGGTGATGACGGGTCCAGGTTATAAAGAGCGTTGACTTCTTCATCTATTTGATGTCAGAAAACTTGATAAAATATGCATTGAAGATGTCATCAAAGTGTTGGAAATGGCAGTTTTGTCAAAATCTTAAAATCGCCTGTTTTCATCTCGCCTAGAAACCCCATGAATGCTTGACGCAGAACTGTGCAGGCCTATTAAAACGTGCACCAAAATGTCAGCTTTCCAACGGTATAGTCGTTTTGGATTTTTTATGAAAATATTTTTAGTTAAGGAAATGGTGTTTAACTGCAGAAAAACGTATGTTTTATGTTAACATTGAGGTTTTTCCAAAAGTCTTGAAGATGAATGCAACTCATCGCAGTCGGAAATGAGTTGTAAAACACGTAAGACTCGGATTGTGTATAAGTTCTGGGACACCCTGTATCACTAAAAAAGACCTGATGTTTGAAAATTGGGAAAGCTACGGAGGAGGCATTGTCTTGGTCAGGGGCAAGGGTATGCAATGACCCGCACGACCCCTAGGTCTTGAAGGAGGGGTTGCTTTGTGCGCCGTGTATTATAAACTCCAATCTGATTTGACCGTAGTATTGGGTGTTGCAATGTTGATAATTTGTTGTTTCTGACCAAATTCAGTTTTAGTAAAATGTTTATTGACTAGAACATGTTACCCAGCTGTTAAATAAAACTGAATTTGGTCAGAAACAACAAATTATGATATTAACGGGAGATCAGATCCAAGTTTTGGTGGAGATTTTCTATGATAAATGGTGCGTTAACGTAATTCTTAAATAGGAGGAGTCAAGAGGGAGTTAATATATGAACAAATTTAGTCACAAAATAACATTGTAAGTGAAATAATTATCATTCCCTCACAATAAATTGCTGGTAATACTCTCTTTGAAATGTATCTTCATATTAAGTACTTGTCCTCGTTTTTGATTTGGTGCGTTGTGAGCGGTAGGACATCGTTCTGGATCTTCTTCCCCAAAAACGAATGTAGTTTTTGTGGTACAGAGCGAAAATATGGCCCCTAGGTACTTTGAGACTGACGTAATAGTTATATTATATCCCCGAACCAACTCTTAACACCCATGGAGACGTCTTATCCCTCCGAACGTGAATGCTTTGCTTATGGTTTACCATTAAGTATCTAATATCTGAATATGTAATTCATTAACTAAATGTGTTACGCCGATTTTCCGAAAATTGTGGTACGTTCCTCTTCTTGACCTTCTGCAAAATTTCCAGTCGTCAGTCGGCAACTAACGGTCTATGCTGCTCACGTGCAACGCCTTAGGGGAATTCAGGAATAGCTTATTCCTATGTCAATAAATCACTGTTGAATTAGTGTAGTTTTTATACAATTTGGGTTACACCTTTGAAAAATGACGAAAATTGTGGGATAATTAGAAGTGTTTTCCAATGGTGAACTTGTTTTCCAATTCAGTGCTATTCAACATTTATTTCCTTTAGTCAATACACCTGTGAGTTGTTGATGTCGGTCGGAAAAATGTATAGGTATTTTAAATGTCAATGAGCTATCATGAAACGGAATCAGATTGTAACTATATATCTATAGGAAGTGAAGTGGTAAAATCTAATCTAATGAATTGAGCTGAAATGGTTCCTGTGAGAGCTTCAGTCTCCTCCATTATTGAATACTAGGACAGTTGACTGTCTTAGGCCTCGAATCAGATCAATCGCGAAGCTCTGTCTAACGATCTCTCTTCTCAACTCAAGGTGATGAATCAACGAATAAAACTCGGCGTTTGGCGCCTCGCCAGAGGGCAAGCCCCCTGGACCCCCGGATGCTTACTGCTTAGAACCTGTGGCTGAAATTAAAAAAAAACATGGAACATGCTTTAGCCATGCTATTTTTGCGGTTTTCCTTTCGCTAATTTCTTATTATTCTGCTGGTTTCAATTTGCTATTTCCGTGTCTGCTATTTCGGCCTTACCTATGTGACGGATGTGCCCTAATATTACTGATCTCCGTGGTCTACTGACCAAAATATATCTATCGTAATAATGTTGTTAGACTGATTATGTAAATGAGGGCTCGCAGCTCAGGTTTTCGCTTAACTATAAGGGTTATAGCGCTTATGATGACCCACCACTAACTTCCATAAAAGGAAGTACATTATTCTTATCTTATAAAATATCTCGCGTCACCCATCCCGCGTAACGTTTTTTGGCTAATTAGTCCAAGGCTAAAACATGTTACATGCTAAAAATCAAAAACCGCGTTCTTCTGCTCTACACGCACACGAAATGGCTATTTACTAGCAGTAGGGCCTATTCTATATCCTTCACAAATGAATAGCTGATATGATGTGTTTTACATTTGTATTCCAGGTGTTGGCTTCACTTGCGCCAGATGTTACAAATGTTACCGATCGAGAAGTAACTTGTCTCAGCATATGAATCTAGAGTGCGGGAAAGAGCCAAAATTCCAGTGTCCCATTTGCCCCTATAAGTCCAAGCGGAGAGGCAACCTGAAACAACATGTTGGGGCCAGACACATGGACCAAGTTGCTACCAATGTCGCCATAGAGCAATTGCTAATGCCAAGATGAATAAATGCAAGTTTTAGTTTTGAAAAACGTTGTTCTGCTATTGGCTTTCCATTGTCGAACAGTTTTTGATAACCTTGTTTCTAGAGTGGCAGGAGCAGAGAGCAGAATATTTCTCTTAGACTCTAATTCAATAATTTCATCCTTTCATTCACAACTTTTTCATTACAATTCAAATCCTACATTAATATGGCTTAGAGTAAAATGTGAAATTTTCGTGATTGTGTAGAGATTCGGTACGGAAAACTTTCAAGGAGTAATGTAAAACTTCTATTCATCTCTCAAGAGGTTGGAAATTAATCAAAGAGTAGATAACATTGATTGCTGAAAAAGTAGATGATATAGTCCAGTAAGTCAAAATCCCGTTTCCACATTCGATCGAAAATTCGATTCAAAAGTACTGCAAATTTATACACTTAGAATATGTATAAATATGTATTACATATGGCTTCTCTTTTACTTCCTACGAACTTGAGCCTGAACGGATGGTCGTGTAGTTCAACTGAATATGCCAAACGAAATGACCACCCTTTTATTTAAATGTTGTTGAGGTAATAGTGTTTTGCAATTACTACCCTTGAACTTCGTATGGGATCCTATGGGATTGATTGATAGTGTTGATGGTTGAAGGTAGATTTTGGTGAACGAACCCCTGGCTCAGCCCCTTCAAATGACCGTTGGAAGCCCATTCTACCAATCTCGTCAGCCTTTTCGTTACAAATTCCTCAATCTCCCTGCACCCACTCTTGGTGAACCCACTCTAGGTTGTCCTTGGATAGGCTGCTGTTTACATGCGCCACCAGACCACTCGTGATTGTATAGAGATAGGATACATTTACGAAGAGATTTTAATGAAAAACGAAAGCGAGGGTTTGATAGAAAAATACGGTTTAAAATGAACAATACAAGCATGTATTGAGTTTAATCTTTTGTTTTCGAAAATTGGATCTACTACCAGTTGAAGAATGTTCAACATGACATAAATCACTCATTTCTATGATCGCAGAATCTGAAAACCTAAATGTATTTGCTGTTTTCATTAGTTAAGCTTACCACCCAAGTTGAATGTTGAAATTAAGAGGAAATAGACTGCCTCATTCTCCGTACTAACTCTCTCTTGTTGTAGGGTGGAAAATCCACAAAAACTATTCATCGTGTGTTTTTTTTTATCGTTCTGTGTCTATTTCAAGATGCTGCGTGAAGCTCCATGGAGGCAATGTTTGATCTGATAAAGTGAGGATTTGTACATTTCATAATGCTTCTGGGAAAATCAGTGCGAAAAATTAAATTGGTTTCGAACAATATCTTTTTGCAGGTCTGGTTGGCTACACTTGTCACAGATGTTGTAGAAACTACCAAAGGAGGAAAGCTTTGTGGAGCCATCTGAAGTACGAGTGCGGAAAAGAGCCTTCGTTTCCATGTCCCGCCTGCCCGTACAAATCTAAACTCAGAGGCAACCTGAAACAACATATCGGCTCCAGACACTCACATTTGATTGGACGGGACGATGGAATAAATAATTTGTTTTACAACAAATGAAAGATTCCGATAATACTCGTAACCGAATTGCGTCGTGGTCGTTTAAAACCACCTTACAAAGCAACTTGATTTGTTATTAAAATTTTCAGTTGGGGAAAACATCTAACTGAGGTATTAATTTCTGTCGACAACAAAATAAAATTTCTAAATACCAACCAAGAACTTGGGGGGAAAATGTTCGTTTAGATGAAATTTCAATTTATGTCATTTTTCATCAATTTGACTTCATTTATTTCATTGTTCTTTATTTTGTTCAATAAACTTGAAAGTTGAAATGAATTTTGATTTGGATTTGATTTTAATAACGAATTTAGGGTCCATATTTCTGCATTTGTTGCACAATTTATGAAATAACTATTCATTACTCATACTAACAAATCTGGCTTACTTTGAGCTTTTAAAGTATGAAATATTTACATGCCTAGTTACTATTTGAAATGACGAGTGATCTACCGATAAAGTGTGATATTCCGTATAGTTGGAACGATTTATACCTTTTGACTAGTTATTATATTAAATCCCGAATGTCTGATCGTTAGTGTATAAAAAAACTATCTAATTTCTGTTGTTACATGAAATAAGTAAGGTAGTAGATATTTATAACAATCTCATCTTGCAAAGAGAAATTTCTCATCTATCGACAGAATACAAATGATACGTTAGGTAGTGTTTTGGAGGTAGGTATGTGATCGAGTCCCCGATTTATATCCCGACTTAGTCCAGACTACAGTAAACGCTGCATCGATTTCCCTACCTTATCTCTGGAAATCAGTCGGAGCTCTATGTGATTCACTATCAAATGGGTTAGTGTCTTGCGAACAACACTGTGAAATAAATTAAATTTCGTTAACTCTAGGAAAAATGCTAGACGACTGAAGTGTCTAGGAATAGTGGCTTGCCGACTGTGGAGAAGTACATTTATCTGCAGTCTGATGGGAAACACAGACTTGAATAACTTGGAAGAAAAATTCCTTCGTATCATTGGTTAGCGAGACATTATGCCATTATGGTATTCCACGAGGTCGAAACACTCTGTACCTGGCAGTTGAGGTGAGTGATAAAATACTTTGTTTTCCTGGACGTTTTTGAAGTATTGCACTTGGTTCACATAAACATCGGGCGTGTTAGGGGTCGAATGATGTATCACGATGGTTCTCAACCTTTTTTGAACTGCCGCTCCCCTGGGAAGCTGAACATTTTTCAACGCTTACTATCATGGGAAGATTGGAGATCAGAAGTTAGATGAAAACTTGAATCAATGAAAAAGAGATACATTAGGAAGAACGATAAAAACAAACATTTATTGTCCCAAATAAAAATGAAAATAATACTATTTCTTGTCGTCAGGTTCTATACTAGTGGTATGAAGGTGGAATTCTCTTGTTTTCCCGCTGTCAAGTCGATTTCTTTTTTTCGGGATTATAGCGGTCACCAAGCTGAACTACAGCTCGACGAGGTAGGAGCAGGCAAAGGCAATTGAAAACTTCTTGGCGAAGTTCCAAACTTTCGGATAGAGTTGAGCAATATTAACCTGAAACCGAAAGTCGGTAAGCCTAAAACTACTACTACTACTACGGAATCTGCGTCTCATTCTTTGCTAGCTCATTCTCCGCCGAACGGGTAAACAGAACTCATTTTTTGAAGCTTTACTTTTGCTCTGGATTTGTAGGTATTTTCATTTGGCTTGTTGGAAGTGCACGCTTTGTACCACAACGTGCTCATCTATGTTAATTTCCATTCAGTCACACTCATGTTGGCGTTCTATTTTCCTGCTCTTGCAGGCCACGTAGAGAGTAAACGGATAAATCGTGATTGTTTATAATGAAATCGATCAACCGCTACCGAAATGTCCCTATTACTATTAAAAATGTTGTCGAAATTCCGATTTCCTATTATATTAGCCCTCGGTCGAATGTGATGCTAAGGGTTTAGGGCCAACTGTGTGCCTTATGTGATTGGCGGTTTTATTAACTTTGTCCAGTGGCTTGGTTAAAAGGCTCCGGACCTCCGGAATTTTTTCCACACATCTTTGATTTGAGCTAGTGAACGTTCTTTTTATCCAACAATGATTTAATTCCTGTTTAAAGCAATAAACACAATATGTATATACAATTTCTCCTCAATATCCTCTTTTTGTAATGTCATCGTCCCTTTTTTCGTACTCCTATTAGAATTTTGTTCATAATAATACTTTGAATTGGCTTATCTTTTAGGCTACCATAATGTGTGTTCGAATAGTACTTTTATTTGCTTTGGTATAACACTGGAATACTATTTGAGTCACTGGACTATTTGGGATATAATCTATAGAACCTCTGAAATCATTATTAAAACTTACACCTGTTTTACTTTATTTCAATGATAGGTGATTGTGATTATGAAATCACTTTGAAATATTTTGATGTTGTTGGCTAAGAAGCGTTCATTGATCATTAAAACTATGACGATGAAATGTAAAACTTTTTTATTATTGGTTTTGCCCCCCCCCCCCTTCTCACTCTCCCCTCTATCTATCTCTATCTCTACCTCTATCTCACTCTCGCTATCTCCCTTTCCCTCTCTAACTGATTCGATCGAAATTCACGAATTTGAAAATCGATTTGTGCCATTTTATTTTAATTGTAATTTCTGCGATTTTAAACTCCGTAGAGTGAAAGTTTGTTACGCTGTTATGTTTGTTCAAACCAGAGTGTGTCAAAGTTGACAAATGAAGAATAAAGTATTTCGGAAAAGGGAATTCCCTCGGAAATTTCCTTTCTATTCACCAATCCTGCTTCATTTCAATTCTTGCATTTCATTTGAACCTAACATACTAACCATGAATTCCATCCTTGAATGCAGTCGAAACTTCTTGGATTGCTTTTCACCATAATCTTTATTGGCACTTATTGTACTTGCGGATTTAATTAAATGAACACCTAATGTTTGAAACGACTTCATCTCAAACACTTTTTGCTTCGATTTTTACGACTGAGTTTGATGTCCCCCTTGATTGAAAAGTATTCGATTGAAATCTAAATTCTCTTTTGAAATGACAGCTTTTCCTTAGACATCACCATTCAAACTCTTCCTGGCGGAAAGAAAACAACGTTTTCCTATAGTAAATACGTTTCAATAACTTTATAGAAATCAGTTACTTTCCTACTATAAGAAGGAAATAAAGTTGTGGTGTATTCAGGACGATTCATCTGAACATAAAAGACGTTAATTCATTTGTTATTTCATTTTAATTAATTTTTTCCAAACAAAGTGTGTATGTATGTTTTTATTGGGACGTTCAGTCATTGGTTTCGGAGACAAGATTGTCTAAGCGAAATATCGAAGGAAAATTTTAAGACATTTTTGAAATATCTAAAAATTGTTCACTTCAGCGGGACTATTATTACAAGAAGTTTTAGGAGCTTCGTTTTGCAAAAGAAACATAGCGCTTTAATAAGGAATTGACGTTTTCAAAGAACTTTTTCTTTTTCGATGAACGGTGAAATGGAGAATGGGTTGATATGTCATTTATATAATGAATGGCTTCCATTGGAGGGAAGTTTTCCAGAGGGAATGGGAACAGTTGTTGAAGAAGAAGCGAACCAGACGCAGACGAACGTCTCTGATAGTCGGAATAGCAGATACTAGCAGTTATTTTCGTTTTATTTTCCTTCTTTGGGTCCTCACAGACACAAAATGAATAAATGAAAGGACCGGATAAAGTTTAATTCTCGAATTATGTTACGTAAACAAGAATTCCCTTGAAACGGATTCATTTGAGACTGAAGAAAAAATTGTTTGAGCGGTTAAACTCAATATAACACTTTTTCAGAGACACTGTTATCTCGAAAAAGTTCACCAATATGGTTTCATTTACTACATCAACTAAAACCAAACCTGTACAAGAAAACGAAATTTTAGCGACTTTTTGTGGCAAACTTCGAGAGAGAAAACATAGTCTGATTGCTTCAATCGATCTGCGACTCTGAATTTGCAAATTTCAGCACTTCACAAGGCGGAACGCGTAAAATTTGCTTCTGATCAAGTCCTTCTAAAAACAGGGGTTTTTCCGGTTTTTGAAGATTTGGAACCGGGCGTTGCGCCGAAGGATCGTCGGAAATACGCCTTTGGGCGTCTTCATCACAATTTTGGCCAATAATCTCCGCTACAAGGACGCTCTGCGCTGGTGTGGAGTAGAGTGTGCTCGGAGTGCTCTCAAAATCTTGAATCGGGCTCAAATATTTTCTTGTGAATGGTGTGTTATTACAGTTTTACCTAAATGAGAACTGTATTGTTCTGCCCTGAAATATGTATACTTACTAGTCTAGAATCTGTTGGTACAATTTGATTGGTTAATTACATATTCTATTTGAAATCCAAAAACACCCGGCAATTCATGAGCTCAGATTAACTTACTCGATGTTATTATTTCAATCAACACATTAGGACGTCTGCAAGTCGGGTATGCAAGAGATTATATAATTTGAAGACCCTATTGCGGCTGAAATATGAATTCTATAAATCAGTTCTTTGATTAGTACAGTTCGAACAACGCTTTTTATGCGATTCCAAATCTCATTTGCAAAGTTCTTTGCAGAAGAGTTTTCGTCATTGTTGGAGAACGCAACTATTGATGTCGAAACCTCAGTTTGGCTCTGTAGAACTCGCGACTGCCTCGACTTCCTGACCGCCTATCGTGGGAGTCCTGCTAAAAGTTAACGGCCGCTTTGTGACGCGTCATCTGAGGTGTTTGAAGAAGATGTATGTAGCTGCTTGCTGCCCAGATCAGCGGCTGTCTAGGTAGTCTCCCAACTCAAAATTAATGAACAATTGGCTTTTGATGGGAGCGGGGACTTAGAGGAGAGGAGGGAAGGAAAAGCTATCCATATTCAACCGTGAGCATTGTGGCAATGGGTAGGAATCCCAAAGCTCGAACAAGCCGAGCATTTCTATTCAAACAAGCTGATTCCAGGCAGAAAACTCCTCAAATTCAATAATTCGCTTGCAGTTTTTTTTGCGATATTGGAGCCGCATTTTGATATCTTGAAGTAGAGGTCGGGAATAGAAAAGCTTTCTTATCAATGTACGGATTGTTACCATCGTTTATGTTTTGGGTGCTCCGTTACTGATTTCATGGAAACTAACTATCCTGCTAAACTATTTCCATGATTCCAACAGCTTCCACTTCTAGATATTTCTTCCAATTCGCTTATATCAAATTAAAAGAATAATAATAATAATCTCGTGAAAGAGCTCAGATTTCCAAATATTTTAAATTTTTAATGCTCATTTCAGAATCCTACTTCAGATGCCAGGGTTGCCTCAAAACCTACAAATCGAAGTACAATTTGCAGACTCACTTGAGATTTGAATGTGGTAAAGAGCCGACCTTCCAGTGCCCAGTCTGCCCTTACAAATCGAAACTTAAGGGCAACTTGAAGAAACACATCGGAGCCAAGCACTCTCAACTCATTGGGTCAAATGATGAATTGAGGCAAATATTTTCAGGGCGGCGTGAATGGAGATTATTCTCATAAACGCTGAGCCAAAAAATGGTACGTTCTTCCTTTTCAGATTTCTTCTCTAAAAACAGACATGACAGTGTATTCGTTTGAAATGATATAAGCTAACTATGGGGGGCTAACTGTGGGTTGATATACAGTCAGCCTGTGAAACTTTAAAAATTGAAAAGGATTATCTGACAGCCAAACCGGCTTTACGAGAAGTCCATCTCAAAACTGCAGATTAGCGTCTACTTTGTTGACTTGCGTTTTCGATAAATTTTGACTTCATGGTCTTCTATTTTTTCAGGATTCCGAAACTGCACTTGCAGAGGACTCATGGTTTGAGACAACCGCTACTCGAAACCCGTGCAATTTCACTGTGGTGAATTGTGTGAAGTGAGCTCGTGTGTAGGCTTCAACATCCTACCCTCACAGTCCACAATGGGCTCCTCAAGTAACGCATTTCATTGACAAGCTCATTTCGTTGGTTAAAACGAATTTTATTGTACATTAGTTAGTAGTTTTTTCATTTCATGTACCTATATAACTATTCTTATTTTAATTCAACAAGTGTTGGTTTTTACCCTAATAAATCCTGTCAAATAACAGTGTTTCTATCATTGCGAAATTGTACTTTTTTAAAAATTACTTAAAAAGTGATTGTGGGAAATGGCAATACACTCGTGCTACAGATCAAATGAGGTTGAATTGGAACACCTGCTCGGAAGCTATGGATACCAAATTCCTAGTAAGCATTACAATATGATGACTTCATCCATATAGACGTTAATTTCCGGGACAGGGCTACTACCTTGAACTCAGCGGGGAGCGCTGGAGGTTCGCATCTTATCTGTATCTGGTTAGGTATACAATTACCTATCAAGTTGTAATAGTGTACGAAATAGTACACATCAGCACGGAAAGATAGTAGGAAAACAGCAGGGAAAAGATAAGGTGATAGTGGTAGCTAGGTGATGGTATAGCTACCAAGATACAGATAAGATGCGAACCTTCAGCGCCGCCCGCAGAGGTCGGTGTAGTAGCTCTGTCCCGGAAATTAACGTTTAGTTGTTGGCTGAAATTTCATCTTGACAGTATCCAAAAAAATATTGGGAACAGAATGGAGAGAAAGAAGGATTGAAGTTGGTGTTGGTAACAGTTACCAACAACTCTAATCCTTCTCGCACAATTACTGCGATGGATGTGGAATGATCCTCCTTCTCTATTCTTCATCTACCCTTGCTAGCTTGCATGCTTCCACGTTATCAAAGCTAAATAAGCAAAAATCTTCCATAGTTTCTACTTCATTAATTGAGCCCGTCAGTCCATATTGGAAAACCAAAATGGTAGGAAGAGATCTAAGGTGTAAGGTGTGGGTATGTTACAGCGAAATCCTCCTCTTCAGCATGTTTGACAAAACAGCAAGAGAGAGAGGCATTCCGACTCACTCATTTTTACTGTCTTAGATCCCATCAATATTCTATATAAATTCGCTAACGGCAGCAAGATACTGCTCAAAAATGTACTTGCCTCATCTTCAGATCGTCATACTTGGAAACCAACTAAATACGGGAACATGCGAAACTTTGGGCTCAAGAGGTGCTGTATTCTGTTCAGTTTTCACAATGGAATCTTAGTTAATTGTCATCGGATCGCCCTTGCTGTGACTCCATTAGTCCTAATATTTGTGTATTCTGAGAGAGTTTTGCTCAAGTGTATAAAATACGAGAAGAGGTACCCAATTGGATCTTTGGAAGGGGCGAAGTTAGTTTCTTTTCAGCATAATGTTGCACTAATCACAATCTCATTAAATCACAATACACCTGAAAAATCCTGTCAATTAATCAAAGTCATCGTTGAATCCAAATGTTCCTGTTCCATTCTGAAAATGCCTAAATTTGAAATCTTATTTTTTCTTACATCCAGGAAATTGGAGATTGGCCATTTAAAATGTATGTATTTAGGGACAACCCGTGAGATACGTAGAGGAAAGGACATTAAGGAACATTAGGTGTGAGCTGCTTATTGTAATCGCTTAACAATAATTTTCTCTTGCTATTGAATTACCCTCATATTACTTCCTCCTCTGCTAATTCCTATCTTTGTGGATGTTATTATTCGTCGGAATAGTTTCTGGTATGCTACATAGGGATATATTTGTGTATAAATAATTTTCGTCATTGACATATTTTTATTCAACCTCATGAAACGAACTGGACATGTGGTTTATCATTTAGGTCCCGACTTTGATCTGGTTTCAGATTCCAGCTTCAGGTGTGACAAATGCCGCAAAACCTACACGTGGAAACATAATCTGCAGACTCATTTGAGATTTGAGTGTGGAAAGGAACCCTCTTTCCAATGTCCTGTGTGTCCCCACAAGTCCAAACTTAAGGGCAACTTGAAGAAACACATTGGGAACAAACACATGCTATGATGGCGTAATGCCCTCATTAAGTACCTACATACGTTTATATTTACGGATTGTCAAATCTGTTGTATGGATCGGACCGTTGCAATGTCTGTACTGCGTGATAATCTTCAAATGTGAATTTCTCCCTGTTTGTAATTGAGTTTCAAACTCGTAAATACATTAAATACACCAACATTAACCAATTTCGAACGTTGATAGTTACATTCCTTTTTTTCGACGTATTATGATGAATATAATAGACGTAATGTGTATGTGTTCTTGAACATTGTGCGTTCATACCATTAGCTTGGCATAGGTGTCATGGAAGGAGCTCGTAGCCGGCGAAAGGAGTATCTTTGTTGGAAGCACTTTGTACGCAACGACGCTTGTTATTTGAGAAATATCGATTCTTCGATTTCAAGGAGCAAATACTTGTATTTCAGCTATGTCATCAAGTTCTTACAATCTTTGGGGCACAATTCACTTAGCTTTGCTTAGCAATCAAGTTAACGAACGACTATTTTATGATGGTTCGGTCTAGGTTACCAATAACTTCATTACTTTGAACTAGTCATTCAAAAACTAGTTGAAGATAGACAGAAAGCTATGATTTCATGATGGTTCATCGCAACAACAACAAACTATCTGCAATTCAGAATTTTGGGTTGGTGGTGTGTCAACTGGCTGAGGTCGTTTGCCGGTATCCATCTAACCAACCATAAGCCATCGCAACTGGTAGAAGTACTGCCGATTAGCGCTGCGACTGTTTTAATCACCTTCAGCCTCAATTCCATGAAGATGTTCTGAATATAAATAATAATTCTGCTTGCCTTATTATTAAGCCCTGAGTCATTTAATAATTATATTAAATCGTCAAACGTCCTACAAAATTAAAATCCGCAACGGTTATAACGTATTTTAATTATGGATCTTGCCTTAGCCAAACAGTAACCGTAACTTGGTGTACCTAGTGTCCATCTTATATCATCACAGTCATGAAAATCAAATTTTGTCTGTTCTAGAACCGTCCGAACGACGCTCTCTCGGCCCTCATTTCCTCGTACCTTTCAAAAAGTCGCGGACGGGCGCTCAGAAAACTCATCGCTGCTGGCAATGTTATTTCAACGGAGTTCAACACCGGACGGAGTACTATTGTGTAGGCTGCTCTGAGAAACCCCCTCTGTGCATATCGTGTTTCTCCCAGTGGCACAAATTTCTTTATTAACCAAACTTGACAAATAATATTTCTGTGAGCTTTCGATGGAAACAGAACCGTAAGTATGTTCAAATTAATGTGGGATTCCGTTAATCATTTGATAGAAACTTTTTTTTCTTCAAATGCATTGTTGGGCGTCGAGTCAAGTCAAAGGGTTTTGGAAATGAATCATATCACCATGCGTTGAGGACACTGAATAGAACTAATCAGCGTAGCAATATCATACTTTTGGAGTGTTGAACATTTCGCTTTTTCAAAGCTATTTCTCGTATTTATGATGAAAAGTTTGAAAAAATACCGTCTCAATTGTAGTACCGACCTACCTCGTTGACCTTACAATTTATGGTTGTTATATTTCATATCACAACCCTACTAATTTGATGTAATTATTTCACCTAATCATAAATTATTTAGACTTGCATGAGCTATCACTGCTGCTGTTCATAACTTTCCATTACTGGATGATCTGTTTACCAATAATACTGTTTTATCGCATTTAGTACATCCTACTTACTGTATGCTTAGACGAAAAAAGGATACCGTTTGGAGTTGAACAAATATTTATTCAGTTGCGGAAGTTCTTTTTAAAAAAGAACAATTGCTTTATCAATGTATATTACATGCCCGTCAAATTTGATCTTAACACTTGTTGAATACTTCAATGTGATTAATGCATACGTGTATACTTGTTTTCACTTACTGCTCTGTTCATATGTGAACTACAATTTTGAAGCTGAAATTGTAAACAAATCAACTACCTACAGTCGCCAATCATTTACAAAAAAATTAGAATACTTACTAAATAAAAATTAGTTCTCTTGCTGGTTAGCTATCATTATCATTTCAACTGCAAACAACCGTGATTGTAATATTTCTTATTCAATTGCATTTTGATTCTTCGTGCAATGAGACAAGTTGAAAGCAGTTCCTTTCAGTGCACGAGTGTAACACGTCAAACCGTTGATTTCGATACGGTCTAGTTGATATGATTTTCACTTAGGGGAATAAACGGCAGTTATCAATGGGGAGTCATGTGTGATCATTAAGGTAGGAAACTGAATAGTTGAAATAATTGTTCGGTAGAGTGTAGTAGCGTAGTAGTCATCATTACTATATAATCGAAGTTTATGGCCGACTTCCAAGATGACGTGTTGAGGAAGAAGCTCGAAGTACGGGGTTAACAGTGTGCTGTAGATGAGTTTAGACTCCACCTATCTAAATATACCAGTTAGAAACAAAATACAAAACAAGACAAAGAACCTAAGGCAAAAAACATAACACGAGAACGCTCATTATGACCATCCTTGCTCAGAAACCACGTTTCATGTAGAGAAACATTATGAGCAACTTGACGTTAAATTTGATTTATCTAAATTCGCAGTATTTAGTCGAACGTTCATTTTCTATTGGGTAATTTCCAGGTATGCATGTTTTGAACGCCAGTATCTTGCAAACCCCCAATGTTAATTCGAGTGTACTTTTCCATGTTTGCAGGTTATGCGCTCGGCAAACCTTTCATATGCAATACGTGCGGGAAGACCTACAAGTGGAAGCAGAGTTTAAAGTTTCACTCCAAATACGAGTGTGGAAAGGAGGCCAACTTCCAATGCCCTCACTGCTCCTACAAAACCAAACTTATGAAAAGCCTGAAAACTCATCTCGTCTTGAAACATTCCTGATCTCCACCGTAAAATACAAAAACACGTTGTGGATTATGTTTTATGGCTCCGGTTAAGGGTATGAGGGTACAGCGTCAACTCTCAAGAAAACAACACTGTCAACCAAAACAAATTGTATCAGCCTGAATCTTAATGGTTTTTTTTTTTCAATTTCATCTATCACTCTGTTGTTACAAGTTCACTCAGAATCAAGAGCCTGGCGTTACATACCTTCTCATCTTCCTTGCTGGCCGATCTCGCTTAAGACTGAAGCGAATATTTGCTATTCAGATTAAGCAATTAGGAATGTTTCCTACAGACTTTTCGGATTCTGAGAGGTTTCAACCACCTTCTGAGAAATATAGTTGGTGGGTCATTTGTCGACATTTCAAAATCGTTTGTAATTTCGAGATTTGGGTGATTTACTGCAGCCATCACGACCAGTCAGATGTGTTCAGCTCTGCTGTCACTTAACAAACACATGATCTGATTTTCATTTACTACCCTTGTCAAAGATCTCATTCATCAATGAATGCTTCACTCAATAACTTCCTCCGTGACTGGTGTTTTTTCCCCGCATCCTTCACAAAAACTGTAACGCTTTAAATAAAGTGACTCACTCTATCTAGCACTCAGTTGCACAGCAACAGCACAGTTGCTCTCTGTTTGGGGTTGATTGGTCCATTTTTGTGGAGTCTTGTGAGAGTTTCATCGAGATAATGGAACCTGGGCGTAGATACTCGTGGTTGGCTCAGGCATCGTCCTCTTGTTTATTCAGGGGCTCGGTACTATACCAATCAATCCATATTGTTGAACTAACCTCTAAGCTTTCTTTGCCTCTACAAGATGGATTATAACAATTTGTAAAGAGATGCCTGCTCTAAATTTCCGACCTGGATAGGAGAGGGAGCGGATAGACTCTATGTAACTAAAGGAAACAGAATTAAAGAATATTTCAGTGTATTGAGCTTTGCTAAATTTTGTTGGAATATAAGTTTAATTTTTTGGTGTTCCTGAATTTTCTGTTGCTGAAAATGATTTTGTAATCAATACTTCTTACTGACAGCAGGTTATTCAACTTCCAAGGAGTCATCCATGTCATCATAGAGCAATTACGCGAAGGCTTGAAAACATAAATGTTGATGGAGGAAGTTATGGGTTTATTAAATTATTGCAGCGCTGCTCACGCTCCTGACTGGTCGTGATGGCGACTGTAAATCACCCCAATCTCGAATGAACAAATAAATCTTACAGAAAACATCGTGGAATGATGCTAAGATGATAATGCTGAATTCGACAATAATATTTTCACTAATTATATTAACACCTTCATTAAATTTTAGATATGAATCTAAATGTAATTCTCACAAGCTGGTTGAAACCTTAAATGGTGAAACGTCAGTAGAAAAGATGTCTAGTGGCTTAATGAGAATGGGAACAAAAAATATTCGCTACAGTCTTGGGCTAGATCGGCCAACCAGGATGGTGAGTTGGCTTTGTCATATCAGGCGCTCGATTCGGAGTAAAAGTGCTACAACAAAAAAAAAGAGATACAATTTGGTTTGGACGAAAATATCTTTTTCAATGTTCAAAGTTTTATAGGGAATCTTTCTTTTTGTCATAGTTTTAACGTTGTTTACTTTCTGTTCTACCCTAGTAATGGTCCTTGATCTTTTTATTTGTTCACCATTCGCAGCTTCATCATTCAAATATGAGTCACTTTAATTAAATCACCTCCATCCCATACTGCAGTTTCTGGTGAAGGCTGCTTCTCAAATTCGGAAATCAATAATTCAAATCAAAGATTCATAGTGCATAGTGGGAAATGATGTAACGCTCTTTAACCAAATTGAGTGAGATTCTCTTCCACTCTTCCGAGTGTTGCTCGACAGGAGGTCCACGTGAGGATGCAGCCTGAAGCCTCCAATGTATCTACCGATGGGTTGGTTAGGTAATCGGCTTTTGCAATAAACATGACGTCGAGAAAATTTGTTGAATAAATAATAATAATAACAAAATTGTTTACCTTACGTCTGACATGATGATGAAAGTTGTGAGTAAGAATTGATTAGCTACCTTCCTAAAACCTGTTAAGTCAGGAACTAGTTTACGATCGTTGTAAAATGTATTCAACAAACACGAAATCTGGAATAACGGGCCTATTTACTGTGTGTTGCTGTAACACACAGGCCCAAAGCAACTCCTCTGCAGCTCGTTAGTATTGAAATTTCAAAACTTGTGATTCCTTTATACATTTACCGAACAAGACTAAATCCTGTTGATTCAACAATCCTGCTGAGGCTCTTTCATTGGACGACGAAATCAGTTGGATGAATTAGACGTTTGCGTAACTAATGCATTCAAGGAAGTCAGCCGATGACTCTTCCGATGTAATTTTTATCTTAAATACTAAATCTGTTAATTTTAGTGATGTGATGTACGTTACTCCAGTTTTGTAATTGTATTTTTCTGTATGCCAACTACAAATAAACGCTCATGTACTGCGTTTTTTATAAAAATTGTTAGTTTTTTCAAATATTTTAAGAGGGAATCTTCTGTTGTTTAATTATTATTTTAAAAATTAAATTTTGGATTTTCGACAAACTATTTGTACGTATTGCCTTATAATGGTTTAGTGGATCGATTCGTATTTATTATATACCTATATAAACTTCTTGATGTTTCAAGCAAATATAAAATCTGTGTATTCCTCATTAGCATTGGAAGTCTTATATATTTTTCAAGTGCAGCATGTGGGTTAATGCAATACTGCCTGTAGAGTCGTATCTAGTAGAGACTTATCCACACAGCAGTGTTTTATTTTCGAGCGAGTAACCATCGAAACACATACAATTCAATCTGAATTGAGAAAAGGCGTTATTTAGATAGAGTAGAATTCGAAGTGGCAGTTCCTTCAGATGGATTGCTCTTCCGCGCTCCAGATGCGGACTACTTGCGAGAACCTCCTCATCTATATGTCTGTGGCAGCTACCACATAACATAAAAGCATGTCTCCGCTTGATACTGCAAGGACTGACAGGTGGCTTCCTAGTTTTTGGTACTCTTTTTTTCGCTTTGATCCACGGTTTTGTTTTTGTATGATCTCTTATTAACATGCTCTCTTAGCCACTCATCAGGATGATTGAAAAACGAATGTCTGGTCAAAGCCTTGTTTCTTAATCCACCGTTGGAGTGCTGTCATCATTTTCTGATAACTTTTTCTTAGTAGATATTAGAGTTAAGTCTTTTTTTGATTTGACAGACATTGTGAAAATCATATTGCGAGTCATCGCCTCCTCCTTCACACAAACAGCAGTTATGTATTCTGGTATCAAACCCAAGACACCCTGGTCAATGGGGACATTCCTGGTTCACAGAGGAATTCGTTCAACATTTCGGCCGTGGTTACATTGTGAACTGAAGTTCAGGGTGGAGCACTGTAGAGCTGGGGTCTCCAAAATACGGCCCGCGGAAGGTTTTGATTCCGGACCACTGCGCGCCGCTCCCGGACGGCAATGGAAAAAATTAGGATACCGCCAGAACAGAAAGAAAAGTCAGCCATGTGAACCAGCGAAAGCTACCCGACTCCCCCTCCGCCAGGCTTTTTCAAGCTCCACCAAGTAATTGAAATTTTAATGATTGAACAGGGCAAGCCTCTGGAAGAGCTCACAGGTGACCATCAGCTTTGGAAGCTTGCATTTCTTGTTGATCTTACTACCCATCTTAACACAACAAATTTGAAACTGCAGGGCAGGATCTCTCTTGTGAACGACATGTTTCAACTCTCGAAATCTTTAGATTAAAACTTGTACTTTTGAAGGGGGAAAAAAAAAAAACAGTTATAGATCATTTTGAAACGTGCAACAAATTTTCCTCTGGAACAAGTGTGCCGTTTCTCTCTCAGTATGCAGGACAAATTATTGCAAAACTATGAAGAATTTGGGACCCGCTTTTGCAGACTTCGTCTGGGAGTGCTTAAAAACCCTGTTTTCAATTGCCTAATTTTCAAACTTTTCCGGGGGGGCGGACCCCTCTTTAGCTGGGGGACTAGCCCCTAGACTCCCCTGTTGGCCCGCCCCACCACCTTATGGTACGGCCCTTGGGGCAAATAGTTCGGAGACCCCTGCTGTAGAGTGACGGCAAGGTGGAAGAGAACATACAGAGCTCTCCAGCGGCGGATTCAGAAATCAGGTTACAGACTCGTACGTTCGAATCGACAAATGGTTCTTAATTAAATATTTACTGTAGATGTGGATGTTTGGTTGATACATTGCTCGCTGCACGAATAAGATGCTAACAATCCCTAATTACATCTTCGCGATGTGAAATTCTGGATCCCCACCTTCGTTATGACCTATTAAACCTGTAGAGTGTAATTCAGTTCCAAAGTAACCCTAATTTAGGGGTTTAAAAGATTTATTGTGGTATATTCACCGTTGCAGTGTACCCGTTCCGGTGCGCTGCCTGCCGCAAGGGCTACAAACACTATGAGAGCCTGTGGAGGCATCAGAAAATCGAATGCGGGAAAGAGCCCACGCTCACCTGCCCCTACTGCCCGCACAAAACTAAACAGAAATCCAATCTCAAGAAACACATGTTTGTAAAGCACGCACGACCGTTTGCCGACTGCTACTCTTGATATTTAATTTTATAGTTCGCCTTGACGGATTCTTGTTGTGTTGTATATCGTTTATTTTTTCATTGTATGAGAAGATACATTGTTATGTCAAAACAGCTAATACATAAATTTCAAATTTAGTCTTGAGTCTTTACCCCAATATTCAACAAAAAACATTATGTTCTATCGTTAATAGAAGGTACGTAGGGGAAAGTATCCTATTATGAGATACATTCCTAATATGAGACCCCCACTGTTGCCTCTGTATTGTGCTACTCTCGATTGGAAGTGTCGTGTACTTACAGCCAGAGATGTCCCTGAGTGAAGGGAGAGGGCAGCATTAGACCACATTCACCTGTGGCGTCTCTGTACCACAATATTTCCGACACATGCTGAACAAAAGTTTTTTCTTACTTTTTCTCGACGGCCAACTAGCCATCAGGTAAGAGCTTTTTTACTATTCTTTACTATTTATTCTATTTAGTTATTTACTAGTGGAAAATGTTCTTTGTGAAATGTAGTTTACGTTCATCATTCAAGTTTTCCATAATTTCTACTTTTCACGGTTTTGCCATCAATCTCATTGTTCAAGAATAAACTGCCTATATAGAGGTACATACAGGTACCTAATATGAGATATCTCATATTAGGAATATTTGGAATATGAGGAATATGGAAATATATTTTCTCAGGATAACCAAGGAGAGAAATGGGCGAAATGTCGTCTATGTCATTGCTGGTCTCACGAAGATTGCGGAGAAATAAAAGATTCCGTGTTCTTGTGCAATTTTTGTTTTGATATTTAGAAATAGGTTGATGTGATGTTCTTGGCTGCGTATTTTAAGAACTAGATGTTTTCTAAGAACTAGAACTATGAGGTGTTCTTGACTGCGTATTTTAGAAATAGGTTTAAAGCTTTTGTTGAGTCACGAACTTCTTTTCGAGAAGTTTGATTTCAGATTGATTGGTTCTTCTGGTCAATTCCTAATTCTGGTGATACAATCCTAGTGAATTTTGTTGAATTTCCTTCGAGTTCGAATTGCCTTTTTTTTAGGGGAATCTTTTTCGAGAAGGATTTTTTTTTTTTTTTTAATGATAAGATTAAGTGCTTTGTTTATAATTTCGTAGGATTCTCCTGCAATGATTCTCAGCCTCACTGGCACTGACTGTGTGATGTTCAGGACTGAAGAATTTTTTTTAAATTATTAAGTACATTGAAATAAACACTTATTGGGTTCTAATTTCCTTTTTTGATCGTTTTACTGAAGGTGACCTGAATATGAGACATTCTCATTTTGGGAATGCTTGGTATCTCATATTTTGAATTGTGTTGGCCAAACGGGTAAGCATGGAATTTTTGGTATCTTGATTTACTTGAGCTTTTTTGTGACAGTTTATGCGTATTTGTATATATATTTTTCAAAAGGGAATGTTAATGAACAAATGAAACTAAAAATTGAATTTTTTACTACATTCAAGTGGACAAGAGTTCAGTACTAAGAAATTATTGAGTATGAAGGAAAAAGTACCTACCAATGTGAAGTTAGTGTAATGCTTTTTTGTAACTCGCAACATTACCTATTATCAATAATAAAAACTGTTATTATGCATTATTTTGCACCTACTTACTACTACTAATAGACTTTTTTATATATTAAACTTAGAACTTTTTTAGAATAGAACTTTTTATATATTAAAAGAAGAATGGTCGTGAGTAAAAAAAAAAAAAAGTAAAGGCGGGGCCGCAGGAGAGAGGGAACAGGTCCTCCAGCCCGGGGGTAGTTCCTCCCCTCATCCCACCCTCATCTCGCTCTATCCTCCCTCCACCTCCAGCCCGGGGGTAGTTCCTCCTCTCCTCCCACCCTCATCACGCCCTATCCTCCCTCCAGCCCAGGGGTAGTTCCTCCCCTTCTCCCACCCTCATCTCGCTCTATCCTCCCTCCAGCACAGGGGTAGTTCCTCCCCACCTCCCACCCTTATCCCACCCTATCCTCCCTCCAGCCCGGGGGTAGTTCCTCCCCTTCTCCCACCCTCATCCCGCTCTATCCTCCCTCCAGCCCAGGGGTAGTTCCTCCCCTTCTCCCACCCTCATCTCGCTCTATCCTCCCTCCAGCCCAGGGGTAGTTCCTCCCCTCCTCCCACCCTTATCCCGCTCTGTTGGCGAGGGGTGGTCCGAGGGGGCGGTCTTGTCGCGCCCCCTCCTCGACGACTCCCATCTTTTACGTTTTTCGGAAGCCGGAGGCTTTTAACTTTTAAAAACGGGCCTACACTATGATTTAGTCCAGATGACAGATAAAACATAGGCATCTTCATTATGGTCAGGTAGCTTATTGGGCTGCTACCGTGATTTGGCTACTGCTAAGAAAATTTATCAACAATGTTTCTTCAAGAACTGCAATTTTCGGCAATGTCAACTGAACATTCGACCAATTTACTGGAAAAAATTATCAAATATTTCTTCAATTCCTAATTTCGTACTGCCTATTCAGCAAAGAAGATGTTAATTTTTTCAATTTTTGATTTAAAGAATGCAAACAATAGTTCCTTTATTCAATATCCGTAATTCAAATTCAGAATTAAATATTTAAAATACAGGTACAAAACGTATGAAGTATATATTGAATTAAACCAAACATAGGTATTGTATGAAGCTGGTTTATGTAAGGCGTCATAAGGCTGGTTATATTCGAAGTATTAAAACAATAAATAAAATGGAGCTGCTACTTATTACACAAAGTTTCTTATATCTGAATAAGTGGTCCTTCTACGCAGACCATTAGACTATAGAAAATTATTACAAGAAGCTTGGTAGGTTATATAAATATAACCACGCGACTACGGTAGTTAATAAAGGAAATTACACCCATCAAAAAAACAGTTGGATAAAAGATACCGAAAGGATGAAATTAATTGCAGAGATTTTAGTGGTGACATCTCATTTTTTAAATGAATCATCTTCAATAATGAAATTGATCAAGAAAAAAAATGTTCAACAACCTTCAAAATTTGTGAGTTGAAAAAATCACACTGTTCTGATAATTAGATTTTCATTGGAGCCTCCTAAGGAAAACCATTAATATTTCACATCACCCGAAAAATTCAAGGAGGGAAAAACTATCGTGATTCAATGTCCGAAATTTCATATGTACTACCAAAGTTGGTCCGGTGTGCACTATCACTTGAAGGGAGTTTGTGGCAAAGAACCTTCACTCAAGTGCCCCATCTGCTACTTCAAGTGCACTCGGTCATGCTATTTGAGTCAGCTGTTTATCCTGGTTCGCAAAGGAGAACTCGATATGGATGAAGTGGCTCGTATCTGTAAGGACCAAAGAGTTTAGTTTTCGTCTCAATTCGCTTACCTTCTTTTCTGTTAAGTTACCTTTCAGTAAGATTTTAAACCTTTTTATCATGGAAATTCCGTAATCCTTCCTTAATGTAAGAAGAGTTTTGACACTTTTTTGGTACTCATTTTCCCTTATTGCTTATTATTGCAGAGTCTATAAAATTATTGGAAGCGTTATTTTCACATTCGGTATGTACCATAGCATATGTATTTCCAATGTTTCAATAATGTATTTTCACATAATCAGGGCCTACTGGTTAAAGGCGTGGTGTTCAAATCTATCTAAGTATTTTATCGAATGATATAGAGTCATTACAATTAGTCAATGATTACATTATTCGTATAATTTCATGGAATTGACTTAAAGTGAATCCTATTGATATGGTAGTAAAAGCACTTAACACATAGAGGTAGACACCGAGACAACCCTTACTGGGCTAGTTGAAGCTTAGCTGGGTTACAGTCTAAGGCAATGAGGAACATGAAGGGGGTTGGACAATAAACGTTGGTTGGGGTAGGATACTTGAAGTGTCCGTCTTTTCCGCAAGATCCCCGAAAGACATATGTAGAGGTTTTGGGATCAGTTCTGACATTGTCAGTGTTTTTGTTGTTTCGTTGATTGTGGATCATTTCCAATATTTCTCTTTTGAACAAATTCTGTTCATTCCCAAACATTTATGCCGAATACAATTTGATATTGAGTCTTGCTACTTGCACGTTACTTAATACGGTCTTGCAAGCTCCTCCCCATACCAAGATCCCATACTTGAGGACCGAGAAAGCTAAGCCGTAATATAAGACCTTCAGCTGTGACTTCCTTAAACACATAGAAAAGCTTTCTAATTCTATTTACTATAGAGTTGATCTGTAAATTGAATTTCAAATTACAATCAAATAACACTCCCAAATATTTAACCCTATTACTTAACGGCAAGAATCTACAATCACAAAGGACATTAGAATGAAGACATTCATAATGGTGAAATTTAATATTATTATTATAACAAAAGGAATTACTTCTCGCATACGAAAAATTAATCAGACAAGATTTATCTGAATTCAGACACAAATGGTTTAAATCCATCCAGTGTTTTATTACAAAAAGGTCATTATTGACCAGCTCGATAAGAGAATCATGACATTTACCGTAGAAGACCACTGCAGTATCATCGGCAAACCAAATATTCGACCCGAAAAATTAAAATTCAGAATGTATCATTCCCATCATGCATGTATCCCACTCATGAAAAGAGTTTCACTTGAAAAATACAACTTTCCTGATTAGTTCTTATGGGTTCCTAAACTAAGAAAAAGTGCTAATAGAAAAACATGTGGGAGATGCTTCATTGGACATTTGTAACTCTGCCGTGTAACTCGCTGGACACTTTTCAATTTCTTCTGATATTTTTTTTTTCAGTAAAATGTCAGAACTGTTCCAAAACCTACAAACACGCAGCCAGCCTGTACTCACACCAGAAGTGGGACTGCGGTAAAACGGCCAGCCTCCAGTGCCCGCATTGTCCTTACAAAGGGAAACGCCCAAGTCATTTGAAACAACATTCTGCTTTGGTCCATCGTGTTAAATACGATGGATAACTATTGATTCTATTTTGTAGATCACAATGAATACTTCACTATCGAGGTTTTAAGGATGTCTGATTGATGTGTCTACATGATATATGTATCTCATTTATTGATGTCTGTGTGTGATTGATGTTATATTTCCCCTTAATTATTTCCCTGAACAATGACATCTTGAATTTATGATAAATGAATGTACCATGTAATGTATGAATGTACTCCACATGTACAACAAATTTAGTTTTCCTTCCTTATTTTCGACTAAGTTTTGAATCGCACTGTAAGCGTTAGGCGCTTGAGTTGCTGCGTTTTAAAACCCACTCGAACCTGGAGATTTCAGAGAAAAATTATAAATGTTATTTTAATTTGCTTCAAATTAAGAGGAACTATACATTTATAGAGTTTAGAGCGAATAATAGTAGCGGACTATTTGACGAAATGATTCGGGATTGGTTACATTGTTGTGAATGCATTCACTTACATGTCGTCACCTGCGTATTGAGTTTCCGATATTCACTAACTGTTCGTTTCAGTAAGAAATATTGCACTGCATACTCGCTCCATAGACATGGATAATCTTCCTTAGAAGATTGAAAGATAGATTTTCAGTCCACCGTGAATTAATCATAGCAATTCATCATAGCATTGGAAAAATAAATAAAATTTATTTAATAAATGTTCATTAAAAATTATTCAATAAATTCTTTTGTAGTTTCTTCATTTTTTAAAACAGCAACATCCTCTTTGAACATCCATTTTCTTTTCAGCTCGAAGCCGATCTCGATGTGATATCCGTTTCGCGGAAAAAAGAGCTTTTGGCCGAATTTGACAAGTTTCCACCAATGTTGCTGAGGCACGCAGCGTTACAGCTTAAAATCCCGAAGTCTACATTATACGATCCTCTGAAGAAGAGATCTTCGATTTCAGACGGCAACAGTAACCCTCAACCTCCAGATCGAAAACGCGATTCAGAGAGTGAGGTAATGGACTGTGCATTACTCAATTTGTTTGAACACGCGTTTACATGAATGATCCGATCGGCCGAAGCGTTTTGCTACAGAAAGCAATTGATTTGGCTCATGATCTGGAAGATGAGGTGGCTTAAGCCAGCTGATGGATGGCTGAGTAGATGGAAAATCTGTAATGATATCGAGAGCAAAATACTACGTGGTGAGAATGAAGATGTGGGGTTCACATTTGTTGGAACTCGACAGTTAAGACGAAAGTGGACGGTGCAGTGCAGGGTTTCTTGTAAAGAAATTTGAACCAACGATGATGTCTGAAGAAGTGAATAGAAGAGTCCCATCTCTCCGAAAAAACTCAAATAATGAATTATTGTAGCACATAACTAAATAGCTTACTGAGGAAAGCTGTTGGTTGCAGAACTCATCTCTTCCTCTGGCGTTCATATCAAGAGTATGTCAATAAATAAAAATAATTCGTTTGTCTTCCTTTTTTCAATGTCCATTACCTACACTCTCAATTGGAAAATGATTCGATTATTTTCGGTGACAATATGGGTCTCTGAGAAATAGGTGACAGTTTGAAAGAAGTCGCCACTGACATTACAGGTTCGGTTTGCGCAGGTCGATCCGAACGCGGATAGATGGGAAATGCAATCAAAATTTTCGTTCAGTAAACTCTGTCTTCGACTAGAAATCGCTGCGTGCCAGAATTTGAGTTTCTGGACGCCGTTTGAGCCTCGACTCAATTTTCCAGGTAGCATTTTCCTATGATAAACGCAGCATTTCGTTCAAGACTGAGAATATATGAATCAGCACAACGGCCGGTCTGTTTTTCGACACCCTGGATGTCAAATAATTTTATTTTTTATTATTCTTTTGTTTTACGATAATTTTTTAAAATTTTTTTATTCAATTCATTTTTTTGTGTTTTATTTTTAATTTATGGGTTTTATTGTATAATACTTCTGCAGGAAAATGACAATTTTGTTTCATAATGACCACCGTTGATGGTTGTTATTTCGCAGATCAACTATGGTCCGACAGAGTGAAGGTGAGCCTGCGACTCTTGCAACAGAGCCGGAAGGTTACGCTGAAGAAGCGAATTGCTCTAGATGGCTACTTTTCCAGCTGTCGGTTTTCAATCGTCACCACCCAAACCTTTTACCATTGAACTGACAAATAATTAATTGTTATCAATTATGAATTTTGTGGTGGATATGTACATTATGATCCCTAATAGATCTTTCAACTAATAACAACATCTTGGTTTTGCTAAAAGTTCCAATAAACAAGTTTTCCAATAAACAATATTGATTTAATAGTTTGGCTTATTACTTTCACAAAAAGAATTAAGGCGAATATGGTAACCAGGGAAATGGTCCTATTAGAGGTTTTTTTAGTTTGATACTGTAAATCCGTGATATCAACTTTTTCCAGTAAGTGGGAAGTTGAAACTATTCAAACTGCACTTCCCTAAAAGGTGTAATATGGTGGGTGTCTCAAACCGAGTTTGAATTAGATTCCAAATTTTCTTCTAATATTACGGTGGGAATTTTTGTTTTTCAGTTCTACACTTGTTTATTTGTTAGTTTCGTTATTAACTCTTTTGTTTCTTTTGTTGATTAATTCACTTACAGTTGTTTCCTGCAAATCGTGCCACAGGACTTACAGGGACCACTTTAGCTTGACTAGGCACTGGAATCGTGGATGTGGGATAAAGGATCCCCATAAGTGCCCTTACTGCCCCTACGCGTGCAAGCGCGGCGACAACTTGAAGCGACACATTGCTCTGAAGCACCAATTTCACATGGGTTTCAATAATAATTCTGCACAATACTCTGGCGTTCAATTCTTGTCTCCTCCTTCCAACCATTGAACCGAATACCTATCTTATTACTATACCTATTATTACATATTACTAAGCCGAACCGTCGCGTCAAATGCGGAGGTATTGAATAAGCGGTTCTTTTGACAACTTATTTTTGGATTCAGGAGTTTTCGGTATGTAAATAATGAGAAAGATTGAGGGGTTTATTAAAATAAATATCAATTCACCCTTTTGTTGGTATTCATCACTATCATGATTGTATTATCCTCAAGGATTGCCTATAATATCCATTCATTGACTCTTGGTATCAATTATTGATCTAATGTGTATATTTTCTCGATAGTAACTACCACAGTTTTTAGTAGCTTCCACATCTTCAACAGCAGGAGATTTACTGGGAAAAAATTTAGTTTTCCGAGCGACCTCTAGGCCAGAAAATTTTCTCAAAAAATCTCTAAAATCCAGAATTTTACCTTTAAAGATCGATTTGGCCTGTCTGAGTAGATCGTAGGAACGCCGGGGGTAACTTCCAAAGTAAGATCCAGTTTTGGCAAGACTTTTTCAAGACTTGAAACCACGTCGACAGGCCATACACAACCCTAGCCGGCCAGAGACTACAACAGAATCCCACCACAAATCACAAAGGTTCATTATTGAAAATAATAAACCAAAGTAATTCATAGGATGTGTCATAGAAATGGCGCATATGACCGAAAACATTGTGAACGGGGAATCCTTCTATAAGATATCGATATATCAATGGGAATAACAATATAATGGAATATTCGTAGGCCCTATGATTTTCATTTCAATGCGCGTAGGGGATAAAAAAAGCTTAGATCGCGTACTGGACTTTCTGCACCGTTTCTGTTCTAGCAATTAGGAACTATGGCACAAGTCGCCTGGTAATCGGCGACCCTTGTCCAAAGCCTGTGTTGAGGCTTATTGGGCTTCTCCTGTGAACTAGTTGTGGATTATGAGAAACATCAGAAGAACAAGAGGTGTAGCAGTATATCGGCGGAGGTCTGATAATGTTCGTAAGATGATCACATAACTTTTGGCTGTTTGTGTTAAATTTATTCGCCGGGGGAGCACATAAGAACTTTCCCGGCCCCTTTAGCTAGTAGTCGCTTGAGCTACTAAACATCCTGCTTTATTGTAACCTTACTTCGCCTTATTGACCTGCTATCTTAACAGCGCGTAAGAATGCAGAAAATATTAGTAGAGAAATAAGAACCTTCAAGTTAGACGAATTGAATGGATCACTCATTAACGTATGGATTTTTGTCTGGGGGCAGCTATTTTTAGGTATCAGTGATAATCAGAGTCTTATACCTACCTGAGTTGATTCTTCGCTTGATGTAATGTTCCTTTGCTCCAGTGCTATTCATTCAGTTAATCATTTCTGTCTTATTGAAAATTACAGTTTTCATATTGCCAGGCCTTGTAAGTCCAGCCCTGTGTCATTTCATTTGCGTTTCCAGTACATAGGGCTCAATCCTAATTTACATCGGATTCGGTATTACCGTAGTTAGTCACCAAATTCCTACCTACTATTTCAGTAATAGAAACCAAGTTGTTGGACACGGGCATTTCATCTCTTTTTCAATGTGACTAATTTTAAATGAGTATATGGTCGCAAGAAGTACAAACCCAAACCTCTTTTTGGCTCAATACGAAGCGACTTGGTCGATTTGTTTTGAATGTTGTAAATCAATGGAATCCTTAATGTGATATATACAAATTTTCAGAATTAAATGTAGGTTTTCATTTTTATTATTATTGTTTATTTGAACGAGTAGTAGATTTGTTTTTTTGTTTTTTTTTTTCATTTGAGTTTTTGGACCTACGGATACTTTTAATGCTTGTCCCCTACTCGGCACTGGGTATGTGAATAGGGTATATCACTTTATTAGTTCCCCCTATAGGGTATTTAAATTTCGTCTGGTCTTCAAATGTGATTGACTGATTTTAAAGTGAGCCGCTTAGCACTCGAATTATTTATTCACTTTTGCATTCTGTTATTGACTTTGTTCATTTCTCTGTCCACAGGAGGATCCCATTTCTCTGACAGCGCCCGTGAAATGCTCGGATCCCTAAGTGAAGTCAGCCTTTACCGCGAAAGTAAAAACCACACTTGCGACGCATGCGGCCGTAGCTACAAATACAAAGGGAACCTCCTACAGCACCAGAGGAATGAGTGCGGCCAAGAACCGAAATTCCAGTGTCCGTTCTGCCCGTTTCGCTCGAAACAGCGCTCGAACCTCAAAACGCACATACGCGGGCGACACAATCGCAGTCCAACTGCAGTCTCGTTACCAGCTCAATATGTCGTACCACCGCATCCCACGGATCATTTAACATAGTGTAGAAAGCTCTTGATATTTGTTGAACTATTGAAGTTGGATCTCTTAGTTAGATTTGTTATGCAAAATGGGCCTCACGGGATACTTGAGGGATTCGCTCGAGTTGTAATTGTGCAATAAATACTATTCATTCGCGTCGTCCTCACCGTGATGGTTAATGCAAATATAAGTCAATTCATTAGGATGGTGCCCTTATAATTGAACGGTTTGACTTCCGTGTGTTTATCGTTTTTTACCATAACAAGTTGTCTTCTGGTCTATCTCATTCGAGATAACACCAAGTCTCAATCATTGTTATTGCGTGTGAATGTTTGATGGACTTGTCCAACTTAAACTTTACATTATCAAAGTTCATCGAGCCTCCTCGTTACGGTTTGCTGTGCTGGTCTAGCTTGCTCGGCTTGATTTCAATGAATAGCTTAGCCAGTAAAAGCAAAGTGAGCAACCGATCGAGGTTGGAGTACTTTGGCTGACTACGGACATCGTCAGCTTTCCTCCTAAGAGAGGATCAGAATTCGGTCTGACGATTTGCTTAAAACTACTGATCATCCTACTTTCAGACCCTTAACAATTTTGATTTGACCCATAACTTCGGTCTTCCATGTTTCTAGGTGTGCTGAAACCGAATCTGAAATTCATTTGTCATTAGAGATATAGGACATACGATGTGACATTTTTTTCATCGGACGGAATATCTTGAATTTTCCGTGTCGCGGTTTTAGACCCTTTCGTCCATTGAGTGGTGATAGGTTCTTCTCTTAGGAGCGTGATAACTACTAGGACTAGTGATCCTTAACTGTTGGGTAACCCATCCATGTATTCGTCTCGCTCAAAGTTGCTTAACTTTGCTAATCTCGTTGTAACGATTCAATGCTAACCCCAAGCATACAACAATGAGTAAATAAGCCAGTATGGGGTATCAATACGCTTTCACTCACTGGCCATCATACGGACAAGTGTGACTACCTTATTATGAGGCAAAACGGGAAATCACCATGTGTTTATGGTCTTCTGAAAAAATGTGCGAAGATAGATAATGGCGCATGCTGATTTCCCCTTGCTTTCCAGTGATCACCCAACTATGCAGTGATGTCATATTTGCGAGGTTATTACGCATATAAGGCAGTCTCGGGTTGGTTCAGAGATTGAGATAACGTTGGTCTTTCCCTATATGAATTTTAACATCACACTCATACAAATCACACCATTCTACATAACATTCAATTCACAAATAATTAGCTTCCTCCTAGTTAATTTTGTAAAGACATCTGTCAAATTTGAAGGGGGTTCATTTACTTTGCTCCTTGCTACTTGGGAATCACCCTCACAAAATGTAAAATACTTGCACACTTCAGCGAGTTTTCTTAGAGAATGAAGCTATTGCACCGACTGCAAAAAAAAAGGTTTAAAATAAAAATTTCAAACATTGAAATCTGTTTTCAGTTATTCTTTCATGTATAATATAAATAAAAATAATAATTCTTGATAGGATTGAGATAAAAACTTGTTCTTGCTCCAAAATATCAACCGCACTCAAAGAAAGGATGAGTAGGTACGTTGTACAACACTATAGCATAATAAATGGTCAGATTTCAAAAATTTACCAAAAATCTCTAAAAACCGCTAGAAATTGTTGAATGTAGTGTAATGCAATAATAGTGAAAAACTTCTCTCATGTGATCATGCTGCATAACTGGAAGTTTTCAGTTGTAATTAAGGAATAAAGTTAGTTGGATATTGTTTAGAGGAAGAAATTTGGTATGTAAACGACTGAGAAAAGGAGAACGGGAACTGATACAGACAATCTCGTTCCCTGATCCAACCATAATTGGAACATTTTTTCTCTTGTCTTCAGGTTATAACTGATGTCCCCACATTGATAACTGTATCACAATGGTTACCATATGAACAGAATAATTGTCCTATAATGATCATAGGTACATGCATATCCTTAGGATATAGGGATACATGTATCTCAAGGAATTACACCCACTTGGTTTGTTCTACTGTTATACTGCGACAAAATTGTAATCATTATGGGGAAAGCACTTGTGATTTTAATGTACAAAACGCTTCGTTTCATCATCACTTAATTGTAGTGGGCTACCTCGGATCGGGCCCCAAGTAACTCATCATTTCTGTGAATAAATTTGTTTAAGACATGTTTAAAACAAGACGTACACGTAACAATTTCAGCTGTGTAACAACCACCTTAATTCTGTAGGTATACTGATAAATGTAGTGTTATTTTTTATTTCATTTTGCCCCAAAATGCCTAGCTAAAAAATATTTTAGAGTATTTTTTTTAAATTAATGATGTGCACTTCATCTTTGTTGAGTTTTGTTGATGAATGTTATTAAGCTGGATAATATGTATATTTTCTCAAGTAGAAAGAAATTACGTTAAACGTTGTATGTTATAGTAATTGTTTCAGTACAATACCTGTAGTTGTTGTCCTACATTGTCAAATATACCTGCTTATTTGAAAATACTTCGGTAAAACTATGTAATCAATACAATGATGTATCACGAGATTTCACTATTGAAATATTCAGTTTCAATGTTATGATAAACATGTTGCTCAGCTGGAAGGTCCATTAAGTGTCATGTAAAAAGAACAATCAATTTTCACAAACATGTTGAATTTTGTCTATTGAATTGTACATTCCACTTATATCTTGTGAAGTTGATTAATGGAGCTTGGATCTACATGAGTAAAAAGTTCTCAACGATCTTCCGGTTTTGAAGATCATGTATCATCATTTTTAAATTTTTGCCCACCGTGTTAAGAATCAATTTTGGATATAAAATCAGATCCAAAATTAGGATTGAGAGCCATAAAAAATCCTTTTTGATTTCCACCTTAAAGTGTCTATTAGATTTTCGAAAACCTAGTGGAAAGTTTAATATTTGACGTTACAACTCCCAAGTTCTGAACGTAGCGGGAGAGAGATGATAACGTGTCGGTTTTGCCAGGTCTCAATTTTCCCCAATTTCAATCGACAGCTATCGATAGTTCGCTTTGTACCTTTTTCTCAAGGTTTTGTCAAAATCTCTCCGTCAATAATATTTTTTAAAAGGAAGTTCCTATATCTTATCGTCGGTTCGTTGTCGACTGTTCCTAAAAGTATAATTTTTTTCCGCCTTAGTTACCTTGAAAGTGATAGTCTGTCTACCTAACCATGTGACTATTTCATTATTGTCGCCAGCATTACAATTTTCAATTACTTCATTCTTACATTAGTTCCTCTGGTTCCATCGTATATTCAATTTCCATGATTTTATTACGCTTTAGCCATGACTAACTTTTTGTGACACGGAAAAGTCTAGAACGTTCTGGGCTGCTTTAGAAACAGATCATATGATCATAAAACACCGATAATTGATGTTTATAAGCACATTGGGTACTAAAGGCGATCAGTGCATATTTACATATTTCTTAATAATTATCAATTAAACAACTTGCATTTACCTTAATAATTTTATGTTTCATTTTTCAATAAAATAAACCGTCGTTTTTCTATTGATTTGCGCACGTTTGTATTGATTGTCACATACAAGAATGCGGATTATCGTGGTGGATCGTGCATTGATTCCATCGCCCGCCATATTAACATCGTTTGTTTAAAACGTTTCATAATCACCGTTGAACGTTCTGCAGTTCAGCGTCCATGAAAGCGTAACATTCATAAATAAAAGCCATGCAAAATTTTTTGTGAGTATTTTTATATTTCCTATCGACCTCAGTGCTATCAAATGCGTCAGTTACATATTTATTTTGTTTAAAAATCCACTTCTATACCATGAAATAACATTCAAAATACGGAGGAAAAATGTGAGTATTCAGAATGAAGTTCTGTTCTTGAAGGAATATTGTCGTGATTCTTCAAAAGACCGTTGAATGATTTTTAAAGTACAGTTTAGGCTAAAAGAGTTTTGCGATACCTTTGATGGTTCTAATTCTTTTCTGTCTTAATAGTTCGGGTGTAGTTCTCACTAAGTTGCCTTACAAAACTTGGATAAAATGAATGTAAATGAAAAGATAATAATGTTTATTTTTATTTCTAAGAAAGGCAACCATATGCATATTTTGTAGTTAAGGAATTAAATTGGTTCAAACAAAGGGTTGAGCAGAAGTATTGATTCTTCTTATACATGTATATTGATAAGTAGACTTGTAGAAATCGTTATATAAATATTATATTTTATTGGTAATCCTCTGTAAAATGTATAATAAACTGAACATAATATTTCCATGCTTAATATTGTGTAGATATTTTCCACTGTACATCACATGCGAGATAGGTATGTCTCGTTCAGATTTTCACTTTTTCTCATAATTTAAGTTTTCCTATGGCTATTTGGTGTAAACCAATATTCGCGCACGCTTTTCTTGTATTGCCTCCTTCTCATTTATTGGCTTTCCCACATGGTGCTGGGGGTACGTAACTGGATTATTATAATACACCGTCACTATTTCGATACTTACATATTGACAGGAAATATGTAACGCAACGCTTAGTAGCTCATGGACCAATATTTTTTCCGACCCACAGCTGAAGGGTAAATGATTAACGTGGACGTGATGTTATGTTATGCATTAGCGGAACAATAATTGGAATTATTCCTACTTAGAATTCTTTACTTCAACAAAACGATTGTTAGTGGAAACAATTCTTACTTCGGTCAGTTCACCAATGTGCTTTAAATCCGTATTATTGTTCTGGGCGAACGATTCATCACGGTTTTGCGGATTATTAGAGGCAATGATAATACTGCCTACACGATAAGCTAATGGAACGAATATTCATTTATTGTACTGATGTGAGTCGGACATCCATTTTGATGATTTGAGTACTTCAACATGTAATCACATTGAATAAGTTTGTTTTCAATTTCTGCTGTTCTGATTTCCTTAGACGTTTTTGCTTCGCCCACCTTTGAAGATAGGAAAACATTGTATTCTTGCAAGTTGAACAATTCAAGTTCTTAGTCTGAATTTCGGTGGTTATTTCTGTACCCTAAACAACAAATACGGTTCGATTATGTTAGTCTCTAGATTTAGCGGCCCAAATTCTCCCTAACTTGTAACTAAAGGACTCCGGGTTTTTGTTGGTAAATTTCCACCCAATGAATAGATAAGTTATTGCCGTAATGCATTCGTGAATGGAAAATACGTTGTCAGTAATTAAACGCCGAACATTACAACCTTACAACCATTATTACCACAACTAGTACATTACCCTTGCTAATCATGGTAAAACGAAGTAAAATACCTATACAGCCGTTCCAGGTGTGGGTTTTCTTCGACCTGCATCAAATGTCCTCTGAACGGAGGATCAAAATTTGTTATGACGATTTGGCGTGAAACTACTCACCTACTGCCCCTATGCTAATCATGGTCCCACGGCGTTTACAGATAATTACTTCACGTAGGCTTTACATGTTACAATGTAGTTCGCCTTGGATTCGTAAGATTAATTTCAATTTGATGGTATCTTATGGGATTGGAAATTTGTGGTCTCTCTCTCTCTCTCTCTCTCTCTCTTTCTTTCTCTCTTTCTTTCTTGCTACTAATGATCAGTAATAACGAGGAAGTTAAAATAATACTATATTATATATTGGAGCTCTGGGGGAGGGAAAATTTCCCACTGAATTCCAGACCGATTCTTAGCAATCTCGCCTCTGCACAGGCAGTCCAAGGTTGCAAACATGGGCGGTTCGTGTTTACTTCGCCGGCTGCTGCCATGTTCATTCTGCCACCAAACAAAAGAAAACTCCAGTATTTCCTCAAAGAAAACCTCCTCTTTTCCGTGGTGTAACCCCTTTTTTCAGTCCAAAAAACATTTTACCTCGAAAATTGATGTTGATTACTTAAGAATGAGTTTTCTCTCGATTTGGTACTTTTCATATCTATGTTAATGAACTATTCTGAGGCATACCAGACTCTGTAGACCATCCAGTTGAAAGGGCATTTTGGGACGCCAAGTCGTTAAGTCTCAGCAACAAAATATATCACTGGTATTTGAAGGAAAAGATTTCCCCACACTTGCACCTGTTTTTCCGTTGTTGCATCGTCATCTTCAGGACGAAGAGAACCGATATGGATCTCGCATACCACTCATGAGCTTTCTAAGTAGCTTCCAATATTTGTATTTCAATTTCTGCTCATTCGACAGAGTACTAGAACGCATCTTACCTACCTGTCTACGCTTGCACCACTAATTATGTCTTTCTTTCATCTTAAGAATCTACTGGGTTAATCACTAAGCTTCCTATATAATTTTCCCATGCCGAGGTAGGTGGATGACGCTTATGCTGAATCTAGAAAACTTGGTATTTGTGCTACTGACTCATGACGTTTTTTCAACATTTCCTGTTCTACCTAAATGTTTTCTGTATTTACGTTCTATAACTGGGTTGATAAGGACTGATAGAATATCCCTTTCATGCGGAAAATGTACATATATCAATGGAATAGTACAAGTGAATTTCCTCTGTATTGGCTAACGTTTTAATAACAATGGTGGTATGCCTGCTCATGTTTCGAATTAGAAAACGTTGCTAATTATTACACAAACGTTATTATTTCTGTTTTAAATAACACTCTGCGTGAATTTCAAATCTATATTTATTAGAATGTGATTCAGTTATCTGTGGTACATTGTCAAAACCTTGGAACTGTAATCTAGATTACTCAAAAAGAGCTATATTTATACATCATCACCGTAGATCGATAATAGAGAAATGCGCCTCGAGGATTGACTTCGTCATAATATAAATACGTAAACACCAACACTTGAGTGTTCCCTCAGTACCTGTGTAACAAAGGCTGATATCCTAATACCTACATTGGTGCAATATAGTGTGCGACCTACGAATTTTCTCAACTGAAATTGAACATGGGGACAGGTTGTCCGAGAGAGCTAAGGCATCAGTCCTTGGGCTGTTTACTTTCTGTGGGAGTACTGGTTGCCCCGGTTCGAATCCGGCAGGCACCAATGATTAGGGCCAAAATCCTCTCAAGTGTTGTATACCTTTCCTGTCGTTAGACAGTTCACCTCCGATCTCGATATCACGTGAACCCAAATCGCTCCCAACCCAGGGGCGTGAGGCAATGGGAAGCCTCGAGCGAAATCGTCAGACCTAGTTCCGATTCTCTCTAGAGGACGGCTGGCGACGGTAGTCGGACAAAAACCCTTGCTTATTTTACTATTGTACGACCCTACGACTTTTCTTAATTGAAATTGAACGAGATAACGTAAAACACCTACTTTTTCTCAAGGGCGGTCCTAGGCTTACATTTGGGGGGGGTTCATTGTTAGAAAATGTAATACATTTTTTTTATCAAACCAAAGCCAAGTCCTTACCTAAAGACTCAGTTTAATTCATATTTAATCACTTCACTTAACATTTTTTCCCGTACAATAATTATCAGAGGAAGAAAAAAGTGTGTTTGCAAAATAAGCTTATTATAAACCATAAAATTAAAAATTTGGGGGGGGGGGGGGGGGGGGGCCCTGGGACCGCCCTTGCTTACTTTTCATCTGCCTTCAAAAATATGATAAAGTTGAGAAAAACGAAGGAACTATTGAATGGTACTGCGACTATGTCAGCGGATTCGATCGTCACAATGTGTTACACGATTCACAATGTTCAGAGGCTTTCACGTTTCCATTCTTTTTCTTTTTTTTTTCACTTTCAGCTCTCAGGCCTTTTCAGTCAATGGATGAACGTAAAGCGATCAGAGTGGGCTCATTCATTCATTGAAGGATATCTATCATTAACGATCGTGGAAACACGAGGAGTTTTTCGTGAGATGTCGGTATCCTGATTTTTACAGAAAATTGTGATTGGAACTCAGTCCCAACGCAATCGCAATTGTGATTTTTTATCCATGTTCTGTTAACTGTGGTCCTATAGTTTCGCAAAAAACCTCTAGACCGTGGACTGACAGATTATTATTATTTTTTTAAACATGACTTTCAGATTCCACGTACTTTGAATCGCGGAACAATATATTTGGAAGGCGGTGAAATTTTATTGTTCTTAGTCGATTAAGGGTCATTATTGAAAATAGTGAACCAAAAATTGCTCCAGTGAATCATTTCCTCCAGTGATCCACTATATATTATATGTAGTCCCTTTGAAACTTTTTTTTCTATTCCTTGTGTTCCCAAATGCATCATTATAGCTTCAGGAGGTTTACTTTACAATTCGTCAAATAACACAGGCTTTCTTCTCCACGTCTATTCGAAGAGCCATCTACACGTTGCTTCTTCCTACTAACTCTGACTCCCTTTGACCCCAGCACGATTTCTTCTTTATATCCTCTACAGTATGACTTTTTTAGTTGATGTTACTACCTCCACTTATATAATGTTCCTGTGTAAACTTTTCACGTTCCAGACAAGCCGTTTGCCTGCCCGATTTGTAGCAAGCGATACATGTCCCGCGATAGCGTTCGACGCCACCAGCGCATGGAGTGCGGAAAGGAGCCGAGAATGAGGTGCCCGCATTGCCCTCATATCACGAGATACAAATCAAATTTGGTGTCTCACATCATCAACCGGCACCCAGAATCTGAGTACGCCAATTCGTGACCTTGACACGATAAATACTTGATATGCAGAAAATTCTAGTAAAACCAGTAATACGTATCTACTTCAATCCTTAGAAAATTCATCATCGAAAGAGAGATCTGAAAAGAGATCTTTACAACCATTCCAAGTTGAATAATTACCATGCTAATTGCCCAAACTTTGTTCGAAAAGTCTAAAACTCGCAATGTTTTGATTCAAATTGAACCCGTCATGGTTGACAATAAATTCGGTTTTTCACCAATATCTACTAATCAAATTGTAGTTATTTAGAAATTGATCCATATTTCAATCTACTGCGATCAGTCGCTTTCATCTCTCTGTACCTTATTTCGATAATTATATATATACCTCATACATTTGAACTTCCAAAATCTAACATTAATTGTCACAATTTCAATAACTAGCAAGTATTTGATGATTAATTTACTTTCAATCAAAATGTACTATTCAATAACATCAGTATCTTATTCTAAATTATTGGTATACTTTGTTTTCCCTGAACAAACGTTTGCTGCCAGTCAACATTCATGTTTCTCCCATCAGATGTTGCTGAAGAAATGGGCGTGAAACGTAAAACTCTTTACGCGTGTACTGCACAATTCAGGTTATAGTTCGTTATTTAAAAAGTATCATCTTTCGTGTTGAACTTGATGCGACAACTAACGAATGGGTTATTTCTTAGTTATTTGACAATCTGTTATCTTATTCTATCAATATTACCAAATGAAGTGATCTGAAATAATTTCGGATAAACACTAATAAATAAAACATTATGGATTTATCCTTTCATTAAAGTGAAAGATGTAGGTGATATGGCGGAGATGTACGGGAAACGTACCTGATTCTTTTTTTATTTCATCAAAAAGGGTAACAATCACAAAAACTGGAAAATGGATTGGGAGAATATATAGAGATTTGTACGACAAAATTCGAGCTATTAGAAAGTTGAACTATTCGAGCAAGATTCATTTTCTGCCCGAGGGTATGTTTCCAGTATACCCTCAATCGATCTAGGATTTCACCTTCATGGTCTAGTGACTTATTTGATTACTACCAAAACCAACGAATTTTAAAATATAATTGACGTGTGAATTTATGATATTGTTAAACAAAAATTTATTGTTATTCTTTGTACGTGTGAGTTGTCTATATAAAGTTGAAACATCTTTTTGTTTCCTCTCTACGAATTGAAACTCCAATAATCATCATCTTTATTTATTACCTTCAATTCTATTTTAGGTCCTTTAATTGTGAGTAAAAACTATCGACTTTTAGTCGAGTATGTTATTTTCCAAAATAGCTAGTATTCAAAGTTTTTGATTCGTGTTCCCAATAGCGCACTGGGTCTCTTTCATTTCATTTGTTGAAGAAACTATTTTTGATTTGTTAATTAGTATTTATTTCTGGTGGGATATGGTAGATAATGGAATTTATCGACATTTCAAGAGCAAATTAGTTCATTATTTCAAGCACACCGGAATATTATCCCGATTCGGTCACAGACGACGACTCAGTGTCGTTGTTTACAATATTTTATTTTAAGTTTTGTGTCAGTTGGGGTGGGTATTATTTAAAGTGTTTATGTCTTCTGAATTAGTAGTATACATTGTACCTACCTTCCTACTTATGTAGATTTATATAAAATCCGAACTGACTACCTGGTAGCTGTCTCGCTTGTGCAATCGTTCTGAACGATTCGCTTCCAAATTCGCATTAGAAGCTACAACCTCGTAGAATATATGTTAGAAGGCGGCGTTTGTACTTGTCTGTGACAAACGACAATGCTAAGTTACTACCACTTGAAAATGGAATAAACTGTAAAAGGGCTTACAAAGATTCCTTTGCCCGAAACTTATAAAATTGAGACTGACTCAAGACCAAATTATGTATATGTGTATCATGGTCTGTACCTAACGTTAACTTTCTTTGTGAAATTAAAATGTTATATTCCATTTGCAGTAGATCTTGAACAAAAAAATCGTTTCTTTCCTTGTGCAAGTACCTATTTAAGAGGGTATATGATGTTTGAAGATTATTTTTGTTGTATTTCTGTGTAAGACATGGTTCCCTGAATTTAATTGGTTCTAAATTTTAGTTTGTTTTGTAAAAATAAAGTTCTTTTAAAAACTGAACCATGCATTTCGTCTTTATCTATCCTTTACGAGATATTTTTATTGATATATTTATTTTTCTTTCGGTTTTATTTTCAACGAAGAAACTTTGTAATCGACCTAGAAAATAATTTAACCCCTCCTCAAAATTGATTGTTCTAAGTAGTGTTAGATCTGAAAATCGAATTAAAACAAAAATAACGACGGAACTAGACGACCGAACTTAATGAATCTTTGTCGCAAATCACATTTGGGGTCTAGTGGGATTTCAGCATCACTTTCTGTAAATCCTTTAGAATGGAATCGAAGGGATTTTATCAAGGGATATGGAAAATTTTCGAAATAACTGTCATGTTTTTATGTTCTTTATTGATTGGAGTCCTTTCTATGAATTGAATGAGCCCACTTGGACTTCAATGTTCTACTATTCGCTCTCCCTAACGGCTAAAACAGGCAGCAAAAAAGGCAACGTAGAACAGAAATAATGAACCTTTCTGTAATAATTTGCAGCATTTTTAATGCATAATAAATAATAGTAAATTTGTGTGATGTTAGGAAGTGTTTCTTGCTGCTGCTCAGAAAAGTAATTCACAAAATAAATGTTTTCGTAATTTCTCATGTTGAGCACTTTTTTGTGCACATAATGCTAACTACTAGGGAGAGTACTTTTAAACTGGAGTAATTTCGAAAGTAACAATAGGGCAGAAAAATATTTAGAACTATTGACCTTTTCATTAAAATTATATTTAGAACCAGATAATGAAGTTATCTGCCATCCATTTCTCTTTGTAACATCGTCAGATTAAAATTAACTTTCTTTTAGGACGCCGTCAGTTTGCTTAATAGGTCTTGGAGAATTTATAGGTAGATGAGTGAATTTATTATCATTCAGCACTTCTTCCGTGCAACAATAAAATATTTCTCTGGTGTAGTGAGGATGTCTTTAAGGTGATGAGTCAACACTGATGACATTAAATTCAGAGGACGATTTGATTCTACAATTAACTTTGTCCTAAAAATAAAATAGAAAGTAAAATTGTCTCATGAGTCCGCAAACCGTTCAGTATAGAAGTAATATAAAAAAAGTTAGGTGTTGCTCATAGCTTCCTCTTGTATTATGAATTTATCATTTAAATGTTGTAAATAATCTTGGAAGATACTTAACGTTAAAAGGTGTAGAATATAAACTTGTGATTCTAGGGACAAAAATGCCACCTCCACCAACACCTTCAAATGGCCGTCACCGACGACATGCAGTGCGGGAGAATAATTATACAATCAAAGTGATATTGACATGAGATGATTAAATAGGCTTCCTCTGCCCATTCTTTTTTAGAAAAATTGGACCACTACAATTTTGGGGAAATGATGGATGATATATAGTTGGTACTTGATGGATTGTAATCATATGGGTAGAATGTAGTATTGATTTCTGATTGATGAAGTTCATAGGCGACCATCCCCAGCTTAACCAGTACATTCTCTGAGAATGTCATCAAAATTGGACGGAAACTGTATAAATTAAGCTTGTTAGCGCATGTGGCACACGACAGACGCACAACCAAAGTTCTTCAAAATAGCCTACAACTATAAATGCAATTGAAAATTTTGATTTTGAAGAAAAACTCCGTTCCTGACCTCTTTTCTGAAATAGTAAGTAAAAAAAGCAATTATGTTTTTCAACCAAATCAGAAATTGCGTTTATCTGAAGTCGAAACAACGAGCAAAGAGAAATAGTTTCTGCATTAAATTATATCGAATCCATTTTATTGATTTCCATAAAATTGATAGTTGAAAATTTATTTTAAAAAAATCCATTCCGCTATACCTTCAATTTTCTGTAATTTCTTACAAGTTGGGAGGGGACGAAGTACTGCTTGTTTTTTAGAACATTCATAAATTTATTTACAAGACTATCTTGAAAATAGTACTTGGTTCATTATACGCTCTAACAATATCAATAACTATAAAATTCAAGGAATTGACTCAATTAAGAAATTTTCAATAGCAGATCAATGTTTAGATTAAATTTCTTTGTCCTCAATGTGCTCAAATGTCAAAACAATTTAACATCTGATTATTTTGTAAATGTATTGTAATATGATTGTTTACGAATATTCAGGATTGATGATTATGGACAACGTTTAGAAAAATAAGCAATTTCACAACACATTCTGGCAGAATAATTGTTGCCCAAAAAGGCGGCTGTAAAATACATTGAATACTTGCCTTAAATACCCACAAAAAAATCATTATAGACTGCCAGAAAAACTGTGAAGTCCTTCCAAAAACATCAGTGATAAATGGCCCATTCTGTAAATAACGATTAGTTGAAGTATTTGTTTATTCTCCATGTTTATTTGGTTTATTATTTTGTTTATAAATGTTAAATTTTTGTGCTAAGAGTCTTTAGAGTAGAGAATAGATGATCAAGAAGCCTCTTGCGATCTGCTCGCAATCCATCACACAAGAACTACCGCGGTGCGGTGGTAAGTACTGCGAAGCCAGTGGGCAGGATCTTGCTCGATTTCTGATGGCAGATTTCACTCGCTTGTTCTGGGAAAAGTTAGAGTTGTATCTGAAACTGATATAGTTATATTTACATAATACACTCCTTTCAATAATTATTTATAATTAAGTGACACATAGAAAGGCTACTTATCAAAGAAATAGTAAATCTTTTCGTAATAATTTGTTGCCTTTTTGACTCAAAATTTGTGAAGATTGAAGAAAGAAAATTCGCCCTCCCTCAGGTGTTTTATTTATTTATTTTTACCTAATATTAACTTCACATTATTTTGAAAGGTAAGTAGGTCATTACTGTTGGATTCAGTTTTATTTAGTGTTGTACTTGATAAATTGTACACTAACTCAGCTGTGTTATTTGCAGGTAAGATTCCGGTCAGGGTGGTCTCGTACCTGGTTCCAGGCTTCTTCTACCGACATTTTTCACGACTGCAACATTTTATTCTGTTTAATGTAATATTCTTTTCACGTTCTTATCACTAAATATGTAATTCTCTATCCTCTAAATGCACTCAAACTTGACCATTTACTGAATCATAAAACATTCAGTATAATAACCGCACAATGCAATGCTTATTTCCTAAACATACTAATACAATATCGTATTCTAAATCAGTCGAGATCTTCCAAAGTGAGTGTCACTAAACATTGTATCAAACATTGTTATAAATAATTTCAATAACCGCTGTCTAATTATTGCAAAGTTTTTTTTAGAATAAAATGACTCCTCATGAATAGTCCGATACCTTTTTGATTTGTAGTAGATTATTTTGTTTTGCGGCGTTTTACTTACAGCTTTGATTGTTTACATCTACTTGAATTTATAGAAATTATTAAATTAGTTATTTTTTACATTATTAAACTAGATTTCTTCTGAGCTAATTTTCAAACTAGTTCTTCAATTATTTGAGTTGTCTGAGTAGTGAATTCCCTCAAATGCCGATGTGGCATCAGGAATTCCTTCTTTTTTTTCAAGCTAGTTCTGGGTGTTAAATTGCTGAGAATAGGTGTTTCATGAAATTCGTATTGCCTCATGTTCTTGTTGCAAGGTTTGAACAGATGCCAACTTAAACATTCCCCCAAAAATTTTATCAACATTGACCCTATCAGTTTCGGCGTTGCTCTTTCGAGAATAATTTTACGTGGAAGCCATGATTCGAGAGGAAAATTCAACTACGTTCCCATTTTGAAATAGATGAAGCGGATGTTTCAAGAAATTAAGATTTTCGAATGGGCACACTCTTAAATTGGTACGACAGTGGTGAAACATCGTTTAATTTGGATTTACCCCATACGCCGTATTCATGGAAGAAAAACCTCAAAAATCTTTAAGGCAAAATGCATACGAACATTTCGATTTTGGAAGAAAACGAAAACATTTACAATCTCCCTCACTAATACGAAACTTCTCTTGGTTCAGTTGTGCGTTACACCATTCATTTTGAATCCTAGATCCGTACACTTTGGAAATTAGCTCACTTTGCCTTGCTGCATGGATGTTTATCGATGTTATTGTATATTGTCGTCAGTTCAGAATGCATCCTTCTCTCTTATTTATTTACCGTTTTCTAAAATATAAATTATAAATAAAGTTATTCTGACTTTTATCAATTTTGAACTGAGATATATATATTTTTTTTTTAGCTGGGTACTTTGAGAATTTCGGTTCCGGCTCTGGCTTCAAGTGCGGTTCCTGCGGGCGGACGTACAAATACAAGCGTAACCTCGTCCAACACCAGAAGTTTGAGTGCGGCCAGGAGCCACAATTCCAGTGCCCCATGTGCCCCTACAGGGCCAAACACAAAAGGCGCCTCAAGACACATTTCGAGGCTAAACATCTTTGATACACGACGTCCCCAGAGCGGTCGGATCCTAGGAAAAGGTTGGTATGGGCTGAATAAAATAGTAAGACTGGGTTCAGTAGGGTTCACGTCGATTAAATCATGCTCACTGGACTTCACATCTGTGGAACGTGTGAACCCCTTCGAAAAAGTTTGGCATTGAGTGTCCCGCACATTTCTGACAGATTCATTGATTTCATGTTTATAGGAAGGAAGCAATATCATTCACACTAAACGTGTGTCGTTTCTGAAGGTTTCATTGGTACGTGACTTCCCTTGAGCGGTCGGATCCTACAAAAATGTAGGTGTTTCAGCACTCTTGCCCACGTAGGAGCGACCCTGAGGTTTTCTGAAGACCTCTGGGTCTGGCAACGCCGCTCAAATCCAAGCCTCCAGGTAGTGGCCTGACGGCTCGCATCGAACCCTAATTACGGTGCGGTACTTACGTCTTATGCAATTCAAATGTGATCTAATAGTTAATTCGATCATGCCATCACCAGAATCGTGATGTACATGAAAAAAGGGACACAACGAGTATAAATTTGAACTGGAAAAACATACCTAGACGTTATGTAAAAATACCCAATGGTGGTTTTCATCAAACTCAAACAAAAATGGGTTTTTTCCCATGTGGGCATGTGGGGTATCGTGTTCCATGTAATTTTGGACGCTGAAGCTATTGGAGTGGGTCCCAAACCTGTGCGATTGACCCAGAACGAGGAAATCCATTTTCATGGGGTAAAATGGTGCAAAATGACATTATTTCCGTACTTTTTCTAGCCCCATCCCATCTGACAGGGTTGGATCAAAGAAACATGAGTTTTAGTGTAATAAAGTTCAACACAAGAATAATAAACCCATGTGTAATCAAATTTGCAGCGTTTTTTACAATTTATTACACTTTTGCAATACGGCCACACACTTGTTTGATAAGGTGTTCCTGAACCGATTGATATGAAATTTAGACTTGTTTTCCTCAGAACGACGACAACATTTTGAATCTCACAAAAAATTAGATTTTTCATCAGAAACAACTAAACGTCTTGCGTCAAGAGGGTAAGATTGAAAGGTTCTTTACTGCTGCTAATGAGGGATAGTCGGCCGAGTTAAAGGGTCCGCTGAGGTGTTACCGGGTCGCTCCTATATGGGCAATGGTATAGTCAATTAAGAAAAAAGTTGGATTCTGGTATTCTTAGAGCCACAACATTGTATAGCCGATATGCATCAGATAATTTCGTTGAATATTTTGCATACCACAATTTTGGGGTTTGGCTTAGTGGTTAACACGCTTTAGTCTTTTTGAAAGTTGTTCTTTATCTAATGTGTGATTTAATTGAAATTTCTTCCAGGTCTCAAAAAAGGAACGGAGGGATCCCGAATTTAATACACATGAGCAAATCATCATTGAAGCACACTCTGATGAAACGCTGAGCTCAATAGTTCAACGCTCTAAAATGATACTGCCCACACTGTGTGTCTATAATGTGTATGGATGGTGCTGTGATAATATTCAGTCAAAATGTCATTTAACTCACTGGAGGGATTTGCCCCTTCCTCGCATGCTAATTATTTACCGACTTATTGTTGGCATGCTCATTGCGGATGGTGCCATATATCAGTCCAAGCTCTGAGGTGAATGTGCTGAAGAGTCAGGGACTGAATTAACCATGATGGTAGCCGCAAAGAGTGTGGTAATGAGCCACTACCGTAGGCTGGGGATGTTTCTCAGTGGTATTCCAGTATCTCAAAAACTCTTCTAATGGGTCGAAACTTGATCGAATGGCTGCCGTATTAGTTTTACGAGACTCTTGATAAACGTCGTAAATTCCGTCGTCTACCATTCGGTGTAGGGTGTATAGAATGGATGATAAATGACCGTAATGTTTGGCCCCAGAAACGGTTCCTTTGTAAAACAACATTCTCCATTTTCCCAATGACCTCGGGGCTTACTTCAAAGAATCATACACGAAATCTCTTCAAGGACCTGCAAAAATTGGAAATTCATCATCTGTGGTGGCTATATTGAACATCGAGAGAACAGGAATCTTCGTAGAAAGATTTACTGTTTTTGTATCTGACAGCCCCTTTGCAGAGATACGTGCTCTATCGGTATTGAGCGTTAACCAAGTATTTCCTTTAAATTCCTTATTTGAAAGATGGGATTGAGTCAAGATGGCCAATTTTGTTAATTGGTGAGCCAGTGTTGTTAATGTTTAATAAAAATCGAAATTTTTGATGGCTTCACTCCTTCAATCGCTGGATATGTGAAGTGTATGATCCATGAGTCGGTTGAGACAACGTTAGGAACAACCTTCAAGAAATTGATGGGAAACGAGAGTCGCGCGTTATGAGCGGAGGAGTTGTTTATACAGCGAAACATTCATTTTCTAATAAGCTGTCATTATGTTTTCGTCTGCGAACAGCCGAACTTCGTGATATTTCCTATTTATTCAGGTTCAGTTTCCTCCCACCACTGGTCAAGATGATTTTCTTTGTGTGCACGGGTGCTAATGCTTCAAGGGGTGATTTCGATATGGTGGTGTGCTGATCTTATAGGCGGAAAGTTTGCAATTATCGGTGGTAGAGGATCAATAGGTAGAAAATACTTGAGGGCCTTGCATTTATTGAAACTATAAAATCGATGTTGATTGCACTTGCTGATATAAAACCAAATAAATAAAATTCCTACAGCTCATTAATCTCTCTGTCAGTAATAAGAGCGGATGACAAGTACAAAGGAACATAAGAGTCATAAGATTGAATATCGACCCTGGCATGATAAATCACCGTCAGAAGATTCAAGAGATCAAATTAAAGTCTTGAGTAAAAGTAAAAACGAACTCGATTTATTTAGAAGAGAATTTCATTGAAGTTATTGCAGCTGATTCGATCTTCGTAGTTCTTAGCAGTTTTTAAGTTGCCACCAGTTTTCAGTCATATATTTTATTTTTGTCTGCCAAAGGGTGCTTAAGTCATGTTCCGAGAAATCGAGTTTAAATGTGCGGATGGATGAATGTGCATGGTGGTTTCTTTTTGTCTTCTGGAATGATATTCATCAATGACAATCAGAAAAACGTTAGTCACCTTTCGTAAGTTTTCACAATCCTTACTTTTCAAGTATTTCAGGCCTTTAGTTTCACCCGTTCGTGTTTGATCAAAGATAATGCTGGTTCAGGACATATTACATTTCAGGAAAACGAGCAGAAAATGATTCAATGCGATCCGTGGGGAGTGCAAAACATGTACCTGTTCCACTAAAAGTATTAATATAAATTAAATGCAATTTTATATCCCCAGCTTACAGTAGATTCAAATGACTTCAAGTTGTTTTTTATTAAATACTTGTATCATTAGTTTAGCTGAACAAATATGAATGTTCAATGCGACTTTAGCTTTGTTCAACCTACCGAAGAATAGTTTTAACGATCATGTTGGGTCGCTTGCTTCCTACCAATTACTTGGTGAAATTCCCTCATTCGTTCGGAATTGTGAATTTCCAACTTCGTGAGACATACTATTTCCCGTGAGTGCAGGTAGTACTGTGTTAAGTATATCTTTGTACTGAATAGCAGAAAGCAAGGTTATTGACATTAAAAAATGTGTTTATGGGGAAATTCTCATTTATAGTAAAATTGTGGTACAATCTCAAATCGATTGAATACAAAATCGAATGAATCGTTACCGTAGGTTTTCACTATTTCAGAGTGTCGCTGTTATTCAAGTATTCATTATGCTATTACTTAAGTCATCTATAGATCAAATTTATTTCGTTGGTAGGTAATACTTTTCCGTTTAAAAAATACTCTCGTAGAAACACTTTAAGAAGGTTTAATGTATGTATATATTAGAGACGTAATAAATTGAGCAACTTGAAAAGCTCTTTGCATTTGTTACCAACCGAATGTTCCTTGTTAAATTTTATTAAGCTGTATTACTCGTTATATTGAAGTAATTTAATAGATTACTAACGCTCAATATTGATGGAAACTATGATAAACGTACTGATTTACTATTAATGCATAAATTTAGCAAATTAAGTTTGTTGGATTTCTGTGCCAATATATTTTGTGATGTACTGTCTCTTGTGATGATTTCGACTTAATGAATGTAGGTAGTTATTTTCTGTTAATGATTCACTGTTCCGGATGTTGATGAACAACGAATATCTGACTCGGAAAGCCATTTTCGCGCACCTTATATCACCTACCTAAAATTTTCCGAATAATGAATGGACACTTTTTATTTAATAGTTGTTTATTTTTATCCATTACTAAGATTTTATCCACTAGTACTGTGCACTAGTACTGTGAAGTTAGAATAACGGAGAAAAATATAATTTCGAACAAACGACATCTTTGTAGGATGTCGCACAAAGATATATGGGCCATTTCTCCAATTATTCCTAAGCAAAATGTTCTTCTGAAGTTTGTCAGATACCCTTTTTTTACCGCCTTAGCTCACTTACTAATAGCGTGAATTTCAAGGAGAATAACATATTCCGTTTGTGAAAGCTTTGCCTAAAGTTTCTTAACTGCTTACGAAAACATATTGGTAATTAGAAGGACATCCCTTGTGTGATCATATTCATAAACATAATTTTAAATGTTTTTAACAACTACACCAAAGTTTTAATAGAACAAAAGTTGGCTGAGAATTCTAGTGGACATTAGCAGCGCCTGAATGGGTTTGACTGTTACCTCCTCCATTCTCCCTCCTGACTGAAAACTCAACATTAATCTAAACTAAAGTTGGATTATTAAAAAAATGTATTTGAAATAGTCGATAAAATCAGAAGAAAATAATGAAGAAATAACGATTTATCAATATTATCCCTTCCAATCACACACAAACACCCCCCCCCCCCCCCCCAACCAATATTGAATGCAAATTCAATGTGCTGAAAGATGTTGGAATACCAAATCTAAAGATTTACTGGACGAAAAAGTTAATTCCTCTGTACACAACAAAAGTTGATATATAGCTGCCAAAAATGATGCCAACCGTGAAAAGAACAGCTAAGGTCCTATCTAAGCTAAAATTAATTAAAGTTATATTAAAAAGGAACTCTCAAAAATATGATGCTATTGCAATTGCATCAGATGATTCGATGGTAACAGTTTCTAGGCGATTATTACTATGCTCGAGCATGTTCACATTCAGATTGTTCTTGGCGTATTTCTTTACTGTTTAACTTCTAGCCCTTAAAGAGAGACGACTGATAGTGTAAAACGGTCCGGGTCGGCTCATTCGATTTTTTGGACTAATGTCTATTAATAACGAATATAAAGTTCCATTCATGCAGCATGATCGTATGAGCGAAATTCCCAAAATTATCGTATTCCATTTATGTTAGTTTGAATTTAAATTTGATCAATTTTTTGGTGAAACAACTTCCAACTTTCAATGTTATTGCGGAGAAACTAAATCATATTCTTTTTTTTCCCTTTATTTTTTTCTTTTTTCTACTCTGGGTTTTTCTAATTTTTAACGTCTTGAATAAATGTTCCTGCACATTTTAATGAAGTTTAAGTACAATTTCTGCCTTAATTTGAGCTTAATTTTTAAACGACCTATTGCATTGTTGGTAAAATTTGTTTGGGTAACACTCTGCTACAAAAATGTAAATTAAACTATTGTTAAAATCTATGCTAGGCTACCTGCCAGTCATTACACACAAAAACATTCAAGTCAAAATGACAGTTCTTTAGGTTTCCGAATTTGGATTGTCGTCTTCCCTTGGATATATTCGTTGGATTCGCCGTGGTTTTTCAACCACTTACCTTAACTTGTACGAATGGCTTCTTGTACTTCAGTTCCATAGTGTTGTTGTGTCATATGCTTTTTGTTACCTAATTTCCAGTAACTTCACGCTTAATGAAATCAAAATCAACTTCCTCTGAGTTCCATTTCATAATATTCAAGGTGTATCATACTTACAACAAGCGGATGAGATTATGAACCGAGTGATTAAAATACTTTGTTATTACCTCGGTACAAAAAAAAAAAAAAAAAAAAATTGGTAGAGTAATGGTAATATCGAAATTGTACATACGACTGAGTGAGACAAAATGAAGGGTTGCAAATAGGTGCCAAAGTCATAATAGTTGTTCTTAATATATGAAATTTATCAATTAATGTGTATTGGTGTTCAATGTTTTCTGTATTCCAGAAAATTCAGTAAAAATTATTACTATATTTAGTTAATTGTGGAAATTCAGGAGCTTGAGCTTGTATTTGTGTGACTGTTCTGTCGGATACCTTTCTTTCATTCGGAAGAACAAAAATATATTGCTCTTCCCCACGAATTTGGAATTTGGCTCTGACTCGTGCCAAAAATTCCGTCCATTCCATTGTACGTTCAACTTGACATTTTCAAACCCGCTTCCAACCCGGAAAAGTTCACGATAAAACTATAAGTAGTTATTAAAAGAATTTGATTTTCAATGCAAAAAGGGTAGCAAAAGAGTGTGAAAGGGAAGAAAGATAAGCTCAAGATTCAACTGTCATATATATCTACGTTTTATTTATTTACTCATTGGTTTTCTCAGAATGCTTAATCGATTTCTTAGAAATCACAAATTTGTTGTTTAGAGAGGTTAGAATCACTGGGGTTTGGAGGAACTACTTACATACTGGTTAGACGGAAGCTAGGAATGTCCTAGTTTTACCTAGAGTGCAATCAGATACTACATCTAGGTGTGGGTACCAGTTATGCGTTTTCACAATAAGTTTATCAATGGATCAATAGTTTCCAACGCAGATTGAACGTATCGTTGCCAATGATTTTGTTATCACAAAGTTATCATCTTTGAAAATAGCCATTTAGTTCTTCACGAGTAGAGTTCTTGGTACTGATTGTGTAAGTAACACCATCAAGTCAAGTATCTTGCTGTTGGACAGTGGACATTAAAAAATGTTGGTTTATTTGATAAAAATGCGGGTTGAATAGGCTTATGAGTTTTCCTGGTAACTGTTAATCACAGATATTGCATAAATCTGTTTACGCATCATGTCTAATGTTTAATGGGCTGGTGGCGGTCTTTGCTGAGGCTTTCATAGGTATGTGAAGGGGTTCCAGAGGCGTATGTAGATGGATGTTGAGAAGGAAAGTTGAATTTCTGATTTCTTCTGCCTTGAACGCTAGCCACTGCCTTACGCCGTGTCCTACGTGAGCGGGAACTAAGCGATACCAGCGGGTCGGGTGGGTTCAGCGTTTTTTGCGGGGCGGGCGATTTTCCGATTAAACTATGATAATAGAGTTGTGCGTCCTGCGTGCACACGCTCTGTCGCAAATCGCTAACACACACACGCTACACGCGGCTTGAAATCAAATCGCTACTCCCGCTACAATCGCGCGATTGTTTACATCTGTTGTCAAGGTTATTGGAGTTATCCAAGTCTGTAGGAGTCAAAATCATTTCTAGAGTGCTTGCGAGGTTAGTCAGAACAATGTTGTTGTCACTTATCAACGAAATAAGAAAACAGGAATAGGCTGAAGAGTTATAAATTCCCCGAATTAGTTCTTTGATTGATAAATTTCATGAGATGGTTGCCTCTGCAAATGTTTATTAGAAATGTAATTGAACAGAGCTGGACTACTTCAGGCCAACGCAAATCGTCTCTCTCTCTGTAAGAAATTCAGAAAAAACACTCATCGTATTGATTGACAAGGTAGGTACGGAACTAACCTAACTAAAACGCGCTCTCCTCCATTCGCGGCATCGCTCGCACTTAGGACACTAGTGGCGTTTCCCGCTGTAAACGTTTGCACTCGCGTAAATCGCCGATATCGCCAGTAACGCTGAAATCGCCCGACTCCCGCTCACTTAGGACGAGGCCTTACACTATTAAATATAGAATCTCTAGGTTAAGGGCTTTAAACAATCGAGACCGCGATCTACTCGGCCCGCTAGGCTGTCTGGTTCCAGTATCTGGTAATAGAGTGTGTTGGTAAGCAGTAACAGTGATCATTTCTACCAACTGAACTATTTGGCGTTTCGTTGAAATCTATTTCTACCATTAATTTAATTTTTTATATCTTGAGTGTTTGAACATCTTATTTGTATTGATTTGGACACCCCTTGATTTTATTTGCTAACTTGTATTACTTACTGTATTCTTCTATCTTTTTAACTTAATGGTTTTTCGTGATAGTCATTAGAATTCTGTGTTATGATTTTTGGTTCTTTTCCACCATGAGTACATTCGTAAAATAAACCTTGGATCTCTCATCCATGAATTATTTTCAAAATTCACTCTAGTGAATGCTGATTGAATTGTTGAAGTATAGAATGGTAGTTTGTAAACCAATGATGACTGAAATTACTAAGAATAGAGATTATACTGCACTTAATTTATGAATTATTTGGTTTTTATGGCTGTTCTTGGTTGTAGATGTACTTGTGAAGAATAACGATTTAGTAAGTTTTTTCTAGCATTGTGTTATCATGGTTTAAGAACACATGTATATAATATGTACCTCATAGATCATATCATGATCTACAAACGTAAATTGGATTTAACTGAAGAAAGAGATAATAAAATTATTGGGATTAGGTATTAAACTAGCACATTTAGCTGAATAACTTTCATTATGTTTCATTCATTACCTCCTGAAAAAATTGGAAAGTACCTATTCTTTTTAATGTATAGGATCATATTTTTGTGGTGGCTCATTAGATATGTATTCGATACGTAGGTGCGTCTTTTAAAACATTAAATTCGCTCTAACTAAACATTCCATAAATAGTTCAAAATCGTTGTTAGTGTTATTGTTCAAAATTATTGTGATTTAAAAAGAAATGTTTTCGGTGTTGTCGAGTTTTAGATCTTTTTAGTGATTTTTTGAAGTTGGAGCAAATATTTGGAAAAAAAAAGTTTGCATTCCAAACTCATCTTTTTTCCTGTTGTTTGCATTTCGGAATCAAGAATTAATTTTTTCTTTCTGTTCTAATTAAGTCAAGATATGACAACATGGAATGTCGAAAATTCAAAATGTCTAGCATTTCTAACTTTTTGTGTTATTGCATTTCTTTGATATCAAGGCAGTTGTTACCATACTATTTATCACCTTGAAAACCAGTCTTGCTTATTGAAATTCGTTACAGTAAAAGTTGCCTTTGTTGAAAAAATTCATTACAGTTTATGTGGTGTTTCACTCGTATAATTTATTATGATAATACCTGGTAATATGATCGATTAATTACGCTTCCTTTGGAATGTTAATGTGCCAATTCTGTAATTTGAAAATCGGACTGTTTTGAAGTATGTATAAGAAATGTAATGTTGAATAATATTCATGTAAGGAAGTTTCCTCTAATTAAATTTAGCAGTAAATATGGATCATAAATAAATATGTTGGTCAATGTCTTATTGTTTAATCAATCACCCCCGAAATTCGAAAATTTGAGTTTTGAAAGAAAACAACGGGGTTCTGAAACAACAGGACTTGATTCAGCACATCACCAAAAATGTCTGCTCAGTTGGATATGTCGAAAACCTTCCCTTTACCGCCAGCGTATGGTTGTTATGTTTTAAATAATCTTTCATCGTTCTTCTACTCAATTCTGTCTGGTTTGAATGCGATGAATTTGTGCTGAATCAAAAATTTAAACACAATACGCTCATAAAAACCCAAACGCTTATTAAACTTAAACCCCGTTTTAAACCGTTTTCATTATTAAAAAAGATTTATTGAATAGCTCGTAAGCTCTGGGCAACTTACTGTGGGGATAACTGTTTAATACGCCACTGTTGATGAATTAAAACGATATTGCACTGGAAAGGAACCGATCGGATCATTATTAGATAAAATCCGAAATCCCATATGACGTTCAGTAAGCCGGAGGACATCGTACTGTTTCAGCCTAATGATACATATTTTCGCGTTATCGTTGTTTTTAATGGAATAGGCAGTGCCCTTTGATTACTCGAAGATTTCATCTGACCAACTGAAATTTTTGAAAAATGAAAATTCGTTTTGGAAATTGTCTGACGTTTGACGGAGTAATTCGATTAGCTCAAGGTGTGCTTGCGACGATAGTCGTGCGTGGAGCTTTTTTTATTCAGATTTAGTCACATTAAATTGGCGACTTTGTTCCAGGTTCGATTCGGATCATCATCGGAAAGACCAGTCGAAAAAGTTCCAGGACAATTACGATCTTCTCCCCCGAAAAATTCCAGCGACAGGTGTACACTAAAGTACCACACCCATTGCTTGATTTCAAAGAAAAGCTGCTTTTTCAAGAGGAGCGAAATGTGAGGAACTTGAAACTAGCGTATTGATCTTCATCCAAGATCTCGGATTTTGCCATGTTATATTATCCTTACATCATCCGTCAATACCGCATCAATTCGCACATTGTAACAAAAAGTGCAGTTGCGAGTTAAATGCGATTGTTCAGACCTAGATGGTACCCGATTTGACAAATAGTTTTAAATAGTATCGCTCACGTCCTAAATTTCCTTAAGGTTGATTTAGAGAATGGCATCAGAGTTAAGAGTGTAAGTTGACTGATGAGCTTAGGAATAGGCGGAGTTCGCAGGATGACTTATCATGTGCTCAAACTTAGGGTGGACAATGTGGATGATGGGTTGATAATGGGAACATGATTAGAAACATAACATTGCTAAATTCTGAATGTGACTTATCTAATGACTGTTCATCTCAAATTTAATCTCCGTTAAAGTTATCTTACAAATTTCATGTTCTGAAATTTTCAAAAAGTTGACTGATAGATTTATGTAGTAATTTGAAAATCTATTATTTGATTCATAAATTAAATCGAAACTAGGAATCCTAGAATAACTACTGTTCAGTTTACAATAAAACACTAGTGTACTGCAAAAAATTGAGTCGATATTTTCCCCTCTGATTACGAAGAATGTCTGCAAACTTTATGCATGTTCTAGTGGATCTTCCTCTTATGAAAATATTATATTCACTAGTTATTTACGTTGTTCTTGTTGAGTATAATTAACTAACAACTCGGCGAAGTCCCTTTTATGGCTACCTCGTATTGTGGACGGATTGGTCAAGGTCCTGGAGGAGGATTCCTGATCTTCTGGCTACTAGCAGACACCGTTGAGTACAGCTACTCTTCTGTGAAATCCAGAACATTAGAGTAAAATCCAGCTAGTGTGCCTAGTTTTGCCTTTGTATAAAGGTCGTCATTGCCCCTGTTCCATCAGTACTGCGACCAAATCGTCCACTGCACTTGAGTCCCCGACAAAAGTGTCTGGCTGAGTTACTGTTGCATGATTTACATTGTGGTATATTTCCTTGTTGGTATCAAGAGTATCTTCAACTTTCCTATTATCTGTTCGTTTTTAAATCTAGAGTCTTTCTGGCATCTTTTGATTTTCTCACAACGAATTAACCCTTTTAATTGACGTATCAATCCGCAGATGCTCGCCGGTACAACTGCATCAACTGCAACCGACTGTATAGAAGCAAAGGCTCCCTTCACCGACACATGAAGTACGAGTGTGGCAAGGAACCTAGCTTCAAATGCCCTCATTGCCCTTACAAAAGTCACCAAAAGTCTACCATGAAATCTCATCTGATCAACGTGCATTTCTCAAAGATGTCCAAATAAGGTTTGCGGACTTCTCAAGTATAACGAATTTATTCTAAAACTATTTATATGTAGTTTAAAACTGCCTAGAATATTTACATAGTTGAATAATGCAATTCAATGTGCCTAGAAACTATCCAAAATTGACCAGCAAGAACATGTTTTGTAGAAATCAATCTATATCCCACAAATTAAATGATTTTGTTCTTTCATTTTCTAAGAAGGTAGAATAATTTCATAGGCCCAATCTATTAAAAATTTTCATACTGAACAAACAATAGATTTTCGAAAAGTTCTTTCTGACGAAAGGTGATTCTTAGACGTGAGAGGTTCACAGATATTCATTTGTCCATTTCAAATGACAATATGATGATGTTCTTTAATTAGGTTGGTGCTTCTATTTTCCTCCTGAATTCGTATTGGAGGAAACTTGCAGAATAATGATGCACTTTTTAATATCAGTTTTACGGATCTTCGGTGCCTTACCTACCACATTCATGCTCCTTTAAAATCTCATCGGCCCGATATGGTGTTTCTTGGCATATAAATGATCACTACACTTATTTCCTCTGTTAGAGTGTTAGCTATAAGATTAAACCATTAATTGTTTTGAATAAGGTGAATACTGACTGATAAATTAGATATTTAAGGGTAAGATAGTACCTGGAGTAGTGATACGAAATAAATAAAATACCTACAGTAGTTGATGCACTTGTGGGTGCAACAGTCAAGAAACCAGATTGTGTCGCAATTTATACTTATACGTTTTATGCTAGTTGTGAATATTTTCGACTCGCCTAAAAACATTTGCAATACTTTTCTCTCCCCGTTAGTTTAGAATAAAAACTTTAGTTTTTCCCTTTAATTAAATAATTTTATTGTTTTATTATTTTTCAATTGTTTTGGATAAAAATAAACGATTCTTCACCTACATGATGGAATAGAATTCAACACCAATTTGTCGATACCGACTCATTTGGGGACAAATTCTTGTCGGAGACATTGGCTGAAAAATTATTTTTTCTTGGGGTTCTGGCTGCATTTATTTTGAATATATATAAATGGAAGTATTTGGAGAGGAAGATTATTTTTTTTTAAACTACTTCCTTACACCGGTTTTTGCGGAGTTTATTGTAGCCTAGAAGCTTCCGGGAATGTTTGTATTTTTTTCGGCGATCATAGTGTCATTTCAAGATGTGGGTGGGAAGTTTTGCCCCCACAGCCCCTTCTTAAAATGTTGAAGTAAAACCGATTTTTTCTTCGAAAATTCACTAAAAGGAGCCTGAAAATTTGTTGTTGTAAAAAAAGTTGTTTTCAAATTTTCTTTCGTGGCTTTTTAACTGGATATGTCAGGATTGCACCTAATCCATCCGTTTAGTGATTAAATTTGAGGGGTTGACTTGAGAGCTGATTATCTCTCTAAAACAGTTTTCGTTAAAAGTGGTATGCCCAGACTAGTGAAACGCAAAAACATATTTCTTTCAACGTATAGGTAGTCCTCCTGTAGAATTCATGAAATGGCGATATGACTTCGAAAAATGTAAATATTCCTGAAAGCTACCTACTGGCTACAATGAACTAGGCGCATCAATCGCAGAAAAATTGCCATTTCAAATCGCTTTTTTGGTGATGTGTAGGAATAACTGGGGTAAGGAAGTAGTTTGAGTCGCTGAAAATTATAAGAAAAAACATTTTTATTTCTGTATTATTAACCCTGCTACGTGGATCACCGGACTACCAGAGCTGGACTGGACAACGAGGCGAGCTTCAAAGGTACGATCAGGAACTCAGTAAAAATAAAACTGCAATTTAATGAGATAAATAAAAATACAGGCAAAAACTATGCTTTCGCTTGGGAGATGGCGTTAAGGATAGCATAATTGCACCGTATATCTTGAAACGTAAACCAAAGCTTGAGACGGAGGGAGGGGAGGAGGTTATTTTTTATTGTTGGTCTAGTACAAAGGATCATTATTGAAAATTTTAAACCAAAAATATGAACTTCGTCTCTTGATACTCAAGTGTGTATATATTCAGAATAAATCCCGCACGAACGCGTTGAAACTTTTTTCTTCCGTGCAATCCCCCTGAAAAAGGCCATTGTCCGACGTATTAAAGTAGAATCGCGAATACTGGAATCAAAAATGAAGAAGTTTAATTACTTGAATTCCGTTTACTAACGAAGTATTTGAAATGAACAAATTCAGAGTACTTTGAAGTTTCCCAGCACATTCCATCGAAAAAACCGCAACCGTGTACGGTGTATGTAGCATGACCATTTTATTGTTGGTTATAAACATACAATTCAAGCTTAGGAAACCTCATCTGTTCTGACAAACAATCGAAACATTTTCATTCGTGAACCCCGAAGATCCTTTAATTTCAAAGAAAAGGAACAATCATTTAAAAAAAAAAAAATGCAATTCAGGTTAGTAGAATAATAAATAATTTCGCTATTTTAATTGATAAACAAATCGTCATAGTAATTTTAAGGGAAATATCCTCAACAAACTTCCGTGGAACCTTGGAATTGTATACAGTTTTATGTGTTTGAAACCCCTGAGTTTAGCTTACATAAACAAAGATTCCCTTTTTTGAGTGTGAGAGGCGGGAGAAGATTTGTGATTCAATATATTGGTAATGTCAACTTCGTGTTTTCATCGCTGTTGAAGTTGCTATTAACATAGCTACCTCTACCTCTACGTTGTCTATATTTTTCGAAAGGTTGGTTGCTATTCGGACTGACCTCACATGCGAGCCATAATACGGATGTAGACGGCGTAATATTTAGTGTGGAGCAAATATGATTTTGGATTTGGGCGTTGTCACAGACGAGCTGAAGTATTCCATACCCGATCTAGTGCATCTCTTCAGCCGATCTCAAAAGTCTGTCACACCAGTTTCTTTTCTCCTCTTAGGTTTACATTTTCTTGACGGTTCGTTTGATAATGTGCTCCACACAGGAGCAGTACGGTACCACCATTCTCAGCACCACCAGGATCCACAGCTGTTATTTGGCCGAGATTCTTCCAAGAAATCTTCCGAATTGCATCACTGTTGCCAATACTTGCTTATTTATCATCTCTCTCTCTCTCTCTCTCTCTCTCTCTCTCTCTCTCTCTCTCTCTCTCTCTCTCTCTCTCTCTCTCTCTCTCTCTCTCTCTCTCTCTCTCTCTCTCTCTCTCTCTCTCTCTCTCTCTCTCTCTCTCTCTCTCTCTCTCTCCTCTTCCTCTTCCTCTTTGTCCCACCCCATTGCAAGAAAATTGGGGAAAAGTCTCCCTGCGGAGGGTCTGTTCGACAGTCGAGAGTCTCCCTCTCTCTGTATGACTTAGATTGACTGACAGTGATTCGATGGTTTTTCTACCAAAAAGTCCTCTTCGCTAATAAGTTCGGTACTTAGATGGTCTTCGCCTAAAATTGTGTTCCCCAAACCTCCTCGTGAATTCGTGTTCTCCTTCCTCATGCGAGGAAGTTCAAGCTAGGAATTAAATTAGTTGATACATCGTATTTGTGTTGAAATTTACTGTCCTCCTTTATTATCCTGCAACTTGTACTTCTACTTCCAACAACTCGAAATGTATGTTAACAGCAGAGTAATTGTTATGTATGTGTTCACAAGTATCTGTACTGTTTGTATCAATGTATAAGTTGGATTTACAATTTTTTAGACTATAACACACAATGTACAAAGAAATACCTATCACTAAGTGAATGTACTTAGGTGCTTGATGTAAGTCCCATGATGGAAGTCAAAACATGGTTCAAGTGGTATTGGTCAAACATTTCTTTAGGTTAATACTGTAATGTGCCATGACGAACATACTATTTCTTCTCAAACAAATTGTATGTACATATATATTTTATTACTTATTAAAAATACTTCAATCGAGCAATGTTGGCTCTAATTCCATTCTAATTCCTGTCTCGATTTAGAATGTACAAACAACTCATTAATTTTGTTCCCTCTTAAACATTTGCGTCTTATCATTTTATTTTTTGCATGCCTTTAAATTTTATCGTCATTCGAGTAAATGTATTGTAGGTCTTTTATCGTTGCTTTTTTATGGTTTGCATTTATACTGGCAAGTAAATAACTAATTACAGAAATGAAGAGGAAGAAAGAGAAAATGAATACCAGCACTTCAGCTAGTGAACCTCACAATTTTATTATCCTATCCCGGGCATTGGCGATGGAATCAGCTTGTTAATAAGATAGAAGAAGTGTCGAATAGAAAACATACAAATATTTAACGAAAAAAGTATGAAAAGAAATATATATTTCCTACATTGTTAAATTCAGTGCAAATAGGTTAGTTGCTGTGTGCTCGACCCCCTTCAAGTCGGATCTATAGATGCTTGAAACAGCCAGTTACCTCGACAGCTGCAAGTGGAGAAATAAATGGGTCAACCACTGATAAGATCTCATCTGGCCGTGAACTAAGGGGTACAGGTGCCAGTCCGCTTGTTCGGGGAACGGGGATAGAGAAAGGAAAGCAAAAATACCACAGAAATGCACTTTTTGAGAATTTCCATCTGCTTTGATGTACCTATGGCATATAATTCTTCCCTTACTCTCGCAACTAGCTTCGAACTTCCTTCTTTTCGTCATCCTTTGTATTAGATTGAAAATAAATCCCGTTACAGCTGTGATATGGTTCCACTTGAACTCATGAAAACTGAGTAGCTACTTAACTGAGCCGCTATCGGTTGATAAGGAGGCGGAAGGATAAAGGCTTCAAGAATACCCAGGTTCTTAAATAGATGAGAAAAATTCTAAGGAAGAATTTCTAGCATCATCGGAGATTATGAGTTGCTACAAGATCTTCGATATGACGGGGGAATGGTTCAACATTTCTTGAAACTAGTTCGTAACAATATTATAAGGGAGTAGAACAAGAGTTATTTGCATGGGTTTGTAAAAATGGTTGGATTGTTAGCAGATATCCATTTTTTTTTTTTTTTTTTTTTTCACATGGTATTGGACTATGGATCTTTGAATCAAGTATGATGAAGAACGGCTGTTTGCTTCCCTATGGCGCTCATAACGGGACTGATTTATATAAATTAGGCCATCAGGTCACCAGGGGTTTTCCACCCTAATAAGTATTACAGATGGTGGCCCATACAAGTGTAAACCACTCATGGATCTAAAATAGAATGTTAAATATCTTATTTAATTGTTAAGATAATTGGGAAAAAGCGTTTTTTCTAAAAGAATTCGTCGATTTTATTTGTTCGCAAAAAGTGAAATAAAGTTGCTGAAACGAAGTATCTAAAAAAGTGTTCCATTATTATTCAACGTAGAATTGAAAACTAAAATAAAAAAAGGGGGTAGAGAGGTAACCTCAAATTTCAATCGAAGATTTGAGGCAGTAAAACATCGAAAAATGAAAAACGGGTTCCACCACCTTCAAGCGGAGTGAAAATACTATAGAAAACGTCCAGTTCAATTTTTGATAGCTCACACCGTATGGCTGTAATTCCTTAATGGGCCATATAGATGGGACACCCTGTATAATAATAAATATTATATTAATAATACAATATTATTAATATAATAATATCAATACAATATAATACTATATTGTATAATTTTTATTATATAAAAACAAATTTATCATTGCGTTCATGCAATAGTTATAAAAATGAGTGCATGTATGGGTTTGAAGGGTTTATTTAAAATTATCCGTTTTTTAAGAACCTTTTAGAAACCATCAATACAAATAAACATTGACATTTGTCAATGTCACAGATGGATTTGATGTTATCCCTAACTGCAGATGATGATGTGTGATGCGGAAACAACATTCAAATTCGTCAACTGAATGGAAATTGTGAATTCACTGAATATTTAATAATGTTATTCCTGTTCTGCTTTTGAAGCTTGTTCCAGGAGTTGCGAATACTGCGGCAAAGCGTACAAGCATCAGAGAAACCTTTGGCGCCATCAGAAATTCGAATGTGGGCTCGATCCAACATTCGCATGCCCGCTTTGCCCGTACAAAAGTCACCGGAAAGAACCCCTAAAAATGCACGCCTTCAGAAAACATGGGACATCCATTCCCAACATCCTGTAACTGTTTCGATTGAATAGTTGCCCATTGAGTTTCCGGGTTGATAGGCCTTCGTGGGGGGAATGGCCATATTCTAATTTTCATCAAACCGCGGAAGCCATCTAGAGAAGAGTGGGTACTCGGACGGGCTACTAGAAGGTAAGAGAAACTCGTCAATTAGTAATTTTGTCGCTCCTGTAACACAATCCTCTCTCTCCCCAGAAAGAAACGAGAGAAAGAATTCATAAGCGAAATCGATCAATGTATCTTCAATATGGGGGACAGTCGATAATGGTTACCATCCATTCCGTTAATCAGACAAAAACCATTTAATTTTTCCACAATTATTTCATACCCAACGAAATGTTTTTCTTGATGTGGAATTTTGAACGTTATATTTCCAAAGCTTTTTTCTTACTTTCCATAATATGATTTACCTACTCTTTGCTGTCGTTTTCTATAGTCAATCTTTTCTTCAGTGCTAATAAACTTTTCACGATCCGTTGAGCCAAAGTCCAGAGAAATGCAACTCTCAAAAAGCCTACCCATGTATTTCCTTCAAGTGGCGACTTTTAGAATGGAACTCAAATAGAGCGTGTCAAGAATGGAAGATGAAATCTTCATCCTTGGGAGAACTTTGATCAAAATTTGGTTGCCTGAATGTGCTTTTGACATCAAACGCCTGACGGAAAGAGAATTCCTTCCTACTACAGTTGCAACAAACGTGCAAATTGTATTGTACTTGTGTCTATACATTTCAATGGCGATTGTTAAACAATCGGTTACTGAGTGAAGCATCTATGCATGTTTATCATAAATTCTAAATAATGAAGTATCAGTCAAAATGATTAATTCAAAATTTCTTGTAGATTGTTTCAGTTGTTTGTCTTGCGGAAAAGCTTATAAACATCAGCGGAACCTCTGGCGCCATCAAAATTTTGAGTGCAGACGAGAGCCTGGATTCCCGTGTCCTCACTGTCCTTACAAATCGTACCAAAAATCCCAGCTGAAAGTTCACTGTGTTAACAAACACAAAGATCTAATATTTCACCGCCATTTATAACATATCTTACCAAATACTGTTTATAATACGACAACCTATTTATTTCTAAATTGAACCAGTATATTAACTCCCATTATTTTGCTCAACCTTCCAACATTTGGATATCGGAAGTAACTCGGACTCGTCTTTTTAGGGCCAATCACAATGTGATTTTGTCTTAAGCTGCACTAAATGTCGGTAGGTTCAATCCAATCAATTCAATCGTTAGCCTACTCTATCAATAATATTGGTTCAAAGAAATCATCACGATTCGGATGATGATTATTTAGCTTTCTACTTCAAATTTTTCAAAAAAATTTACTCAATTATTTCAAAAGAACTAATAATTAATTTTTTGTAGACTGTTTCAGCTGTAAGTCTTGTGGAAAAGCGTACAAACACAACCAGAGCCTTTGGCGTCACAAAAAACTCGAGTGCGGACGTGAACCTGGATTTCCTTGTCCTCACTGTAATTACAAATCTTACCAGAAATCCCGGCTGAAAGTTCACTGTGCGAACAAACATAAGCACCTCATGTTTCATCGTTATTTATAATCTGTTACCAAATATTGTTTGTATGGAACAATCTGATCTATTTTCTCCTTAGTTCATCCAGTATCTAACCTACTATTATTTCATACGATCTTAAAAAGTGTGGACATCAGAGTTAAGTTGAACTCATCGGTTTAGGTCCGATTTACAGTAAGTATGTGTTAGTCTGATGCTGTACTGTGTGGGTAGTTCCCGCTGGCAAACTTCACTGAACTTGGATTATTCATCCTGGGTATTTTAGCATCCCAGGTATTTGTACATATTCGATTTTCCTCCTATTCGTTACCAATAAAAAATATTGCTCAATGTCCAGTAGTAATTTATTTTTGAGCCAGTCATTGAAGTTATCCACCTATCTTCAATTCAATCATTAGAATACAATATCGGTCGAATTGGTTCAAGGAAATCATTACGGTAGGAATATAAAAATCGTTAGTTTTAGCTTAAGCTTTTTCGGACTTAACTTATTGTAGGGATTCCAGAATGCCATTCACTGAAAAGCGAGGATATGGGAGGTATCGCAGGCTATCCTTATCCGCCTGAAGATGTGGGTTTTTATTACTACTATTTTTGAGAGGAATAAATTTGTAGTGCAGGTGATGGGCAGATGTAAATGTTGCTCATTTAGTTGCAGTTTCAAGACTGCAAGTGAAAAATATCTCCGGTGCTTGGTTAGAGGTTTGGCTTTCGTCTTCACAGCCCCTCCAACATCCCATTCTTATGTCAGTTTGGTTGACTAAATACGTCGGATGCGACAATTACCTAAGACACGCTGCGATGCTCACAAGAGGTTAATGCTTATTCCGTTATTAAGCTTTCTTTTGCATCTAATATATTCACTTAATGATTTCCATACGAAAGAAGTAATGTGGCATTGTTTTTTAGACTGTTTCAGCTGTGAATCTTGTGGAAAAGTCTACAAACATAACCGGAGCCTTTGGCGCCACAAAAAACACGAGTGCGGGCTTGAGCCTGGATTTCATTGTCCTCTCTGTCCTTTTAAATCGTACCAGAAGACAAAGCTGAAAGTTCACTGTGTGAAAAACCACAAAGATCAAATGGTTCACCTTCATTTTTAACTTACTGACCAAATGTTGTTTGTGTGGAAGCAACCACGAAGCTCTACTTCTCCCAAGATGATCCAGTTATAATTAGATACAATTTCTTCCGTTTTGAACATTGGAAGAGAGTTGAACTTGGATGTGTGGGCTTTCCGCAGTACGTTCTGTTCAAGGCCCATTGTTTTGGAGTTCTGGTTGCGACCAGGTGGTGAGGTACAATAGTTGATTTGACTGAATATTTATAGAAATATCCATCGCCGATATTTCAGTAATGTACTTAAGTATACATTACTTGTTTTTGTTCATATTAGTAACCAATAAAACACATTGCTCAAGTCGAATACGTTTTTTAGGAGTTAACCATGGAGATTATCCTTCCATCTCCCAATCACCCTACACACAGCCATTTCGGTCTACTTAGTTCGAGAATTAAAAATGATGGTGACGTAAACACCTTCAAGTTGTTTTTTCTCTTCTTGTTGTTATCTGCTCATCGTTACTCATTCAAAATCGTGTTCCAGCTTATACTAACGACCGTGTTTATGATTTTTACCATGTTGCTGCGAACCAACTTCATCAAATTTACTTTCATGGATACAAAGTTTTACATTTCCACAGATTTTATTTCAGTTTTCCTCTTCAAATCGTTTATATAGAATTTTTTGGTTTTCCAAAGGCCCTCGTAATAAAATGATGGCATAAGTACTTAGTAACATAGGTGAGCTATCTTTTTTCCTATTATAATATAATCTCTAATAATGAAACATACTTGTGTAAGCATATATGCTGTAATAGTGTACCGTTTTCGGCAGACCGTTTCAGTTGCGAGTCTTGTGGGAAAGCTTACAAACACTACAGGAGCCTTTATCGCCACCGAAAATTCGAGTGCGGTCACGAGCCAGGGTTCTCATGTCCGCACTGCCCCTACAAGTCGTTCCATAGGTCCCAGCTGAAGTACCACCGTGTAAATAAACATAATGAATTATTGACAACGATTGATGTTTAGAAATAAAACAACTTTTTATGGTTATTGGGAAGATCTCATTTGTTAAACATTATCTAATTTCCGCTTTCAGTGGGTGTGTACGATGCTCATCATGGATCATAGAATATTGCATAGCTATTAGCTATTACATGTAAATATGGTTTAACCGGCCCCGATAAAAATCATGCGTCTATCTAGGAGTTGAACCAAGTGTCCTAACATTACATCAATATCAACAGATCAAAGTAGTCACGCATGTTGTTCGTGAGCTGCGGTTGACATATCTTGAATAACATTACTTTTATACTGGAAATATGGAGGATTTACTTAGTCTGCAGGCAATTTTGCGATTCCAAAAGAAAAACAAAATGCAAGGAAAAAGTATTACTTGTTTCTCTCTCTGTTTTTGTACCAAACAAGCCAATATTGTTTGCCGACTTTCTCTTTTCTTGCAGTTTTAGATTCAGCTTTTAATTAATTTCCTCGAAAAATCCACCATAAAGTGAAACGTTTGCAACAGTCCATTAATAGTTCCATGGATAGTGCAGACTAATCCATTTTCCATTCAGGAATGCATTTATTTCATTCAGGGACGAAGCAAAGCGATGCAACACCTTACTGTTTTTAAGCCTTCGCAGTTTATCGTAAAGAGGTCAGAACACTGAGCCTCCATTTCATTTAAGAACTCTTTAAAATGACGATTGCATAGCGCTTTTGACAAGATGCTGTTAATACTATTGTTTAGCAAATTCATGACGCCAATCATTTATACTGGGAATGTGGAATCTTGATGCATTATGTTAGAAACGCCTGACTTTTAAGGTTTTTTTTGCTCAAAGTATCGTTTTGCCTCCTTATTTTTTCCTGTGATACTTCTGGCTCCATCAGATGCTATTCTAACGTTTTTGTATTAATCAATCTCATTGTCTTCAAGGAAAGTTGAACAAAAAGTCTTGGTTTTCTGAGGGGAATTGTTGAGGAACTAAGATATAATTATAATTACAATGACACTCTTTGTTGGTCCACAAGTGACATTTACTAGTGAATAAATTTCACTACGAATGTTTTTTTCACTTTTTTGTCTCTGTTTTCGAATTATTCGCCATTCTCTTGAGGAATACTTATCCAATATGGCCCAATACTTGAGATTTTGGCTACCACAGGATTCCAAAGGCAAACATTGATTGAGATCATGCCGTTTTGTAACAAGTAAATTTCCATATCGATCGCTCTAGTCGCAAATATTTCTTTCTACATTGTACTCACAGATTTTTGATTGATATTTCAGGAGAAAACTTTCTTGATGAAACGTACAGATGCGAGTGCGGGAGAACTTATAAATATTACGGGAACCTGCGACGCCACCAGAAGTACGAATGCGGACATCTACCAGGATTCCATTGCCATCACTGTCACTATAAAACCTATCGAAAATCCCATCTAAAAAGACACACACTATTGAGACATAGTGCCTTGTTAAAGTGCCAAGGTCGGGGAGTGGACATTTGAGAAAGTAAATTAAATAAATGTTACTGCAGTTTTGGTTCATTATTTTCACGAAAAACCTTTGTAATCGACCAAGAACAAAGAAATTTCAGCCCCTCATAATTTTTTGGTTTTAATTTGAATGTGCTTAGAATCCAAAAACCTAATTTAAGAATTCCTTGTATCCGCCACACGCAGTACCATGCAGAGCAGAAATGTTTGGCACCAACATACCTGTAAGATAATTCAAAGAAAATAAGTATAATATAATATAACTAAACATACTGCTGCATACCTTGGCCGACCAAGCATTGGGGCTCCTTCTTATATTACCTTTTATTAGGCTAAATCAACTGGGTTTGCCCGGAGTTATGAATAGTGAACAAAAATGTGTAATTCATCTTTGTGTAGATTTACAACTCCGAACTCGAGCTTCTTTTCCGCATAACTAGAGCCAGTAACAACCGTAGGTTTGCGAATTATTTACATTTATTTCATATGTGTCCGGCTATTTTACCCCTCCGCATTCGAATCAAAGTTCGAGTTTATAAAGCCTACGCTTCAAGCATTATACAATTCATTTACGTTGTATCGTTTACCGATCTAAATGTTATGATTTCAGGAGACGCAGATAACGTTGATGGCACATACACTTGCGAGTGCGGAAGGGCTTATAAGTTTGTGGGGAACCTGAGGCGCCACCAAAAACACGAATGCGGTCGTGATCCCGGATTTCAATGTCCTCACTGCCGCTACCAAACTTACTATAAAGGACATCTTAAAAGACACACACTTATCAAACACACTTCCTTCATTTGAAATAGTATTAAACTTGGGAATATCTGGGAGTTTACTACCTATCTGGAATTTTTCTTTTATTCGGCACTCCTACCATCCTTAAATGAATCTTTTGTGTGTGTGTACTAAGGCAAAACTACACTATTTCAACGACAGTCTCGTAGAAATAAATTTCGACTTCACTAAATATATTTTTCGCTGGAGTTTTACCCTGGTGGAAACCCCGTATCTACGCGAAGTTTATAGCTGATTATGTTTCCTGTTATTAGTATTGCGTTTCTCGTCCTGCTAACAAACATCTCCGTTTCGGTAGAATTTTCATTCAGCCGAGACTCCTTTAGAAAATCCTACAAATATCAGAACAATCTTAATCGCCATCAGAAACATCAGTGCGCCGTGAACCTGGATTTCAAAGCCCTCAGTGCCCCTTCAAAGTGCACTTGAAATCACATTTTTTGAATAAATACTAACAATTTATCTGGGAGAAATATTGGTCGCCTACTTTATCGACCTATTGACTCGCTTGTCTCGAACATAATTTATATAATTTTCAACTTGTCACCGCAAAGTGATGTGATCATGATTTCATGATATCAACAATAAAGGTGTTCGTTGCATTAAAGATACATTGTTTCATTTCGTTTGATATAAAATAAATGAAACCATGTATCTTCAGCAATTGGACACCTTGCGGATACACACACATATCCCTTTTTCTTCATCCTCCTAACCCGAACGGCCAAATGAAAATCATTTTCATGGATTACATCAATGTTTGGCCTCATTGCAATGGTAAAGAAGATGGCATTTTCAATATTTTGTCTCCCTAAGTTAAGATGGAATAAAGCCTTGAAATTATTAGATAGAATAAGTTAATGAGCTGACATGGGAATGCACTCAAGTCCCAAAATCAAATTTTACCGAAGCAAAAAACTGTCGCGGACTATGCAACGTTGTGATCCAGCGGCCTTAGCCAAAACTAAATTATTAGCGGGAGGACAAGGCTTTCGTCAACGCCTTTCGCGTGACTATTCACTCACATTTCGACCAAAATGTTGATTGGATTTTTGGCCTTCAGTGAATTTCCAAGTCAGTTCCTTAATTCTTATGTTGCGAAAAAATCGTACCAGATATATTTGACAATAAACACGAAATAGACAACGAAGAAAACCGATCTACTCGAAAATGTAATCTACACAGAGAAATTCTAAACTTTCGCTTAAATTCGTAATTTGTTACGATTTTACATCCGACGCTCCTTTTGCTGCGTTTCTAATTGGTTATCTTTCAATAGTATCTAATCATTAATTGAAGTGACTTGAATCAGTTTCTATAGTTGACGGTAGAAGGGGTTGAATCTATCGGTCAAGGTCTATCTACCTGATCTATGAAAGTATCAATAATGAGGTGATTATTTCAATGAAACGATTACCCTTCCTCACTACCGAATTTGAAAAAAATGGTTGTCCTCCAAAATCAATATAGTTTTTCATTTCAGAGCTTGGTGATCAAATTCGGATACGGGTCTGTCAGTGGTAAATCCTAGTCACCTGCATTGCACAGGTTTTGTTAGATTTTTAGAAAAATCTTCTAGATGGTCCCTTATATATTTAATTGGCTAGAGATGAAGAAAGCTGTGAAACAACACTTCAAGAACTGCCATGAATGCCAACTTCCTTTAACGCCACAGGCGTGAATGAACATTGGAAAAAGGTCGAGAGACATTCGTGTGCATTCATCTCGATTTCTTTTGAATGAAGAAAAAATGAGTAGGTATTTTGAGTGATCAATTGTTTTAGTTATTGCTGGCGAAGCATCTTGATATCTGTTTGCTAAGGCGATGAAAGAAATCAAGTAACTGATAGAGAAGCCCAATCCACAATCAACTGCAACTTGTGAAGATGTGGGAGCACATCTGTACCTCATTTGTGAGAATACAGTCTGACCCCATGACGTGTGAGGGTTACACTAAAAAAAACTTAAGCTATTGGTACAATTTTTTCTCGCGTAGTATTCAACTTATGCGAGTTGCAAGACATTGCGACATTAACTCACTAAAACGGCCATACCTTCTTTCATCAAACGAGTAACTGGGAATTCGATTATACCGTAGAAAAGAGTGTCACATTTTCTATCCACCTGATGGAAAACCAAAGGTTTTCGAATAGGCAAAACGAATGAAAAACGAAATCGTCAAATCTTGAAAGTCTCTACTTGTTTCTATTGCTCATAAGTGAATTATCTCGAGTAAGGCCCAACATTGGGCCTAAACCTCTGCTTTCCACGGTGTATTTAATATTTTTCTCTTGAGTTTAAAAGGGGGAATTGACGTTTGAATGGAGAAAAACGTGGATTTCACTGTACAAATGGTAATTTCCCCAGTACTTTAAGCGTACAATATTTTCTCCATTATCATATCGTCGGAAAGCTGAGATGTAGCGCATACCTTAGGAGTATAGACTGACTTTGAAGTGTAGAATTTTATTAGAGCTACTGAATATGGAACGGTAATTCTCAAGATTTGACAAAATTCGCTTATCAGGTTCATTTTTATCCAATTAAACCATCCTAAAAAACTTTTATGGTAATTGCATTAGGTAGATGGGAAATGTAACGCTCTTTCCAACCAAATCTAATTTGAATTTTCTCTGGTAATTAAGCGAGTTATGGCAGTTTTTGTGATCACCAAAACAATCGTATAACTGACATAACTTGCAAACCAAGCGAGATTAAAAAAAGCTATAGTTCAACTTTTGTTGCAATCTCTCTCCTAGCGCAGGTCCCAAAGGTTAACACACAGTAAAATTCGATTTCATGTGTTGAAATAATCCAATGGTTCGCTTCGTAAATTAGTTCAACAAGTGTAGTTATACCTACAAAATTCCCAATAATTTATCTACACGTCCAAAATATCCTGACTCACTACTTTGACAAACCAGAGTTCAATTGAATGTGAAAAAAAGGTTGCACTGAAGAATAACAATTGGTTTTTATATGCAAAACGTCGAATTAGATGGGAAAGTAATATATTATACTGTTCTATTTTGTTTTAAACAGGTTTGGAGCTTCACTGGCCACCCTATTCGGCCGATGGTTCTTTGTTTTGAAATTCAAAAATTCATTGGTTTTTTTTAAATATATCTTACCGTGAACGTTTGTTTTTCTGTACCTTTACGCGTTCTTCAATTCTTGCGAGAGTTGCCCACTTTAAGCCGTTGGTATTCTTCTGCGATTTTCGTTACTAACACCTTTGTACTTCTTATTAGAATGTTTCAGATGCGAGTCTTGCGGAAATGCTTACAGAATCGAGAAAAATTTGGATCGCCACCGCAAAAACGAATGCGCTCAACTGGCAGGATTCTGTTGCTCATTTTGCCCTTACAAATCGGTTTATGAATGTCACTTGAGGATTCACCTTGTCGATCAGCATCAAGAATTGCTTTAACGTTTCATTATTTTCTTATATTCGCACGTGTAAATAAAATCACATATTCCGCTAATGATTCCCTTCACCCTTAGTTTTCCGTTATGACAAAAATCTTTCAGTAAATGGACATCACATTCCAATTACAATAATATCGAAGACAACTGAATGTTAATTTACACTTAAGCCCACGTTACTAAACTTCATTTCATCAGGTTGTATGCCATAATCAGGAATTGTCGATAATAAAATTGAGTAAACTGGTGGTTAGAGGTTGAGCTTATCTACTGTTCGAGTCTCTTTTTGGCGAAATTGGTTTGTTATTTTTTCGATATTGATAGTAAAGAACCTGATTAACTGACCAGTAGAAACATTCTTAAGCCCCCCCCCCCCCCCTTCTCAAAATTTGTTCATTTTACTTGAAGATAAGTAGAAACATTATAAAAATCTTACATTACCTTGAATCCTAGATTATTTACTTGGTCTTTTACTTTAGAAAGATTGTAAGAGATGTGATTTATTTCAATGAATCAAATGAGAGGTCAAAATTATAACTGTCAAGGTCCATTCTAATTTAAAGTAGCTTCATCTGAGAACGTTCAGTTATTAAAAAAACGATGGTTATGCTTCACTTTATCGAGCCAGCTAGAGAAACATTATGCCGTGGTTTGTAAATATGGTATTCAACAGGTTACAAAAATATTGAGCCTCAATGCCTTGATTTGCAGCCAAAGTTATTCTTGAAACACACTCTTCAAGTCTTTGCAATTTCCGTTTTCAGGCAATTTTCGATGCGACAAATGTTTCAAAAGCTACAAGTACAAAAGCAATTTATACCGGCACAAGAAAATGGAATGTGGAAAGGAACCAGGGTTCTCGTGCCCCCACTGTTCCTATAAGAGTTACCAGAAAGGCCACGTCATCACACACGTCTACTCCAAGCATCCTGAACAACTCACCACAAATTGAAATTTGGAGCGGAGATGTTGATTGTTACAGGTAAATAGATTGACTTAGCTAGGTGTCCAGGGGTTTCGGAAAGGATGCTAACAACTAAACGAAAATCGAACCTGTAAAGTTCCCTTTAGCACCTTTTTTCCTCCACTATCTACCCGAACAGCCTAACCTGCTCATTCCAAGGAAATGAAAAAAGGATTAATACTGTTGAAATTATCATTGTCATAAAGATTCGCATACACATAGGCGAACAGACGGTAGATAGACACAAAACGAAAGAGTTTAAAACTGGTCTAAAACGAGAGCAATAATAGATTTTTGCGAAACAATTCTTTTCATCTCCCGACAGTGGATACATGGGTGCGGCTATCTGAAGATAGATTCGAGAGCTTGTTACTTTCTAAGCACCACCGAAAAGGGAGAGAAAAATGTTCTTGAGGAAAATACTAAACGCGGACAAATCCTGGCTATTCTTCTACCCAATCACACTCTTCCTCTTATCAAGTATTTGATTCAGTAGCATAAGCCTGCTTCTGAGACTTGTCCGTAAAATGAGGAAGAAAACTTTTTTTCGCAGTTTGTCAATTATTTTACCTGTTTCTTTGAGGTTCTTGACTGAAAACTCTTGATTGCGTGGACCTGGTTTTGAGTCGAGCTAAAGACTTTTAAATTATGGTTACTACTTAAAGATTTCGTCTTCTTTCCAAGTAATAATATTTACTAAATCTGTATGGTTCTTCATTACTAAGTTAAGTACGGGGAAAAGCAAATTATTGTCAAGTAGGTTCTTACGACATATCTAATTATATAATAGATTCTCTGTTATTCAAATGTCGATGGACTCAGAATTCTGCATGGTTTGAAAAACTGGGAGGGAGCTGGAGAAAAATTCGAATCATCCAAAGAAGTGAGAAATGAATGAAAATAATGTGGTACATGATAAACACCATAAAAGTAACTGTTTTCGAAAAAAGATTGTCAGAGTGTTCTGATGATTGATTTTGGATGAAACAGTATTTTCCCCAGAAAAAAAGTGAAACACCAACTAATTTAAAACTGAGTACCTAATGATAGTGCGTAAAGTTGAATGTGCCACTTTTTTCTCGAGATGACACTAATCACAAAAAAATCCGAGGGTTAGTAGGATGGTCTTGAGTGTATATTTTTGAAGAACAATTAGTGGAAGTGATGGGCTTATTCTACCTTAACTTGTTTTCAGTTTTCTGAAATCAATTGAATCTATTCAAATGATTCGAGCTAGAAATGGCAGAAATAACAGTGAATTTGGGTATTCTCCATCGCAAATACTACTGACGTTTAGAGAAGCAATTTCTATTTTAGTTGCATCAAATTAGAAGCGCAGTGTTTTGAATAGCCTTCTGCGATTTCCGTTTCTTTGAATTCCGTAAAATTCGCAATGGTACCCATGTGATATTGTTGAATTGAGAGAAAATGGAAAGACCTACAAGGTGATAATGATAGACTAGGAGAGTGAAGCACCACATTCCAAGGCCACGGAGAGGGTCTCATTGTACTGATCCAACACCTAGCCGAGAAGCCAATAACTAATTTGAAACAATAACAGTGAGTAATTCAACTTCATATCATCTTGCTAGACTTATTCAGTTTTGGGAAAATTAACGAACATCATTACATTATTCTGAAGAGAGGAGTTGATGAGTTTTGTCCAAAAGGAGGGCATGGAATTCGAGAGTGGGTTTGTCAGTTTTTGAAAGAAACAAGATCTTACTGCGACATTTGGATGCGAATTGGAAGCTCGACTATCATGATGTGGATGTATGGACCCCCATCTATGAAGATACGTAAAAAACGGGATTTTGACCAGGGATGGAGCTACTCACTTTTGTAAACTACCGTATAATACGAGATCATAATATAATGACTCAACTATTTTCTTTCAGGTGCTGCTATATTTGCCAGTGGAATTCTATGCTTGCATTTATATCATTTCGCGGCTTGCAATGTCAGGCAGGTCAGTTTGTTCAAGAGCTTTTATTTCCGTTCTCTTTGTAAAAACATATCGAACTTTTGTATGTAATATATGATTATATACACCTGGAGTGTATTAATTTTCTACCTAAATACATTTCAATTCCTTGCTGGTGATGAAAGGAATAATTCAATTGATATCACTAACTTGTTATTGTGCAGTGTGTCGAAGGGTCATGATTCTAGGAATGCCAAGTTGACTTTTCCTTTACTAGATGGATTGTCATAAATTTATGCAGTTGCTCTTTTGTAATAATTTAAAGCCTTGTTAATGATTAAAATTTGGAATTGATTGGCTAAATAGTTCTTTTAAAACGTTTTTAATCGCTTGTTTGGTTTTCCAGTTTCCTTTAATTGAACATCTGCGACGAAATGGTTTTAGCGATGTCTTCCATTAAAAATAAACCCCTTAATAGACCTATAAAATTGAGCAACTTCTATAATCGGTGTTGGTCGGTAATAAGTAAAAGGAAAGAGGCACCAGTGCAGTTCGCGCCGCTCTGGAAATCTTGTTATATTCCTCGTTCACCACATCCTCTTTGTCAATTTGTACCATTATTAAAACATGTTTATTACTGTTGAGATCGTCGTCGCTGATTTTTCTGGCATCTTAATCGTTGTCGAAATTCCAGTTATTAAAACTTTACTGCCTGCATTTTTACGGTCCCTTGACTACATCAGCGTCCTCAGAAGATTCACGGAGATAAAAACATGGTTACACGTCAATCACTAGGCGTCTAGACTTCAAGATCGGTAATTTGGCCTCAAAGTTTATGTTTGAATTTGTGAATGTTTGTAGTGGTATTTATTGTGACACCGTTGATTGCTACGGCTGTTGACTGGTGTAGTGAGGATTTGCAATGCCCTGAAACATCGTTCTCGACGAATACAATGTGTAGGTATAAGAATGAGTTGGAAACGCCTAGATGCACTAATATAGTGAATTTGCAGAGCGACAACAATCGAAAACTAATTTTGCACCTTCACAATGAATACAGGAGAATGATCGCCTTGGGGGAAGTGCCTGGCTGGCCTGCAGCTGCAAACATGAGGAAACTACGTTACAGCAAAATCTTGGAAAATGTCGCCTTCAGGTGGGCTACTCAGTGTTGGCCAGATAATCACGATTTGTGCAGGAAAACTCAAAAGTGGTCTCTAGTCGGGCAAAATATAGCCCGCCAGTTCTCATCGATTCCTATACTTGAGGCGAATGCAACCAGCGACATCGAGGCGTGGTGGAGAGGAATTAACCTCTCGAACTCTAGCGTCGTAGATGACTATCCCGCGACAGAATTGTCCAGTGTTTACTTCACGCAGATGATTTGGGCAACCACAGAAGAAGTAGGTTGCGCTATGGTGTCTTATAAATTGTCAACGGACGTCATTGATCCATACACAAGGATCACTGTGTGTAATTACGGCCCAGGAGGTAACCATGTTAACAACCCAGTCTATTTGAGGGGCCAACCCTGTAGCAGATGTCGTCCTGGAACATGCGTATGTGAAGAGCCTCCAACTCCGAAACGAACACCAGGCGTTAAAAACAGGAATGCGGGAAGGAATCCTTACAATAATATTCCTGATATTGTTAAACGGTACCCAGGATCTAAGGTTTATTTGCCTTTCTTTCCTAGTAAAACTGTCAGTCCTGCAAGTACCGCCGCCTTCGGTACTCATGATTACTGGTGCAGCAATGAATTAACCTGCAGTGCTCGAGGAGTCCCTCAAAAACACACTATGTGTCTGTATAAAAATGAAGATGAAACTCCGAGATGCACTGGGATCGCTGATCTAATGAATGACTGTGTCAGGGAAAGGATCGTGAGATCTCATAACAAGTACAGGAGAAAAATTGCTATGGGTAAAGTCCCTGGATGGCCAACTGCAGCGAATATGCGAGTGCTGACTTACGACAAAACTTTGGAAGAAGTAGCTTTCAGATGGGCTACGCAATGTTGGGAACGTCACGATGATTGCCGAAAACTGGTGGGATGGTTTTCTGTGGGACAAAACATCGCTCGCAGCTATGGATCAAAACCATGGTCAAATGCTAATCCTGAAGGAGACATAGAAGCTTGGTGGAGTGAGATTGATGACGCAGATCCGCAAATCATTGACTCGTTTTTCGTTCCAGACATACAAGGAAAGGGTCCAATCGGCCACTTTTCGCAGCTCATCTGGGCGGATACTGATAAAATCGGCTGCGCTATGATCTCTTATAAAACCACCAAATCTTCGTTTTACCCTTACGTGCGAACCCTTATTTGCAACTATGGGACGGGTGGTAACATTCGTACCTATCCAGTTTATGAGAAAGGGCCTCCTTGCTCTAGGTGTTCACCTAACGTTACATGCGTTTGTAACTTGAAATTGTCAAAAAAATTGACATGCGCAGATGATTTTATTCATTCCGAGAATTTAACAATACCATCCAAGTCAGCTCGGTTCGTAAATCGCAGGTCTGCAGTCGAGTACAACCTTACGTCGCCGTACTCACTCGTTAGTTCCCAAATCGAGGGCGATAGATCACCTTCGACAAGGAAGCATGAGATGTTGCGGACTAAAAGTCCGTCTGTCAGAAAACGTGCGAAGAACGAACTCCCAGTTTTTCCTAATGACCAGCAAAAGAAGAACCGTATTAGGTATACAATACCACATCCTTTCTACTCGAAACGGAAGGAGACCACTAGTCGACAATTTGTTATGTCCAGGAGTAACAACAAAGACGATTCAGGATCGAGGAAAGTTGCATCACTTCCGTCAGAACCTCAAGGTACCTCAAGAAAAGATTTGGAGCCACGGACTAATTTGGACTTGCGTACCTTTGTAGTTCATCAGGGTCTTAATCCCCCGTACGTCGTGGCTTACGAACGACCGAAGGCACGATACGTTTCCGACTTACCATGGGTGAAACCTGAATGGCTTCTGATCCTGTCGACTCCGAGGCCTCCCAGTAGCCTAGAAGTATCGAGAACATCTAGTGGCTTTGATCAAAACGACTACTCACAAGGTTAAGTATTTTAATCAAAAAACGAAATCCCCTTCACAAATCCTCGATATCCTGAGAAGGCACATTCGAATTAAATGTCGTATGTTGCAGCTGATGAACACATAGGTACCGAAAAGTGAGCTAAGTACCCTAATCTATGTTGATACTGAGGAATTATGCATAAATATCTTAAGCAAAGCTTCACAACTCTTTCCAGTCCTGTCGCACTAGCCGTGCGGCCCTAATAGTAGCCCTATTAGCCTGTTTCACCATAAAACCATTCAAATTGCAGCCTTTTAACTGATACATTTCTTGTCTTTAGCCCATCGAAGTTAAATGAATGTAATGAAACATATTGTAATATCACTAGTACCCTCGACAAAATCATAAAAGATAGTACATATTTTCATAGTTATTTCTTATTACTTTTTGAATATTTTTCCAACAATAAACCTTTCAGTTCCTTCAACAAAATCATTTTTTAATTCTCTTTCACTTCAAAATTACATATTGTACATCAAGCATTGTAGAATTGTTGAAATGAATGAAAAATAAAAACTCTGCCAATCATTTCTCGAGGTTTATTATTTCTGTGCTAGGAAGCCCATCTGCTGAGATCACTGCGTAGATCACGTTATCATTTTCGATAATGAACCTATGTAATCGACCAAGAACAAATATTTTTAACCCTCCTCACAATTTGTTGTTTTACGTATACATTTCAAAAATCGGATAAAAACTAAATCCGCAGTGCGATATGAGTATCGGTTTCGTTATATTACAATAAGGGGCGGTTGTTATTGCTCAATACGTTTGCCACATATGTACCTGGTTTCTTCTACTTGCAGAATACAAATGATTTGATAAATGATCGACTGTCAAACTGTTTCGTAAAGACAAGTAAAAGCAAAATCAGGGCTATAAACAATCAAAAGTAATTTGTTCATTTTAAAAAAACCTTGGGTCAGGTAAAGCAATCATCCATTAATTTATTGACTTTGATCGATAGTCTCGGCGATGAAAAATAAATTTGTTTTCGTTTTTAACAAAAACCGTATGTTTTGCACCACTTTGTCTTTTCTGAAAATTTTTGAGGTTAATCCTTGGAATGTGGAGAGTAACGACTTGGGTGTAGGTATGACGCTAAACCCACAGTAGCTCCCCCCTCAACATTTCCAGGAGGTGATGGTAGCTAACAAACTAGACCGTAGTAGGCATATTTATATGCGATTTGTAAGCATATTTATAAATAGGCTACCATTTACATGGAGGACAGTGTTATATTAGTTTGGTACTCTGGATACTCGCATATCAAAAATAAACTAACTTAAGGTTTAATGTCAAGTTATTTGGGAGAAAGAAGTTATTTGAACGATTTTGTTTGTTTTGGTAATCTGTAAAATTGTCTAAGTACCATAATAATCAGTACACCAGCTATGAAAATTCTTGTACATCATCAATTTTATCGGCATTGACTATTGGAATTTTTCGTGCCAACTTAATTCCCTATTTCAGGTGTGAGAGTGGCTGGGTTTGGGTTTTCTATTTGATGATGATATTTTACTACCTTATTATTGATCACTATTGTTTGTAGACGAATTTCATTGCTAATAACTTTGATCAAATGCTCTCCATAGGTGACTATTTTTGGTTGTTTTATAGTTTAACAAAAAAAGTTAAGTTCGGCACTTAGCTTCCTTGCTTGCGTGGCAGCTTCCAATGATACGATCGTGTTGAAATTCATGTGAAATTCTTTAACCGTTCTTCAACAACGACCCTTCGAATTTGAGCGAGATCGGACCATCAGAACATTAGAAGATAATGCTTATTGGATTTTACGTTTGCTTGTGAACAAAGTGAAGTATTGGTTTTTGAACAATAAAATTCAATATCTACAACTCAACCCTAAATGATTTAATCAAAATTTAACATTTCATATAATAAAACTGGCGAAATTAAGCTTGTTACAAGGATTAAGGAAGGAGGGTAGGACGAATAAACTGATATTTAGCTAATTACTGCGTATACAGCAATTCCTCGATCTTTTTCATCAGGCAACTGTCAATTGTTGTATTATAGCTCCGACTGACTATGCGTCAAAGGAGAAGTTGCAAACGAAACCAGAAAATCCAGCAAGCGTGAACACCGAAGCGTACAGTGACCCAGCGCTGGTCAGTGGAATTGAAAAAGTCAATGAAGAGCTCATCACTCGAAGAACTGAAAAACAACGAAATGATGATGACAACTTTCCTCTTAGGAGGGTCAGAAATCAACGTAGTCATGGATTTACAACCTCTCCCTATGTCACAATCCAAATTATAATTCATTTTGTTTTAAAATTTCTCATCGAATAAAATCACCCTTCTTTCTGCAAAAAGATCATTCAAATGGTCATGTTGCGAGGGAATTTCCCTGGTGCAAGAGGAATACACCTACCTAATTACATTATAAGTACTTTTTGCCTCAGTTTCTCCTTAATAATAGTTGATATTTCGGCTTAACTGTTACCAAATGATGAACTGCCAGTAACTTGAGGATTGGGTTTTGTGGTTTTCTGATTACATTAATTTGTGGATTGATCAGTGCTAGGATGAACCAAACTGCCAAGTACTAAACTGTTCAACAAAATTAAGCGATCACCTGAAAAAACTCGTGCTCGCTGGAAAGAGACGTCAACAAGTACGGCAGCCAATATTTCTTCGCCGAATCGGGTCTGTCAAAAAGTAGAGTAGTCACGATAAAAATCGAGATGAGAAACCAGGCGATCAAATATTCCTCAAGAAATGGCAAAACAATGCTTTTTATTTAAAAAAAAGGTAAAAACATAGTTTTTTTAAAAATGAACCTCTGCCCCAAAATCAAAAAAGTGTCGCTCATTGCAAGGTCAAATTTATAAAATTAGGAGTTTCCAGTCCATCATCCGTGTGATTTTCTCTGTACTAAATTAGTTTTTTTACCTAGAGCCTGTGTACCTGAATGGGAATTATGAACAACCACATGACAAATAACGACGAGAAAGGGTTACACAAGTCCTGCTTGGAACTTCCCTAAGGTGATGGTTCATAGCCGACGCTCGAAGCAAGGCCATCTTATGATTAGGCCTACAGGGGGTGAAAATAAGACTACTAGAAATTCTCCCTCTAACATTACTCTTCTGGGTGGGGCGAATTATCATCTTCCGAACTCCTGGCACCGTATGAACTCACAGTTAATAAAACCAACTTGATTGATTCTCCAAAAAAAATGGATATTATAACCGTGAACCTACTAAAGAAATCATACCTTAAGTCAGGGGGAAGAGTGTAATACATTTAAAATGAAAACAAAAGTGCCTACAATAAAGAGAATGGTAGTTACCTTTTGATTCGAAAAGGGGAAAACTCTGTAACAAAAACCACGTAAAAGTGACACTAACTTTCTTCTTTTAAATGAGAACCCCATCTTTTTACTGCAGATTCGGATTCTAAGGAAGAGTTCATGAAAATTTGATCCCTCAACCAATTTTTTCGATTTCGCGCAACCAGTTCAGGGAGCACGCAAAGTTGCGCAACCCCCAAATCGTCAAATAGTGGATGATGGTGAACTCTAAAGTGTGGCACATGAATTTTCGTTGTTTTTCAACGCTGATTCACGTGATGCGACTCAATTTTTGCGGAATAACGACCAAAATTTGTTTATTTCGCGTCCTTTTTATATTTTAGGCGCCTGTTTTCGGATTTTAGGGGATCAATTTTCGAAGTCTGGTTGAAAAAAAGTAAAAATAGGAGATTGGAATCTTCTTCGGTGATTTAGTGAAAAAACATCTTAATCTGAGAGTTGAAAGTCGGCATAAATTAGCTGTCGTTACAGTGACCTTTGAATAATCAGATAAGTATTTTGTTTTGTTTGTTTTGTTCTCGTTGTCAGATAAGTATGTGTTTTTGTAAGTTTTCCCTGACGTACACCTAACCAAAGATCATGTGATAAGATTTGATGTTTCTAGCCAAATCATGAAAGCGATAAAACTCCACCTTGTCCACTCATCCACTGGACACAGCTCACTCTCCCTAGTTCTGTCTGCGACATCATTGTCATCTGCTCCCAGTCCGGTTGACAAAAGGAGGAAGGAAAGGAAGTAGAGAATTATTTCAAAAACCTTCATACCTATGAAATCTTATGTGCTAAAAAAGATTTTTTTTTTTCACGAGAAATTAACAAATTTCGGTCATTATTCCTCAAAAACTGAGTCAAATCAAGAAACGGATAGCATCACGTGAATCAGCGTTGAAAAACAACGAAAATTCATGTGCCACACTTTAGAGTTCACCATCCTCCACTATTTGACGATTTGGGGGTTGCGCAACTTTGCGTGCTCCCTGAACCGGTTGCGCGCAATTGAAAAAATTGGTTGAGGGATGAAATTTTCATGAACTTTTTCTTAGAATCCGAATCTGCAGTAAAAAGATGAGGTTCTCATTTAAAATAAGGAAGTTAGTGTCACTTTCGCGTGGTTTCTGTTACAGTTTTCCCCTTTTCGAATCAAAAGGTAACTACTATTCTCTTTACTGTAGGCACTTTTGATTCCATTCTGACTGGGGGGGGGGGGAGACTCGTGAGACACTCTGTACAAATAAGTAATGCTTGCAGTACATGGTCGTCCCCAAGTCTGGTTTGTGAATGATTTCGTTGAGAAAAGTCAATAAATAATGATTTTGCTGGATTCCCTCCATTATCATTTAATATAAATGTGCTAATCGCCCCTCCTCTCATCAAACTACTACGATATAGTATCTATTGCTGTTATATTGTGAAATCAAACAAAGAAAGATTTAAGAAAAACTTATTATTTTCCGTGAACCGCCTTCCGTGAAGTATTCTGGAATCCCTAAAATATGTTTCAAAAACTATACCAAATTCGTCATAATTACGAATTAGAATCATTCTAAAACAAAAGAATAATGAAAGTCACTTGAATTATGAAAATTCCCTGTCCCAACGGCAAAGTCAAAATTCTGTTGCACATCAATGATCTATAATCGTATAAAATCCTAATTCCGGATTCTCCTCAAGATTATTGACGAAACAACATGATTAAAATGATTAAATTAGGGAAATTGGGGCACTTTAGTTACCATTCTGTTTATGAATTTAAAACTGCAGATTTACCTACCTATTCTTACGTTAAATTAAATTCATGTTCCGCCCTACATATTTTCTCGATACTTCACTGCTATGATTTGGATTCGTGAATCACAAGTTTGTGTTCCATAACATGTGACCTTTGTCACGTGTCGATTTTGTTTTCTTTTATAAAATATATCATATGGGTATTATTGTTTATTCAGATCATTTCGAAAACTAGTACAGTAAGGTGCAGTTTCGCAAAAAATAGTCCGGGTATAAGTTGTAAATGTCAATTTCCCTAAAAAAATAATCAAGATCAAGATCTTCAAAATAATGATTGGGTACGTACTCTCTTCTCTTGTTCTCGTTGTTGTTGTAAAGTCATCTTCTGATGTCGACTGGTGTAGTAACTCCCTTACGTGCTACGGTAACAATAAGGTGTATCAACATACTATGTGTCTCTATAAAAACCAAACTAACACGGCCCGTTGTAAGAATATTACCAACGTCCAAACCTACGCTGGGCGATTCGAGCTCCTGAAGAAGCACAACCAGCTTCGTGAGTTCATCGCTACTGGTCAGGTCGGCCTCTGGCCTGCAGCCTCGGCGATGAGAAAGCTCTCGTATGATAACGTCCTCGAGAAGATCGCCTATCGTTGGGCCACCCAGTGCCAGGCGGGCCACGACGACTGCCGAAAAACGAAGAGATGGCCCATCGTAGGGCAGAATGTATACGAGCTGAAGAGGGAGCAGCCGATCGACTACAAGATGTGGAACCCGGCATCCGTCGTCGACGACTGGTTTCAGGCCGTTTACAATGTTGAACCTCAAACCGACGGAATCTACAGCGGTAAGGATTTTGGCTTCGTCCAGATAATCCACGACAAGACTGAGAAGATCGGCTGCGCTGACGTCGAGTACGAGGTAGGTTATAATTTATTGCAGCTTTCTTAATCGAAATATAATTCATTAGTTCACTACTTCTAGGCATTTCAGTGGGCAGCAAGATTTAGAAATATGTTCTTGAAAACCGTTTTGGAGCATTCCGACCCAATTTTTAGATCGGAACAGGTCTTCATGAGTAAATGATATGTTCTTCTCTCTAGAATCAAGAAACTGAGCGAATCCGTTCAACCAAAAAGTGTCACACATAAGAAGTTCGGGCGCAGCACTTTCCGTTCACAAAATTTCTCCTAAATTCCAAACCCTACTATGTACTAAATTCACTAGAAGATACACTAGGTAATGTGATGCTAGGTATTGATGCTAATTAAAATATATGAAACACAGCTGAAAGTGTCGGAGATATTACGATTTACCACTACTATCCCCTCCATTCGCCCACTTTGAAAATTTAATTTGGAAGTTCTGAAATATGTTTCAAAACTGGTGAAATTGGCAGTATACGCTGTATGAGCAGCGTGTGAGGTGATGGAATGGTATAGTTGCCCCTTCCAATGAGCTGGATGCAGTAATAATGCTCCGCCCCGCTCAGAGGATGACCCAGACGCTTAAAAACGTCTGATTCATCTCCCAAGGCGACAGATTCTAAAATCGGGAAGGTCCAACTAACCATATCCATCACACTACCAGGGACTGAGGGAAGCCGGTGGGGCTCGCAATGTATATATGTAAAAACAAACTTCTCCTTGGCGGTTCTACTGAACTATATGCAGATATTTATAAATTTGACAGATTAAGAAGAAAGAATATAGTTAATATTTCGGCGTATTGCCTTTTTCAAAACTTTTAGGAGAAACGAGAATGATACAACAGGTTGTTGTGGGATTGGTTGCTTGATTTCTTCGATGATGATTTTCATAACGAACCGGCAACAACAATTGATCTTCGGGTTGCATCCATTGTTTCTCCTTGGCTCATTTCCCAGCACGTTGCACTAAATTGAGCCCAGATGGTTTGTTGGCTCCCAAAATTCGTATGTGTGCCCTCTCCGATTGCTGAAGAAGCCGATCATTCCCGTTTGGCATGGTGCGTGAAACTTTTACGCCATAGCAGTCGTCAAATGAGGCTTGATGGACATTCACACACACAGGCATGGTGTCGGATCGATAGATCTTGAAAAACTGGAGTTTTGGAAACTAAAATTCCTGAGCAGTATCAAAACGCTGCAAATCGTTACTCGGTTTCTTGATTAGACAACCGTTTCGTAAATCGATCATCTATTTTATTGTAAGAAGTCTATGGTAACATCAAAAATTTGTAAAAAAGGAAATAAATACAAATATTCCATTCAGCTCATTCGATCGTCACAATTTATTGGTTGTCGTTTACTAGGTTCATTAACATTCATCAAGATGGGTCCTTAGTTTCGGAATGATCCGTAAGGTAGACGGATTTTTCTTTGTTAGATTCTCGGATTCGACGCACCTTGAAACGTAAAACAATAGAGGGGTTAACATTTTTCTCTTGCCATATTACAAAGTTTCATTATTGAAAATAATAAACCAAAATAGTGGAACACAGGGGAGCTCCGGAACTAAACAAACGTTATGTATTTAAACTGTTGAAAACATGATTTGTTTCGTTTTATTTTCAGGTCCCCCACGAATCTGAACCTCGTTACAGACGCCTAATCGTTTGCAATTACGGTCCCGGGTTGGAGCCTGACATTCCCCAGCTGTACGATGAAGGCCCTACTTGCAGCGAATGTCCGCCAGGAGTGAGGTTTGTCCGTTTTTATCAATCGAATTCCCGTCATCACAATCACATTAGAGCAATAAGTGAAGGCATTCATGCAATAAGTTATGGAGATACGTTTTTTAAATGTTTGTTATGGGTTTGAACGACACAATATTGAAAGTGGTAGCAAAGTGTTTACTGGAAGGAATTTTGGCAGCCAAAAAACCTCGATTCTCATCAGACTTTTTTCAGTGTTTCTCCTTTAAGATAAAAATTGAGGATCGTAGGGAAAACTTCTAGATTATAGCGTTGAAAACCACACATTCTGCGTTGAATTACGTTAGAATCGGTTCAGCCGTTTAGCCACAGCTTCAAAGCGAGGCAAATTTTCCCCTTGCTTGCCACTTAACTAAGTAAAAGTTTACCGCCCTAATCTCGAATTCTGATGAATATTAATCATTGGTCAAAGTTAAAAGGGAATCCGGATTAAAATCTCTTTGAAACTTCCAGATTTTCTGCAGATGGCCACCCTCATAGGTATAACCTGTATTATAACAATGATAAATACGAATGGCCCGACTTGATGAGACCTATTACTTCGCCTATTGCTGTAAAGGGATAGTCCTGGAGCTACAATTCTATTACCTCATGACAGGCAAAACGTTAATTTAAACAGTAGGCTGGTCAAAAATTTTACAAGTCTAGCACCTTCATTAGCTCTTGCTTCCACAAACGTAAATTACATCGGCAGTCCTGAATATTTGGTTACATAAGGAAATCAGACTACATAAGAATTGTGAACCAAATTAACACCATGACAGACAACAGTTTGAAATGGCGTAATACATTGAGCGATTTGAACTAAAGTAAGCTCTGTTTACCCAGCCAGACCAAATGATCCATGATAGAATTAACTCCAATTACTCTTACACTCGTTTGGCACAAGAATATTCCCCGTTTGGGTCAAGGGAAACAGGTATGCACAACAACGGAGTGTTGATTTTTTTTCCGTCAATGCTGTTGTGAAGACCTTTTGTAGTACTTTCTAGTAGATTTGTTTGTAGTACGATAAATGGTCGGTTGTTTGCATTGTTTTTTTCTTTTTAGAGAAAACTGAGCTCAATTCATATTATCATCGATACGTTTAAAAATTCTATAAATTACCGATTGTACCTAAAATGTGTTGCGTTTACGTATCTAAGACTGACTTATCTAAGTCGATCGCAAATTATCTTAAATACGGAGGAAGTAATATGACGATTTGCAACATTTTTGATATTGTCCATGTAAAATTTGACCTATACTTTTGAATGTCAGGTCTCATACGTAGGGTGCCTGGTAGGTGAGTTTGCCGATCTGAGCTATTGCAATGGTTCAAAATTGACTTCGATTCCGAAATATTCGAGAAGAGGATTTCGATGAATTACCCACGTAGTTTCAATTATTTTTTCTATTTAATATCACTCTGAATATAGTTAAGTCAACTCTTTATAAAATGCTGGGAATGCTCTGAAAGGAAACGCATGGCATTAGAGGATTTGAAGGGGTGCACTTTTTGTCCACAAAATATAAACAAATGTCGTTCATAAATGTGAATTTAATACTCATCAAGTCCACGAGGACTGCATTTTAGGATCTTTGTTAATCTCTATACACCTTTTACTACAAATAATTTCACCAGTCAACAAACAGCTGTCGTGTTCATTGACGGCTTAGCAATTGGTACTTCATAGACCAAAGTGCGTGGCTTTCTCATCGATTCCGGTTAGGTCGGTAGCGTAAAATGCATTGTCCTTCAACTCGACCAAAAACTAAATTGAGGAATAAGGAAAACAATATTCTTCTTCGCCATTTCAACGGAAATGGATCAAAAAAGCAATATGAAAACTACCACTATGCGTACAGAGTTTTGGTATGGCGCATATCCACTGCGTTTGACTCTTTCAACTCCCTTCTGCATCTCCTGTCTTGCTTTGACAATTCTCAGATTTTCGCTGCGCATGAGGATCTTAACAACGACTGTTTCAGGGCTCAACTCCCCTACCTCAGGTGCCCCCATTGTGGGCATACAAAGTTGGCTTTGCATCATCATCTCCCATGTGGCGATGGGCTCGTCATCCTCTGCCCACAATTCTACCTTTGCTTGATTACGATTTCTTGATATTATTCCCCTCTTTGACCTTTTTAATTACTAAGGTTATTTATATCAGATATATAAGGTTCCAGAAATAATTATACTCAAGGTTTTGGTAATAGATTGAGTTATTTGTATTTATTGCTCCAAGAATAACTACGGGGCTCCTATTAACCACGAGGTGGAAACGATTTAAGTATTTCTTTACTATCGTTTATTTTTATGAAATAGCACCGCAGGGTATGAGGTAAGGAGTTCGGTTAATAGGATGTATATTGGATATTGATATAAATTTGATTTAAATACAATGATAATTAAAGAACGGGTTACCTGGTCGGATGAGAGCTGGGTAGAGGGTACTTTTATTTTCTCACTCGATTTCTCGAGCCTCCCCTGCAGGATGCCAAGTGTTTTTCCCTCTGATCTGAGGGCATCGATCTCCTTCTGCACTTCTGTAGCGCCGTAACTTAACCATTTGTTTTATGTTGGGTTGTGTCCTTGTTGCCTCAATAATTTTCTTAAAGGCATTTCAATGCACTGCATTCGCTTCTCCAGCTGTTAAAATTAGTCCTCCCACGCCTTCTCCTGTTCGTCTAAGTTTATACTCAGTTCGTTTGAACTTTTTTGTAAAGTTTCTTCCTTTGATTCTCCTACTTTTCTATCTTGTACTACTTCCATTTCGGAAGTGCTATCACCCCTTGAGCTTATAGACGGATTATTTTGCATTCTCTTTAACTTTTTTTATCCCTTACTCTACTCCCTTTTATCTACTTGGCCCAGCTCTAGGAGGTTTCCTTAACAGACGATGCTCCCTCCACTTACCCTGGAAATTATCGATTCTTCTTCTTGGGGCTCACACGGCTCACTTCTTGGGCACCGAGCAGAGTTTTTGCCAGGCCAGGACGCCTCAGCATGATTGGCGACACTTCTAGCTGAGGAACCCTTATTACCCACCTGAGCAGTTGCTCAAGTGTCAGTACAATTCCGTAGTCCAATTAAATCCAGAAAAAGCCGTGCCGAGGTGGCAGAAATTCCAGTCATTGTGGTTGCTAATGGCAGTATTTTCTCGCTTTGTTATCATCCAATCTACAGAAATGAAATTCACTATTGATCCAGATTGTTGAAATGAACTTGTGTTTTTGCGGCTGGTGTTTTTTGTGGCTGGTGATGAACTGTGGAGTCAGATGGATTTTGATATATTTTTGAAAGAAGAAAAAACAAAAGTGGTTCTAGCCCTTCTAGTCGTTTGGAAACACAGTTCAAGTTATAAAATACTTCTATGATTAGGAAGCTGATTCTGGGACGAAACGTCGGAAATATAAACATCAATACCACTAGACGTTGTTTGAAATATTTGTTGGGTATTGTTCTACTGAACTGTGTATTTATCAACCTAATTTGAGATAAATTTCACAGACGAAAAGGAGGGAAGAAGAATTTGATATTTCCAATGAAATCATTGTCCAAATTAGGAGAGAGATTGGTTTTTCTGAATAGTGGGTGAGGCTTACAATTCAAAATAAAGAAATAACTCTACAAGAGCATAAATAATTACTCACTTATTCTGAAAAAGACTGAAAGCAGTAGTATAAAAACTGCTGTTGTTAAGTTGATTATTGTTTACATAGCCCCAAACCACTGTATTAACTAGAAATGGTTTATTCAGCATACCGAGCCCGTAAGTAAAAGGCTGGCTACTCTTCACTCGCGCCACCCTAGAATCCACGGTCCTATTGAAGTTGATTAAGTTGTTTTATTCTGAAAAATGTGTTTAAGTAACTTCTAGTGCTTTCAAAAAACTCATTCGTCTCGAACGTAGCGACAGAAATGACAGAGCCATTTTAAATTATGAACTTCACCGACGACTATCAGAGACAGGTTACTCACCCATGTGCCGAGAAAGCGATTGGTTCCTGCTAATTTGACTTACTACCCCCACAACAACACCCAGATCGAGATCTGACTCTCTTTTTCCTGGGGTCCATCGTATTCACAAAATAATGTAGTTCTTCATCCTCTTCTTCATCCTATGACCTAACTCGGAATATATCCCCATCCCCATCTGGAATGTCCTACCGATGTCCAAATAAATGTCCTACCGATAGCTTTTACTGGATGATGGAAGATTCAGCTCCGAATAATCCGAACCTTTACTCTGCTGATGGGTTAGCACAGAGGTGCTACAGTAAATTTGACGTCATCCCCCTACAAATCCAAACTTCAAGTTGCTGAAATTTGCAGAAAGAAAGCCAGACCGAGTGGATAGGGAAACCGTCAGATGAAAGATCAACCCATAGTAAAAGGGGTGACAGCCGATAAACTACGGCGGAGAAAGGGATAGAACAAAGAGAAAGAAGAGCAAAAAAAGTTCGGAACAAGAAGAATTCTCTTCTGAAGTAGAGTCAAACCGGGAGTACCAGCTTTAAACAGATGGTGATGGAAATGGCTGGGACGGTGCATTCTTGTTCTGTGATCAACTAATTTGTGGAGTTGGTCAATGTGCACGGTTTTCAAGGAGTTTGTTGTGAATTTGATTCCGATGAGGATGAACCATTTTTCTGCTACTTTTACATGGATCTCATCCCACATGTTGAATTTTCATCTGATATTCATGTATATGTTTTTATTACTTGTTGCTGCAAATTTTTGATTTACCGACATGAAATAACTGAAAATAAATTAAACCAAAAAACCTTTTTAAGAAAGCTTTTATATAAATGCCCTAAAAAGAAAGAAATACATTTTTACTTACAAATTTCAACTGTCTACTTATAGTACACAATTTATAAAATCATAAAAGCTTGTCTCGAGATTTAGGCTTGTGTAAATTAACTAGTTCCTAGGTACCTATTTCATTGACCAACTTATACCGATAAGTTTATTTCTTTTATTTCAGTTTAATTTGGTAAATACATTACAGATACCTATCTAGTACCTAATCACGCAAACGTCACGACAAGCTTTTATGATTTTATGAATTGTATTTGGCTAGAAATATGTAAGTAAAAATGTATATCTTTCTTTATAGGGCATTTAAATAAAAGGTTTTTTGTTTGATTTATTTATTAGTTTTTAGTCATCGCTAGCTAGGTTTCTGAGTCTGTTCATCTCATTCAAAGCATCATTGCTGCAAGTCGTTTGCCGGTTAATTTGGAACAGTCCAATAATTCTTCAATAAAATCAACCGATTTCACAGGTTCAAATCAAGAATAAATGTGGTCTCTACACTAAATTTCAGGGGGATTCTAGAAAGAGCTTCTTCTTTTTTAACATACATTTTTTCTCAACTTTAACTTCCTCTCAACAATCCCTTTCATTTGAAACCAATATTCAACAAACCCTTTCATTTGATAACCATATTGCAGAAATGCATTAAAATCACTATTCCGCCATCTTTGATGTTCCGCCATATTGTATTTAGAATGACTTCACATTAATTTTCGAGTCACTCTCAACAAGCCCTTTCATTTGATACCCATATTGTAGAAATGCATTGAAAATAACAGTTCCGCCATCTAATCGTGTATTGTCATCCATTCTACACGTGCATACAAAATTTCAGCTTATTCGGTTGAGAGTATCTGCTTCAAAGTCAGGTCGCGAGATTCCACCCGAACATCCTTACATACATTGCAAGTTAAACGAAAGCTTTTAATGATGATTTTTTATGGTTCCGTATGATTTTTCATGGGTATTCCGCTTTGCCCTTCCCTACCACAACAATTTTGAATGTTATTAGTAGATTAAAACTAAAACTGCTACTGGTACTGCTTGATGTCATCGAATTTCTGACGTTTCCCATTGAACTGTGTGGACTGTCTAATCTAATGGCACTTTACACTGGGTTTTAGTCATATAAAAAAGTTATAGTATCCCACCATACCCATTCTTCCCCTAAGCGTAGCTGAGACTATGATTATACACACATAAAACAACTCCGAAAGCATGGCTGTGAACTTTCTGGTACCAAGAATAATACTTGAATTACGAACATGGACTTTAATAACATGATACATGATCTCACACCAACATCATTCCTTTTGCTCTGTTTCGCTAACGAACCATGCTCGGTCTGGCTTTAGCCTGTGGTTTCATACAATTTCTAGCCCATAGACTTGCGAAGGCTGGGTGTTCTACCTTGTTATGTATCTGGCTAAGTGATGGCCCAAGTGGGCAAGTTGATTAGCGGGAGCGCTCTAATTTCCATGATCCCGCTCTAGCTACAATGCATTCCAACCTGCGTTACCGTAATCGATAACAAATTCCTTTGTGCTCCTTTTAACTGTTCAATCTCTGCAGGGCTCTCCTGTCAAAGCTCCCACATTTTTTTTCTTCAAAGGGCTGATGATTCACCGTAGAAATTGTACTCCATTAAACATTAAACATTAAAAGGTACCTGGCTAACGTATTGTGAAAGCAAAATTTGCTAATCATATTTAATATGATTAGTCCTGGCCAAACACTTTTCTTTCTTTCTCTTCTTTATACTGCTGAACGTTTATTTGGGAAACATCTCGAGTTCCTGGAAGACTGGTGGCATTGCCAAGCAGATTCCTCGTCAAGGGGGAATCTCGAGTAGGGACTATCGGAAGCAAGTTGAGTAGATTTGTGTGCAGCTAATGGCTCCATAGATTCCCGATACCATTGTATCAATCAGTCACCTTCGGTAATAAGAAAAACTTGGAATGATGTTCTTCAATAAAATTAAAAAAATTATAGCCGAATTGAGAGCCTCCTCCATTTTGATGTCGGTAAAAAGCATATAAACGGCAACTGAGTTTTATTGGCTCAGCCCGTTAGCACGCCCAAGAAATGATTGAGTTTCGTAAAAAACTGGCAAGATGATTCTATTCAAATTATAAGTCTGGCTCTATAATATGTTTTAGGTTGATGTGCCTCCGAAAATTAGCATCTAAGCTTGATGCAATCCTGCTCCCTCCATGCTTAAGACTGAATATAAAAGAACGCTTAGTTTGAATGACATGGGAACAAATGATAGTGGTGTGAGGCAGCAGTTTTTCTTTTATTAATGAAGTTGTTGTGCAGGAGGTGTTTATTAACATTATGCACATGGATACATCAATAAGTTCAATTACTGAACGGAAGATGGAGGATTGCTGAAAATGATGAGGCATCTTGGGTTTATCCAGGTGCCTTGGCGGTTGTAAGGCGTCTCGTCAGGCTCGACAGGAAAAAACAACAACCGATGTCCCTGACACCACTCTAGTCGTGTTGCCTCCTTTCCTGCAAGAGAGTACTAGAAGCAAGTATAAGATAGACCCACCTTCTCCCATCAACGATTTCCCAATAACTACTCTGGAGAGTACGGCGATTTTTCCGACGTTTGGACGAATCCGTGGGAATAACACAACATATGACGATTACCTGTTAGTGCTGCATGGTGGCGCTTTTGTTCTTAATCCATCCCTCATGCCTTGGCTGTGCTTGATCAGCAAACTTTCATCCGTGAACTTTTGAATTAGCGTTTTCTTTACCTATTTCCTATTAGAATGTTGATTTTTTTTTTCAATAAAGTACAAAGCGTTTCTTCGAGTTACATGGTTGTGCAGTGTTTATCATTTGACCCAAACATTCTTTAAGGTTTAGTACCTTGATGGTTTTGTAAGTTTAATGATTTTGTCATTAGCTATCCTATTGTGGTGAGTACTATATTCCATTCAATAGTAACAAAGAAAAATGATTGCGATCAATATTTACGAGATGAAAGTGACCAATTTAATAGTGCGATTATAATATTTAATATTTATGAACTGATCGTGAGAGTGAGAATTAGCTCCTGCAGCATCTTAAGATATCGGAAATCCATACATACACCGACAAGAAGGGATGTGAGGTGAGGAACACGATCGGGGAGTGTAACACAGTACCATTCTGCTCTTATTCATATAAATGGACACCTACAATGCTCTGAAATGAATATTATTCTGTTTCATCATCAATAATTGATCAGAATTATTCTGATTAATTCTATAATTAAGGTTCTGCAAAATCGCCTTGTGCCGATTGTTTAATTGGAAAACGATTCGTTGGTCAACCTCTTTTTTTTTCGTTTCTTTGGGGAAAAAATTTGACTTAATCTAATAGGCTCGTGATGGAACTCACTCTAAGGGCGAGTTCCTTACCGCGGCTGAGAATCGTACTTCCTCCTTTTCTTCTTACTTCTTCCTTACTGCTGTGAATTTAATTTCATAAGTCAAGTCATTTTTTAGTTTATATTGGGGATAAGTATTATTAATCTAGAGATGTTCGACCTACGTTCAAACTGTATCGCCTGCCCCGTTCACTTCATCACTCTCAGCCATAGCGATGGGAAGTTCTACCGCGTGTTTTAAGATAGTGAGTTGAACGTCTCGCTTCTTCCCCCCAGTTTCCTTCTTACTGATCGTTAGGAGTACATCCGATCGTATAAATTCAAGTATGACTTGTTTTCCTCAACTTACATTTAAAAGGTTTCGTTTGCTGAATTCGTGTTTTTCATTGGGCTCCCGTTAAATGGCTGCAGACCCTCGAAAAGTTCCTTAGGCGCCATTTTCCTTTTGTTCAGCTGCCCGACCTAATAACGCCTATTCATCAAGCAGCGGTGGTAAACTTTTCAGGGGTAGTACCCCTGAAGTGGGGGATAACTTCCGTTCTAGTGACTGTAGCAACCTCTGCCAGCCGTTGATAAATATATAGTATATATTAAACAGAATAAATTTTAAGAAACATGCCACTACGAGAAAGGTAGATACGCGATATGTTGGGAAGTTTCCGCCTGTTTGTTCAACTTTTAATGGATTATGAAGAGTGTTGTCGACGGTTGATGGTACTTACACCATTGGGGATCATTTGTCCAGGTGCTTGTGCGGAGTTCGCGTGCTAGGCCAACAGGATCCTACAACCCCAACCAGTACTGCAGACAGCTCCGACACAACTCCAACCCCCACTGTAGCGCCTGGAGAGGATGACCCCACTGGTTCAACCACCCCTGTAGGGAGCTCATCGAATATTCCTACTCCGGCAAACGGTCAGATTGATACAGCGCCTCCTGACACTCCTCCACCGCCGACCAACATGACAACTGAGCATTCCACCAGGAGAATGCCGGATTATGATGACCCTTTCAGGTTCACAGGTGTCAAAGGTTCTCCACTCATCCCTACAGCATCTGATGAACCCTCTAATGACTCACCAGGCCTTATGTTACGCTCAATTCTTCTCATAGTTTTCGTTTTCCTCGCCGATTCACTCAATTTCCATTGAACATCCTTTGTGTTTAACTTTATCGTGAAAATAAAGATAATTTTATGAATTTCTTCAAATAATAATGATGTTTATTTGAGAGCATTTTGATTGTCAGAAATTTGGGAGCAGACCCATATTCTCATCATACTTTATTCAGAGTGTTAAAAATAGATAGATATCATCATAAGTAGCCGATAGGTACTGAATGTTCAGAATAGAAGGCTTCGTAATTACTCAGGACGTCAAGGCAACACTACTTTATATATATTTATGTAAATATATCGACATCCTGGAACAAGGCACCGTTCCCTTCGCCATGCAATTAAATAAACCTTGCAGACTGTTTGCCTAGATTATGGGTTTCCAGACTTTTTCGGTCAATTAATGATTCATTTTGTATAGACCAAATTATAAACCACCACATTTCTTTAAAAAAAAAAAAAAAAAAATATATATATATATATTAGACTACCGTTGGGCGGTTGGTACTTTACCGTTATGAATTATTTCCTGACAGCGGATGGGAAGGTTGTATTTTTACTGCTGATGTATCCATACATTGCATACTGCATGCCTATCGGATTTTTAAATGCGTGTATAAAATGATTATTAGCCCAGAAAAAAGTTATTGCTTTGTTCCTTCCAACTCGGCATTACAAGTGTAGGTAACAAACAAGTCAGCTCTTCCGTAATTTCGCATGTACGCCGCGGCGACTTCCGTTGTTTCATGCGTATGTGAAGGATGACGGCAAGATAACTTGTTGGTTTCCGCAATCGTTTTAGCCTTGGCTAACGGTAGACGCTATCGTGGTTCCATAACTGTGTCGTATTATCTTTCTAAAGATTCGAAGGAAAAGTCTTCTGTTTCAAGCGCTTCAGATGAGGTTAACTTATTTTGATCAGAATTCAAGATTTTTGTTATGACCAATAAACATGGAATACCGATTCGAACCATTTAAAAAAAAAATAAAACAAATATTTTTTATGAAAGCTACATAGGAGGCATTGTCCTTGTCAGGGGCGAGGATATGCAATGAACCGCACAACCCCCCGGTCTTGAAGGAGGGGTTGCTTTGTGCGCCGTGTATTATCAACCCCAATCTGATTTGGCTGTTGCATTGGGTGTTGCAGTGTTGATAGTTATCATTATAAAATTATAATTTGTTGTTTCTGACCAATTTCAGTTTTAGTAAAATGTTTGTTGACTGTTACATGTTATCCAGTTGTAGGACAATGGTAAGATATTAGGGGTTAAATCGAGTTCATATAAAGAGTTAGAGTTTAAACAAGATTGTTAAGATATAAACCAAAAAAATTACTATTTGAAAATGAAAAATGAAAATAAATTTATTGAATAAGAACGTTCGTTTGTGAACAGCGTCTACGGCATTCCTAAGCTGTCCAGCCGAAGTCAGGATTATCGAAGAGCCGAGAGACGGCTATTGTTTGTGTTCATTTACGATTGATAGCGATGAGTTGCTTCCAGTTAAGTAGCTATACCACAAGTATGTTGACATGATTTTTGTGTACGGTCTTGCCAATGGTAATGCTTCTGAAGAAGCAAGGGAGTCACACTCCTCCTGTGTAGAACTCACACCCTTGCGAACACGTTGGAGAGTAGGTTCGAGGAAAAAATGTTGGTAGATAATATTGTTTATGTCACTGATCCTTTTTATATCTTGTAAACTATCTTTTTTATGTACTAATCCTTTTTTGTCGCTAAGGTTTTGGTTATTACTACCAGCTATATTCAATAGCTATAGCGCACCATGATGAATGGGAATATGCAATAGTACTGGGAATAGAGTTGGTAATGAGACGGAAGCCTGGTTTGATTAGGGTCCATAGTGTCAGCAAAAAGATGAATGCAACTCATCGCAATCAATCGTAACTCGAACACAAACAATAGCCGTCTCTCGGCTCTTGGATTATCTTGACTTTGGCCGGACAGCTTAGAAATGCCGTACACGCTGTTCACTAACGAACGGGTTTATGCATCCGACAAAACTAACTTAAATCTTAGCGTAAAAGGTTTGGCGTTGTCACCATTCGATTCAGCGAGAAAAGTTACGTATATCCCGCCTCCAACTTTATCTCGTCGAGACTTTTGGGAAAACCTCAATTTTAACGGAAAACACACGTTTTTCTCCAGCTACATTTCCTTAGCTAAAAATATTTTTTAAAATCAACACGACTACACAATTGGAAAGCTGACATTTCGGCGCACGTTTTAACAGGCCTGCACAGTTCTGCGTCAAGCTTTAATGGGGTTTCTAGGCGAGATGAAAAACATGCGATTTCAAGATATTGACAAAACTGCCATTTCGCGCAGCAATCTCACATCTTCAGCGCAATTAAAAAAAAAAAAAAAAAAAATCTGGCATTAAATAGATAGAACATTTAAAACTCTTTCCAACGGTGGAATTTGAGCTCTCTCCAAAATTGAGGGAGTTATGACCGTTTTAATGACAAAAGATCGAAAACACGAAAAAAATCTTAAATCGCGAATAATTCGGAAACGAGGCCTCTGGCAAAAAATTGCTGAGAGGTATTTTCGTTTGGAAATGAGTTGTAGAATACGTAGGAGTCAGATTGTGCATAACTCCTGGGACACCCTGTATATTCCATGCTACACTGCCGTTTCTTCGTTTTGCTTCCGACATAATTTTGTCTTCAAAATGCCGAAGTGAAGAATAGAGTATTAAAAACTTTCAAATGACTCCACTCACAGTATTCTTACTGAGCAAATTAGACACCGTACGTACAATACTTTATCTAGTCACCCGTCACGCATGACTGACTGAATGGCGTGTGCGCTTTTATCTGAGACACCGGGCGGGGTCGTACTTTCGAGAATATTCCAGTCACTTCTCGCTTCGCATTGGAGCTTACCGCCATCTACGGTAGAGCAGCAGTACCTACTCCGTTTGACAACTATCGTAAAGGAAAAAGTTACTGCCTAGTCCCCTAGATAGTGTTATCCGCTTAAACGCCCTCTAATCTTCACTATGCCCATTACCCCCACTTGAGAAATATTGATATTGCCCAGTTTGAGAAACACTGATCTATGAAGTAATTAGTCACCAGAGATTTTATGATCAAAAGACACATTTTAAATATTATTATTCAGTTACATGAATTTCTTAGTGATCTATTCGTTGATTATTTCATTTTGACTATAATTTGGCTTAAATCAATTTACACATTTTTATCCTTTAACAATTTTTTTTCTAAATCCTTTTTTTAAATTTTTATTTCAGAGATAAGAAACGAGAGAATGATAAAGAACTCATATACATATTATATCTATATAGTTTCCGATACGGATTTCATTGGAGAAAATTTGGGAAATCTGTGGTGGTCACTTAAAAACGAATAGGGATGCAGACTCCCTGTTCCTTCCTACCCCTGAGGTTCTTATTTAATTTAAAAAAAAGTTTAGAGCCTATGGGTTTAGTTGCAAAACAGGCCGAAAAAACCAGAGAAATCTGAAATTTCTACGTTATAGTCCTCAAGCCGCCAGAATTTGTGGAGTAACTTTTGGGCCAAATAGGGGCTTCCGATTGTTTTGGGACATACGCCCTTACGTACCTACCAACTCTCTAGCAACAGATTCGTTGACTGTAATCGATCCCATGGCTGTATAGATTACTTGGCTTTGTTGATCGAACCCATGGCTGTATGGATCACTTGGCTTTGTTGATCGATCCCATGGCTGTATAGATCACTTAGCTTTGTTGTGGCCCACCCTCCCACCCTAAATTTAGACACACACCATACTGATTACGTGTCACATATCTGGTACAGGTACGAGTAGGTAATTATTGATCGATGAACAATGCGCTCTGTTAGTGGAACTAATTAGTTCAGCTCTCTAGCAACAGATTCGTTGATTGTAATCGATCCCATGGCTGTATAGATCACTTGGGTTTGTGGTGGCAAGTAATTTTAACTCCTAATTTGATTTTTCATCCAACATAGAAAACTAAAATCCATTGTATCTCAAAGCTTACTTTTTGGACTTGGTAGATTTTCCTTGTCTCCCCCCTCCCGTTATAGGGCTTCCGGATTAGTGGAAAGGTTCCCAATAGAAGCGGGGGCCTAACGTGATTAACTCAAATTGAATGATGTGGCCCTTGCCCCCCTTATCCTTGAATTTTTTTCCTAAAGTAGTGGAATCAATCAATATTGGTCTGAATGAAGTAGCTACTACTTCCAAACATCTTGAAATTATTATCAGTACCACATGAATGGCCAATCGTCAGGATTCAGTCGTATGAATGTTAGTTACTGGTAAGGTTGCTTACGAGGGAATGATGGTAAACAATTTAGGGCATTTCACAGTCAGAAAAATTGCTAAAAAAAACCCGATCAAAATTTAAAAAAGGAAAAAAAAAAGTTTCGAATTGCCAGCATATATTGCCATTTATATCCTAACGTGATAGTGAGTTAGGAACAGTGAAAAAAGTTTTGGAGCAATAGCTTAACGGCCCAGCACGCAGTGCATGTACTGCATGTCCTTCCGCTCACTAAAATGTTGAATTGTATGTATATGTAATTGTACTTGTACTTGGCAAGGACATTTTTTTCGTGGTCGATTTCAAAGGTTTATTGTTGAGGAGGATAAACCAAAAATCCGTCCGTACGCTGTCAGAAGGTTTTTCACCGTAACTACCTGACCAAATTTTAGGAAATTTGTCTCAAAAACCCAACATTGGCAACTTGAGAAATCTCTCCTAAGGGATTATAATCAAGGATTAAACTTTTACAAAATCGAAACCCCAAAAACTATCGATGTAAGAGGGTAGTTTTTCATTTCGATTCGGATAGGAATTAGTTTTGTGAACCGAATGATGACCTCCTAGGGTCAGGTACACAGTCGCGCAGGAAGATCATACTGCAGAGCCTTAACGGGAGGTCTGACCTAGAACGGGGGGGGGAGAGAGAGAGAAATTGGGGAGTCTATTCCGTCAACTAATGTGGTTGGTTCCAATGCCACTAGAGAGATTATACGAGTTTAGTTTCAACATTTGATACTGGAGTTAACACACACACACACACACACATACACATATATATATATATATATATCCCTGCGCCATGCGTGAGAAACCTACACGTGGGAATTCCCCCCATCCCTACATTTGACCTGAACCAATGAAATCTGATTTCCAAAAACCTTGAAATCATGTTATAGGATAAGTGCTAAAAAGGTCGTACCGCACCTCTTGGTTTCAGGTGCCTTTGCGGAGGACGCGTTGTCGCCCATCAGGATGGCAGCGGCAGCAGCCCCGCGCCTCCCAGCGACCCAACCGATATGTCCATGATGACCATGTCCATGATGTCCATGATGTCGATGGAGACAATGTCGATGGATCCTATGACAACGATGAGCACCTCGGATAACAGGCAGGATCCTACTGCTGATCCTCCTTCCGAAGATCCATCCATGGAGACTTCGGATGTACCAATACCTACCAGTGATATGACAACAACGGTATCAACAAAGAAGGGCTCTACGATTACCCCTCAACTAGCCCTTATTTTTTCGGCCGTGCTCTACTCCATCAAATTCTAGTGTCAATGTAACCAATAAAGCAGCAGAAGTGAACCATAATTGATTTTTAATTACTACAAGATTTTTACCACTTCTGAGGAAATTCGGAACTACGTTTATTAGGTCAGCATCGAAAAGACTTTTGACATGCGGTGGGCTCCACCCACTCACTTACGAATTGTTTGGGAGGCGCAGATGAGGTAGTTGGTAATGGGATGAAATATCGGGATCTTCGATTCGATTCCTTTTTCCGAACCCTGCAACATCGATATAACTCGTTATCCAAAACTCGGTGACTCCATTCATTGTGTTATAGGTGCTCAAAGGATGTCCCATTTCCAAATTGTAAGTCGATTGTGTTATGAGCTGTTAGGATGACTTCTTCATAAATATAACTTCCTTCATTCCTAGCCCATCAGTACGCGACGAAAGCTGACCTCCGAATAGTAACCTACGATGGTTATGATGTTACTTCTATATTAAATTAGATTGAAATGTGCGAGCTTTGTGTGAAGAAATATTGTTAGCGTGTACATTTTGGTTAACTCAGGGAGCACGTCAAGCATTCTTTTGAGGGCTTACTTAATTTTTTCTTTCAAGTTTCCATGAGCTACACATTACCATGAGCAGGTTAAAAAGAAATAGGTGAATAACACACATTACATAACTATTATATTCCACCCGCCCAGCGTTACCACCCCCTAGTTATATAAGCTATAGTGTGATCCTCTATTATATTATATCTGCTTATATAATAATATATCATTAATATCATATTGTTTTGTAATAAAGTTTAGTACAATTTGAGCTTCAAGTTTTGTATGATGTTCTTGGTTGATGCACGTTTTTAGTAATAAATTAGGTACTGGAAAAAGTAGTTTTCCCGACCCCCTGAAACGTCGATATACTTTGATAAGCTGGTTTTTATATAGTGTGATAATAGTTATATTATAACTATTATATTATAATATAATAATATATCATTAATATCATATTGTTTTGTAATAAAGTTTAGTACAATTTGAGCTTCAAGTTTTGTATGATGTTCTTGGTTGATGCACGTTTTTAGTAATAAATTAGGTACTGGAAAAAGTAGTTTTCCCGACACAACAATTTTTAGCCGTTTTGTACTGTTTTTAGTGGTTTTTTACAACATTTTCTGAAATTTGATGTATTAACTGTGCTCCAGAGGTGTTTTCCATCACCACCATCGTTTCTTTTGAAATTCTTGATTTTTCTCAAGAGCGAAGTTTTTACACCAATCCTAAAAAATTATTGGACCCACTACTTGCTTGATTTCCCAAAAAAATTCCCTAAAACCAGTGTCATCATTTCCATGAACTCATATTAATTTTAGTAGCTGGCCGATATGACATATGCCTTCGCAGATCCTTTCAAATGATTATCCGTCCAGATGACGTCTTTCAGGAAACCTAGTGATATCTGCGAAGTCTTGAACAAATATAATCAAGATACTGAAATGAATATTAGCCTATCTCAGTGGTTGGGAAGTTCGCAATGGGGTAGAGTTTTAAAATAATATACTGAGAAATACAAAGTACATATACAATACTCGAAAAAATCGAAAGTGCAATTACTAATAAAAGTACTTATTTTGAAGTTCTTAGTGAAGTACACTAGTAGTTTTACTTATTGATCTTAGTAGTACAAACCAACACCATATCCGAACTAAATGGTCTACCTGAATTTACCTACGAAAACTCTGTTGCAATTGTCAAATAGGCGTCGGAAGGGCTGAAAACTGAGTTCGGCCCAATGAAGAAGGCCTTCAGAGTTGGCTGTCCTAAAGGTCGCATGCTTAAGTCTTTGGCTACACTTGCTCATCCGTTGCAAGAGAAGGTTTCGTTCGGATTAAACCGGAAGCTTAAAATGATGAGCTTGAAGCTGAATTCAATTGTTATAACTGGTCGCATGTACGGGTTAAGGATGGCAATAAATCATCAGCAGCGCTGGTCGAGGGTATTAGGAAATGCATCGAGACTGTCACCAAAGAAATTGGCAATCTCTCCAACGTTACTGGTATTTTTCCAGACATCTCAATCATCCACACAGACATCCAAACCTTGGGTTATCCAAGGGGTAAGCTTTTTAGTATTGGCCGGAATCCCAATTTCTTTGGTAACAGTCTCTGTTTGGTAACATGCCAGTGAGGCTGTGAGGGAGTACCAGTGACGTTTCCCCGTTGAAAAGCTGATGTCTTAAGAAAGTTTTCTGTTAGCGAAGACTCTGAGGCACCGCATTATAAAGGTCAATAACCCGGAGTTGAAAAGTAAAATTTTATTTTGAATAAGATAAATACTATACTCTTGCCCACGTAGGAGCGACCCTGCGGTTTTCTGAAGACTTCTGGGTCTGGCAACACCGCTCAAATCCGAGCCTCCAGCTAGTGGACCCTAATTACGGTGCGGTACTTACGTCTTACGCAATTCAAATGTGATCTAATAGTTAATTCGATCATGCCATCACCAGAATCGTGATGTACATGAAAAAAGGGACACAACGAGTATAAATTTGAACTGGAAAAACATACCTAGACGTTATGTAAAAATACCCAATGGCTGTTTTCGTCTAACTCAAACAAAAAAAGGGTTTTTCCCCATGTGGGCTATCGTGTTCCATGTAAGTTTGGACGCTGAAGCGATTGGAGTGGGTCCCAAACCTGTGCGATTGACCCAGAGCAAGGAAATCCATTTTCATGGGGCAAAATGACATTATTTCTGTACTTTTTCGAGCCTCATCCCATCTGACTGGGTTGGATAAAAGAAACATGAGTTTAAGTGTAATAAAGTTCAACACAAGAATAATAAACCCATGTGTAATCAAATTTGATGCGGTGTTTGAAATTTATTACACTGCTGCAATACGGCCACACACTTGTTTGATAAGGTGTTCCTGAACCGAATGATATAAAATTTAGACTTGCTTTCCTCAGAACGACGAAAACATTTTGAATCTCACAAAAAATTACATTTTTCCAACAAAAGCAACTAAAAGGTCTTGCGAAAGAGGGGGAGATTGAAAGGGGCTTCACTGCTGCTAATGAGGGATAGTCGGCCGAGTTAAAGGGTCCTCTGCGGTGTTGCCACCTGATGGCGGGGGAGGGGTTTTCGTCCCAGCGGTCCAGGGTCGCTCCTATATAGGCAATGGTATAAAGTAAAATTTTATTTTCAATAGTTCTTGCGTCTGCTCTGAAATTCGTTTTGTCATCAGTGAGTTAGGACATTTTCCTACATTTAATGTAACGCTCTTCTCAACGCTCTTTTTTCACACATTAAATTTAGGGAGTTACAACCGTTTTAGAGAGGACAGGTCCAAATCACAAAAAAAGTGTAGTCTGATACACCCTGTACATGCATACAATATTCGAGGTTCCCCACAATTAGTATTGATCAAAAGTTGTCGATATTCTGATATCAAACATGAAAGAATGAGTGTTATTTCGAAAGTTCCTGTATTCTGGTTTGTAATATTTCTGCCCTCTGATTATAATATTTCAGATCCTTTAGGATCCTGATAGAATTTGATAGCGAGAATATTGGGATATTGACCAAGTTTCATTCTGTAGGTGTTTTATCCAATCTCGTTACTTACATATGTTTCTTCTCCCTGAAAGATTATTACTAGAAAAGAAGGAACTACGAGGAATAGAAATTTGATAGAAGTGAGAAAGTCAACATGCATGTAATACCTACACTCTGTCAAAAATGTCTCCTTGCTTTTCACGAATACTGTAGATGCTTCTCACAAACCTTGAAAAACGGGATACTAATCGTTTGAATGTGTTCAAAGACATCTTAAATAATGAATTTCAAGTCAACCAACTTTTCAACTGAACAAACCAGGTAAAATTGACAACAGACGTTAACGAATTCATTTTTATCAGGGCAAAAAAGTATTCTCACAGTCCAAAGAACAGTAAAAACCGAGCTCAAAAAATTAAGTAATAGCTCATGGGCCCTCCTTTTTGATTGACTACTTACAATTAACGGAACTTAATCGAACCGACGAGCTTTTCAATCAAGGTGGAAGGTATCTGAGGGAACTAGTTCGGAAGCACTTAAAAATAGCAATACGCTATACTTACAGTAATAATAACAAATCTTGGAAATCGTTAAAGAGTTGCCAGCTTGTTAGCGTCTATAACGTTAAATGGTATAGACAAATTCTGTCGCAGGCACAGCAAGACAAACACCTAGTTTTTTTTTGGGTGTACGGAGACATTTTTTACTGTTTGTATAAGAGTTTCGGGCCCAATCCTCGAACCGTTCCATAGGAGGCCAAGACCTTTCTTCTCATCATAAACATATATACTCCAGTATACCGGTACTATACTTGTATATGTATAATACTCCCGATACAGACGTGTGGTGACTTCAAGCCAGTCCTGGATGTGACATGCCATGGACAACTCATCTCCCCTCAACAACCCGTTCCAACATGGGATATTTGTGAGCAAAAGGAGCAAATTCCGGCTAATCGACCATGATTACCTTCCCATAATCGGTAAAGACTATCCGTGTGTATCATCGAGATTTACGTTGATAGCGTAGTTTATTGAACTTGATGATAACTGTACGTCTGTTTCCCTGTTCCAGGAACAGGAAAAAGATTCGTCTGCGACGCTTGTGGCAAAAGTTACAAGTACAACTATAATTTGAACCGACACAAATCAACAGAATGCGGGAAGGATCCCGCGTATTCCTGTCCGCACTGTTCCTTCAAGACTAAATACAAGCAACCTCTGAAGCTTCACGTCATCGGACAACATTTGAACAAAAGCAAGCCCATTTCCGAGGAACCCATTCTCAAAATGCATGGGAAATTGTGAAGAATCGAAAAATCTGTGTCCAATTTATGCCGAAGAATAGGCCTTGGAAGTGATATTGTTATTGGTATTTTATCCCATCTAAGGAACCTGATGATTAATGAACGGAGAGTGCATTCGGCAATAAGTTTCTAAACATGTTATTGCTTATTTTTTACATTAAGGTAGGCCGCATCAAATCGCAAACACATTGTTGAGCACTGTTGTTAAGCTCATTCCGTCCGTGTCATCATCCAGTGTCCTTTACGTTTGTGTGATCATCATGGATCCTTCTGAAGGGCAACTGATATCAACGTCAAAATTTCAAAGTCATCGTATATGTAGTAAAAGTTTTGTTTACATTTTCGGGAGGTGAAAAATGTCTCCATTCGTTTCCTAAATTCCGTTCTTTCTCTCTCTATAAGTATATCCATTTGTTCGATTTTCTACACATATCGAATTGTCCGAAGTGTTCGGATTCTGCACACCTTGAAGCGTAAAATAAGAAATTTTGAGAGGGGGGGGGGGGAGGGAGTATACAATTTTTTCATGGTCGATTACAAAGGTTCTCTACTGGAAATAATAAACCAAAAATTCTTCCGAAACTACTGAATCAAAGTTAATGAAACCTGGATCAAAAATCGCATTGTTGGGACTGAATCCTCTTCACCCATCTCAGTCAATCTTAAATAGAGAAACGGAAGGGCTGAAATTTCTGAAATCTGAATATATTTCTAATGATTTCTAACTCTTTTTCTAATATTTCTAAAATGAAAAATACTAAAATCTGAAAAACTTTCGAAATACCACTATTGTTTTTATGTTCGTTATTGGTAGACGTGCCTTCAAAGAGTCGAATGAATCCACCCCTACCGCTTCATGTTCATCTGTTCTCACTTCCTGAGTGCTAGAAATTTGAACGTAAACACGAATGTGAATTTGAACGTGCTTGACCATAGTGATCAAGCTTCATCTTATCACCTTCGGTTCCTTCACTAATATCGTGTTTTTCATCTCTCGCTCAGTAATAGTAGACCAAAGAAAACAGCTATTATTGAAAATGATTATACCATTGGAAAGAGTATTAGATGAAGCAGTTTTTATGAAATTTGACAACCTCTAGGACCAATTTTGTCGGAGAGGCTAATTTTTGAAAATTCATGAACATTCTAGATTCCTGAAAAAAATTAACGTTTGTATTGTGTTGATGATTCAGTTTAAATCAAGTTGAATAACTCTGAAAATGGTCCATTCCTATAGAAGATATAATGCTGAATCCGAAAACGAGGTAGAAAATGGCAATAAGTGGACGCATAAGTGAGGAATAGTACTTTTATTACGTAAGGTCGGCTTCAGTCGAAAAATTACTTTTAAAAAATCATAACTTACAAAAGGAAAGTGAAAGGACACTCGTTCAGGCGGGGTTTTACTACATTTTTGATGCAGATTAACAGAAAAAATGTTTCGTCACTTATCCTCTTCCACCCTGTATGTATATTGGCGCCAAATTCAGATCTCGCATGTGCCGCAAAAACTCCTTGCACCTGCCCTGCCATCACCATACACTCCATTTAACAATTATCTACAGTCCATTGATGTGCGTGAAAGAGAGAGCTACCTGAAAATGATAAACGCATGTATTAGAATTTGGAGCTTTTGTTTGTTCTTAACTTGGCCCACAATATGAGGAGGGTTTGAGACCTTCCATTTGGCATCTTAAGGGAAACAATGAGCCAAATATGAGTAACTAATGCTGTGTTCATTCTATTCCAGAACTTCGTTTCGGTCTGATTCGAATTTTACACCATAAGCTTTTAATTGTAGCGTAAATAACTTTACGTTGTAATAATTTCGGTTGTAAATGATTTTTTATGGCCCTTTTTACTGTTCGTTGAGTATTCAAGGTACAACAAGTATTTGTTTTCTTTGAAAATTGTAAGAAACTACAATTAACGAAAGTTTATAAGAAAAATCAGTAAGTAGTGTCATTTTCATTTGATGTTGGCTTATTCGGTGGAGAAAATTGAATTGAGAAACTGATTGAAAGCATGAATCACCAAATTGAAGAATACTTGGTTACGTAGATCATAATACATAATAAACATATATCTACATAAACCATCTCACTTACTCTTATACTAACTGATGTCATCGAAACAAACGAGGGTGATCAAAGTCGAAGAATGAAATGCATTTGGTGGAATGTAACCCTAGAGCATGTAGAGCATTGCTAGATGTTGAATTCTAGTTCAAACATTTACTGGTCAAACAGAAACAAGATTTATTCAGAAACAATGCGATTTTATTCAGAAGAAGAGAACGTAGAGTCACATAACAGAATACCGGATTACTTCTCCCGGGATTGCTTAAGTAGGCAGAAGTTGAATTTCTCATGTAGTTCGAAGCTCAAAAATTCCATTACTGAGCAGATGTGGCCTAATTCCCTATTAGCCCAACTTCGTTTCTTCCGCTATTCTAAATCCACCTTCACAAACCACCCGCGAATCATCCTCTCCGATTCAGCCTCCGTCCATTCTTACTTTACCGCCATATTACATTCAGCATGAGTTTTAGTTATTTTAGTAACCCACATTTTTCTTCTGGTTGGAATGTCAATTCATTTTCAAACATTTTGGTATAAATACCGAAATATTTCACAAAACTTCAGGAGTCGATTTTCCAATTATTTTGCAACAAAAAGTGCGTCGTAGACTTTTTTTGAGGCATCGTTTTCGAGTTTTTCACTTGTTCGCGTGTGCACATTGTCTCACTAAATTGACTATTGCTACTTTATTTTGCAATCAAATTCAAATTTTTGGAGAGATCGTTGAATTTTCGATCAGATAGACTCCTTAAACACACTTTTAACATCGTAACTAGTGTTTTAGATTTTTGACAAAATTCTGATGGGATTGCCACCTATTTTCTATCGAGTAAAATCAATGCGGTATTCGGAAAAACAATTAAATTTAAATTCACCCTGTAAATTAAGGGGGATATGCGTTTGTAAAAATGGTTCGTTCAAGTACGTTAAAACAACACATAATTTAGATTATAAATTTAATTCAAGGTTTATAATATTATTTGTAGACTGGAAGAAAAGTATTCGCATTCGTAAGGTAAGTAAAATATGATCGAGCGACTCAATAGATAGTCGCTGTATAAGGTACCGACAAAAGTAAATGATAACGAATGTTATAAGGAGGCAATTTCAAGTGGAAGTGGAGATTGGCAATCTTCAGATACATAACAACACTCAAGGAAAAACTTTCTTGAAGGGGTAGGAAAAAACGGCTTCCTATTCAGTAGGTATTATTGTGAACAAATTAAAAAAAATCAAATGGTTTGGACCAACTATACCTGAGATCATTGAACTGATATGGTAAAAAATGGATAAACCATGAAAAATTTTAACTTTTCTTATTTTGAGCGGTACTTTGGCGATTTTAATTTTTTCAAAGATAAATTAAAGCTTACCTCCCTTAAGTATCCAAAGCAAGGATTTTTCTTAATTTTCTTCTTTCTTGGAACATACCTTCAGGCTTAGCTAAAAGTTGAATTGTTGTTGAGCAATCCACAGCCGCGCTGAATAGTTGAGAGATGAAACGGGTATCAACGGCAAACCACTTAATCCTATGAGTTGCTCATAAGCTATCTCACCGTTAGACACTTGTCATGTTTGTCAAAAACCGCAAAAATCTATCCTGTGTCGAATGTGCTGAACCGAGATCCCCTGGTTTAACTGTTTCAACTTTTTCAATCGAATATAACCTTGTTCACAACATTGACTCATTGCCGCACTATACATTTTCCGCAGGTCATATCTTGGAGGTAGAGGAGGCCATCGTGCGGCCCTTTGAGTGCAACCAGTGCGGAAAGCGGTTCAAATACAAGCAAGGTCTGTACACTCACAAGACACACGACTGCGGGAAGTCTCCAAGTTTCTTCTGTCCCCACTGCCCTTTCGGGAGCAAGCGAAAAGGGAACTTGAAGGCTCATATTTACATGAAGCATTTGCGTTACGATTGGAAATTGTAATATTACAAGTATTCGACGCTGTGGTGCCGTTGGTCTGTAAACGTCTGAAGACAACTCAGAAAAATAAAATGTATGTTTATAAACAGCAGTGTCTCTTTGGGAGGGTGAAGTCAACTTTTTCTTATTCTTTGATGCACTTTTACAAAACTTTCGACCTAATTTAAAAAAGCTCCAACAATTAATAAACCTTTAAAGAGGATTGTTATTTCTCACTGGTCTTACTCCAAATAATTCTAATTCTTTATTGTTTATTTTTTTAAATAATTGATATTTTGATATGAACGAAGTGTGTGTTTGAAAGCTTAAGGAAGTTTTCTTTTAGGAGTCCTCCGAAGCAATGCTTTGACAGTAGAGATCGTCTATTGGGATTGATCCAGAGAGATGTGGGACTCCGCAAACATGAGAAAAAAAATAACTGCGTACGAAAACGTTTCAGATCATTTAGCCCTGGAGTCAGCTCCGAAAATATGTCGGAAAAGGCGGACAATTTTTTGATATCACATTCATAAAACGCACCTACTTGTACATGAAATGGATTCCATGTCATTCCAAAGCCGCTGGATTCAAAATTGGGAGACATTTTAAATTGGAAAAATAACTCAAAATCGAACGTTTTTCAGGACGGTTGAAAATGTTATAGTTGTTGTTACTAAGTAAAATTTTTTACACAAACTGCAGTCAGCTGTACCGAATCAACTAGAAAAGCACTGGCCTCTTTGAAAAATTGATACTGTTATGCCTGAAAACGAGACTATATGTGGATTTAAATTTTTGACGTCACTTGAAAAGTTGTACGTTTCTTTTTATAGGCTTTCCAACGGTCTATCGGGTTTTTAAATCATTTCTGAAATTCTAATGTGAAAAGGTAATTTAATGAAGAAAAACTACAATTCCTTAAATGGTTTGGGTTTTCGTATGAACATAAAGTGTGCGTTTGATAGCATAAGTAAGTTTTTTAAGTTAATTAAGTTTTTTTTTGGGAAGCCCTTTGAAGTAAGTCTTTGACAGAAGAGATCGTCTATTGGGATTGATCCAGAGAGATGTGGGACTCCCCAAACATGAGAAAAAAATGACAGCTTACGAAAACTTTTCAAATCATTTAGCTCTGGAGTCAGCTCCGAAAATATGTCGGAAATGGCGGACAATTTGTTTGAAGAGGCAGAAAAGAGGCATTGCATGGATTTACTAATATCTCGATGTTCTCAATATTTCAGATGCCGGCTACCGTAGCGCCTGTGTCGTGTACGGTCAGTGCGGTGGTCATTTATACATGGATTCTACGGGCTTCAAATACTACAAAACTAAAATGAAGACCGACAGCGAATGGTACTTGAAATGTGCTGACAAACGATGCAAAGGGCGAGCAATCCTTAAACACGATGGAGATCTGTTGTTCGTCAGACATTCTAAGCAATTTCACACGTCTTGCGAAGCCTTCCTTAATACCGCTGAAAAGCCTTAAAAGGTATTTCACGGTTTAGTATTTCATCATTAAATCATCGTTGCTTAATTAACAAAAAATTGCTGCAAATTTAACAGGTTTAACTGGGGGTTTATCGGCCACTTCTGATCGGGGAGGCTTTACGGCTGAAAAATTCAACAATTTACTCTAGTATCATTTAGTTAAATGTGAAGGAACCAATATTGTGTCCACTAACATCTTTCAACGGAGATTTTAATCACTTTCTGCAAGTTTAAAGGTCTCATTCAGAATTAGAGAGTTGTAAAAAACCATTCATATCTCTGCAAACAAAGGAAATTGATGTAGAGTCGATCCTCAGAAGGTTAACAGTCTTCAGTATGAACCCCCTAAATATATACTTAATAAACTTAATTTGGAAGCAATTTCACAGATAAAAGAGGGGGGGTAAATTTGATATTTCGAATACATATAGTAAATCTTTGTCAAAATCAGAAGAGAAATTGGTTTTTCTGAATAATGGGCGAGGAGGTCACCATGTAAACATCACATGGCTTCATATGATGCTCAATCATTGAGGATAACATGGTTAACTGATTAAGACCAGGAGCTCGCATTGGTCCCAGTACCCACTGATGAGCCCGTAGGTTTGAGATGTATTTGGCGAGGTGAAGAGATTTTACCTACAGGTGTAGAGGATCTGCTGAGTGTCAGTCGACTTGCTACAAAAAATGAGTTTGGCATCGAATGTTATGTATCTTTTCTGCTGATCAAATTATGACTCTACACTCAATAAATGAGGGATCATTCAACAATTGAACATTTGAACTATAGTATACTATTCGTTCAGAACCCTAGTGGCTTGTTATTCGGCCTTTCTGACCAGGGGAAAGGGACTATAAATCCCTTATTTATTGTCCTTGGAGCCCAAGGATGCCACCATTCGATTAAAAAAAATTGATACATGAAATACGATGCCAAAGTCATTTTTATTATTTTGTTAGGCAAGTCGATTGTGGGTGAAAACCCCCTGATTTCGTGGTATAAACTCACGTTTTTCGGCATTCCAGAAAAATTTTCCCTCTCAAGTGTCATTTTCTTCAGATTTCATATGAAGAATTGCTTTTCTTCTACCGTTGAAAAGATGAGGCTCTGAGAAAATTCTTCCTGGGAAGTGGGAGCTTCAAAACCTGTTTGTTATGAGAAAAGAAAACGTGGAAAAAGTCGAATTTTCATAAACTCTCAAAACTTGATCTTCGGACTAGCTTATCTCGTTGTAGGGCATATTGATGTGTTCTATTCTACCCTAAGGAGATAGAAATATTAAACGCTCTTTCCAACGGCGTCCTTAAAATTGATTTTAGAGGAATGTTTTGGGTGAAAATGTTCCGAAAATTAAGGAAATCCCCGCCAATCACACTTTTTATTATCATCAACCCAAGATATGATTTCATTAAGTTTTTTCCCCAAGAAAACTTTAAAAATCCATTTGTGCCGTAAAAAACACATTTCTCCTCTTGATTTTTTTCAACTTTGGACTGCATTTTCGGATTCACGGTTTACATTCTCATAATGAAAAACTGACTTCTATGGACCCTAATTGCAGTTCAAACGTCCACCATTGAAAAAATGAATAAATAAAATAAAAATAAATTTCTAACAAAATTTTAACTCTGACTCCATGTCTTAAAATGTTCTGATGCTGCCAAATTTCGGGAAAACTTCCAAATTTAATCAACTTCCAATGATACGGTCCACGATACGATTCTATATCAATTTCATGGAGAAATTCCTTGAAGATTTAGTCTCTACCCAAACGTTTTTTTTTTTTTTTTTTCATGCTCAAAAACCCAAACGTTTTTTTTTTTTTTTGTTTTTTTTCATGCTCAAAAACCATAGCTCCACTTTCATTGGCCATAAAACCTGAACCCCTAGGTTTGTCTAAAAGATGTTTCCGTTGATATAATCAGCATCTAATTTCTGATCATAAATATAACTTCAATTATATTTTACACCCGGAACACACAAAAAGAAAGCTGATTTTCAAAAGCCTTTTAGAAACCACACATGGCTCATGCAAGGGGCAAATTCGTGACAACCCCGGGGCAAGTGCGTTTATTGGTTTTCCCAATAAGAAAATTCACCACTCCCTAACTCTAAAATTTCAAATGACATTTCAGAGTAACAATAGATAAGTATTAAATACTTACTTAAATATTTGAAAAAAATGAGAAAGACTAAGATTAAACTCCTTGAAAATTTGAAGAAGCTAATGATCTGGCAGTCCCAACCTCAGGTTAGATACTTTGATATTTGACAGTGAGAGTACCAGCATTATTAAAAACGCTGCAAATTCTTTCACTGGGGTTTATTATTCAATTGGCTTGCGTTCATGATTTGAATTTCTACTAAGCTTTGGAGTAGTGGAGCTGTTTCACAGGTGATACAGTGATTATTGAATTTCAGGAGGCACACGAACATGATCAACTGAACAATCCAAATAGTTATTTTGGTTAAGAACAGATTTACGTGCTCTATGCACATCTCCTGAAATTCAATAATAGCTCTATCACCTGTGAAACATGCACAATCCAAAGCTTAGTAGAAATTCAAATCATGAACGCAAGCCAATTGAATAATGAACCCCAGTGAAAGAATTTGCAGCGTTTTGTATGTTTATCAGAATGCTTCAACCCGTGTATCGGCTACAAAGCCTTTTAGGAGTTCACTCCAGTATTCCCATTACTACATCACTACGTTACTGATAGTAACAAAAAAACAATAATAAACCAAAATAACGCGAATGTTGGCACCATAAATTGGGCCATAGATCGGGAATGGTTTGACCTACGGACCTGGGGAGGGGCTCATTCGATTCCTCGTGGAGTGTTCTTCAAAAAGAGTACAAATTTAGGCCGCTACGACTGCTGTTTTTGAGGTTTTTAGGGATTTTACAAAACTCTGGCTCAAGAATTGGGGCGTCACCGTACCAACGTGGATTTTTCCTGAAAATTTCAGCTTTTTTGCTTCAGCCGTTTGGGAGAAATCGTGCGTACGGCGGACGGACGGAAAATTTTTTATTGCAGATTCGGATTCTACACCCTTTGAAACGTAAACCATGAAATTTTCAAGGGAGGTTAGAATTTTTTTTTCAAGAGCGATTACAATGGTTTATTATTGAATAATAAACCAAAAGATCATAAGCTGGATTAAAAGTCCGTATCACACTTGTGTCAAAAGAAACGCACTAGCTCCAGGCTCCTGAAAACTACGGGGCAATTGGGTTTCGAAGATTATGAAAGAAATCTTGGACTCACAAAAAATGTCTGGAAACTAGAAAGAGCTATGAACGTTTTTAAATAAGGATTGGGACTAACCTTTTTATTCATGAAGTTTCTCATGATGTGACTTTTTTTTATACTTCATCTTCAAACACGAATAATCAACCATTCCTGCCATCTAGTAGAACAAATGTCTGTTTCTGTAGATGGAAGACATCTTTGCAATCAACATATCGCTAATAGTAGTACTTTGGAGAGATCCCAAACGAAAAAAAAAGCTGAAAAACGCACTTTCCCTACTCCACCTAACATATTTTATATGTTCATGGAGACACCGTGTTTACCTACCATAGCCCAGGTATGTCGATCGAACATAACCTGTGATCTATGGAATGGTTCTCGAATTCGCATGATCCGCAGCTGTCCACCTGTATCATTATTTGTGAATCCCATTGAAAAATCCCTCTATTATTGTTACTAGAACGACAACATATTAGTTTTAAACATTTTTTATTGTCAAAAATCTGAGGATGAACTTATTGTAGGTCTGGAGTGTGCAGAAGTCAATTTAAACTTTCAGTGCTATAGCCCCTTGCGATTCTTTGTCAAAGCTATCCATATCAAATCCTCTACTCTATCTGGTGGTGCGGGCTTTGATCTTCCTCTTTAGTCCATTATTTCAAGCGTATTGAGTCGAACAAATAACGATAATTGCTTGGCTGTGGATGGATTTTAATGTAATATACCTTGGGTTTTTCGCGATAGCATAACGTTAGTAAATGTACAATACTACTGTTCCTTAAAAACGCTGTTTCCTTTTGTGTATGATAAGATTAAGATCACACAGTGCGATTAGATATCATAAGTACATTGCATTTATGAACAAGAAATATATTTTTTATCCATCGAGCTGTACATTTTAATTCACCACCCTGCTGCATGAGAGCCATCATAGTATTAGTCTGAATCACATTTTTAAACGGTTTGTGTAATAAATTATATTTTCCTCATGAACACAACTGAAAAGAGATCACGGTTACGCACTAAATCATTCGCGACAAAATTGTAGCGACCCTTGTCAAGAAAAAACAGAGTTTGTAGAAGAAACGAATTCTGTGTTGGTCTTGATCACGATTTTTAAGTGGTTTTATTTTGGACATGTTCGTGGGAACTCCGGGATCATAGAATTAGAAATGCTTTATTGTACATTTGTAACCAAGGAAGTATGTTTACAAATATTGTAGTCAACTCTTGGCCTAATGACTACCCTATTGAACAGTTTCCTATTTGGTTTTTCAATTTGATTAATGTCCTGAATAACACTCGGGTGGAAGCCATCCCTCGAAGTGTAGAGTAGTTGTGGAGGAGCGGTTAAAATACGAAAAGGTCAAGACTAAGAAAACCTTCACAATATAAATTTACGAAATGGAAGTTTAGCCACTTTCCGCGTTTTGTTCCTAGTTTTATCCCGTGGCAGTTTTACAGGAAAATGAGCCTTCAATGCCTTTCCCCCATCTTGTTCTGAATAATCTGATTTCAGCTGAACTTTCTGGTTCCCTCATTCCAACTCAGATCATTTTGGAGTTCTCGAGCTATGGGGAATCGATTTCAGAGAGCATTTGCTCGCCGGAGTCGATCTTCTCTGAGGGACGTAGTCCGTGGGCCTAGAATGATCCCTCAATTGAGGTGTGTACATATTTGTGTACAATAATTTGAGGTGTTAACATTTCTAATTGGTATGCCCCTAAGTTCCTCAGCATCATCATAGCAAGTGAGTGTATTACTAAGTCTAATGTCCCAATAAAAATCCTATTCAACGCAAGATGTCATTTTGAAGTGAGAATGTTTAGTTACATGAATACATATCTATATATATGTATATATCCTATCTTGATAGGAGACGAACCGTTTCCTTGAAAAGTATGGGCGGATTTAGGACAAACATTGTGTGTGTGCCAGTACCGAGGGTCTGGAATAACTTTTGAAAAATACGAGCTAAAAAACGAACATGTTTTCAAGCGATGCACATGAAACTTTTACTAGTTGATTATTATTTCATTAAAAATTTTTCAAGAAATTGCTTTTGTAATCACCCAAATGAATTAAACAATATGTGTTACTATCAACATCAATCTAACCTCCGTCTCGTCTGTACAGTACAGACAGCAACACAGCTGATGTCATTGTCCGTGCGTTCCAACGGTCCAAAACCTGCTGTCCGCGGTCCCGTTCGCGGTTTAGAACGTATGGAAAATCCAGAATTGCAGATCCAGAACGTTGCAAAATCTAGTCCTGAATACAGAAAAGTATAGTTATAGCTACTGTATGCTCATAAATACATATTAACTTGTCTTGTAAACAACCACAACCCAAAAGATATGTGACAGCGGCTCATAAATTACGCAATTGTAGTGAGTATGATTTTTTTTAACTGAAAAGTTCTCCTGCATAGAGTAATGAATAGATCAAATCTTTTACTTTATTTCAATACAAAACACAACGTCATTGGGAACGTCGTCGCACGCACACACACGCATTATGTTCAAGAAATAGTTTAATTTTGTTTAAAAAGTAGTGGTTTCTTTTGATCACGAGACTTGCATACTTACGTCTAACTTGTTTAAAAAGTTTATTGTAATATGAAAAATTATATCTAAAAACAAAAATATTATTACAAAAATAAAATATAAATTTTCAAAAAATCTTTAAAAATCTGGGGGTGCCAGGCACTTCTTGGCACCCCCGTAAATCCGCCCATGTTGAAAAGAAAATCGGTTCCAAGTCAGCCTGGGAGTCTCAACGGTAAATGAATGGAAAAAACAATAACAATTATTGCATGAGGAATGGATTCTCCATATGATAAGTAATAACCGCAAGTTTAACAAAAGTGGATTGATTCAACAATGAAAATCGATTTTCAAATCAAGTTTCTTACAGATATCACACTGATTGTAGAATTGTTGAATGAGTGCATCCATTAGATAAAATAATAATACGGTAGTAATTTAGCCTTTATGTGATTGCTTCCAATGTGGCCATAGTAGGAATGGATTATTTCAATTAAGTTATTGTCAGAATTCTGGTTCCCTGTTTCTCAGTGTCTCGTAAAGAAGATCTCCTTTTTCGTAAGAATTACCTGAAAGAAGTTCATTCTGATTATTAGGTTAGTCCTGTTGTATATCTTGGATTGAGATCAAATTAACAACTTGCAATATATCATTTTTTTTCGTCTCGTAAATAATAAACTAACAAAGGTGAAAATGTTCGTTTTCACGACAAAATGCCCATAGGTACACTTGGAACAATCAATGTAACGCACGAAACAACGCTATAAACATTCCGTACTGAGCTGTAGTTCTATTCCTTTAGGTTATACAAAAGAACTGATCGGTTAAAATGAATAATGATCGACTGTTATAAATCATTTTAATTTTTTAACAGATATCTTTGAATATGTGTTTCAGGTGGATTCGCTGGATGATTTCAGAAAGTATCTATTCGAGTTGCATGTTTTTCGAATGCCATGCATTTCGTCACAAACATAACAACCGCATTAATATTGATAAAAGTTTACTTTAGTTTATTTTTTTCGATTCTTTCAAGTAATAAATTTAAAAAAATACTTATAACACTTACCTATTTGTTTAAAGCCCTACTCCTTTGTTCCTATGCCTACCATTCTCATTGATCAACATCCGATTCATTTGATAATGATTGTGATACATAATTTGTGTATTGTCTGTTGGTCCACGGTTTTTGGATTTCTAGAATAGCTCATTTTTCTTTAAAGAAATCGGAGTAGAAAAAAAATTAATCAGAAAATTGAAAAAGTAAATTTATTTTACTACCGTTCAATCTATCAGTTTATTAATTTCACATTCCTTCTTCAATACGCGCCCTGAATTTTCTCTATTTTTCAAGACCTTCAGTATTGCATTTTCCTTCCTCAGCACGTAACAGAATAAAGTTTTTCTTCTACTCTCGAACGTTGCATGTTGTAGAGAACTTTTTCAGCGGATTTAATTTTCGCTTTGCATGGGTAGATGGTTAACACTATAGGTTTGTGAGAGTCAATCAAACACGCACCTTACCCAGATATGTTCGTTCTGATTGGAAACAGAATTTTTGTTGTTGTTATTTTTAATCTTCAATTATCAGACGTTAAAATGACACATAGGAGGTAGGAAAAAGAGAAACGATTCAAATAACTACATACGGTTAATTATTTCTGTATTAATTAACGTAAAAAATTAATTTACTTTCATTTTAATTTCAATTTAATTAATTCACGTAAAAAACAGGTCTATGTTTGTTAGACATTGTCTGCGGTACAGTATTTTAATTCTGCACTTCCGTGCCTTGCAACTGTGTTCTAGATGCTTTAAAAAGAGGTCCATTTATTTTTCATCTCCGTAAATGGATTTGGGAAATCAGAGGCAGCAATTACCTGGATATCCCATAGGCAACGGGATGGCTTCGTCAAAAACCGTAAACAGCAACACGTTACGTAACAGAAGCTAATATCTAAATACTTACTGAGGTTGAATATTGTGTGCATTGACACAGTAGTTTTAACCCACAAATGGAACACTGAAATCTAACGAGATAAAATAAAACACTTAGGTACCCTTTTACCCACCAGCGGAATTTATAACAAAAGTGACCAAAAATTCGATTTCAAACTTAACTCTTGAACACGTATCCCATTGCAATTTTAATAGCTAATTCGATCAAAATTTACTAGGCGATATTTACTATGTTTAGGCTCTCTCATTAGGTCTATTGAATGGTATATAGTTTTTAACGTATTTCGAAAGAAAATTGCAATAAATATACCTAAAAAACCTCGAAAAATGACACTGTGTCTGTTCAAGAGCATCCTAGGCCCATTTATAATTTTCAGTGTAGGTAGGTGGACAAGTGCAAGTGTAATTTTTTGGACTAAATAGACCTTTCGTCGAGTAGGTAGTGTCAAAAAAAAAAAGCTCCGGATGGATGGGGTTTTAAAATTTTATTATTCCATTGTTTGAATTGTATACATGTTGACATAAAACCAAAATAAGTGCTTGTGACTTGTATTGTTATCGACAAGAACATCCTGTTTCATCAGAAGCAATTTTAATTTCACCATCCCCTTTAAAGCTCGTTGAAATTAAAAAATGAACCAATATTTCTTTCAAAATAATTTCCTGTTTTGTTTAGTGAATATGGGAGTGGATATCACAGGTGGCGACAATGATGGGATTTTGATTCTCGTCTTCGCAAGTGTGGGAAAAAACTGAACCGCGTGAATCGCTCGCGTACTTCAGCATTTAAATTTAAAAATATTTTCGTTTTGAATTGTTATAATAGGTGGGTACTTTAATAATATCGGATATTGTAACAATAATCTAACTTAGTCTTACCAAAAGGAATACTTAGTTAGAGTGCTTCCGTTTTTCTGTGATTCTTACGTCTCTTGTAGAAAAGAAAAAGTTAAGTCACAAATTACTCTCTACACATGATAGCTACCAACCTCCTTTCTTCATTTTTCTTGCATTTTCAGCGCAATTTTATTTTATTTTTGACCAAAACTGATTGTTTGAAATCAAACTTAGCAATTTCAAATAGTCTCCAACTTGGAAATGATCTTTATCATAAATTCAGCCTGCCAAAAAATCCCTTGTCGAAATTTCATTTTTGGATTTCACGGGATTTCTTTGTTTTGAGAATTTTGCATTTTGATTCGAGTTTTTGTATGACTATTGCAATCAAAATAAAAAGTTTTTTGGTTGGAAAAGAGCTTTCGGCCGTTGGACTTATTTTTTGGGAAAAGGTAATTTTACGGCTTTCAGAACTCTTAAGATTGGTCAAACCCTCGTTTATCTTGTATTTGTGTTGGTACGTGTAGCTACACTCTACGCTGTACCTATTACAGCTGTACGAGGACTCCCAGTTTTTCTATTTAATTTGAAGTAATTCCTTCTAAACAAAATGTTTTACCCCCAAAACATTATCAGCGTTTCTTATTTCACAACTCTATAAACACAGTTGCTGAGAGCTAGGGTTCGCATTAGACCATCAGAGTAACTTGAATAATTAAGTTTAATAATCAACCACAAGAGCACTCGTAGCCGTATATACTTCCAAGAAGAAAAAATTTGAACTTTTGAGGATCAGCAAAATAATTTTCAAGTTAGAATTAAAACAGCAAGAGCTGTTCACGAGGAAAACAGTTACCTTCATTATTTATTATAATTCACATTACCTATTTTGAAAAATCTTATTATTTTTTACTTCGTAAATGTTCCGGAATAAAAATCATTATCAACATTAAAGGGGCGGCTTAGTCACAAGGTAGGCGCAACATACTGTTTCTGGTTACAGAAATGTCTGCTAAGTTGGGTGGGCAATTAAATTTCCTCATGTATAATTTATAGCGTTAGTTGACGTACAAAGTATGAGTCAAAATTGTTTAAAGGTTTTTTTTGTACTTTTATACGTGTCAATGAGCAAAATGGTTGTCTTTGCGAATGCCCTACTAATCTAATGGCGTTCACCATGTAAGCGTGTCGGTCAGCTCAAACCTGTCGTGTTCAAATAAAACTACCACTCTCATTTTTAGTCGGATCCTATTAAATTTCTAATCTACAGTTTGAGAAACAAATCTTTGAAAAGGAACATAGGTACATTCAAATAGTTCCTACCCTTTCCCTTTATGTGGTATGACAATGTTTTTCTTCCTCATTGGATAACGTTGGTAGAGTATTACCTGGTATCGCGAGAAGATAAAATAGTATTTGCCCTCTGAAATCAAAATTTCGAATTCTTTTTGTGGATTTCAGAACTTGGTCAATTTTGGTTCCATGTCTCTGTGCAATGCTTTGCACCCCTCAAGATTGTTTTACTCCGTAGACTTTATGTACGTAGATGAAATTGTCAGGGATTGAGAGAGTTTGTTCTCAGTCGGTCCCTTATAAATTTCATTGCCGTCGGGATATTAGTAGCATGAGCGCTATCGCAAACTTGAATTCATTATAACGTTGGTTTTTTATGATAGACCGGCCCACTTTGTTTGAATGGTTGATCCGAAAAACCTCTTAAAACCTAATCCTGACATTCATTCTGAGCAGTTTTAGAGGCGAGTGTAGCGGTGATGGGTGTGGATGTGTTGCTTTAGAAGTAGGAGCACAGATTTTCCTTTCTTGCCTCAGGTATTGCGTGGCGCCAGCAATATCATCATTGATAGGTGTCGTTGTTGTTCTTCTCTTGAAATGGACTAATATTTTCCTATTTTCAGGGCTGACTCGTTACGGGCGACACAGGGCAGACCGTTCCTCGCACGGATGCCCGTCTTGCGGCCGGGAGTACCGCTACAAGCGCAACCTCGTCTACCATCTGAAGAACGAGTGCGGGAAGGAGCCTCAGTACAAGTGTCCGCACTGTCGGCACCGCACCAAGCACAAGGGATCTCTCAAGAAACACATCTACAACATCCACTCGGACATCCTCAGGCTCCAGAACTCGGAAGAGGGACTGACCGCTTATCCGAGTCCCAATATGCTGGAAATTAGGTAGTAACGGGGTGACGTGGAGGCTGAAATAAATGGAAAATGGACAAGATTTGTATGGTCTCGGAAACCCCTAGCCATGGCCATCAAGCCGGAATCCTTGCCGTAATTCTTAAATAAGCAATGATATGTAGACAATTCAAAGTATGAATGACAGAATTTTTGTCACTTTGCTCATGAAATAGTTGACTTTGTGTGTGTGGGGGGGGGGGGCTTAAGTAGGCTGCTACCAAATGTTGACGCCACTCTTAACTGACTTAGTGAAACATCTTGGAATAGCCGAAATCACTTAGGGAGAGGGACTATACGTAGATTGGGGACAACTTGAGGAAAGATGAAGAGAAACGAGAATTCCGAAGCTCCTCACCCGATTTACTTACTCTGCAGATACCGACACCCTATATTTATATGCTTATTCGTATGACAATGCTCCTCAGGATTTACATTAAAAACGCAAAAAAGCAAACATTCCAAAAGAAGGACGGCAATTTCTGAGCACAGCAAATAAGTCATAAATTGCTAATGTTCTAGAAAATCAAATCAGTATAAACTGACATTGCTAAACATTTGAAAATTCATGTTTCAAATAAACTTCGATCAATGAAGAAATAATTTTGGTTTCCTATTGTACAATTCACAACTGTTCAAAATGTATTTGGCCTTGTATGAGCAGAAAAGGAACGGACTAGAAAAAAATTGATATGAAGTAAAAGTTGTTGCTGAATCGATCTCTGAAGTTTTGTCGTTGTTTTACCGACACCATGTATTTATATGCTTATTCGTATGACAATGTTCCTCAGGATTTAAATTAAAAACGGAAAAAAGCAAACATTCCAAGAGAAGGACGGCAATTTCTGAGCACAGCAAATAAGTAATAAATTGCTAATGTTCTAGAAAATCAAATCAGTATAAACTGACATTGCTAAACATTTGAAAATTCATGTTTCTTCGATCAAAATTTTGGGCACTCAATTATGTGGCGAATATATCGAATTTCATTAAAATATGCTAATGAAATCAATACAGACGGTTAAACCCAAATATCTATTTGTGAAGCAGAACATTACCTATCTAAAAATATTTGTTTCAATATGTTGTAGTTAGTTTTTTTTGTCACAAAATACTCAAATAAACAATTGTGCATAATTATAATAGAGGATTACTGAAGTTAATGTAGTATTACGTTAGCTGTATGCCCATAGAATTCGATACAATGCCTTATTCACTTACGAATGTTATTTTTTTAAATAATAGGTTGGTACTTATTTTGCAAATTCCGTCCTCAGTACGCCTATTTGTCTCTGCAGGAACTTGGGTACACGTATTATGGAGTTGTACTTTTCCTTTAAACATTAGCTAGTTGGTATGGAATGTAAATTGAAATTGATGTTGAATCGAAATTTAAACAAATTTTAACGAACGGTGTGAATGGATGATTATCTAACAGATTGGTATAATGCTTGAAACTGCAGTTATTGACCTTGTAGAAGATTAAGGAAACATAAGTTCATATTTGTGACCCGGATCATTCCAATTCACTTGTTTCAGTTTACGACGTCTATATTTTGGGATTGATACGGGGAACTATTGATCGACTAAATTAGTTTATTTTAGGAAACAATAATTTTTTGTGAGCTGTGATAAGGACATTGACAGCGGAGATGAAATTCTCCTGTACGATTAGGGTAAATTTATAAATTTTTTCTGTGTCTGTAACGTTGTTCGAACGTTTATATATTTATCTTAGTGACATCACAATTATGCCATCACAAACGTTGTACTTTGTGGTAAGTAGTTCACCTTTTTTTTAGGTATTGTCATAGCATAGTTACGTAGGTTTTATTTTACTCATCACTTTCTTTACATATTATTTGCACGAATTGAAGAATGAGGCAATCATTTACAAAACGTCGATTCGACCAATCTTAATTTTTATTTCGTTTGATCATCACGTTTATTTTTAGTTAATTTAGGTAAAATGAATTAATGTTTTCTCGTTTTGCCGCTATTTTGCCTCTGTGTACCTACTATTTTCATTAAACTTCATAGTCAGTAATGTTATGTGTTTGTTGAACTTAAACCCCTTTTATCCAACCGAAATGTTTATTGTTATTGGTAATATCTTGTGTGGTTCATTTAAAGATATTTTTTTGGGTAAGTCATATTTTGTCATTCGCGAAGCTTTTCATTTACTCATTCATCTACCTTCATGTGGTAATTTTTCAACTATATTCATGTATAGTTGTATTGTGACATTTTGTATCTGATCCCCTTTACTGGTCCCACTTTTTGGAGTATAAACTATGTTTGATTTTTATATGGATCACTCTCTTTACTTTACATTTGAAAATAACATAATTGTTTTCAGAGGTTTAGGATTTACCAATTCAAGTTACCTCTTTCAAAACCTAGGAAGATTGGTAATAGTTCCCCTTCACAATTTTTTGAAACTACCATACCTTCAGGAATATCCTCTGAGTGTTTCAGTCTTACCGTTAAGAAAACCTGGTGATGAGCCATTCACACTCTATTATTAACCCCTTCATCAAAATGAGCAATACATTTTATATTCATTTTTTAAAATGACATATTTTCCCTTTCCCTGCCTAATACTAGCCTCACCCCCCCCCCCCCCTCAGCCTTCCGCCCCCTGCTCTTTGAAAGCCCTGGGAGAAGAGTGCTGATTGTTTTTCTTCTCGTTTCATGAAACTGCTATACTAACGGTGTCCGCATGGGACTGTTGTTAAGAACGGAAATTTTTTCAAGGAACACCATATGCCTCTCTTACGACGCAGTATGGAGCAGACTTGGTTGAAGAACAAATACGAATCAAAGTAATCGAATACAAAACAGAACAGTAAGATGCGAGAGTGAGTAAGATAGATATATATTCCCACGCCATCAGTTCAACAGCGTTGACCATCGAAAATATTTAGAGGACAAAGGTATAATCGGTACAATCTTGACCAATTCATTAAAACCGGTCTATCAGCCTCGGATGTTCCAACTAATTTCAGGTTTCTGCACCGGCAAAGGTTCGTATAGCCGATCGTAACCAAACTGTTTCGATACCATCCTAGACTCGTTATCAGATACTCCCGAAATTTAGGGGTTCGGACATCTCATTTTACAGTGATGGAGATAGTGGGAGATGAATAGTCTCAAATAATGGATACCACTATTCAAATTACCGTGATGGAATAACTGGAGGATTATCATGGAGTTAATCCTCAAAAACCTTGACAATTTTATCGAAATTGGAACATCATTCTCGGAATTTCACTAATATCAATCAAGTTTAGTTTTTTGAGAAAATTTTTGAGCAAAAATTTTGAATTTTTTTCAAGTTCACCGATGACGTACTATTTAAAGCGATGCTCGCTAAAAGTAGAAAAACTCATGAACAATTCAATTTTGATTGTATTTTTTTAGCACGATTTTTAAAGTTTGTTTTGGTTTATTATTCAATAATAAACCATTGTAATCGCTCTTGAACAAAAAAATATATATTAACTCCCCCTGAAAATTTCATGGTTTACGTTTCAAAGGGTGTAGAATCCAAATCTGCAATAACAATTTTTCCGTCCGTCCGCCGTACGCACGAAACCATAAATCTGAATTTTTCAGGAAACATCAATATTGGCCCGACAACGCCCCAATTCTTCAGCCATCACTCTCACTTAATTTAGTTCCCTTTAAGGGTTGTCAAAGTTTTGTAAAATCCCTAAAAACCTCAAAAAAAGTCAAGGCGGCCTAAATTTGGACTTTTTTGAAGAACTTTCCATGAGGAATCGAATGAGCCCTTCCACAGGTCCGTAGCTCAAACCATTCTCGATGTATGGCCCGATTTATGGTGCCAACATTTGCATCCACATTCACTACATCACTAGGGTCTTGCGATCAAAACAAACAAGAGTTTTTTTTGTTTTGATCGCAGTAACCTAGTGATGTAGTGAATGTGGAGACTGGAGTGAACTCCGAAAAGGGTTTATAGCCGATACACGGGTTGAAGCATTCTAATATGCATGCTCCGTCTTACGAAATTTAAAATTTTCATATAGAATATTTTTCGTATTGTAATCGCTCTTGAAAAAAACGCTGCAAATTCTTTCTCGGGGGTTTATATTCGATGATTCATGATTTGAATTTCTACTAAGCTTTGGAGTGTGCGTGTTTCACAGGTGATAAAGCGATTATTGAATTTCAGGAGATATGCATAGAGCACTTAAATCGGTTCTCAACCAGAATACCTATTTGGATTGATTAGTTTGGATATTTGTATGCCTCCTGAAATTCAATAATCGCTCTATAAACTGTGAAACACGCACACTCCAAAGCTTAGTAGAAATTCAAGTCATGAATCATTGAATAATAAACCCCAGTGAAAGAATTTGCAGCGTTTTTTCAAGTTAGTTTGTTTTTTAAAGTTTTTTTTCTTTTAGTTTGAATAAAAGGTGTTCAATAGGTGCTGTTCAACGATATCATCCTTTCTTTTGTTATTTATGATTATTTTGGACGTTCGATATTTTTTCATATTTGTATATTGAAAATGCATTATTCAAATACTTACCCATTCCACCTATCAAATTGATTTTGACAAGAAAACAAGAAAGCTGCTGATTCAGAAATTTCAGTTTCAGAATATCGTTAGCCGATTTTCATCCTCATGCTTAATGTGTTTATTTACCAACATCGCACTGTATTCTCTTGTGAATAAAAAGACACACATAGGTCATTCTGATGCGTGTACCAAAGTATTTTTGTTATCTTTATGTAATGGTTTGATCATATTTTTCAGGGGGCGACCACAAATTTAAGTGTGCCGACTGCGGGAAATCTTACCAATACAAAATCAGCCTGAACCGCCACAAAAGGTACGAATGCGGGAAGAAGGGGGAATTCGTCTGCCCACATTGTAACCACCGTACGAAGCACAAATGCTCTTTGAAAAAGCACATATTCAACATCCACAAAGTAATCAACAATTTAACAGACCATTTGACCTACCATAATTGGGAACCTAAGATTGAATTTGCAATGGACTAGATTCGGATGGCTTGAAAAATATCTGATTACAAGGGCAGGTGTGAAATCGTCATACTAATTCACCATGTCACAAGGAACCTGTTTTTTAAAATACTAATGTGAGATTAATTTTAGCCAGCTTTGCTTACTCCCATATATTGTTCCTAGGTCGGTACATCACTGGTTTGTTGTGAAGGTTAAAGCAGCTCGAAACGACTGCCAAGTTTGATACGTATAATTCCTCTCTAAGGTAATGTAACAGAAACGAACATTATTCATGTTAAAAACATCCACATGGGCATGATCTCGTGATGAGGTCCCTGAGATATTAAAATCATTAATTCGTTTATTCCTCTGTTGCTCTGGGTGTAAGCAACATACACGTTCGTTTTCAGTTAAGTACAGTTAACTCTGCTTAGCCGAGATGTGAATGAACGGCTCTAGTTGCATTGGTGTTAAAGTTCTATTTCATCGTTTACTGTGCTCGTGTAAATGGTGGCAGAACTGTTACTCGTTACTCGTGTGAACTGTTGCCATGTTGTTGTTAAATTGTTGCCATGAGGAAAGTATAATAAGTTTCACCTCTACTCGCTTAACATTGTCCACTTCATACGAGTTCAGTAAACGGTAGAATAGAGTCTATTCCGCTCTACCTTCAACTCAACTTGAGTCGTTCAACTGCAGTAGAAACTCTTACTCGTTAATGGTCTCAAGGTGGAAACTGAAGCCCATTGAACATACCAATAAACGGTAAAATGCATGCTCGCAGTTTGTTTCATTGGTAATCTATGATTACTTCACACAAACAACAATGATTAGTTAGATTGACAAATTTCAACCTCATATACGACTGGTCCTCCGATTATGCCAATGATGATTACAAAAATAGTTGATCAATTATTCAACTGTAAAATTTCATAGTTATAGAAATGATGTAATAAATGTTATTTATTCCCACTTATAATTTATAGTCTTAATTTTTGTTACAAAGATGAGCTTATATGTTTGTTATTTATACGTACTATTAAAAATAGTGATGATGTGATTATAGAGTAGGTGTAGATGTAATAAAACAGTATTGGTCCATTTTGTTTCTATACGGTCTTCCATACCATTGATACTTTTCAGCACCAAGTAATTCACATTCGAGCTATTCAGACTCGGAACATGAAAAAAATGTTTCTACTAATCGGCCAACAACAATAATTTATTTACGTGGTTTGCTGTTTGAGTGCCGACCTAGCTGCCTTCAATGAATTTCTTTCCTTAGAAAAAATGGAAAAAAAAACAACAGAAGACAAAAAATACATGAATGGTCGATTAATGAACCACAAGAAACTAACTTCGGCAGTTCGGCAGTTTGAATAACAAAAAAACCCAAATCACACTGGCAAACGAATAATCTCTCTTTTTTTAAAATAGATGTAGTAAGTTTTTATGTATATAATACAAACGCATTCGTGTATATAACGACCGATTACTGTATTGGTAAATCCAGAGGGTTTGTCAAAGATTGGAAAACTCAACTAAACCTCGCGGCTTTTCAATTTATTTGTGAATTCTCTTCGGAGCTTAGGTGATAGATACCGTTATTGTCGTAAGAGTCTACATGACACCTGTTGTGAGCAGTCTGACTTAAAAAGCTATAACTGCAGCAGTATAGTAAACTGTTGTTCTTTAAAAAAAATACTCTCCAATAAATGAAAAAGAAGATGTAATAACTGTGAGCAGGCTTGACTCGATGTTTGAAATATTCATTAAAAACAGGGAGTTATTAGCCCTCGCAGGGGGCAGCACCTCAACTCACTATTAGTGCAACTGTACCCCCCTACTGGCGATGCTACTTTATGTATCGTCAATAGTTTTAGCAGAGGACGGAAAATAGTGATTATTGCAGGCAAAATTTGATATTTTCGGTTATATTGTTTCATTTTAGGCAGGGATTCTTACTTTTTTTGAAAATATTATATAGCCTATGATACATGAAAACATTGGAAAAACCATATCTCTTTTCAGCAACCGGTCTTTGCACCGTTTAAAATGGTGCTTGTTTTCGGTGAAGTACCGCTGACAAATCCGCGAGAGTGATGTCTTCGTCCGAAATTGGAGAAGACATGGTTATTATTGCACAGTTCTCCTCATAGGCTTGGGGTATCCTGTAGAGGCTAGGGCCACAATTTTGTATTTCGTGCAAGAAAAGGATTTCAACACTTCGCTTTGACCCATATCAGCGAAGTACAGAAGTTCCAGAAGACTATGAGATTTTCTGAAGACATCTTCATTTTTTCAGAAGTTAGTGACTTGAAAGGACAACTTCATCCATTTCATTTCTTACCATCAGTAGAAAGATCTCATGTAGAGCTTTCCGAAAAGATCAATATGAAGACCATAGGGTTAGTGTAGACATCCGAGTGACGCCATGAAAAGACCTCATCCGCTAAAAGAGAAGAGTGGCAGGGGGAGGGGGGGTGCCCATCTATGACCTCATACTTTCTTCAAACAAATATTGTTTGAACTATTTGGAATTACGACCTGCAAATATACCGTCTGATTTGGTTTTCATGGACTCAAAATCCGATTGTTGTATAAAAAATGAGACATTTCGACACGCGAAAGTTGTCCATTGAAAGGTGGAACGGAGATATGAAATATTTTGATTAATCTTCATTTTGAATACTATGAATTCAATTCTGTTGTGCCGGAGTGAAAATATCAATACCTCGCCTTACTGGTTTGAAGTTCTTTTATTCACGGGTGTCCGACTTTTGCTCCGTAGGCAGCCAAGATGGGCCAGCCTGCTGAATATCGAAATGGATTCTTCAAATGATCTTTTCAAACTAAAAATCTCATACCTTCATACACGTTTATTGGAAACACGACGCAGGTAACAGAGGCATGGATTATTACATACAAAGTGGTAATGGTAATGGTTTACTTTTTGGTAAATTATTCGATTATTCTGATATCCCTGAAGATGAACTTGCAACGTAGACTTCGATATGCTGTTCACCATTATCAGCGAACTACTATTGATGAATTTGAGACAATTTCACACATCAACTTTTTTCCGGAAATCCGATGTTACTGCGTGTTATGTTGCATTAAATAGGCTATTTAAATGATTTCTTTAGTTAATTTTTTAATTTATGAATTTGTTCCCAAGAAATAAGGATTTCTAAGGAGTTTTGTGAAGTAGATTTTTGTGCAGTGAGTGTTAATGTGCAGCATTTTCCACTTCAGAACCTTCAACAAATAGGTGTGCAGGCAACATTTCGCTCAACGTAATAACAAATTAATCATGATCCATCTCTTACCACTAAATTGTTATTATCTATTTTTACTGTCCCTATGTATAAACTTAAAATAGCGGAACTGTAGTTGAAAATCCATTCCACCAAGGATCTGATCCTTACCAGCGATCTATATAGTTCATGAAGCCCTACCGTATCACTAGTAAAATTGATATTGTGGTTTAACAGTATACCAAAATGCTTCCTCTGATGACTACGTTTGTTATTTTAGAACGCATCAATGGCTGCTGACTTGCCATTTGGAATAATGTCGAATACGTTCTTAAAAATATGCTGGAACCTATCTGACACCATATCACAACCAGACACATTTTATGCAATCTACTCGTACTACAATATTGGCTGATGAGGATTCGCCGAATGCTGTAATTCTTAACGCATCAGAATCAAACGAGCTCCATTTCACTGATATCGATTCATTCAGCCGATGAGAGCGGGTCGGTGCCCGTACCTTGTCATTTCTAACCTTCAAACTCAACAGTGTGTACTGTGATACTTATTTAGATAGCTTTGTTGTTATTACAGGAGACTGGTCCTCCACTCCGTTCAAGTGCTGCAACTGTGCGCGAACCTATCGATGGAAAGGAGCGTTGCAACGCCATTTGCGCTACGAATGCGGTCAGACGGCGAAATTCCAGTGCCGTTTCTGCCACTACTGCACAAAGCAAAAGTCGAACCTCGCGAGACACGTCGGTACACGTCATCTTTCCACTGATGTTCGATAGGAACTCAGGTGGTTCCGATGTTAATTTTTTGTGAAACATTCACACTATGTAATAAACTCTTCGAAACCAATCTTTGCTGATGACCCAAGAAGCAGATATTCCAAAATTGAATGAGATAGCAAAAATAGCTACCGTACTAGGGTGTTATGATACAGCATAACTGCAAACCCTTAACTTTGAACAGTTGCCCAAATTTTTTTAATAAAAATAGTTTACTGGATTTTTTTTTCAGGCGGTTGCACCGTTGCACTTCTGCAAACTCAGAGACTGTCACGGCTAAAGTTGTAAAGAAATATACATTAGAAATGTTAAGTGATTTAGTTAAATTTAAAATGGTTCCTAGCAAGTTTTACAAGTTCGAAAATAAAGTGAAAATATATAACGTTTTTGTACTGATGAATCAACTTGAGGTGCTAAAAGATTACATAGTAGTTCGAGGATTTAACGCTAGAGCTCATCAAAGGAAAAAACAGTTTATGAAGAACGTTTTTACATCGAAAAATTACCTACGTGATTTTAGCATGGACTAACAAGCCAAAAAATTTCGCGCGAATTGGTGAAACGCAGAAGTGTCACACGGATATCGTCAAGGTTCGGGTATGTTCGTGACCAGCCGAAGTCAAGAACCATCTCCCCTAGTAATGTCTAGTGGCCGCAAGTCCTCACTGACGTACTTATCAGTCTACCTTATTAACGTTTATCGAACGATCCCTGAACGACAATTGACGTTTATCGATAGCCAAACGACAATATTGTTTATGGAACGATCTCCGAACCAGAATTAACGTTTATCGATCGATCCATGAACCATTCAGAATTTGGACAATAAAAGTTCGAACATTCCAAATGAGGAAAATCGGAAAGCTTAAGATAGTGGGCCAAATAAGAGCAAACTGAAAGCACCAAACAGAAAAAAAGCGCGGCTAAAGCATGTTCCATGTTTTTTTAATTTCAGCTGCAAGCTCTAAGCAGTAATCATTCCCCCCTGGCGAGGCACGCAGCACCGAATTTTTACTCTTTATTTGTGGAAGGGGCCGTTGAAAAAATTGGTCTTCGTTGATTAGATCTCAATGACATTCTCAGTTAGTTCGGATCTTAATCAAAATTTGAACATCATCGGGATATGTTTGAATGATTTTTTTGCGACCAAAACACTTGTGACTTTCGAATTTTTCCCTCGTTCATTCGTAAAATCTACGTTTGATGAGTCTAATTTACTTTCTACTACCTTCTCTTCCAGAATCGTCCATCAACCAAATCCTCAATCAGATGCCGGACTTTTCCTGCGATAAGTGTCACAGAAAATACAGGTGGAAAGCAGCTCTCCAGCGCCATCTGAAATACGAATGTGGCAAGGAAGCTCAGTTTTTCTGCCGATTTTGCTCCTACCGCGCCAAACATAAAAGCAGCCTCTTACGACACATGACTCGCCATTCTTGGAGGCCTCCGTTCTCCGTCTGTTGATTTAAATCAAAAATCACCTTAGATCTAGTTATTGTTACGAGACTCAAACTGACATGTTGGAAACCTAGTTTTTTAACTTCCTGGTCATTCCGATAAGTAAAGAGCGGTAACACCCTGTTCAGTAATTTTCAGTTCACATTCATCACCTTCTTCGCATGAGCTCTGGAAAATTGTGATAGTTGGTACATTTTCTACACGATCTAAATTTGTTCGAAACTTTTAAATGTCTATTTATTCAAATGCTATAATAAATATTCATTTATTTTGTTATTAAATAAAAAATGGGACTTGCTGTGCTAAACTTAAAATGGCAATTCAGTTCTACTATAGTTCGTGCCTAATAACCGTAACCGAATCACAGCATTTAATTTATTTCAATTATTTAGTGATTAATTATTCTTGTGGAGTGTTGCTATTCTCCTAAGAACCCCATCACCTATTTCGATATGCAGTTATTCTTTAATCATTAACATATTACGTAATCAGAAATCATTGATTCAGTTTTACATCATTTATCCATATCCATACAAAACCAGAGTTAAATAAATATATAAGGACATGGACTTATTACAGTTTATTTATAAAAGTATTATTTATAAAATTATTTATTGCTGTTTTTTATTCTTTCACGGTTTTAAATAGTAATAATACAAAAAAATGTGGTGGAAGACGTTTAATTTATAACCTGTATTAAATTTTGTTGAATATTTATATTTCATGTTTAGTTGAAGAATAAACTATAATTTTATTATGTGTTATTAATGTTTGTTGATGGCCAATTAATGAATAGGACGGCTTGCAGTTTTATGCAAATCATCCTAGTAAGTCATATGTTCACATATCATCATCCAAATCACCATCAATATGTTGTTGTCATTTCATATAGTATGTTGAAGAAAAGCGAACTGTCACTATTACCTATTCTAATCTCATCATGACTGTGCATTAATCCTTAATCATATTTATCCTTTAAAAAACAATCCGTTTAATTATGGTGTTAGGGAACTTTAGCCTTCAAGTTCATTTTAGAACTGATAGTTAGAATTTCAAGATTGTCCTTCTATTGAATATGGTCTTATTTTGCCCTTTTTCAAGTTTTTCACTTTCATTTAGCCCATAGGTGTTCAATTAGCCCAGGAGCTATTGCCATTTTCGGGTGTAATATCAGAAAATTCCCCGTTTATAGTTACATTTCAGTGCTCCCAGATCGCTTTAGAATTATTGCAGAGCGGAGGTTCACGAAGTTCACTTGATACAATGTTAGGGTTGTTCAAATAGCTCAACTTCAGGATAACGCCCTTCTTAGCTTCGAATTTGAAGTAATTCTGAATATCCTTCGAAGAAGTCTCCATCCGAATGAGTTATGACATTCGAGGAAATTTCAAGAACTTCCTGTTTAGGCTTGGTAACATTGGAAACACGACAAGATCAATGGGAATTTGCGCTCAGACGCTTTATTCTTCTTCCCTTTAACATTTTTGGCAACACGGTTTAAAACTACGCTCCCCCCGACATAGTTCCCCCGAATAAAATCGTTGCAAAGTATCACACAAATGTTTATTATTAATTTATTAGATAGGTAGCCGTCCTATGCAGATCAGTGTAATGCAAAAAATCAGATTGAACTGAGTCCCTAGATTATGGGCACATCGCCGGAAAATGTATGATTAGCCAAATTTCTTTTGGTCCTGTAGTTTCTAGCAAAGTTTCGGACCTATTACGGGAATTGTAAACCAACAAATTTTGAGGGGGATTAAACTTCTTTTTAGTTGTTGATTACCAAGATTCTTTGTGCAGGACTTAATAAAACTAAAATAAGCGAAGCAGTTGGTCCCGCTACCTGTGAGCTACTCTACTTGAAAGGAGCTTGAGAGACAGTTTAGCTCAGAAATCCTGAAGAATGGGTTCTGCAGCCCGGTTCTCCTGCTCGACCGTAGACGATCAATTTCCATTACCCGAAGAAGAATTTTTTCAAATGGTGAGCGAATAAATGATCGAACAGCAACCCAAGCTGTCGCATTCGATTCAGGGAACTAAGGTCTGTCTGAATCCGTTCAAAAAAATATCCTCATACATGAACATTTTTTGAGGTGTCCATTTGTTTGATCAATTTGTAAACGTAAACCCTTGTTGTTCATCAAGATACCGAAATTACTGACAAATCCTAGAACAATGTTGGTTTTTTTTAGCCAAATTTCGAAAAATTTGCTGTAGTAGTTTCGGAAAGAAGCTCCGGACGACGGACGGATGGATTTTTCAAATTCGATTTTTGAAATCTACTTATCTTGAATAGTAAACCAACAAGTTTTGAGGGGAGGTATTTTTTTTCCTGGACGATTACAAAAGTTGATTATTGAACATAATGTAACAGTATCTAGAAGCATAAGTCTCTTCAAGCATCCCATTTTTCATGAATCACAAAAATAGTTCATCCCTTAAAAAAAAAAATTTTTTTTTGTGATTTTATTACTGCAAATGAATAATATTTACCAAATACATTCATTTATCAGTATTTTCTTTCATAAAATTAAAAGTTCACTCCGCGAGTTCAGTTCTCCAGCGAGTCGTAACCTATTTATAGACTCACATACGATCATATACTATACACTCACACAATGTGCACTAATATCGGTCCAGCACTACGATACGAGATCCGATGGTTTGTTTCGCTCGAGACGACGAAGTTCTCCTCCGTTGTCCAAAACGTGGAGCATCTCCAGGTTCTCTTTTCTGTGAAGTCGTTGTTCGTGCTTCTTTGGATATTTTAGTGCAAACTCTTATAAGAATGATTTCTAGAAAAAATAAACAAATCAAACAGACGTTTTTATTACAAAAAATGAAATAAAATTGGAAATTCAGAATTATTGTGAGTTAAATACATGCAGAACACATTTTTAAATCAAAAGAATGGAACTGGGGAAAAATTAAATAATCAACTGGGTATTTGGACTGGTGCATACTTCATTGTAAAGTGACGGCAAATTCCGAATTGAGAATCTTTGTCTCCCGAACGGTACCCGCATAACCAGATCTGTGGCCCCAATGGGAAACTGATTGAGAGTAGAAATATTTTGTTTAGCTGTTGCCTCCGAAAGTATCGCGCGAACTATTGAAACTTTTGTTCGTAATTAATAATTTCTTACAATTATTAATCACACAGGTATTTGTTTATTTCTTAATGAGATAGTTTGATGAATAAAATTTCAGTCTCTTTAGAAACCTTAAAGTGACTGGTTCACTATAGAAAAATAAAACTTAGAAACAATAATTGTTTTCTATTGTGATAGATAGCAATCGTTTTGGTAGCAGTTCCTCCCTATTTCATTCGTTCACCGTTGGACCCAACAGTTACTTTGAACAGTTCCCACACAATTCCATTGTGCGCGTTAAACGGACTCAACAGTTTGAAGCCGATGGGTTCAAACAATGTTACTACAAATCCCATAAATTTTCTGATCTTCATTTTCTGCAAAACGTTTTGTATGGATTCCATGAAAAGTTGTTATTTGATGGCCAAAGATGTAGATATAGTGTTCCACCATCTACATAGTAGGCTTAGTTGAATTCACCAAAGTAGTGCACTTTTCGTGGGGTTCATTTCTTGAGCTTTTATTTCTGTGATACCTGCTGGACCGTCGATTGGATGCGTTTTTGTCTTATTTTCACAGAATTTTGTATTGTTTCGTTTTTTAGGTGCTCTTCACTTCTGCAGCGGGTGTAACCGAAAATACAGCAAACGTGACAGCTTGAGGCACCACATGCGCTACGACTGCATCTACTCGCCAGACCTCCGATGTGCTACTTGTGATTTTACTACAAAACGAATCTATAGCCTAAAACGTCACATGGTTAAACACTGGTGACCAAGGCGGTCTTATTAATTCAGATTTTCTAAACTCGTTCCTAAAACATTTCATAGTTACCTCTATCATGTAGTATCCGAATAAACGTAAAAAAAGAACTCAACGGTGGTTGTTGCAATCTTATTCCAATCAATCAAATTTTACCTGCGACATACTATGCCTTAACCTCCCAGCCCAAAACCGTTACGAAATGGCGTTACAAAAGAGTATTATGAAATGTCACGTAGTTGCAACTTTGTATCATTCTTATAATTTTAGTGACGAGTCCGTTTTCAATTAATTTTTACATCTTCCCCACAAATATCGTTTCCAACCCTGTTGGAAACCTCTCGATTTATCGCATATTTTCCTTCAGGAGTACGAATTTCTATTTTAGATTTATCTACTTCTCATTTTAGGGCCTGTCTTATTTAACCCAAAATACTGAAGTTCAGAATCGCGTGGGGGGGGGGGGGGGGGCTGGGAGGCTAAGCCAACAGTTTTACATTAAAACTATGTTCTATGTTCAATGTCTACTTCGGTAAGGATTTTTCAAATTGATTTGGTGTTTGATCATAGATTGGAATATTTCCAAATTTATTGTTGTGCCTCAAAGTTTGTTCCAAGAGCAGTTCGAATTACTTGAGTATTGGTTGAGACATTTCTTGTATTGTATTCTAACATACTAAAATTGGGAAGATAGAAGAGAATCCAGGATTGTATGAAGTGATACATGTAAAGTAATTCAATAATGGGAGTAGTGCTGTGGACGGGGGGGGGGGGGGTATTAGTCGATCCATTCCCTGGGACAGGTTGACTGGTTGCCTACCCCTCCTGGTCGCGACTAGTTGAAAACTAAGTAGACAGAATGAGACATTAGATACGGATAATGAGATCGAAAATAGCATCGAGTCCCTGTCTCTATGACCAGGACTAATTCTTGTAAGAGCAAAAAGCTGTTCACAGAATATGATTAGTAAATGGAAGTGGAAAGTTCAATACTTGCTGAATTTCTGTCTTCACCAGAAAAACCAATTGTGAACAAAGAAAGCGACTGAATTAGATGTCATGCCTAAATATATTGGCAAGTGATGCATTCATTATAGGTTCTATGTCCGGTTTTTATAAGATCACACTTATAAACATAATTATAAATACTTTCACAAATTTTTTAAAACTACCAAATTCTTGGTCGAATTAAAAAAGCACGAACATCAGTTGAGAATTCTAGTTTGAAAGGATCGGTAATCCATATTGATTCCTGACATCGAATTCAAAATTTCTATAATTCATTGCACAAGAGAGGTTTGTTGAACAAAAATTGAAATATAAAAATTCATTTTTTTTAATTCAAATATTGAAGATATAATGATTTATCAACCCCTTCCATAATTAAATTTGAATGATGTGAAATAACGTACAGACTTGGCAATGTTCGTAACCGAACAAAAACTATTCAAGGAACTCTTTAGTATAAGCGTGTGAGTAGCGCTTTAATGGTTTGTCCATTACCCCCTCTAGTCCCCTCCCCTGATAGAAAATTCCAAATTTCCGAGGCTTGTACCACAACTAGACTAAACGGAGTCGAAAAAAATGTTTTTCAAATAGTCAACACAATCAGAGAAAATAGTCAAGAAATTGGGATTTGTCACTATCCCCTCCCCCTTCCATTCTCCTCCTTTTCCAACGAAAATTCAATGATTCGCAATTTGTTTAAATACTAAACCAAAATGATAAAAATAAATAAATAATGACATGAATCGGTCGAGAATTTTCGCTTGAGCAGCGATTGACGGGATTGGATATTACCCCCTCTATTCCCTTTCTTGTGCGAAAAAGCTAAATTTCCGAAGTTTGTTGCACAAATACTAAAATTTTGATCAAAGAGACGTTTGACACTTCTGTGAAATAGAAACTGAGGATGTTGAATCTTTCTGCAATTCTACTGTGATGCTCATTGTCGAATCAGATTTAAATGAGGCATACACCGATCTTCTCTGAACTTGCGGAGAAATGTTTTTTAAAATTTTCCTTAGGCTAAAACAGCTTGGTAGCAATCCACAAAGATCCTCTGGGTCGCAGGAATGTAATGCTTGAAACCCTAGGTGGAATAACCCCAGTTCTATGAAATTTACCAATATACCAGCCTAATCATCGTCAGATATTGTTTGTGGCAACAAATCTTGGAACGAACTTGGCAAAATAAATTTTCCTCTAGGCCCATCGAATTTTGCATGTTGGCTCCTTGGTGCAATTGTACTCTGTTACATTACCTAATTCACCATCGCTTGGCTTTTATCCTTTGCAGAGGCACCTTCAGCTATATCAAGTGGATAAACAGGTACATTGAATGCATCCAAGCTTCCCTTGTATTTTGTTTTTACTCTGCATTATGTTAATTTTCACAGTAAATATATATATATATATATATTTAATAATAAAAATATTGTAACCATACGGCTCTCTGAACAACCAGTTTATTTCTTAAGGAACTTCAGGAATAGTTGGCAGTAAAACTTGTTTTTTTTTTTATTAGTGTTCCTTTAAATCCGTGTTAAATTCGGTTCGTGTTTGATATCACATATATAAGAGAAATATATTTCCTCATATAACTCATTCAAATAACGATTATACACACTACAACTAAAACGAATGAAATTTGTTGAGCTACTAGATATATCAAAATCGGTATTTTTCTATGGTGATATTTTCTTTGCGTTATGTCTTAATGCGTCTAAATTGAAATCTTAGTGTAATGCCATTTAGAACAAATTTAACTTTTTTCGATAATTGTTTTTTTGTTCGTACTTTACAACAAAGCCAATGTTTTCCAAAATGTGTACCGTAATTTTTATCTAATGACATGATTTGTAAGTCCAATTTTAATGGTTTTCATCGGACTCATAACACTATAATTCCATAAATTGAACCAAAATCAGCTGTTACATCCAATATCCATTGAATCCCACGTTTATCAGCATGCTCCATTTTTCCTTCGATCCCGATTTTCCAAAAACTAGGCTCATATATGTCTGCATCCTATGGTTTGTGATTCGGTGAATTTTGGGATGGTGGCAGAAGTCTAACCCGCTTATTACGTGTGTTAATTTAAAACCGCTTCCCTAACTTCTACTGCAAGACTGGAATCGCTAGATTTGAAAATTATTGAAAAACAATTTCGAAGCTAAATTTGAAGATTTGAGGGTTCTTTTAATCGTTCCTTTCATTAGAAAAGGATCATGTCCTGAAATAATTAAAAGATAACCTTGAATGTTAGCAAAACCACAACGATTTTTAAAATACATTCCTCTACCCTGAAGTATACTGTAGTGTGAAATAAACTGTTATTGTGATTTATTTAGGAACTACTTAATGGGGAAACGGTTTTTCTTCGTTAAAACTCAGCCGATTAATTTAACGTCTTCGGAACTCAGCTCTTCCAGCCTTGTAGATTCAGTGATAATGCCTCATCAATATTTAAAATAAGGTTTATGGGTACAGCTTTCACTTTGCATATTGCTGACGTCATTAATCGACAATTGTAAATTTCAAGTGTTTGTCATGGTATTCTGTTCTTTTTTTGCCTATCCTCGATCCAGGCTATAAGTACAAATGCAAAATCTGCGGAAAACACTACAGCCATCGACAAAGCCTGTTTCGGCATAGGAAGTTTCAGTGTGGGCAACCGCTCCAGTTCAGGTCAGTTTCCAAGTTAATGTCCGCATTGTAAGTAATTTTATCCTCATTTTAATAATAATATTATTATTATTAGTGTTATAATTTTTGTTTATCATTTTAAATTGTATGTCGTGGTTATTACGTTCACTTTTTTTTATGAACCACTCATTGAAATCAATCAAGAAACCAAATAAACCGGAGGTTCCCTAACTTTTTTGGCCTACGGCTCCCTTTGAGATCTGGCTTGGCGGCGCACTTAGTATAATTTATTTGTTTTGCATCGCATTATATTACAACTATTACATTTTGAGTTCGTATTTGTACTAGTTATTTGTCAACATACTTTACACAACATTGTAAATAAGATAGTTACTATTTTTTACAACAAAAATACAGCATTAATGTAATGTTGTATGAATTAATGGTAGACAACGGCGGCACACCTGGGCAGTTTGGGGACCTCTGAAATAAACAAAAATCTCTCATCTCTGAAGTTGTTAGTTTTGCAGATCACCGACCTTGATTTCGATCTAACTGATTAAAACAAATGTATTACACAAACTGTTATTATATCTGTATTTTAGGCAAGCTTGATCTTTTTGTTATCTCTAGCTTGATGCTTTTCTGTCGAATTTGTTTTCGAAAATGTATACATCGGGAATCGTTTCAGTCTTCGCAATAACATAATATCCATCAAACAATTTCTAAAACGTAGCCATCCATCATACGGACAAAGACAATGCTTAGACGACCTGAAGAGAATCGACAATTTAGCTAAAGTTTCCGAGAAGCTTTGAAATTCACAGTCATGTTGACGACTCACACGAAACCCCCATCCCATCATTCCGAGTGATTGTTTCTCGGGATTCTGCTTCACCTCGACACCTTTTGATTGTAGGGGGGTATTGCTTCCGAGTCTACCGAGGTAGCGGAAACATTGTTTTCACTTTCGGAATGTGAAAATTTTTTTGTCTCCAAAATCAAAAATTCCACTCGCATTTTGCGTTTTAGACCTTTCTGAACAATTTTGGTTCCGTGTCTGTCTGTGTGTCTATCTGTCTATCAGCAAATCCTTGTTACGGGCAAAACTACACGAAGTTATAGTCGATTTTGATGAAATTTTAAGGGATTGTGCGGGTTGGGGTGTATATGGTCCCCTATAGGTTTCATGACCCCCGGATCAATAGTAGCCTCTGCGCATGCGCATACGTGAAATCTTTGCCACAAGCATAACTCCGGGAGTTCTTGACCGATTTCGATTAAATTTTCAGGGATTGTTCGGACTGATGTAGATTTAGTCAATAATATTTTGTTTGATTTCAATAGAGCTTACGATTAGTCTAATGAGGTTGCTCTGCTTTAACCGTTGGCATCTTGAGATCCTCCTCTAAATAAACAATAAAATGAAAAATAATAATAACATCGTTATACTCTATATCAACCAACTACCATTCTACGCCGGGATATATGGGTATTTTATGGCGATCTTTCCGCGTTGACCCACCAAAGTAGACTTATCCTGGAGCAGAATAGCGGTCTTACTGCCAAATAGTAGATGTGAACTGATTTAAAAAGTTGGACAAAGTTGGATGACTGCTGGATTAATGCCGAAGTTGACGCTCTTCAACTGCCCTACGTTGGTTTATGAGAGTTTATCAAAATAAATATTATTGTTTTTTTTCACAATGCCCTCCTTTACTTGCTTCTGATGAGTAGTTGGCTAATTTGATTGAAGTAACTACCTACTTCAGGCTTGAATATTTATTATCCGTTCTTCATTTCTGGTTATTTAGGTGTCCGTACTGTGAACATCGAACAGCACTGAAAGACACGATGAAGAGGCACATAACTGCATCTCACGGGCCCATGGCCTGGACAGATGAGATCCTAAATAACTCCACCTCTGAGAATTCACTTTCTGCAGACAACGACAAAACTCTACTTTGACATTTGTGATAAAGTGAGCAATCATTCAACTTATCTTTTTATTCTGCCGATTTCACGAATAATAAAGGTGAAATCAGTAGACTCTGATGCACAAGGTAAATACAGCCATTTAATGAATGCACACCGAAATTACTATCCACAGAAATTACGTATAAAGTACCTTCACATTTTATTTTTTTACATACAGAATTGTTTCGAAATTATCTGATCTAATGGCTTTACATCAAATCATTAATTTTTTAATGAATAACTAGCAAAGTCCTCTCATTCTCATTGATTTTCTTCTAATATCGTTCGTTTCATTATTTCCAGGTCCATCATTCAGGTTCGAGCTAGAAAGTTGCTGTGTTTAGCAACGTACCATTATCAAGTACCTACTACCTATCCTCCAAAACTGGTTCTAAGAACTGATATCGTTAGCTGGGTGCATATGATTATTTTCTTAATGATACACGTCACCTCAAGAAATTTCATGGGCAGTGATCAAATTCCATTAATTTTTGCTCAAAATATGGCGTCTATTAATCTAACTGGATTAATTTGACAATGAAAATGCTGAACAAGTAGTCAATGTGAATTGTTGAAATTTTGAGAGTAGTTTAGATTGTTTAGTTGTAGCAATACTGTTCTGTTATTCATTCATTTACTTTTTTCTCTACATTTATATTGTTAGTCAATACCACGTTCTGTAGTCTGTTTAGGAGAAATCTGTTGTTACCTATATAATTATCTCTACATTCCATTTTGGTATATTGTATGTTACATTCATTTTAGTTCTATGAACTGTTGTATTCACCAAACTGATAGAAAATCTGGTTTCCTAAAGAAATATATTTATTTATCTTTGTGGGGATAGTATGTTTATACGTACCCATCTACTTTCGTTGAATCGAAAAATGCTGGAAGGCATCCCAAATGGTTTTGTCTTAAAAGTTAAAACAATATTTGCCCTCCGAAATCAAAATTTCCATTTCCTTTTTTGTTTATTATTTTAAATAATGAACTTTCATAATTTACTAAAAAAAAAAAAAAAAAAAAAAAATAGTTTAACCCCCTCATAAATTGTTGGTTTATGTTTCAAATTGCGTAGCTTTCAAAAGTCAAATCTATGTTCTCGAAAAAAAAAAAGAAAACGAAGATTTTCCGTCTGAAAATTTTCTCCTGAACTACCAGACGAAAATTCACGAAATTTGGCTCAAAAATCCAACACCGACCCCAGATGTTCAGATTCAGATAGAAATTAGTTTCTTGAATCGAATGAGACCACTTGGCTTAATGCACGATGACCCGTTCGCTCACCATTTGAAAAAAATTTTAGGTAGGCGGTCGGGCAGCAGAACCCGTTTATTGGGAGGTCTGAGGTCGACTGCTAGACTGGTAGTCCATGTATCTTAATCTTGAACGCAATCACAAGAAAGGGGCGAGGTACCGATTTTAGATAATGTACCTTACTCTATTTCTAATGTACATAGGTCAGTGATTTACGTAGAAGGGTGATTGTCATAATACATAAATAATAAACCTCTCTGTAATATTTTGCAGAGTTTTCTTGTTGATTAAGCTGAACAATTTTGGTTCCGTGTCTGTCACTCTGCTACTTCCAAATCCTGTCAGACGCAAAACTATGTGATATATGAGTACATACTACGTTTTAGTCGAAGTGTCGATCCCCTTCCCATCCGATCAATTACATCGTACGTAAAAGCGCAAGCGTAGATTTCTTCTAATATCGATTTCATGTAACTATTTTAATTTGGGTGTACATTTCAAGATGGTACCAGATGATTGGTTGAGCAATATCGGTTGTACATGAGCAAAACTAATTTGTATCAAACTCAGGGGCTACCGATTTTGATGAAATCATCAGGCAATGTGCTAGTTAACACCTGCAAAGTCTTGGAAGAAACGGGGGGGTTGTTGTAGGCGATTTTCGTGTAATTGACGAAACACCTTAAATATTTACATCCTTTATGTATGTACCGTCTTGATTTTTATTTGTGTTCACTCATTTTCGACGCGAAATTTGTTTTGGAACTGTAAGCCAGTTAAAGGAATTCAGTTACTTCAATAAAATATACATTGTATAAGAAGAGCCGACATGCCCAGTCGCTACCCTCACGCTTAATATGAAATACAAAAGTTGGTACAAAAAGGAGTGACTTTGGAATGGGAGATATTTATGGGTTTCATTGTGGTTTCACACGGTCGCCTATAATTCTATATTTCTATAATTATCATCAAGTGACTTCAAACTTTTGAATATGCAATCCTATTATCTCGAAACGTGATGGAACGCCGGCACGGTAAGTCAGTCTATCATTTTTTCGTAGGTTTTTTTGGTGTTAGGTTTCGGCTTGCGGGCTGAAATTCATAATCTAGTGTGGCTCTCCAATTTCAAATTTGGTGATCAAATTTGTGGGCTCTGACGTTTTAAATAGCTATTTTGTTATGCTCTGGAAGTAACAAAACTTAATTTTAACCTAAAACTTGGCAATTAATAACTACTGTAGTTCTCTTGCAATAATTACAGTTATTGTAGCTCTTCAAACAAATGCCTTGGGATAGTGAGTATTATCTAGGACTAGCACATTCCAGAGGTACTAAAACCGTCTTCTTTTGCAGAGTTTTATGCTCTAACAGGTAAGGGAAATAGAATATGGTTGAGATCTTGCGATCTCGAGTTTCATGTATTTTACAAGTATCTGTAGATATTTTCGGTTGTAGATGGAAAGCGCCAATATCGGTGTAAACGGTTAACCTCTATTCAAATGTGCTGTTCCTTCTTTTTAATTTACCGTAAAATCTCTTCCAAACGTCGCTTTTAACTCCTTTAATAAATGTGATTGTAACGTTAAATTAATAGTTATTGTTTCTAGTCCAAGATGTCCACAATTACCGAGTAGGGAGTGAAAGCAGTTGTCAATCCTTTCACGATATTAGAATAATGGATTAATTTAGTTATGCTATTATTTGACATTCGCGTACTCATCATATAGCAAAGTGTGTACTGACTTTAAAAAATGTTGACTGCAAGCAGGTTCGTATAAACCTCGCGAAAAATATTTGTACTCCTTATATGTGCCCGACTTTGAAAAATATTTGGACTGCTCAATAGATCTATGAAATAAAGATTTAGTAAGGTAGACGCCGCGAAAAATTCACAAGGTACTTCTGATTAGGTAAACTTGTGGTAGATAAGCACCGTGGTACGATGTGAGGAACCTTCCCATTCTCGGCCATCACGGGTGCAGCTGCATCCATCGCATAATTAGCTAAGTAATAATACATATAATGAAGTCAGATCAAGACACTCGTGGACATAGTTTCCTTACTGGTTCTTCATCTCTTCTGGTTCTGCAGGTATTAATGTTGAAACTAGACTCATTTGCTGAAGACGCCGCAGTTTGCGTTGACTTAGAAAAATTGTAAGGAAAGAACTTAAATGCATACTAACTCTAAGTGTAAGGCACGGGCAAATCAATCTATTACGAAAAAATTGCTGCCCAACCGAGAGAAAATGAGCAAGAATGTAGATGAAAGGAATTATAACATCCCATATCCAATAGAAGAACGAATATTAAATCATAAACATACTATACAAATGCTTGAGATCGTTGGGTTGTATTCTCTTGATTTATACTCTGTTTTATTTGAATGGAAAAAATGTTCAAGTCAAACTTGAGAGGCTGTCAACATTATGCTTCATGGCTTTTTCAAAACGAAAAATTACTCGTTTCCACTTATTTTACTAGTTTTCCAACTCTTCTATCCATAACCTCGTCTGACGACGTGTTTCCGCATCTTCTTCTGTTCACAGACGAGCTCCACGTCTGCGTCAACTGCGGCCGCACGTACGCCCACAAGCGTTCGCTCTACCGACACGTCAAGTTCGAGTGCGGGAAAGAAAAACAGTTCGGTTGCACTTTCTGCACTTACTCCACCAAACGGAAGGAGAGCGTCAAGGCGCATATGGCGCTTTGTAAATTTCGAGGTCAAGACATCATACCTGACGAGGGCCAGCTTCTATTGAACATTTACGACGTTTGATCTTCTCGATTGAGTTCGGTCGACGATCAAACTGCAATAAATTATTGAAAGTAGATGTTGAGCCTACTAAATTAAATTTTTCCAGCTGACCGCGATTAAATGTCAAGGATGTGGATAGACCAACCTCCCTATTTGTTGAAACTACTTTCCCAGTGACTATGTACCAAGTGTTTTACGAGGATGGTGTATCTATATTGATATCGATGTAATCGACATCAATCAATATTGAGGTTAATATTGATAAGGAATGACAAAAACGAAAAAGAATCTATTGACGAAAACAAAGTTTTAATTATTTGGAAATTAATTAAGCAATCGAACATCGAACAACGATCACTAAACTGGAAAAATTAAGTGTGAGGTGGTTTGTCATCCAAAATTTGAAATATTCCTCCTGGTTGTTTTGACATTCATCATGGACTTTGAAGTTTTCGATGGAGAGCTACTTTTCTGAATTTAACGCTGCTTCCTTAAATCACTCGCTAGGAAATGAGGAAATTGCAAACACGCATTTCAAAGTTGAAAATGGAAGTTAAATAAAGAATCTATTAATATAAGTTTATTTGGGTTGATGAGACCGTTGGGTTATCAGTGAAAACAACAGTTGATCATTCTGTGAAAAGGACACAACTTTTATAGTGACAGAATATATGGGAGGGAACTTGAACCCCATTGGTGTATAGGGAGGAATAGGGTGAGTGACCAATCAAGTGCAATCAAAGTGATATGGAGTTTGCTTCGCTGCAACATACGTGCCAATACTGTTGCTACACTGGCGGCACTAAATACACAACCACCTTCACTACCTCTACCACCCCGTCGTCAAATTTTTATGAAATTTAGGGTAGAATCTGTAATGAAAAATTGGGGTTTCCATTAAAAATAAGAAAGTTAGTGTCACTTTCGCATAGTTGGGCAGATACTCGCGGTGTGCAAATATATTTGAATTATTTTTCTTGCAAAAAAATATGAAGATTAAAAAAAAATTGTTTTACTCCCAGTAAACTCTTCAGTTGGAAGATTTTAGCAGTGGGAGGGGGAGGGGGGGGGGGGCTACTCGTGGGAAACCCTGTATACTTGAATGCATATGTTTACAAACTTTGTTAATGAAAATATAATTTTTACCCAAATTTCTCCTCAGTTGTGACTCGACCCAGATCAACGAGGATACTAGTTAGTCCCTAACTATATCAGTCTATCAGGTATCTTGACCTACCTCACGTCACTAAGAGTTGATACCTATTCCACAGTGTGGAATCCACACTCAACCGAGTTGTACAAAATCCATCACATTTTCAAAAATATTCCCAATCAAGCAGAAAATCCTATTCATGAATATAAATGTAAATAACAATTTCAAGGCGAACATGAACATGGATGAATAGGTTTCTGTATTATGATTATGGATAAGAACACGGACATCAGTTCAAATACGAATTTTTTCGTACTTACATTTCATTATGATGTTTTTCCCTTTCAAATTTTCTCATCATCATCATTTCGGATCACTGTGTTCCGTAACAAAAAATTCAATTGACAGAAGTTTTCAGTGAGTAGTATGTTTTCTTTTCTATATATATTCAATTAAATTCCTAATAGATTCCTGAAACCTTAATTTCATTATTTCACAATCATGAGTTCATTTATTTATGAGTGATTTCATATCATTTCGAGGGAAATGTATCATTTTCTATTTCCCTTCAAGCCTTCCCTGAAAAATAGTTTTGATTACTTGTAATACTCGTGACTGACATCTCTCCAAGTGAATTTTATTCAAATTCGTATACAGTTTTTCCCAACTCGGTAAATGGATGTAACTGGATCAATTTTAAATTTTACTTACCATGTTGCAATTCAGCAGTTTGTAAGTAAGTACCCATAAATTACAACTACTTGTCGTGCCGAATTGATCACTATAATTTTAAGCTAAATTGATTTAATAAGCTTAGACAACGAAATGAAAAAACAAAATGGTAAGTGTGACAGGTTTATCTATCGAACTTGTTTGAATACATTCAAAATGTATTCTGAAACCGTATCATTGTTGTTTGCCTTTACCATTCTTGTGGAGCAACCATATCTTGCTATATGAATCAAAACAACGTGTTTTGTTACTTACAATTATTGTGATGTATGATGTAAGGTGTGATGTAATGAGTCAGTGTTTAACTGTAATTGGTAGTGAGGCTGCGTCAAGAAGCTAAAATGATTGTTGTGATTCTGTGTTCGGGAGCGAAGAATAACAAGAAATATAAAATTTCTCCACGAATCCATAAATTTTGGGGAGATTATCTTGGTTGATTCTTTTTAGGTGAGTTCGAATGGTTTTTAACACCTCCCATTCCCTGCTTTACGCCCTAGGATGCTCTGTTTCCCAACTTTTGATTAGTGGTGAAAAAATGTACATTCAAAATGGCTGGTTAAAGTAGTGAAGTATGGTCAATATTGATAATTTTATTTTTTCGATCTCTCTGCAATATGTCTATTTTTGGATTATTTATTCAAGTATTTATATTTTTGTGTGGAATTTTCGAAATCAAACATGAACTTATCTGTGTTAACAAGGAATTCCTTGAGATTTGTAATTTAAGTAGTGAAACTTATTTGACTTATTTTTCCCCCGCATGGGACTCGTTCTCTACGAATAAAGTAAGAATGGTTCAAACCACTTTGCTTGTTCAAAATTATTTCCGAACTCATTAACTTGGTGGCTCGGTTCACGATTCATTGGTACGAATTTTACCTTCCTTGCCTTCCAAGAGGCAGCGAGAACATTCACTTTTGGACTATGAAAGAAATCTAACACCATTCTGAACAACATTCGTTTCGTGCTGGGGTGTCTTGTACACAAATCCATTTCCACAGTTTTCTGTCAATTTTGATGAATATTTCAGGCACAGTGCGAGTTAAGCATTAGTTAATAACCTAGGAAGTATAATTCACCAAGCATCCAAGTCAACCGGTCTCGCTAAAATTCGGAGGGTAGTAGAGGGAATTCGATTTGATGTTCTTATTCCATTTCAATGTTCCAATCCAATTTCAAGATTATTTAAAACATTTCAATTTGATTCCTATTTTTTGAGTATTGCTTTTGCATATTGTTGAAGACCTTTAGATCCGGCTTTGATGGAGTTTACGATAGGCTTGAGCGATGAATTGTCGCTCATTATTCTATTCTGTGCTCTTGGAAAAAAGCGGAATTTCACTGCTCATATTGCGACGGGGATTTTGTTTTCGGTTCTCCAACAGGATTCGTTTGCGGGGAATGCGGCAAAACCTACAAGTACAAAGCAGGTTGGTACCAGCACCGGAAATACCAATGCTCCAAAGACCCATCTTTCTTCTGCCAATTCTGCCCTTACAAAGCCAAACTGAAAAGCAACCTCAGAGCCCACGTTTTTCTCCGTCACGGCTCCCTCATCAGTGCATCAGACAAATTGGAGACCTTCGAAAACGGAGTATGAAGTTCTTCGAACCTTTGAAAGTGTTGATCATGATCTCTGGCTTCCTGAATGTGAAATAGTCTTCGTATTGTTATTTATGATTTTTGAAATTATGGCCAATTAGTAACAAAACTGTAACAAATTAACTACCTCATAGTGTCTCACTGATATTATGGACTTGGTTCAAGCTTTGGATTTTGCCTTGACACACGTGCGAGTTTTAGACGCTTGACGCCGCGAGGGTTGTGAGAAATCTCGCGGCGACATGTATCCCTCTCCCGACACACGGCAGCGTTAAGTACCCGCCTATCACCGGCCAGTCGTTGTATGCCTATCAAATAGGATGGTTCGCATAGTAGTAAAATATCGCATAAACTAGTAGCGAGAAAATACCCGCTGGTGAGAAGGTGTGTCACCAACAATATTCAGTTCAGTACTGCTTCAACGCCAGGCGTCTTTTGCCCGAAGCGAGCTCGCGGCGGGTAGCAGGTACCAAGCGTCAAACCCTCGCTCCTTTTGTTGACGCGGCGGGTAAAACTCGCACCTTTCACTTCGCGCGTCACGTGTGTTTCAATCCTATCATAGGTAAGTACGCCTTTGACGCTGCGAGAAACAATCGCGGCGTCAAGCGTCTAAAACTCGCACGTGTGTCAAGGCCTTAAGGAAAGTGTGTGTCTTCAATCCTAATTGGCTGTGAAGGTAACCATTTACCACTCCCTGCAAGGATCCCTGAATTTGAACGAGTGTGTATAACATCTTAATCAACCTGAAACTTACAACTATGAAACAGTTTAGGGCCCCATACGAGTTTAAGCGGATTTTGGATGTGAGGAAGCAAATACCGAGATCCAACTTGGAAGAAATGTTTGAAGTTATGGCGCAGAAGGTGCTGTCCGGTCTCTTACTAGTTGCTTCTCGTTTTTGGCGTGTGGATAGATTTTTTGTTGCGATACATCTATATTGATCGAATTAGGAGATTGAAGAGACCCTCAAGCTCAAAACTATTAACTGTTTTCGTTATGGCTCCGTTAAGTGTCCATTTGACAACCTAATTTCAAAAAGGCCAGAATTGTTTCGTCACTCAACGAATCAGCGAAATCAGCTGCCTTGAAATCAATTCATTTTCTTTGCCATGACTGAGCGAATTTTTTGAAATTCTAGTTTTGAAATCTGCCTGACTTGAATTATGAACCAACTCATTTTAATAATATTAATGGGGTGGTGGAGGTCCATTTTTTCTTCCGTCTATCGCAAAAGGTTCATTATTGAAAATATTAAATCAAAAGAATCAAAATACTGTTCACTACTCTAACAGCACTTTTTTGAAGTTTAGGGTTTTTTAAGTCTTGAACAGAAAGACCTTATGATGCAGGAATAAATAAACCTTTGTGTATTCATTTGCAGCTTTACGCTTGGAAATTCTTGATTCCAATTTTCGATTTTTAAACTTTTCCCCAGTAATTGTATGTTGTTGTAATTAACTACCAATACAGTTGTTAGCCATCGATCGAGCACACTTATTGAAATTTACGCTCATTTTTTTCCCAAAATGTTACCGTCCTGCAATCCCTCCATTCTAATATGACGCTTGAGATTTCCTTATGAATGAATTGCGTTTGTTTCGATTCCAGGATTATTCGAAATGTATTGATAATAATTTAACTTCATGGATCCATCCCGGGTGGCCCTCTACAAAGCGAGAATACCATTTTGGCGGTGGAAACTTCTTAAAAACACTTCCTCGATCCATTCTTGGAAACATTTTTGGCCGTCAAATTGTTACAACTTATTAGTGATTCGTTAACTAAAATTATCTAGTCACTGTCACTTTTTATTTGTGAAGCAGAAATACGTTTATTTTTTGTTTGAATAAATTACATACATTAATCAACTGCAGCAGATACACTTTTGATTACAGCGAATCCGTACCTAAAGTTAAGGTAAAGTATCAAGTTTGGCGATATTTACTGATGTCTGGCAACTGATAATAACTGATAACGTTAATGAAATGTTCATTTGGTGTTACATAATTTCATAATAATTACATTATCAATCGTAAATTCTACCATCTCAATTATCACTAATATTTGTAAGGTGTTTTATGGAACGCAAACTATTAAAATCATTCCCAAGCTAGAACATAAAATTGATCATAATTGCATGAATCTCTTGTTACGAACATAATTAAGATGTGTACGAAGATCATTAATGATGGCCGTAAATTTTTAATTTACAATTTCTTCCACAATAAAATTAATTTATATTATCCATTGTTAATATTTTTTAAATGTTCGACAATTTTAATCAGTAGTTTTTATTATCTTGCCTTGTGTGAACAATAGTTTTATCATGTTGACCGTTCATTTAGATGAAAATTATTTGTTCGCCCACGAAGTGTTGTTAAAATAGGTTTCACTTTTATAGTCAAAATTATATTAGTTCACTGGAAAACTGTTTCTTCCAGCGAAGGGACCCTGCAAATCAAGTATACATCGTTGCATGGCATGGGATTTACATGTACCTTATAGTACCTACGTAAACTTATTTGCAACTACCCTAAACCTGTAAAACGATCATTTTAACAAGTACCAATACTTAATATACAATACTTGAAACTTAATTCTACAGGAACCCCTAGTAAAGTCCTGATGAAGTCCGATTGTCGCTTCGTATGATGTTGACCTTAATAATTGAAAAGTCAGTAGGAAAATAATCAATGTCCTTATCAAATTGGGAAAAACGAAATTTAGGATAGCCCTCAAAACCCTTTTTCTGTCCTAATACCCTATTCGAAAAAAGAATTTGTTTGCTATTAAACTCAACTATGCGAAAGTTTTCTTTATTCCCCGCTACAGTGCAGCATAACCTAATTTCCATTTATGTGGACTATAAACGTCGCGAGTGACTTAGTCCGTATCAGTGCAGCATAACCTAATTTCCATTTATGTGGACTATAAACCCTACTCCCTTTAATCCTTAATCTGTAATCATAAAAGTTACAACCGTACTTAAATATCTACTTTGTTCTGACTAAAGAAGCTTTTTTTCTTTTGTTGAATCTTTCATTTTAGTATGTCTGTATCCCTCATGAAAACTTTTTTTTTACGTCGCCTTGGTTGTTATCTCAGCCTCCCCAGTTCATGGGAAATGTGCAATAAATGATTGTGAAACATTACAAAAATCTAAAATATAAAAATGGCATATCTTGATTTTGTAGTTTAACCTGTGATTTGTCAATGCGTGATGCACACCTAGTTGAACATTAGGTTGAGATTAGTGCAATGTTTAAAAATCGAATCAAAATAAATATATCCCTTGTCGCACTTATGAGATATTTTGTGAAGCAAAGTTTCGCGGCAAACAAACAAAAACAATTAATATTAATGTTAGTAGAATTAACTTTATGCCATTAAGGAATTTTTTATTGGTAAATAGAGCGCAGGTTTTAGAAGGAAAGTGATTTCGACGTGAGGACATGATCGATGGTGATGATAATTTCCTTACATCTGTTATTTTTTCTTACATCTACTCGTAAATCGCTTGCCCCCTGGGTTCCTCCACAGACTCCGTCCCCCGTAACCAAATAATGATCTTAACGTTTTGACTGTATAATTAAGAGGTACTGCAAAAGATGATGTTTGCACCACTGAGAACTTTCACTAATTTGAACTTTTCTTGTGGTTCCCTTGCCGACTTTGTTCTCAGCAGAAGGAGGAACCAACCAGTTCAAATGCTCCGACTGTGGTCGATCCTACCGCTACAAGATTAGCCTCAACCGCCATCACCGCTACGAGTGTCGCAAAGAGCCCAAATTTATGTGCGACCAGTGCCCCTACAAAGCTAAACACAAGTCATCACTCAAGACGCACATGCTTTCGAGGCACTTCTCCAAGGACGGAACAGCCCCTGTTATCACACCGGAAATATTCTATTAGATCCTAATTTTTTGTAGATCTTAAGCTGGGTTATTAATTCACAGAACAATGACCACCTAAAAGCAAAGCTTCCACAGTAATTTGAATTGAATGAGGTTAGGAATGGGGAATCTTCTCTTCCGAGATATTATCAACCTTGGTTCCGGGTAACGAAGGCTTAGTCAGTCGTGAGAATTGGCTTTTTAAGAACGAAGAAGAGGAAGAAGATGAACTCAAGCTCTCAAGAGACTAACAATTGTTTTGACCATGAATATACCTGTGTTTGACAATAAATCATGACAACGTTAGTAATTTACTAAATAAAATGGAATTTCTGTGAACTAGGGGTGTTAAACGGTCGTGGACCACTCTGCTTTCCGGATAAGCCGATCTTGCATTAACAAAACACCCCTTTAAAATGTACAAGCAACGCGTGGTAAGCTTTGTCTTAGATTGATAACTGTTGTAGGCCAGGAGAGATTGAGTCAAGTTTTGGGGAGTTCTTTCGATCAGTCAGAGCAGTGAGTGGGTTTTTAGCAGGACAAAATAGGGTTGGAGATAGGACGCGACTGAGATGGGCCAACGGCTTGAACCCACCCATCCCTACCCACGAATACCTTAGCGTGCTGTTATACGCTTGGTGAGGGAGGAGCGTTGTGTGCTGTACGAAAAACTCGGGTTGAAGTTTAACACAGGAACTTGGGTATATCCAAGGATTCTGACTTAAGCTCAATCTCCTCAACGGAGGATCTTCCTCAGGAGAGATTACAAGGGCGAACTACTCAAATTTATTAAAATGAGGCATTGGATTCTATGATCGCCCTCAACCTGTATGCCCTTCCCAGGTACAGACACAAACGAGTGTTCAAATGTTAAAAATCAAATCGGACGAATTTAGAGGGTCGGCTATCTTCGGGTACAATAGCTTTCGTCCTCAATAAGGATTGGTCAGAAAGGACCGTCTAGGTATTATATTATTATGTATTTTTGGGAACAATGCTCGCTCACAGTTTTTTACCTAGCAAGATCTACCGTATGGACCCAGCAAACCTACTCTTATAGTACTCCCATTCATTCTCAGAGCGAACATAACAATATTATTTGGTCCTTGTACCTAGTCTCCAAGAATTTTATAAAAGATAACAATTTAAATTAATTGAAGGCAATTAATTGAATTTAATCTTCTTAGAATTTCCTATCAGGATATTCATGGAAACGCGTTCAAAACCGTGTAAGTCAAAACATTCATTCGGTATTACACTCCAGGTTCGACTTCTCTCCCGAAATGTGGAAAAGGATTGTAAGTGTTTTTGGTGCGGATCAAGATGTAGCCCACTATTTTTTTCAATCAATATAGATTTGCTATTGAAATAATTTCCTTACATCCCGGCTAACATTTAGTGAATTTTATTGTCTCAGGACTTCATCCTTAAGGGACAAACAACAGGGTTTCGAAGTATATTAGGGTTTTCAAAAAATGCCCATTAAATGTCCTGAAGTGTTAAATATATATTTATTTATAAATATCCCACGATAAATATCTAAACGATTCTCTAAGTTTTTATTTTAAAATATTTTTATTGACTTTTCATTCGCTTATTTACTTACCTAGAAATAGAAATGTCACCTGTGAGTTTCCCAATAATCTGGAAGACCTTGCAAAAACTGTAAAAGTCACCTTAATTTGTAATGAATCACGCTCTGTCTTCTTGAATAATTGCATTGACAAAAACGATTGGGGTGTGCGAATAGCACGTGAATTCACTTATATAGTAAACCATCCATCACAATCATCTCACCAGTATCAATTTTGGGATTCTAAATCAATCTCTTTATGTAGCCGTTAGCGATATCTCAATGCTTACATGATATAGAGTTATTGTTGTTAAATATTTATCAAAATCGTACTTTTGTTTTGTATATAAAGTTTTATTTTGTCTTATGAGCACCGAGACAATACTATTAATGAAGTACTAGGTATGTTTAGTGCCATGTGTAAGTACTGTACGAATTTGACATTCATGTCCAATGAATATTAAGTTGAAATACAATGATTTGGTTTTGGAATGACTATCCATTTTCCTCATCAGGTAATTAAGATTTCGAAGTTGAGAGATTGTTTCCAACAAAGCCATCAAGTGAATTTCGCGCTGAAACATGAAAATTCACGCATTTAAGCATGTTGTGACTGTTATCAACTGTCAATATTCCTTTGAATTAACCATATCACTTATTCTAACTGTACTGTAGGTAAGAGTAAATGATTCTTCATCGTTAACAAAAAACGTTTAGAATTTTAAATTTAATACAGTGCATTGCAGTTTAGTTGGTAATGAGTAAAACATTAGGGCACATCTTTAACAGGGAGTATGGAGAAAATATGGTCTTATGTTAGGGGTTGGAAATTCTTCAGAAAAAAATCGTCAACATAACCATATGTGAATATGAACTTCTGTTTACTCAGTGAAATCGCCGTATGAACTAATCCGATCTTCATGTAATGCCAATGGTGTTCTCTCTTCAAGACATTGAGCTAACTAACCTACAACTATTGTCAAATGTAAATTCTAAACTTTGAAGATTTGTTGATCATAAATTGAAATTATGAAGCAGTCTCTGTGTGATCTAATTGTTAGTAAACCCAGTGGTGCAGTACTGCCATCTTACATTCTATCTTTGAAGGTGGTTAACAACGTTTTCATGATTCTTTTTGCCGATACGAAGAAGTCACACTCAACGTGGGCGACATTTTTTTATAGCAATATCAACTCATCACTGATGTCATGAATAATTGTTACTCATATTGGTCGAAAGGAGCAGAGGTGCATAATTACCGTTAAAAATAATAAATTAAACTTGATGGTATTTTCAGACATAATGTAATGGCTTATGAAACATGGTAATGAAGACTCAAAAAATTATTTTTTAAACCCAAATGTCTTTCAGCATGCAGTGGCTCATTTAACTCAACCTATTCCCAGATCGTGACACTTTGAATCTAATTTGTGGACTTTCTCCTTCCATGGTTTCCATAATTTTCAGCCATACTGGCCAAGCTGACGTGTCCCAACTGCAAAAAGGTTTTTCGTCACTACCAGAACCTTTGGACGCATCGGAAGTTCGTGTGCGGGAAATCAGCTCAATTCGCCTGCAAGCTGTGTTCATACAAAGCCAAACTGAAGGTCTGTTTGAAACAGCACTACATGAACAAGCATCGAGACGTCATTATGACCAAGCCCAGAGTGGACGCATTGAGTTTGCTGATGGCTGACGAATCTCAACTCCCATTGAATTCAAGGTTAGAGAAGTGTTACCTCTTCAATTATGTACAATATTTTTAAGGAAAATCCAACAGTCCAATACATTTTTTTCCTGTAAATATGTGAAGGTCCTTAACAAGCACGTTACATAACATTTCTTAGATTGTTTGACTTGACTTACAATGACATGATGACTATTTTTTAGTTGTCCACTAAAGTTGCCTAAGTTCTGCTTTGCACTTCTATGACGTTGATCGGTATTCATCCAATCTGGCAAAGTACTTGAGCAGATCTTCCTGAATTCATTGCTCTGATTTGTGCCTGAACTGAACGCTTAAACCAGCCTGCCTATGTCCTGTTCTTTAAAATAGAGCATACGACATCTGCGAATATTGCTCCTCCCACTAACGAAATCCTGATGTATACTGGACCATCTCAAAACATTTCGTTGAATTGCGTTTAACCCAGTGTTTACAAAGTTTTTAAATTTTTTTTTTTTTTTTTTTAGTCTATAGTAGAATTATGCCTTGCTACCATAGAAGTGCCTCGAAGTTCTTGAAAAACCTCGGGCAGTTCAAACCCTGCCGTATTTGTTCGATATTTTCAATGTTATTTATATCATGTTACCACACATTTCCTTCCTCACTTGTCGAACATGTTTGTTTTAAACAGTTATTTTTTTCCTTTTTTTCAGCTGTAGCTTGGAAGAAAAGCCTAAGGAATAAAAGGATGAAGATTAATGTAAAACTGGTTTGCTAAATAACTAGGAAATCTTAATGATTTGGAATGGAATACAGATTGTTACTTTTGCTTAGCTCTATATTTAGTAAGCTAATATTCTACCACAATAATTTATTTTTATACTATGCTACGACTTAATAGTAGCCGTACATGTACATTAATTATCGTACGGTACGTCAAGTGCCTCAGCTTCGACAAATGCCTAAGTCAACCTATTCAAATCTCGTCATTGTATTTAGAGTTGTCTTAGAGTACCACAATAATTTGGTATGGAGTAAATTTATTTTTGAGTATAGTTAACATTAGTTTCATATTTATATGTCTCATTTCGTCACCTCCAGAATTTTAACCGGGTTTGTAGTTTTCAGGAACAGGCAACCACTTTCGCCAGCTTTTAACATGTTAGTTCTTCGTATGTGATCCCTGCGTTTGATCACTTGACAAAACGGGAAACTAATTTCGTTGTTACAAAACGAAAAAGAGTTTTAGATAGAAGTAAAAATGGCTTCTTCATTGCTGGCTCATTTGATGATCAAGGCCCAAAGATGTAAGCACCTTGACATATTCTAAACGAAGCATAAGGATGAGAGAAATTTTCGTTAAACCGATGATGATAACGACAGCAAATTATAATTGATATTAATAGAGTACTTTACAACTTACCTTCGCGGAAAGTACATAAAACTTTCCCAACATTATTATCTTGCTGTTAAATTGAAACTTCTCCAGCTGTCAGCTAAGCGGTTGTCGGTGCAATGGTATGGCTCGTGAAATTGTCCAACTTTGCCTCAACTTTATTAGTAGGTAATCTTCTTTAATCCAAACTGGGGTTAACTGAGATTTCGGTCCATAGAAGACGCCTGAGCCTTTGAGTTTTTGTAACTCCCATAACCAATTTTCTGGTGAAAGTGAGCCTTAAAGACATTAAATTGTTCATTACTCTACCTATTAAGAATTGTACGTACTTAACAGCCTCTAAGTTTAATGAGTGGGTTAATTCATTTAATTCATATGTGCCCCACCATGCATTGTTCACCATTATTACCTCATGTATGTATCATTTAAGAGTAATAGTTGATATCGCCATTTGTAATATGCATACAGCTATTAATTACCAACTTTACGCCCAAGTTGAACTATTATCCGGAATTCATTCAATGATCTCACTTGGACTATATCCTCTGCTTCTAAACTAAACAGTTTTATATGTGTATATTGTGTCTAAAAACATTGAATAATATAGGGTTAAGAAAAGTACATTTTATATTTAATTTGCCCGGGAACAAGTTGTTCTTGGGTTTTGTTTAATGATAACTGTGACAGTAGACTATTGACTACTTGGGTGCCTCGCTATTTGTCGTTAGATGTTAATTAGTAAATATACCAACTGTCTAGATTTATTGCGCATTGATTGAATAAGAATCTTCTAAGAATGTTGTTGAGGGAATTTCGGCACCAGCTTTTTCACCATAGCTCTAATTGAAAGTAATTGCTTATGAAGGTTGTATTCGTAGTTCAGTTGAAATGTAATTGATATTTAGAAACAAATCATCATAAAAGAATCTTGCAGTGTTGAAATACTTATTTTGATTAGTCATTGTATTTTATTTAGAGCTAGTGGAATGTGGAATCTGAGAGGAATCTCAGGCTATCTAAATGCTCACAGAGCTGGATAGGGGTTGCATCCGAAATCCACGTTGAGCGAATATTTTTCCTCGGAACCTGAAACTACTGGAAAGTTGTTTCTGAAGTGATGTACTAAATTCTTTAGTTTCCACAAAATTGAACTTCAACTAATTTAACCATTCTGATTATTAAAATCTTATTCCGTTGTTATGAATAATCTTTGTTTATAATTTATACCATTTCCATTTTTAGAATCTTAACCCACTTGTAAATCAGCACTAATTTGTTGCTCTTTGTTTCCTTTATAACTTTCGTAATTCACATTCTTACTTCATTCGTCGTTTTACATGCCATTGTAATATTGTGGGAAAGACGCCACGAAATCTTAACACACAAGAGAGTTGCAGCGGCCAATAAGACAAAAACGTGTCGACAGTAGGTACCTACTTGCTCTCTAGCCCGCAGACGATATGTTTTCGCCGTTACGCCAACGCATCTTTCCTAAAAGTCACCTTGAAATTTCCGTTAACTACCCATCATTCGTCATCCGTATTTTAATTTTAGTTTTTTTTTTCGTTTTTCGCGTTGACAATTTTATTGGAATTGTAGGAATACTCTAATTAATAGAAATAATCACCTACCAGGAGAACATTTCAACAAATGAATTGTCGTTTGTTATGCGGGCATTTCGATTTGAGAAACTTCACCAGAGACGTATATCACCTGTCAAGGTTAAAACCACGCTTATAACCGATCCCTTCTTAAATTAAAAACTGAATCACCTCCTACATTTATCTCCTGTTGTAATGCAATTTAAAACTGAAATGAGTTCTACTGGACTAAATTATTCAGTGAACGAAAACCTGAGAATTTTAGCTTGGGCACCACTGGAATGGATCGGCTAATTCCTCCTCCCGACGGCTGGTTAAAAATCCCCGATTTGTGTTGCTAAACTAGATTAAAGATTTGGTCCAACCAACACACAGTAATTAAAAACAGATGAAAATAATGAAGATAACGAGTTGTCGCTATTAGCCCCCACTCTCACTCACCCCCTTTCAATGTGAAACTTGAAAGTTCTGAAATATGTTTCAATCTTAACCCAAAATCTAAATTTAAAACAAAAATACACGAATCGGCAGAAAAATCACGCTTGAGCAGCGATTGAAAGGATTGCCTATTACTCATATTCATTCCTCCTTCTGTCAGCAAAAGCAGACTTTCCGGGGTTCGTTGCTTGGCCAATTCAAAATTGAGATCGAACAAAATAAGAATCACTGAATCGGTGGAGAGAGAGAGAGCGATCTTTTTTCAAGGGATTCGTTCGTAGAATGATCTGCATTGGATTTGTATTCAGTTATTTTTTTCTTACAGCTAGATCCCCCCCTGAATAAATTCTAACAGACGTTCCTCTATTGACGAAGCCTTGATTCAGAAGGATGTCCTTAAAACGGGAAACTATGGTCTGTATGATAATGAAGATTCGACGCAAAAACGATAATACTCTGAACAGAAACCAATAGGTACCCATATCACACTTGAGCGCTTCAGGCGGAGAATTCACGCGACCGAAGTATCAGTTTTGACGTAAAAACTGATAAGATTTCTCGCTTAGCTCGAACGGGGTTTCAAGACCTGAAGATTACAGAAGCATTTCACTAGGTACGTAGCACAGGACGTATCGACATACGTGACGGTGTTGACAAGGAAACCCAAGCCCACGGCCGCCTGATACGGATGAGTTTATAAATACGTTTTTGTTTTTGTGCCACTATAATTCTCTTCATATACTTGGAAATTCAACACATACGGATTTTCACGTCTTCACGTATTGTAGACAGAATATCCACAAGCCAGAAGCAATGTTAGTGAATGTGTACGCCCGCACTCCCACTCCATCCCTAGCCCAATATAGTTTACGAACATTTTATATTCATTACACTTTCATGTTTTGCTAGAAACTACATGGAAAAAAATTGATGCCATGCTAATAATTGTTAATCCATAGTATTATCGAAGTGAACTGTATATAGTTAGATTTTAATGAATAAATTAAAGTTTCTTATAATACACTGCGTATTACTCTTTGTTCGTCTGATGATTTTTTGTTGATCTGTAGATTAGTTAGGTACCTACTTACTTTTACCAACCTGAGTTGAAACATTTCATTTTCTTTTGTATTTTTACCAATGTCAAAATATGTTCAACACTTATGTTGTTGTAATTGTTGTATGGCCAATATGACTTCCTAAACATGCGATTGGGCCTCGCGCGCTCATTTCGCAGCAGCGCCCTCTCAGGGTGTTTACTAAGTTATGGATCACCCCTTCTAAAATCATTATCAAGGGACCATATACATATATGTATATATATCTTCTTGTTTTTGCCAAAAATTTTGAATAAGACTACATCGCACTATACAAATGTGCGGAACGCAAGCCAACTTTTTTTTTTCAAGTGAGGCCTTCCATTTGTTATTTTAGATTGGGATTTTACGCTCAATTTTAAGAGATTTGACCCCACTCAATCGAATTTTTTGATCACGCACAACGAGCGCAATGAGCGTTCAAAAAAAAAAAGGCGCAACTACTAGGTTGCTCACTCTGCTAAAATCGTTATTTTTGGGCTAGAAATAATTTAATTATTCATTATTATTTTTCTTTTTTCAATCTGCATGTTTTTTGCTGAGGATTTCACATATAACCACATTGTGAAAGCGCGCAAAAATAACCAACTTTGTTATTTCATATGGAACCCCCAAGTTTCATTCTAGATTCGGATTCTACTCTCGATTTCATACAAATTTGACGCCTCTTTTGATTTTTCCTGCCGCGCAAAACCGGCTAACAGTTGCTAAGTCATCAAAATTGTGCGAACATGAATGTTAGTAAACCCAAAGTGTGACACATTAATGTTCATTGTTTTTCAAAGCTGATTCGTGTGTAAAAGCGTTCAAATTTTGTCAAATGAGAAAACAGGATAGTACCACGTGAATCATCGTTGAAAAACATTGTAAATTGGTATGTCTTAACTTAGGTTTGCTGAATGGAACTTGATTTTTCCATATTTAGTCAAAATTGGGGATCACTGGCACTTACTTTTTACCTCAAATCCTTTTGAAGGTCTCTTGATGAAATTGAAGCAGAAAATCTTCAACAGATAATTAAAAGGTTCTAAGTCAGTGTGGACTTGGACTAACAAAACAACAACTTGGTCATAAACCTTCAACTGTATTATTAATATTTTCCTTTCAATGGTTTACTTTGGTGATGTGTTGAATAAATGGAGTTTTCGTTTGAATAAATCTGCCACCATGTTTACAGAATTAGTACGTACTCTACCATATCGTTCGCATGTAAATAACATAGATTAAACGTAAACTGGATGTGTCCCATTCAAGTGAGTAAAATGACATTCCTAGGCTGTAATATTTTCTTACCCAAGTTGTGTTCATGTCTGATGTGGCTGCGTTTGGGTTTTCCAGGTGCCGAAAGACTGCAAACAGTTGATAAATCCTCAATAATAAAAGATATATCGAACTTGAACAAGATGCTCGAAAATTTGTACTATGCGACTACACGACTTAGCAGCGTGGAAATCTAAGACGTCACATTGCTGCCAACCGCAAAGATCAGTGAAATCGGCAACAAATTAGAGGTGGATTCCTGTTCGAATATGCCAAGATTTCTTCCAAAAAAACTCGTCGCCTAGGGTTTTAACATTTCCCTTGGCCTGACACAACTTTCAGCTTTGCGTTTCCTAGCTTTCATGTTGTGGCGCGGAAGTGTACAGATGAGTGTAACTGGAAGACTTGCTTGGGAGAATTAAGCCGCAGCCTAGGCCATTACCTGCTGGAGCTAAGTTCTGGCCGAAGAGTGACCATAATTTCCTCATGAATTTCTCACCATACAGTACATCATTATCAACTGAAGCTGAAACTCACCCAGAGGCAATGTTCTCGCAGGAGAAAAACCATAATTTCCTTGCAAACTTCTGATGAAACACTAGTTCAGTTTGTAAGCCCTACAACCCCTAGTTAAATTTTATTGTAAAAAGTAGCATGTATTATTGATTATTGACAATATTCCGCTTTTACCTACAAACTTCCCAAATATGAGGCATTCCGTGTGAAAGATTAAACTAGAAAAATTAAAATGTTCCGCAAATTTTCAGATCAATTCGGAACAATTCTCGCGTTATGGATCGGCGAATTTGAAAGGTTTGAATTTGAACTGTCCTTTGAAATAGGCAGGTTTCGATTCACTTTGCCAGCTGCTACCGTCTTTATTTTGCCCCCAAAAAATTAAAACTGTCTCTGCGATGTAATTTTTTTCATCAAAATTATTTTTCATCCATAGAATCGATTTTGGAATCTTGAAAATGAGACTTTAGAATTTTTAAACTTCATTCTTTGCCTATAAAACATCCAGTTAAAAGGGCATTCTGGAACACCGCGTCTGAAGTCTCAGCATACACAAGATACCGGTAAAATGGATGAACTAAAAAAAACGCATACACGAACGAGTAGCAGTTAACGAATAATTTAATTCATAATTCCTGTTTTATTACAGGGAAATTATAAATTCATTCTTAAAATTAATTTTATTTACCCATAACAGTAAATATTTGTGCCGTCATTTTCATGCTTTAAAATGAATGAATGTTGATGATCACCAAGTGCCTAATTACACACATATTAGTAATAAGTTATTACATATATTTTGTAAAATTAACATGTAAGAACCTGGATTGTAGTATATAAGTTAAAGAGCAAATGATTTTGAATATCAAAATTTGTACTTCGTTTCCTGGAAATGCTCATATTTGCTTAGACTTAAAGAATAACAACGTGACCTGCTGGTCTGAATAAAGTGAATTTGTTCCTCATATGCGTTCGGGGTTGTTCTTCCCTTTTTTAGCATTTGTACTGTATTGTCTGTAAAAAATTAAAAGATCTTTCAAGTTTCTAAATGGTAGCTTATCATTTAGTAGTCGGTCTCGTATCTGAGCTGTGATAAACAGAAGAGAAGTGACACCATTGGGATGAATACACATATTTGCCAATATAAATTTGTAAGCTAAGGTCATTTCCAAATATTTACGATATTCATAACAGATGGCTCAAATTATTCACCCTCTCATACGTTTTCCTCAATTTTCAGGTAATTCACGAAAGACTGTTGTTTTGAATGTGCAGAGTCCTTCGTTGAAGAAGAACCAAATTGCGGATTCCACTGCAAGTATCGATTCCATGACCGGTGAAATGCACACTTCTGATACATCTCTTCAAGAGAAAGATATCTCAACAGACAAAACACACGAACCTCTCTCTTCCCCTGGTCACCCTGACATCATGGAAGTAATCAAAGAGCCGGTCAAGTCGCCGTTCAAAAGATCCGATTTAGCTCTCACGCCAGAAGATGCCCTCGAGCTTTTCCAGTCGTTGAACATCATAAGAATATCTCCCAAAAAGGAGCCATTAGGAGCTAACCAGGAAGAACCTATTGCTGCCGGATTTTTGAAACGCCAATCCCCAAATTCGGAGAACGAGCTCGAACTTAAACCGACAAATTCAATAAAAATTTCAACAGAATCTAGTTTTGCAGGGCCATCAACAGTAAAGGCAGATTCATCCAGGATCTTGAAATGTTTGAAGGACTCACCTACTTTAGTGCAAGTGAACAAAGTAAATGCTGAACTTGATCCAGTTTTGAAGGGAAATAAAAGGGTCTACAGATGCCATATTTGCAACTACGAGTCTACTACCCTTATCAATTTCAAACGACATCTCCTCGTGAAGCACGGTTTGGTAGAGAATATTCGAGCACCCTCGAAAAAGACTGGTAAGAAAACCGTCGGAAATGAAAAGGAACTTCCCACTAAGGATGAGCTCCCTAGAAAACGATCCCAAGTTACTAGTACCAAAAAGCCACCTAAGAAGGAACTGACTTTTGAAGATAAACCCATATTGACCATGAAAAGAGTAACCAGACCTTTCAACAAGAATAAATTTCCTTGCTTGAAGGGCTCATCAATCTAAATAGCTTTGGCTCGAATGTATCTTCACGTTTCATTGAAACAAGTTGACAACTTAGTTATTTGAAGATTTAGTTGCAAGAAGAGCAAAATTACCACTTCTAAATAGAACATTGTTCTTGTTTCAAAATGTGGAATTCCAGTTCAAATTACAGTTGAGAACCTGACCCATATGGTCTTTCATATCAATTAATTACGTTCACACATTCAGTGAGCATAATGTATAATCATGAAATAAGTTTGCAGTTAAAAACGCATTACCACGTGCCTTGTTGGACCACTTTCATTGCTAAAATTTATTGATATATCCTTCCCTAAATACTTATTTACTAAATTTATTTGTTCTACTCTTGTGCTTAAGCGTCACGTCTTTGTAGGAAAGGTGTACATCAAATCTACTATTCATTGTCGACCGTTACTTTTAGTACAAGGCAGAAAAATGGATATTATTTGTTTATTTGGGCATTTGAGATATTTTATTGTTTAGTTTTCATTTTCTCTTGAAATAAAAGCTATTTATCCAAGCAGAGCTGCACCATTCCTCGGTCGTTGTATTCCCCTGTATTTGGTATTTTTCTATTCTTATTTTTTTAGTTTTTCTCTGTTAATTACTGACCGGATTTTTCATTTCGTTTCTTCATTGTTTTCATAAAAGGCACATGACAGTAAGGTATAAGGTAAGCTTCTACACTTACCACATTGAATTCCTATGTGTCATACGTTTACAGAAATATATTTGAATTTGGGCAGATCATTGTTTTTACAACGGAAAGCTTTCCAACATGAAGTAGATTATTAGTAGAATAAATGAAGGTAGAGTCCTAACAACTATTCAATGGATGAGTTCAATGGTTTTTACAACGGAAAGCTTTCCAACATGAAGTAGATTATTAGTAGTATCATGGTTGATCAATCAAAAATGTAAACAATCTCATTACTTCCAGTCAAGATATCTTCATTAGTAGAAAAATAATGATCCGTAATAATGTTAAGGTATCCACCAACTTACCTATAGCATATTTATTACATTTTATTAGTATCTAGAATTTTCTGTCGAGTTATTTGTTATCGTAACATTACGGTTTGCTATTTAGCAAACCTGAAGGTTAGAAGTTGGGAGATGGAACGCCCTCCTACGTTTTCACTCGGACGGAATGATTACAGAACGTCGAAAACAAAAACACGACGACTCCGCGGATACGACGTTATTACTAATTCATAATTACATGAGCTCATCAAAGAAGGTTCAAACGTCATCTAGCAATGTTTATTGTCTGATAAATATTCTTCATGTCACGAAATAACTTACTTTCTCTATTATTGGATTCCTAGGCGTTGGGAAAAGACATCGAACCACCACAATACACAAGTCATTAGAATTGTCAGTGAATTGAGCCAGTGGGTTTACGGTGGCGCTCCTGTTGAAAATGTTCGCTACTTTGTTGGCCAAACGCCAACGTGCTACTTGATGATGTCACCTGAGATTTTACGGTATTAGGTGAAATCATTGAGCTTCCAAAGTTATCTACCACATTATTTTTTCTAACATATTTCAAATTATAAGATTTGACACTGAGATAAGATAACTATTTTAATAAAGGTTACCTACTGTTTTTTCCGTGGTTAAATTATTATTCATAACTACTCTGCACGTCACAGTTCTTGACCTTCGTCATTTGACCTTCAAGAATTCAGATCTTTTAATGGCTTCAAGTATTGTTATTTTTAAATGAGGAATCTTCGCGCCTAATTCTAACTCCAAACGTAAGTACTCTTCTTTTGTCAGGATTTTTCTTGTTTTATCCTTAGTTGTCTATAAATATTATAAACTATGTTCTGTCTATTAAAAAATAACAGGCACAGGAAGTGGTATTACGAAAAAGAAACCTTTTCTGATGTTACGATTTTTATTGTTAACTTGTTCAAAGGCCCTGCTACGCAGGTTAAAAATAAATAGGTGAATAACACAATGAGGGAGTATAAAAACAATACAAAGTGAAAAAATCGTATATTCCAAGTCCCCGAGGAGGGGAGCACGTCGGTTGCCCTGGGAGACGCTCCGCCCCGCTGGGGCCTTCTCCCCTTCACTGCCGGGGTCGGGGGGTGAATTCCAGCCGCCCAGCGTCCAACCATCCCCTGGATGAAAAACGGATATACCTACTCTGATACTTTCATCTTTATATACACGATTAGAGGTGCCGCTTCCCGTCACGTAGATGTGTCTGTTTTGCTCTTACTAGAGAAGTTTTTTGAGTAAGTTACCGAATTCATGGCTGATTGTGGAGTACCTATTTATCAGATTTTAATGTCTGATTTACATTAATTCTGGAGTAGACACCACAAAGAAACTTAATCAACCTGTTGAAAAAAGTGTATACATTCAGTTGTTAGTATGTACCAACATTATTTATTTTATTCCTTACATTTCACAGAACGACACACTTGCGATCAATGTGGGAAGAATTACTCTAGTCTTAGTTGGTTGACGTATCATCGGAAACACGAATGTGGCACAACCAAAGCTTTCCAGTGTTTACACTGCCAATATAAGTGAGTCCAATAATAATTATTGTAAAATCAATTTTATACTTTTCACTCCTCAGAAAATCAATTTTGTCCGAGGCCATTCTTCATTCTGGACTGAACTATTCTAAATTTCAGCCCGATTTTGATTAATTTCGATTTTGGTGGGTTGTGGACTCCTTTCCTATATGGTGGCTGGCAGGTTTTAGCTGGATATTCCGTCGAGATTTCCAACAAACCTGCAGCTTATCAATCAGAAGGTCCTGGATCTCAAGACATTGTGCTTGGCCGTCCTAGACCAGAAGATTTTCCCCCATACACTATCAGCCGGGCCTGCCGGAGTTTGTTCAGGTTCATGATTTACGAATGTTCAACCAAAATGCTAGTTGCACTGCTGGCGCTTGCCTGAGGTGACTGAAGGCAGCATGTATTAGTTCATTTCAGTGTGATTGTCCGCTGGTTGTTGAGAAATGGCGGTTGCAAATGCCGTAGGTCAACCATTCCCATGTATGGCCCGATTTATGGTGCCAACATTTGCGTTTTTGGTTTATTATTGTTTGTTTGTAACCCAGTGATGTCCGGCCGATAGCGTCGAGTTGTAGTAAATGTGGATACTGGAGTGATAGCCGATGTGGATACTTGTTTAGTAGCCGATACAAGGGTTGAAGCATTCTGATATGCGTGAAACGCTGATAATACATAGGTAAATATTATTACTGGGGTTTATTATTCAATATTATTACTGGGGTAAATAAGTATTCTTTCACTGGGGTTTATTATTCAATTGGCTTGCGTTCATGATTTGAATCTTACTAAGCTTCGGAGTGTGAGTGTTTTACAGGTGATAGAGCGATTATTGAATTTCAGGAGATATGCATAGACCACGTTAAAAGTAATCCTTTTTCAAGTGGCCCTTTGAAGCCAATTGCGTTTTTTCCGAAGCAAGAGTTTATTTTTAGCTATTAACGACAATTAACGGCTATGTTATTTTGAATAGTAAAGAATTTTTTATGAAAAATATGTTTTTTGAATTGCATTATAGTTCTTTTGTATTTACTGCAATGGAAAGTAGAGAAATCAGCAAGATAACCATTGAAAAATCAAGGGCGGTCAATAGACAGCTACGCGAGCGTGAGTCATGTTGGCGCGAACGCATGAAAGTTAATGCCCATATTGTAGAAATGCATTGAAAATAACTGAACATGTACTGTCGCACGACGTGATCGAAACTGAAGCTGGAACCGAGGTTCTCGGGCGCTGGGTCAGCGGCGCTGGTCGCTTGCCTCGCCGCGCTGGGTCAGCGGCGCTGGTCGCTTGCCTCGCCGCGCTGGGTCAGCGGCGCTAGTCGCTTGCCTCGCCACGCTTCTTGAGAGAAAACTCTTCCACAGGACGGCGCGGCTCGCGCCTGTTTAGGTACATGAAGGAATCGCGTGCCGAAGCCGCAGGCGTCGGGGGAGCCACGCGCCGTGTCTTGGCTTACGTGGAAAACGAACGCGAGCGAGCTGGCCCATCGCGATCTGTGGGCGCCGTCAAACAATGCGATTCTATGGATGTGTCAGACGTAACAGCGCGGCACCGTGCGGCAAACGCTCACGCCGCGTGGTCTGATTTTCGTCGCAATCGCGTAATCGCGTAAATGTTTGTTCACACTTTGTAGGTTAACCTGCTTTTGTAGAGAATATATCGTTCAACAATGATATTGCCTTTTAGGTGATTCCTTTGCGGTTTATTTTCAATGATGATTTCAATGATTTTCAAAAGAGCTTCAACAAAATGAATAATAGATCAATTTTGCTAAAAAATAAATACATTTTTACTGTATATCAGATATAGATTCTGAGAACACATTGTGAGCGCGACTTCTTTCAGTTTTACTAGTCTGATTTATTTAAACTTTACTGGCCTGAATATTATAACTGATTTTCGAAAATAGGTATATGAAATTTTAGTACGAAAGGACCCATAAGAATATTTAAATTTTAGGAATAATTTTATTTTTAAAATTTGGTTATTTTCGACAATGAATATGATGATCTTTGAACGTTCAGTTCAATCGAAAAAGCGTATTCTACGTTCCTATACTTGTAATAAATTTAGAATTTATTTATGTAATTTATATTACAAATAGTAATTTTTATTGTTAATTTTTTAATTTTATTGATTTTTATTTCAATTTCTGTTGCTTTTGTAACTTTATTAGAGCGTAAAGTGTTAAGTTCTATTCAATTGCGCAAAGGTAATAATAAGGTAGGATTATTAGGTTAACTTCAACCATTTTCTGATGGTATTAAATTATTTTATAAAGATGTTTCTTTTATCTCTGGGATTCCTCGAATGCAGTTTAAAAAAACGCTGCAAATTCTTTCACTGGGGTTTATTATTCAATTGGCTTGAATAGGATAGAGCGATTATTGAATTTCAGGAGATATGTATAGAGCACGTAAATCTGTTCTCAACCAAAATACCTATTTGGATTGATCAGTTCATCATATTTGTGTGCCTCCTGAAATTCAATAATCGCTCTATCCTGTGAAACGCGCACACTCCAAAGCTTAGTAGAAATTCAAATCATGAACGCAAGCCAATTGAATAATAAACCCCAGTGAAAGAATTTGCAGCGTTTTTTGAGTTTGTCCTGTCCCTATGTACACGTTTTTCTGAGAGTGTAAGAACTGTCCGGCGTGTTGCTACAGGCTGGCTTGCATTGCATCTAGCATTCAGGCCGGGCACGAACCTCATAATTTGTGGGAAGCTTTTTAAACGTCTGCAATCCGACTGATAGTGTGTGAGGGACGATCACCCAATCAACGTAGGACCAACCTTGTACTAGTACTATAGGTTATGGTGGGACATGGCCTCCCGTCTGGCCAAACACTCACTCCGCCAGGCTTGACGTCGGAAATCAAAAATAAGTTTTGTTGAGGCTAAATTATTGTTAAGAAAAGGTTGCACATCATAATTTCAAACGTTGAAATATTGCACCCTTAGATCTTTGATCAAGTTTTCAATGTTTGTAACTATTCACTTGTAAAACATATTTTTTGGTAAATGATGAAAAAGTAATTCATGATACAGATTCGTATCTTTGTTCACATTCTAAACATGTTTGAATCATTGCATTAGTCTGTGTTTTATTGCCAAAATTTGTAGTTCAGTACCCTTGTTGTTTATCTGTTCCAGGGCCAAAAGAAAATACCATCTTAAAGTCCACCATCTCGCCAAACATTTTTTGGAACATCCTCTGCCTTCCTGCTATTTTAATGACGTAGATACGGCGCCCTGACTTCCTAATAGTTGAACGACGGTACATCTAGAAAAATAAATATTGAAATTCGGAAAATCTTTGAACACATCTTCTTCATTCCTGTTGGATCGTTCATTTCAAGAAAATTTCGAATGAAAAGCAAGAGAGACCAGGGACCTAGGATTGACTTCTATTCTACAGAAGTGGTTACTTCCTCGACATGATCCGAAACAGCAACAATTCCTTTCTTAAAAATACTTGTCTCTCAAGCAATAGGAACTGTTTTAGTTCGAGTCTTTCGGCTGGTAAAAAACCAAAATTGTGTGTGGGTGACCCTATCAATGTTGGTTTACTTTTCAAACATCTAATTTCCAAACATTTCACTGTGGGGATCAAAGCATCACCACACCACCACTTAAACTGACTGAGCACCAACAGCTTTAAAATTAAAGTTAATCACTATTTTGTTTGTAATGTTTTCGATTGCTTCTACATTTCCACCCAGAAATAGTACGCCACTGGGTTGATTGAAAAAGTGTGAATTTCGTCAACAGCTATCCATTAGTTTCGGAGAAAAGCTTCATACTACGGACGGACGGATCTATTTTCGTTTGATTTTTGAAATCTACGTATCGTGAAACGTAAAATAAAAAATTTTGAGATGAGGGGCGTTACAAATGGTTTTTCTTGGCCTACTAAAAATTTTCCTATGGTGGTCAAGAAGTGATGTTGCCCCTGAAGTTACTAGGTACTATAGTATGTGTATTATCCTCAAGAGTATTGTAATTTTTACTTTTTTTTCAAATTTGCAGAACATCAATTGAAGAATTAGAATCAGTGGGATGGATAAATATAGTTCATATTTTACTGAACGTACTAGATCAAGCATTCTTGTGTTTCAGGAAAATTCGTTTGCGTCTGTGGGCAATTTTACTCTGCCCGGCGATCACTTACTTTCCACATTCGCCACGAATGTGGCAAAGAGCCGACTTTTAGCTGCAGTTTTTGCGATTATAAGGCCAAAAGGAGATACACTTTGAAAACTCACGTGAATATTCGACATCCCGAGATGATGATGTTGAACAAATAGCTGTCTTGTTGACTGAACCAGTTCAGTTACGAACTATTGTTATTTTCATAGATCTATCTATCTATTTAGGCTTGCACAAGTATATGCTTGTGTGTTGGGAATTGTAGAGTTACTTACTAGTAACGCTAGACAATCGATCAGACCGTGTAATACAATATTGAATTCGCATTATTGACTATTACATCGTATTACACTTTCTTAACAAAAATCATCTTTGAGCATCACACATTCAATAATTGAACCCCCACTCCAAATTCGTGTATCATAGGATGGCAGTATGGTGAATGAATAGAAGGTAGGTACCCACTATTATGACTTAGTAAAAGGAAAATAACGTATTACAATAAATGATGCGACTACTAAGTCATTCGAATTTGAAATGAGTTATTTTCAAAACCACGCAACCAGGCACAACCGTAAACTTGAAATTCTCAAACGCAAATGCTCAGCAGTTGTTGGATAGTACTTACTTAGACCACGATGCTATAAAAATAGCGTTGCCTTCAGTCGACGTACTTAATTCATTTAGCATTCTGAAAAGTATTGGTTTGTCGGCCTTCGAAATACGTGTTCACAAATTGATCACGTTTCAGAGAGATATTTCTGCCTCAAATGTCCACGTAACTACGCAGCGAGAAGATCCCTTGAAAGACATCTGCGGTACGAATGCGGGAAAGAGCCTACCTTCAACTGCAACATCTGTGATTATCGGAGCAAAAGGAAATCCACCTTGAGATACCATGTGGGGGTGACACATGGCAAACTGATGTGACGGCTTTTTGTTATGAACTGATCAAACTAGTTTCCTACATGGATATTTTACGTGAGTCCTACGCACCATTATATAATTTTGACCTTCATGGAATCAGTTGCATCTTATGATCATCCATGCCTATTTGTTCGCTTTGTTAGTTGCATTTGTTTGCTTATTTTTATGCTAGAGTTGCCAATTTTCGCTTCCGAATATACCAATACGTAGCGGAAGCTTTGTTTTCTATTTGCGGAAATTGTTTTTCCCCTAACTTAGAATTCCCACTCGCATTTTACTGTTTAGACCTTTCTGATTAGCTCTCGTTTCGTGTCTGTCTGTAGATGATCTCCTAAGGAAATCATCGCTCGAAAATGAATATTTAACCCTATGCGTGCGCAAACATAAAATTCACCTAATTTCCGCTTGTTTCCTCGCTCAAGAGTTGGCAAAAAACTGTTTAATCGTCTGATATTGTTGATTCTACTTCTCCACTACTCATTGTCAGCTTTACGCGTTGATATCAGCTGTTTGATTATATAACTGAAGATTTCACTTTGTGTAAATAAAATATTTGAAAAAAATAATCAAGTCTTAAAACAGTTTTAAAAACAGATAATTATTTCAACTCGATCGTATCCGTCCAGAGTAACACAAGCACAGCGTGGAAACACAGTTCACAGCATTTTCGTCCCGTGAACGTTGTAACAAGCAATGACCGTTCGGGATTTACCAGGGGCACTCTCATCAACACTTTGTTCCGAGTTCAAATGGCGATTCAACTGTTTAAGGGGAGATCGTCAGCCAAAGGATTTCACCGAGCCGGTTCAGCGCTGAACTCCCACTAACCAGCGTTCAACTTCGAACTCTCCCGATCTTGGGCAGTTACGGGGATGAACTCGAATCAATCGTTGATGATCTTCAGATTTTAGGTTTCACTCACCACGCTTCAACATATTTGTTTTATTAATATTGATAAGAAAAGCTAGAAAGTGATTTTCGGATCATTCGTCCGAGACAATACAAAGAACTAAGAAAAGAGTCGGAGGGCCATGGAATGAAATTAAAAACAGCTTCTCAACTATCGTGTGCCTATTGGAAGTTATTCATGACCAGTTTAACCAGCGATGAAAAGAAACATTTTACTTCGAACTCTCCTCAAAAGTTTACTTTGTCTACTTTTAGACGGGAAAATTGAACTAGGATCATTTTTCATGAATACTTAGATTTAATGAATAGATAATATATTCATTTTATTAAGCAATTGAATCACATTAGTGTACCAAGACTTCAGCAACGCCCAAATCGAACGATAAACCGACGACAAAAAACGAACGAACGAGTGAAAAAATTCTCCCGCGATTCGTCGGATCTATATCAGACACCCAAGACAATACAGAGCACACATGTGGTACATCAGTCTAACCAAATAGAAATGGAAAAGGCCGAAGAATGGACTTATTAATAAAATAAAACACGTACCTACGTTTCATTAGTTCATACGTAGGAAACATAAGTTCTAATAAATAGATAAATAAAAATTCCGTTGAATTATATTGCCTAATTAGTCGATCATCGTAGCTGTTTTACGTGGAACAGTAAACGAAGAAATTACGCATTGAGGACGAGGCAATAATTCGGGAACATGAACAACACCATTAGTGTTGTTTAAAACACCATAAATCTTTTGAAACTACATTAAAAAATCTTTATAGTTCTTTTAACGAGTTAGAAAATGGTTTTATGTTTTCCACTTTTAAACCTCTGATGAAACCGTAATGGTTTGGAGTACGTAAAAAATTACGGATTAAATGAGCCGCATCTATCTAGCGAGTTTCATGTCCACTATTAATTTGGTACCCTATCATTTAATTTTTTTTTATAAACTTTTCTTTTTTCAACGGAATCAGAAGCAAATTTCAAAAATGGAAAATTCTTTTTAAAAACCTTGAAAAAGGTGGACACATTTTTTAAATGAATTTTGTTGTGGGAAATGGACAATGCCTTTCATCAGTCTCTTCTTTTACGAGATTAAAAAAATGAAAAAAATCATTTTATAAAGTTACAGACCTCTATTATTTGAAGAAATAGATCTCTCCTAGTATCAGAGACGAACAGATACGGTTGTTTATTTATTTAGGTTGATCGATACGGGTAAAGACCCAATCACAAAATTTGTACACAGTAATTTCGCAATTAAGTCAATCTGGTGATGACGACAAAATTACATTTGTACATAATATCATTACAGAAGAATATATTTAAAATAGTTTGGGAGAAATTAAAAGCGTAAGTATATAGGTTTTTCTTTTTCTACACATTTTGAAATCTAAAACTACAAATTTATGGGGGGGGGGGGGGTTAAGTTACTTTAAGCGTTCATGTTTTTCACTTATATAACGTAGAAAAGGAGGAGTCTAGTTAAAAATCGAATTTTTAATAATAAAAAAGGATGATTTGATGTGGAGAAATTTCGTTTTGAAAGAACTAAAGAACGCCCAATTGTCGGATATTGTAGATTTTATCTAAATACAAATATATTTAACTAAATGTTGTTTTTTCCGCAGATTTCTATACGACTATTGAAATAATTATAAAAGTTACATTTCAATCAATCGTTTATTCGAAACTACCACAGTCAATATATGTACACAGATTAACCTGCCTGGTGTAGATGTTTCGACAACATAAGACATATGATGGTTGCTGGTCGAGTAGGTAAAACATTGTGTAATTTAAATAACCTACGAAGGCTGTAGTATGAATTATTTTTGTATGATTACAGTTCACACAACAGTTTTATGGGATTCCAAATCTCTCAAGTTAGTGTGAACTTCTTTGCAAGTGGTGAAACTGCTTTATTTAAAAAACTTGTGAGAATATTATAATTGTGTTCTAACAAATAAAATGATTTTGTAAGGTAAGATAGATGTAATATTTGGTTTAGAACAGTCGAAAATGTTATATGAAGAATAAGACCTGCCTTATTCTGACACATTCTGCCACATTAGTGTATACAACAGGTGCAATTAACAATGAACCTACGTTGTGTGGAGGCTGGAAACTTGTGGCATTGTACCATAAAGGTCGCCTTCCTCCTATTTACCCTCATCCTAATTATAATAATTATTATTATTTCAGAAAAGTTTTACTGTCACAAATGTTGGCGTTGCTTTTCTGTGTAGAAATCCTTCAATTCCCTCGGGGTAATACACGAATGCGGGAGAGTCTTCATTGTGCTGCGAGTTCTGCGATTGCAAACCCAAGAGGAAGTCCAGCTTAAAACCACACATGGAATTGCTACATGGCGACCATATTAACATATAATTAATCTGATCAGTACTATTTAAGGAAGCCCGACAACTCAATAGTACTTACAGAAGATGAGTTGAAGCATGAATTTAGAGATTTTAAGAGCAGCTTCTCTGCTTCTGGTTAGCAACAGTGTTACGGTGTGGCCTATCTCGATCAGGGCGCTAAGTGCTAAACGTACTTAGAAGCATATTGCAAGTATAATAATCGAAAGGTTGGGACCAGCATGGACATCTGGGTGTGCTAAAAAGCTCTTTTCCTCCCGATTAGGTTTATTGATTGAAGGCTGAATTGAATTAGAGAAGAAGAAAAGTAGCAATTTTAAAAACTAGTGATGAGTAAGTAGTTATCGGAACCGCACTCAGTAAGTTTTATAAAGGGTGTCCAGCATTTTGTGTGTAAAAAGAAAAAAAGGAGAAGAAATTGGGTGAAACTGGAACGAAAATGGAACCAAACGCCGTCGATCATGGTTTTCTGTCTTAACCCGAGTTTTTGACTGTTTCTTTTATGCACCAAGTCCATGTTTTGTGACACAAAAACCCCTTTCCCCTCTCCTAACCCATTTTTTTGCGTTTGTAAAAACTAGTTTCTAGTTTGACCAAATTTCCGGATTTAGCGTTACGCTAATACATTTTCATCATAAAAAAACTCCCTAGTACCTTAGTGTTTTTTTTTCTTAAAATCTTTTTGGTTCGTTCTTTATTCTGAAGGTACCTAATTCTGTAAATCCATGGTACAATGAGTGAGGAAACCTTACTGCCCCACCATTTTTGTAGAAGTTTTGTAAATTTGGTACCTCACAGTATTGATCGTAAGGTTTGTCTAACGGTTTGACTTGAAAACCATTTGTTATTCTTGTGTGACATAAAAATTAAGTTATAAGCAGTTGCCGAATGGTTGAGCGACGTGAAATGGTTGACTCAAGTTCGCTAGCTTTCGAATTAAATGATAATGCTCTTCCATTTTATTTAGGAATAAGTCATGGGGCCTATTCGATCATGTTTATGCCTTTGGCAAAATAACATTTCTTGACCTGTACTAAATCATTAGTCTCGTTATTTAGTCCATGAGAGACCACTCATGGAAGTGTACTTGGATTCCTTAGAAGTCTTAACATGTGCTGAAAGCTAGTCTTACCTAAGATTAGCACATGGTGACATGACGTGTTATGATGACTAGCCAAGATGAATGTATTAAATACATTCAAATTTAGTAAACCAATTTCGTGGTTTGTATCAGTAATACTCACACATTACCATTATTATTATTCCAGGTAAACACCAGTGCCACAAATGCTCCCGTTCCTATTCTGCCAAGGGGACCCTCACGTATCACTTGCGATTCGAATGTGGGAAGGAGCCGTCCTTCTGTTGCAAACTCTGCGATTATAAGACAAAGAGGAATTCGAGTTTAAAATCACACATCGCCTTGAAACATTACGAACATTTGAGCAAAACATATATTTAAACAATATTATTTAAACCTTTTTTTCGTGCTTTACGACATTAATATGTTATTAAATGATCATGATTTAATTTAAAATATCCGTTTAATTTTAAATTTTATTATTAATACATTTTCGAAAATCTCTTGGTGACTGGAAGTATATCCACTTATGTACATTGACGGTAAAACATCTCGGCCTCAATTTTAGCCATTGTTTTCCAGCAATTCTTCCTGTACATTGTTGATCGTCACAGTAAAGAAAATTATCATTCTGAAATTTCTACCTTTTTTGAGAAATCCTGATTATATTTCATTTATGCTAATATAGGGATTTATGCTAAACATTTGATGTATCTTGCTAAGAAGAAGACGAAATGGAGCGAAAAGAAGAAAATTAATAACTGAAAACTAAGAAAGCTGCATACGAAATGGTGAAAGAAGCTTAACACTGGAAGAAGATGAAGAAGGAAACATCGTGTGAAAATGTTCAACGACAGGGAACTGGCTGCCTAAATTCAGACCAGAAAAACTGCTTTGTCCAAGTAAAATTCTGAATGCAACCAAAAGGGAAATACAAAAAGGGAAAATAAAAGTTTACTTTTTCTTTAGAATTAAAAGATTCCACAAGATTGTCAATTAATATTCAGCTATAAAATCAGTTAGTAATTTTTGGTGGTTCGTGCTTGAACTGTGAGTCACATGTTCAGCGAGGTTTCCACAGCCAACTGTAAAAGAGAATTCTTTTTGATTCCTCAGGTAGAAATTCGATTTTTTACCTCCGAAATTCGCCACTTTGCCGTCGTATCACGTTATTTGGCTTCCGAGTCTCTGTAGCGGAAGCGTTGTTTTCGCTGTCGAGTGATGAACTTTTTCGTTTTCGCTAAGATCTAAATTTCTACTCGAATTTTACGTTTTAACCATTTTAACAACTTTGATTTCCCATTAGTTCGTCTTCTGTATCTTAAACCCCTCAAGAAAATTTCTTTCCGCCTAGTCGTCGGACCTCTTCGAAATTCTGAGGTTGATCGGGGAAAGAAGGTTAGAAGGAAGAGGCACATTCCATATGATTGTGTTTCTTTTGGTTTCTGTTCACTTGGTAATATTAGTGTATTATAATATTAGTTTATGTGCGCTATTTAGTCATGATTTCACTTGAAAACTTCCTACAGTTCAAGTGAGAATTAGAGTTGAAATGTTGGTGTAAAGTACAACTCCATTGCAAATGTCACGAAAATGCAATGGCCAGGAAGTACATGACACAGTGAGTTAAAGATTATGTGCAGACATCACTGCAATGTACATGATGAACGCAGTCAACTGTGATTAGCACTAATCGATCGATGGTATTTTAACATGATGGACCAAATGTAGCTTTCAAACGCTGGTGAATATTTCATTGATGTGAGCTTCGTTCGTTGAGTAGATACAGACTCCACTCCTGAATATTTGAATACAAAATCTGTTAAATTTTCTCATGAGTCTCTCATGTTTACATACCACCCCTTTATAAATGACCGGGTTTAGAAATGAGTAAAAAATGGCACATTATTTTAAAGTCCATTATTTTCGTTCATCAATTATATTTTTGCTGCAACAGTCTTGCAATCTTTCTTGATTGTTCTCGAAATGGCGTGGGTAGGTTGCGTCTTTAATTAGCATTATATTCTGTTGAAAGGTACTCCCATGCCCATATTAATATTGTTGGATTTGATTCTGGAAGTATTTCATATTTGCGCTAATCCAGTGCTTAGTTGGGAACAGTTTGATTTTTCGCTTAATGTGCTCCTTTTTTTCTCAGCTGGTAAACATATTTGCCGTAAATGCGGACGGTCCTACTCGCAAATCTATTCGCTCAACTACCACTTGCGGCATGAATGCGGCAAGGAACCGTCTTTCTCCTGTGAATTTTGCCCATTCAAAACCAAACGCAACTATTCCTTGAAGTCCCACGTTGCGCTCAGACATTCCGACAAGATGAAAGGAAACCTGTAAAATAAATAATTGTTAAATTGAGATATTCTTCTCCTCACTGTAAATTTTTTCTGTATAATTCAGGTATTAGTCTTCTAGAGGTTATTTCAGGACTCCACAATATTCGGCATAAATATATTGTTTTGGTGAATGAGTTTTTAAAACCTTGAAAACCAATTATTACTGTGCTCCTCTTTTATTGGGTTTGTCTATCGTTATTTTTCCTCATACATCAATTCACCTCTTGTTAATATAGATGATAAGGACGTTGGTTGTATTTTTGATTTTGTAAAACTTATTACGTAGTTTGACATTTATTATTATATTTTGTCGAGCATTTTTCGTTTGTTTTAGTTTAAACCATTTAATTATAAAACGCATCAAAGTGAACCGGGAACATTTTTCTAAACACAGTAGAACGCAATTCAGTAAAGAAAGTTCATCCAATTGAGACAATTTCTTCATTGAAGAATTAGGACTACAGAGTTCAAAAGCAAAATGAACAATTTTCAACTATCGGAAATCGCAACAAGCCATGTGGAGTGCTGAAGAACTACAGTTAAAAAGTAACTAAGTTCAAACTCAGATAACCTAATGATAATGATATCATTGTTAAAACATCAAACAAGAAATTTGGTGCTAGTATACCTTTATTGGTTAAATTTTTGCTGTCTTCCAGTGGGAAGACATTACGGGATAGAGAATGTTATTGAATACAATTTGATAGGGTTAAAGAGATGCTGTACTTAGGGCTGCGTATGTGATTAAAGAAATTAAGTTAGGTAGGGGTACGTATCAATAGTGGTTTACATGATAGTTACTTGCTATACTCACAAGAGAGACAAGATCTTCCCTTGATATTATCTGGGGCCGTTATCTGTCCTATTGATGTGTATTCTATAACACACCCTGACCACAGCTCAGTCAGTCTCCTCCCGTAATACTTTCACATTGGAGCACAATTAAAGAAATCGGTATAAAAATAGTTGCAATGATTAATTTGTGTGCCTTTTGTGTCTTTATCCAAAATAATATTTAAATATATAAAATATAGTAAAGGTAGTAGAAAAATCAATCACGACAATAATTGAAATGTTACATGTCAGCAGAGCCACGAACCACGGAACCCCTTATATGTCCTGTCGCCCCTGTCCCTCCATAGGCAAAAAGTGTGTTAAACTTAGAACAATACCCCTTAATATTTGAATAGATACCCTATGCTGCTTGTTGCGAGCCCTCACCCCTCCACACCACTTTTTGAAACCACAGGGATTGTGATGGATGCAGTTAGTTCCCCCTTCCCAATTCTGGAAACTGGCGCCTCTGGGGATAATCTGACGCTTTCAAGCATCATGGTTATCCTCTAGGTGTTGCGGGCATCATTCGCCTTAACCCTTGGAAGGGGTAGCTACACCATTACATCACTCTCCTTGTCCCATCTCTTTCCAAGTCCCAGTGTTCGCCTCCCCATAATAAACCATCTGTTAAGCCGGCCATTCTCGATTGCTCTGAACGGAGTGTGCTTCGGCTCTCTACCCTCCAAATCTCTCCTCTGAATGCACAGAGCCAGTCAGTCCTAGCTTCCTACGTTCCTTACGTTACCGAAGATATCAAATTGTAAAGTGGAGTATGATCGAAGTTCCAACCAACCTGTCAATCTTAAAGTGAGCAGTCAATATCGAAGTGGGCGACATCAAAGAGACTGAACGTGAGAATCAACATCATAATCATCATTCCACTCCACTATTCCCCATTCATTTAGAGCTGAGCGGAAGAATTTTAGGCTATAGAATATTCGACTCTGCCGACCGCGCCACGGCGCCGCGCGGAACGGTCGTGAACGGTCGACTTATAATTAGTCACCCTTCTTCTCCGTCAGCTTTGTGTTGTATTGTTTTAATAATTCCATGCTTTGTTTTTGCAGGCCGTTTTGTGTGCCCGTGCGGTCGATCCTATAACGCCAAACACAACCTTACCTTCCACCAGAGGCACGAGTGCGGTCGGGCACCTTCGTACTCTTGCGAGTTTTGCCCTTTCAAAGCTAAGAGGAAGTACAACCTGAAGGCGCACATTGGGTTAAAACACGGGAAAGAAGTGACGTCCAAATATTCCTAGGAGAACGTCAAACGAGAATTGCAATAAGTATGAGTGACAACAATGTACAGATGATGTTGACATTTCCATAGAACCGTTAAAATTGCTAGCTGAAAGACGTGCACTTATATTTCTTACGGGTTCAAGTATTTATTGGTATTGATGACTAATTCTACCAATTTATTCATGTAAGTTCTGGTTTTTTCATAAATCAATAAAAAATCCGCTTAACAATATCCTTGTAAAAGTTTTTACTTTATAATGTTCTTTATTACAACGTGAAAGTTTAAAACGTAGTTATTTCAGCAGAAAATGTTAAAAATCGATAAAGGAAAAAATAGTTCCATTTTATTGCAAGTTTTGATCCGAAACGTAAATTTTATAGAATGTTCTGAACAAAGGTTGTTCAAATCTCAGTTAATTCTGATAAGTGAAATGAAAATAAAATGTGAATGAAATCCTAATTTTTTTTTTTTTTTTGGAATATCGGTTGAAAGGGTTTTTGTATTTGAACCTGATAGGTAAATTGTTGCACACTAGTAGAGTTCAAGTTTAAAAAGAATTTGTAACCAAAAAATCGGGGAAAAGAAATTTTAAATTTGAGTTCAAGCTGTATTATTCTTTGGTTTAAGTAAAAACTATACTTTTTTTGTATATTTTCAAAGTTGAGCTCACCCCCATATGCAGCTCATATTCCTTCATTGTCTAAAATTTGTTTGTATCGCATAATAAAATCAACTACCTCAGCTTATATCAAGAAAATGTTAGCTCTTGATAATAATTGTTAATTAAGCTAATATCGTTGCTAATTAAAAAATAATAAGAAGAAGAAGTAATTATTGTTTCCCAGCGTACTCAATAAGAACACCGTATCCTGACTTAGTTAACGAAATTTACTTAATAAATATCTTGACCGTAGAATAAGTTGGGCCTTATTACGAGTAACTGGGGAAAGAAGAAAGAAGGCTAACAATAGGCCAATTACTGTTCTTTAGCGTTAAGTTACCAACGATGTATAACGTATACAGCAAACGATCATTTATTAAGTAGGTACTTTTATTTTAGTATTATACATCTTATCTTATAATTGAAGCATTTAGTTGTAATTACATTTTCTGTTGGTTAAACATCATTGTTAAGCCCAAGAAGCCGAGAGAAACCGTGACATCTGTTTGCAATTTATTCGTGTAGACCTGTTTGAATATAATCTAAACTATTGTTTTTGGGCCTGTGTTAACAATGTCTTGTGTACCAACACTTTGTATACTCGGACAATGAGGTGGTATGTAAAATAATTTTTAAAGTAATTTAGACCGTTATTGTTTCTTAATGACATATTAAAGTTGGGTAAATAATATTGTAATACAGTATTTTTTAATAGTAATCGTAGTTTTGTGCTTATTGTTAAACTCGTCAAATACTCACGTGAACAGTTGGATATACCCCTAGTACTCGGTCGATCAAGTTTGGTTTACTCTATTTAATTTAAACAATTTATTTTTCATTTTAAATGAGTCGGTTCACCTACCAACTTTTAAATAACACATTTGAAAAAACCCCAAGCGTGACCAATACTTTCCTTCTTATGAAGAGCGTAGTAAAAATGAATTTTAGCGAAATTTTTCTCAGCGCTCATACATTTTCCTCATAAATAACGTTCAAATTTTATGGCCTGTTGAGATTCACTGTTCAAGTTTTTCGGATGAGATGTTATAAAAATACTTTTAAGAATAGAAATAACAAAAGTAAAAATTACTGGCGAAGTTTGAGTTGCCGAGTGAAAGCGTGATTTTAGTTTGTGTGTAGTTTTGTTTAGGCAAACAGACTCACGTTGATTGCGGAACTTTCCTTTTATTCTTTTAGTGCTCGAAAGAGAAAGTGTGCAGATGAGGGGATGATTGAAAATTGTCATCCAGCGGCTGGGATGTGGGGAGAGAGAGACTGTATCATATGCCGAGTGACCAGGGCAAGAAGCCGGATATTGTTGCCGCAAAGCCCGATGGGTCTGCCATAATCCTGGATGTCCAAGTTGTCTGTGGCAGCGTGGACATGGAGCAGACCTGGAGGGCTGAGATAAGCAAATATGATAGGAACGACCTGCGGCAAGCTGTATCTGAGCTAAAAGGAGTGGCGCCTGACAACATCAAGGTTATGGCTGCGACCGTATCATGGCGCGGAGTGTGGTGCGGGAAAAGTGCCACGGAGTTACTTGAGCTGGGCATCTCGTCAGGAGTACTTCGTGGTATCACCACCCGCGTCATCCGGGGCTCGTACTTGAATTGGTGGTCATTTTATAGGGGCACTTCCTTTCATCCCTCCCTTCCTCCTCCATCATCCTCAACTTCCCGTATCCCAAGGGCTGGCGTCGGGTAAACCTGGGCGTCCTCCCCACTTTTATTTTCATTTAGTTTTTTCGTTTTTGTTTAATGGCGTGCCCCCTCCGTCTTTGAGGGGAGATTATTGGGGGGAAAGGGGGGGGGAGAAAGATAATACTGTGTAGATTCGAAACTTTTGAAGATTCAGAAGTATTAGAACATGTGAAATTCTATAATAATTAATATTTAACGTTTTATAATTTAATATTACATTTGCTAGACCACATTGAGAATCAAAGAAATCGCGTCTGTTTCTAAAAATGCCCATGTCTTCACAGATATCACGATTTCTTCTGTATCGCATCAGTGTAGTCGCGAACCTACTTCTATTCCACGACTTCAAGCTTCATTCCATAAATTCTTCCATTTCATGAATCAGAAACATGAATTTGATGAGAAAGTGTTGAGTATCAATTTTAAAGAATTAAGATGTTTTTCTTTTGCGCATTCTACTGTTTACTCCTTTTAAATTTTTATTCTTTAAGCTTTATATTAAGGACCCCCATTTCCTTTTGTATTCTCGTATTCGTGTACATAATAATTTTAGATTTTCTGTAGGCGTTTATGCTCCCCGTTCACACTTTGCTGTTCCGCTATCCTGGTAGCTTGGTGAAATGGGTTTAACAACATCTGCTTTATGCCTATGGACTTCATTATGTTGTTGATTGTTATGAACATCTACTAACGGGAGAAGGGCATTAAAATAACCAGATATGGAGATGTAATTCATAAATCTCATGTTGAATAAGTTCCAGAGTAATCATTGTTATTTATTTTTTATGACCATCGACAAAATCAAATAAGAGAGTGTATAGTGTTGATGAGTGTTCAATGCAGCTCTGTAAACCTTACAGATCAAGTTGACCCGATGTGGTTGTTGATACAGCTCGTACCTACCACAATTTCAAGTGAGATTTATGAATTTCATCGTCACCCATTCCCCATGTATAGAGTCGAGTGTAGATCGTGCGTTCTCTGTTACAGAATCATTCAAGTGCGCTTACTGCGGAGCAACCTACAGCAACAAATCCATTCTGGACTTTCATATCCAGAAATATTGCTGGAAAGCGGAAAACCAATCATACAGAAGAGACGACCGGCCTGTACTGAAATGCACCAACTGTGGCCGTCTCTTCCTGGACAAGGAGCTCCTGGTCGCTCACATCCGGGAAGGATGTTTGCGGCTGCTGCAGTGCCATTTATGCCCTTTCGTCTGTGGCTCGTTCCACTCCCTTCAATCTCACCTGCTTATGGTTCATAAATTAAGATTTTTACAAAGGACATGATAGCATGTTTCATTGAGTTCTGAGTCCAGTCGAGCTTTCAAGATGACAGTGTTTCCTTTTGACATCATTTCCGTTGGAAGTCCTCGATCACCGATTACATCTTCAGCTCTATACAGGGTGTTACATTTCGTGACGGTCACAGACCAGGAGAAGGTTCTACGGAAAATTTCTGATCGAAAATACCACCTAGCAATTTTTTTTACACCCTTAGAAATGCGTTTTTTTTTTTTTTTTTTTTTTCAATTTTAAGATTTTTCTCGTTTTTTCGACCTTACCGCATTAAAACGGCCATATCTCCCACATTTTGCGTGCGATTTCAAATCTGAACCCACTATTGGAAAGAGCGTTGAATTTCCTATCGCCCTAATGGGGAACCAACTTTCTTGAGCTGACGACACGGGTAAAAAAATCAGCTTGAAAAGGAAACGTTGTCAAATCGTGGAGATCTCGACTTTCTTCAAACGTTTATGAGTCCCTGTAATAAGGCATGTGAATTTTAGCATGTAGTGCTAAAAGATGCGCCAAAATCTAGGCTTTCCAGCGATAAAACCAGATTTGAAATTCCGTGTCGTTTTCTGGGAGAAAATTGCTTTTCAAGTAAGAAAAACGTGGTTTTTGACTGGATACTCCGGTTTTTCATCATGCGTTGATTCGTCTGGTAAAAAAAAAAAAAAAAAATCGAACTCGGATTTAAAAAAAAAATTATTAATGAAGCATTGTAATAAATTGTACATTTTTACTGTAAATACTGTTCAAAATGCCCACCATTCAATCTATGACCATCTTCAATCGTGACCGTCACGAAATGAAACACCCTGTATACGCACAGACTTACTGATACTATATTCATATCTTCAATGAACTCCTTTACTGAAGTGTATCGTAGTCCTGTATCGTATGCAGTTATTATGCGTGAAGGTTAGTGGAAACAACTCTTATTCCCACTCTTCTAAATACCTTTCAATACAAACTTGCGGAGGACCATATGCCCTTGTTATTGAGCTCAATCGTATATTGCATTTGACATAATTCCAACCTATTTCCTTATTTCCTCCTCTGAATTTTTAATTTGAAGTAACCCGCCCAATTTAGCCGGTTCCACCCTTAGTTGCCTTCAAGTTCAACCCACGTCCCCTGTCCATTATTAATTTTTAGTTGTATTTCCTGATTTTGCATATACTGCTTAACATTTCAAACCATCAAGGCACTTTGAAATATTCAAATATTTGTTTTGGAAGAACAAACAAGTATTGATAAAAATATCATTTATCCATGTTATAGAGAGAAAATAATTAGTGAAAAATATCAACGTGGAATGAATCACACTCCCAGTTTGGGATACGTGCATACAAGACAACTAATAAATTTGATAAAAATAACCTTGATTATGTTGAATCAATTCTTTTAGTTGGTATAAGTTTAATTATTTTGTTTATATTATTCTAGTCTTGTAAATACGAGTATATTATGACAGTGGAACTGTCACTAAATTTGTTTTGCAAACATGGTATTGTAGTTATATTTTTGAAATAGTCCCTTAAGATTTATGTACTTAATTGTATTTTGTTAAGATCTCTGGTTTAGTTAAATGAGCTCATGTACCTATGAGAAAAATATATTTAGAATTATTAAGATTTAGTTATAATCGTTAACTAATATTGGGAATGTTGAAATAACTTAATATCGCGTTTGCGGTCCGGCGATACTTATCTACAACTTTTCAATAGTCGTACCTAATCACTTTCTTTTCATCGTTATTATTAAATTTTAATGTGGTTCAGCATTCATTATTCCACGCTAATTCGGAAACCCATTTAGCATCTATTGCTACCTTAATAAAATTGAAATATTATTTTCATTGCAATCTAAACCCCATCAACAGCATGAAGATTTGTAAATTGACAAATCAAAATTGATTTTGACTCCAAACTGAAGGGATAACCGCAAATGTTTTGGTTTTTGTTATTTCTCATCAGAAGACCATTGTATTTCTGGAAACTTTGTAATTTTTTCGAACAATGTACACAAATAATAGCAAGTGATCTTGTTTTGTCTGTTACCGGCTTCCATTGCCAAGTTTTTTTCAACATCGACTCTCTTTTGTTTGACATAAACAATAAAATTCTTTTTCTTCGAACAGTTCATTTTTTTTCAGGCATGTTTGTTTGATGTAAGGCTTAAATTCAAATCATTTACATAATGATTTCTATGTTTACTTTCCGAACCTCTATTTACAATTTGATCTCCTCTGTTAGCACAGAGTGATGATTCTGTAGTTCGATCATGACTACTTTTGTCTCCTTGCTTAATTGGTTTGTCATTTATTTTAGTTGGTAAGAAATTGAAACTCACTGGACTGTAATGGAAGGATGGTTGAGAATAATTCTCAATTATTGGTTTAGGCTTCTCTTGTGCTCTTTGCAAACCGATATTTTTTTGAGTTTTTGATAAATTTTGGGTCAGAGATTTTGTGACTTTAACTGTCCTCATTTTACTGAATTATAACCTTGGCTTGGCACCATTTTGTTGTTGAGTTCCTTCAATATCCAATAAATAGCAAGCAATATACCACCGCCAAATTACATTAAGCATTCACTACTAGGCCGCCTGAGGTACAAGGAACACTTGACCACCACAGGAAGGGTTGTCGTCACAGAAGCTTGGAACTGGATATTCTTTCGTTTGCTATCCTGATGAACCATACGTGTCTCCGAGTATGGACTGCACATCTGATTGAGCCCATAGAAGATAAGCTGTTCTTGGTTTTTTTTTTTTTTTTTTTAATGTTTTCTTTACAGTTTAAAATAACTTGCAGGACCTTTTTAAGGAACATTGCTGGATTATAAGAATAAAAGCTTGTTGAAGAAGGAACACGACGACGGTACATTTATTTAAAGTACCTAGTACGATTTCGTTGGCAGTTCATACAATCAGAGGCGTTTGATGAAAGGGGAGATTTGCTTCTCCTCTCAGGAATAGTTGCTTGATGGTGAGTTCCCATGACAACAATTACTTGACCATTTTATATTCCTCCAAAGGCCACTCCGATGAAATAATCTACCCTCATTGTAGATCACTGAAATTAGCAAAACTACACCTTGAGAAAGGTAACACTTTATTATCCCAACAGATGGTCAATTTTCTGGTTTTTATGACCATAAAAAATTCGAAATTGCTAGATTGCTGAGTATTTTGGTTTGTATGTCAGAAAATGCTAGAAATGTTTTTTTCTTTTTTCAAGCTATTTATAATCTTGAGCAGGTTTACTCTCCTAGTACATTTTTCTTATAATTTCAGATAATATGAATAGTCTCCATCAGTTACTAAAAGGCAGAAGGACACTCATACATTTGTTCTTCGGATACGTAGAAAGGCATTTCAGTAGGTTCTGACGAATATCTCCTTCATTTTTGCCTTCCCACTATCAAGGAGCTTGGTGACCGTGTTAAAAGTTTAAAAAATGTTAGTCCTCCGAAATTAAAATTTCTACCCGCCTCTTTCCTTCACAACTTGCTGATCAATTTTTTCCCGTGTCTGCCCTTGTGTTTTTGACAAACCTGTACTAAGCTTTAGTCCGATTTCGTTGATATTTTGAGGGATTGTGTGGGTTAGCATTCTAAATGATGCTAACTTCCGACCGATTTCGTTGCCGTCGTACTGATTGAAGCGCAAGCGCTTGACAAACATCGGTTTCTTCTAACCTCGATTTCTCACGATCTATCGGTCCGGTTTTGTTCAAACTTGGTTGGGTACCGATGCAGTTAATGACGGTCCACTGTACATTTCATTACGATTAATTCTTAATAAGTAGTACGCATGCGCTCTACAAAATTTTTTTGAAACTTGTGATTTGAGATTTTTTTGTGTCTTCGGTTTTGTCATTAAAACTGTCATAACTCCCTCAATTGTGGAGATAGCTCAAATTCGATGACACCGTTGGAAAGGGCGTTAAATTTCCCATCTATTTGATGTCAGAAAACTTGTTTAAAATTGCATTGAAGATGTGCGATTGCTGAGCAAAATGGCAGTTTTGTCAAAATCTTGAAATCGCCTGTTTTTCATCTCGCCTAGAACCCCATGAATGCTTGACGCAGATCTGTGCAGGCCTGGTAAAACGTGCGCCAAAATGTCAGCTTTCCAACGGTGTAGTCGTTTTGAGTTTTCAAAATATTTTTAGTTAAGGAAATGGTGTTTAACTGCAGAAAAACGTGTGTTTTCTGTTAAAATTGAGGTTTTTCCAAAAGTCTCGAAGATGAATGCAACTTATCGCAGTCGGAAATGAGTTGTAGAACACGTAGGAGTCGGATTGTGCATAAGTCCTGGGACACCCTGTATCACTAAAAAACACCTAATGTTTGAAAATTGGGAAAGCTACAAAGGATGCATTGTCTTGGTCAGGGGCGAGGATATGCAATGACCCGCACGACCGCTCGGTCTTGAAGGAGGGGTTGCTTTGTGCGCCGTGTACTATCAACCCCAATCTGATTTGGTCGTAGCATTGGGTGTTGTAATGTTGATAATTTGTTGTTTCTGATCAAATTCAGACATGCTCGAGTCAATAAACATTTTACTGAAACTGAATTGACTCGAACATGTTATCCAGCTGTTGGTCAATGGTAAGATATTGGGCTTTAAATCGAGTTCATACAAAGGGTTAGAGTTTAAACAAGATTGTTAAGTTTTAAATTTAAAAAAAAAAATATTTAAAAATGAAAAATGAAAATGAAGTTAATGAATGAAAACGTTCGTTTGCGATCAGCGTCTACGGCATTTCCAAGCTGTCCAGCCAAAGTCAGGATAATCGAAGAGCCGGGAGACAGCTATTGTTTGTGTTCATTTACGATTGACTGCGACGATTTGCTTTCAGTTGAGTAGCTGTACCACAAGTGAGTGTTGACATGATTTTTCGTGTACGGTTTTGCCAATGGTAATGCTTCTGAAGCAGCAAGGGAGTCACACTCCTCCTGTGTACAACTCACACCCTAGCGAACACGTCGGATAGTATGAGGAAAAAATATTGGTAGATAATATTGTTTATGTCTGTTTTTTATCTACTAATTGTTTTTTGTCACTAAGGCTTTGGTTATTACTACCAGCTATGTTCAATAGCTATAGCGCATCATGATGAATGGGAATATGCAATAGGGAAACCACGCTGAAGGAAATACAGCGAGGAAAGAGACGAAAGGGAAGAGTTGGTAATGATACGGAAGCCTGGTTTGATAAGGGTCCATGGTGTCAGCCAAAAGATGAATGCAACTCATCCAATCAATCGTAAATGAACACAAACAACAGCCGTCTCTTGGCTCTTCGATTATCCTGACTTTGGCCGGACAGCTTAGAAATTCCGTAGACGCTGTAGAAATTCCGTAGACACAAACGAACGGGTTTATGCATCCGACAAAACTAACCTAATTCGTCACGCGAGAGGTTTGGCGTTGTCACTATTCGGTTCAGCGAGAAAAGCTACGTATATCCCGCCACCAACCTTTTTTCGTCGAGACTTTTGGAAAAACCTCAATTTTAACAGAAAACACACGTTTTTCTGCAGATAAACACCATTTCCTTAACTAAAAATATTTTAAAAAACCAAAACGACTATACCGTTGGAAAGCTGACATTTTGGCGCACGTTTTACCAGGCCTGCTCAGTTCTGCGTCAAGCATTCCTGAGGTTTCTAGGCGAGATGAAAAACAGGCGATTTCAAGATTTTGACAAAACTGACATTTCGCGTAGGAATCGCACATCTTCAATGCAATTTTTTAAAAGTTTCCGACATCGAAAAGATAGAAAATGTAACGCTCTTTCCAACGGTGTCATCAAATTTGAGCTATCTCCACAATTGAGGGAGTTATGACAATTTTAATGACATAAGATCGAAAACACTAAAAAATCTTAAATCGCGAATAGCTCGGAAACAAGGCCTCTGGCGAAAAATTGCTAAGTGGCATTTTTTGTCGGAAATGAGTTGTAGAACACGTAGAAGTCGGATTGTGCATAACTCCTGGGACACTCTGTATGTTAATGTCCTGTTCGTTATTCAGCTACTTTGAATGTTCCTTTTTTGGTTTATTATTTTTAACTGATAAAATAAACTCAGACCGTCTTAGAACAAAACTTTTTCTCTGCCTTCAGAGCGTTTGAATTGTGAAATATTAGGTACACGCTTCCTCAAAATGCATTCAAATTAGTATCTGTTTTTGTGGGGGGGAAAAACCATCTTAACTTCTTCTTTTACCTGGATTTGTCTCTAAGTAGAAGTTTTTCTCTTCAATGTTTGATTTCTATTATGGATCGAGTATGAGGGCTCACATACTCAATGCAGCTTGATTTTACCATAACCATTCCCCTTTCATTTCCTTGAAGATGGGAATCATCTTCGATCAGCTGGAAGAATGAACCTTCTACAAACCTGCAGGAAAGGGATCACTAGCTTTCACTGAATATTCCCTTCCTTTTATGGAAGGTTATATTCTCAACAAGCTATGCTCACTGATTGTTAATCAACTATCAGATCTTCACGTCACTAATAAACGAATTGTCAAGGAGCACTTAAACTGTTCACGTTCACGTTGACTAATGTCTATTGGGGTTGTTGTTCATGTTGACTAATATCTATTGGGTGTTTGCTTTCAGATAAATACGTCTGCATGAAATGTGGGGAAAGTTTCAAACACCGTTCTCAGCTCAGCCGGCACCAAAATGAGGAATGTGAGTCCGAATCGCAGTTTTCTTGTTCGCTTTGCCCGTTTAACGCCAGGTCCGAGTCACCCGTCCGCATTCACATCTCCAGCCAGCACGAAAAATCCTGTAAACTTCTTGGAAACGTCCTCATACTTCGAGATATCCCTTGAGGTGTCGACCATCATCAAATCGTCTGCGTCTTAAAAAAGAATAAGACTACTGGGATATCAAACCATTTTTATCATTCGGCCAACTGGATGATTTAAAAATTGAAATAATCGACCTATGTGGCCTCTGGATGGAAACAGTGTTGAATAAAAGGAATAAACTGTTCGAAACCACCATGAAATTTTGACATAATAAATTTGTACGTAGAAATTGAAAATGGATTTGTCAGACATGGAAGAAGGGAGTTTATTGAAGTTGGTTCCAGGGTTGAAGGAAAGGGAAGTAGAATGCGTTGGAATTATTTTATTTATAGGTAACTTATATCTAGCTGCCTTAGTGCTCTTGAAAAGATGCAACTTCGTTTTGGTTCATTATATTAATAATGAACCTTTGTAATTGACGAAAGGAAAAAATAAGCTTCATAAATATGAAAGAATTAGTTTTGTTCTATTTGCTTTCCGAAGCTTTTCTTCGAAACCTTTCGAAGCTTTTCGAAATTCGGGTCATGAATCAAACACCGGCCGAGAATATGAATGTAATATCAGGATCATTTCCGATCAACTTCAAGGGTTTGAAAAACTCAAATTTAAGGGGGTTGGAAGGAGAATGTTGGGGGGGGGGGTGGAAAATATCAATATTTCAAAAGACGTCAAACCAAAAAATCGAATTTAAAAAAAAAAAAAAAAAAAAAAACTTCGTCCGCCCTCCGTACGCCGTAAGCTTTTCCTCGAAACTACTGAACCAACACGACCACCACCCTCACTCATTCCTCAAGGGTGAAACCAGAGGATTGAAATATTAAAAAATTAGAATATCGAAAACTTTTGAAATCACTAATATTTTTATGTTCATTATTCATAGACATCCCTCCAATGATTTTAATCGGCCCACTCAGACCGTTTTATGTTCACAATTTCCTTCTTCCTAAGGGCTAAAACTTTGACAAAAAAAGAAAAGAACGTCAACATGACTTTGAATTTGAACGTGCCTGTACACAATACAAATCACTTAGTACCAGACCGTAGTAGTTCGATTGTGACCATCGAATTAGCAGATATAATTGTCAACATCGTTTCTTGAGTTCCTTTTTGTAATCGAATTTATTTTTAACTAAATACTATTATAGTATTTACTAAATACTACTATTTGCAGTAGCTAAAGCTAAGTTGTTTCATTTCATCTTGTTAAATTTTAGTTGATCTGTTCGTGGTTTTCTACGTTGATGTATGGTATATTGCACCATTTTTTTGGAATTTAGATTTAGTTTTTTTCGGCATAGAGGGGCTAGTTAAGTGTTGCGTTTACGTATTTATATTTATGACAAAGTCATCCTATCGTCTAAGAATCTCAAAATTTTATTTTAAAAAGGGTTCCGAGAAAATATTTAACCTAATCTCAAGAAATTATAAATTTATCAATTTTTTTAAAGTGATAATTATTAGTTATTTTGTTTTCTTTCTGTGATAGCCGTCCGTTTCATTTATATTATCACAATGTTTTATGCACGCCCGTACGTCCATTTAGCTATAACTAGAGAGTGGACTCAGTTTATGATTATCATGTGCCAGTGACACGCCGACAGGCTAAATTTCCAAAATAAGAAATAACAAACCCTTATTTACTGATTTGCAGAGTTTTTCGCTCTTTTTTGAAGAATTTCCCTGTTTGATGCAACCATTATTCAGCTACTTCTAACCGTATTTTCAAACAAAAAAAAATCTTTACAATCACTTAGTTTTGGACGAACGCCCTAAAACTCCTATTGATTTTCCTGGGAAAGGCTAGTACTTTCAATTTCGAAATACCGTAGCATCCAGGGAAATTGAATAGTGAGTTCGAATTGACCATTTTTCCGAATCCTGCTTTTCTTTATTTCTCTTACATAGGCGCTAAAAAGATCAGGGTGATATAAAAAATAATGTTAGCTTTAGTTTTAATCCATATTTAAAAAATGTCAAAACCCGTTGATTCACTACATATGCTCGATTCCTTTTGATTGAAATTATCTATTGATCATTGTGAATCCATGAAATGAGTTCTGTTGAATGAATTTCTGCATTGATATTTCTGATTTAAACTAAATATACAACTTGGTTACCATATAGATTGGTGGCTGGTGTTCAAGATCGTTTTTGAGAATTCCCAACTGGTTTCTGTTTACAAAAGGTATTTAAACTATGTCTTCCTCCGGCTGAACCACTTTTACTTTTTGAACACCTACACAGTGGTGATTGTAAAAATCAAACTTGATCTCTTTGGAGGACTACTTTTTTATCTAAGTGTACTTTTTAATATCCAAGTAGACATTACCTCTATTTTACGATTACGTAAAATCATGTATACCCAATCATCAAAATGTGGGGCATTTCAAGTGTTTGTATTATAATTAATTTGTTGTAGTAATAGTGGCGTAGTTTTTAAAATTTGAATGTATATTGCTCTTCTTTGAAATGTTGAAATCATTTGTTGCTTATTTGAATGTATAAGAAGTGTTAAATATTACCTCAAGTTTCTAGTTTTTCATTTTGTTTGCAATTTTTACAGTTACTATGCAAATGAATCCAATGAAAAATATGTTGATTTTTGTACAAATTTAGAACTTATATGTAAATACGTATTGTATCTAAAAAGTACATTTAACTGTATATATATAAAATTACGATACCCGAAAGTTCGAGAGAACGGTCAGTGCAAATCCTAATTTTTTTTTTTATAGATAACTTTAGTAAGCTGCAGTTTAATAAAATACAAAAGAAAACAACATTTCCTTGTTTTAATATCGATTTTATTTTTATACACTTCTCGTGAATTGCGTCCAATGTTCACTGTCAATTATCTTTATGTACCTGGATTCAAGTTGAAGATGTAAATTAATGTGATACCACACTACTCCTGTACTTTGTTCATAAAGAGATAAATATGGTTGAAAACAAGGGAATGGATTGGAGTCGACAGCTGTAACTTACCTACTATTCGGAATGCGTATATTATTTTAATACTTGTTATACATGTTATGTAGATGGTATCGAGCGTAGTAACACAAAGGAATAAATGTTATGTTTTTATGATTACCTGATTTCATTCGAACCTCGGTCGTGTTCGCGATCCAAACTGTAAATTGTATTGAGTTTAAATATTATACCTTCAATGTTATCTTTCGATTGAAGATAACAAACTCCGATAATCTTCGTGACAAACTTAATTTCTACAATTTCCGTCAGGTTTTGTTGACATTTTCAGGAAATATCGGGTTAGACTGAAGACGGGTCTCTATCAGTTTCATTACTCACAAATCAAGTAACCATACAAACGAATTTGCTTAATTCAAAAAAGCATTGAGCGAAAGTTGAATCCAGATGGTATAATTTCCCACGTCCTTGTCGGAGTTTCCTCACTCAAGTTCTGAAGTGTATCGAAAGAATTTTGTTCCATATCAATTACATCGGTATCCAATAATAAAAAGCTTCCGCACACTCTTGTAACAAGTAAGGTTTCTGTAGTCCTAATCTGATTTGTTTGAATCTTCCCGAAGTTTACAGTTTAGGCTGTAGGTGTTTCCCTCTAGTAGATACGAGGAAACTACGATGAATCTAGCTTCGTAGACGCCTATTCGAAATTAAAATGAATTGGTACTGTTATGTACCTATGGCAAACTGTTATGTTAGTTTCTGCACAATATTTCGTTCACTACGAAGAGCAATACCTAGTGGAACCTGAAGATCACGTTAGATAAAAGTGAAACTTCATGAAAATTTCCATAACTCCCTTAATTTTAACTACAAACTCAAATTTGAAGATGCTGTTGGAATGAGTGTTAAATGGTAAATGCCTAACAGCGAACTCAGCCCTGATTGGTAGAGCTGGAATACAGATCACTCGAGTTCTAAGCGAATAGTATCTGTTTATTGAAATGACCAACTTTCATTCAGCCTTGAAAATCCGTATTTTTTCAAGTTACGTCATCAAGTTGAGTCATAACAATTATTCATTTTCAGCACTTGAGGTATCTGCATCTGCATGATGAACTGAGTGAGATTTTCGTTTTAATTCGCTTTTCTTGTTCTGTCGCATCAATTAATTGTGTTTTTTGAAAAATTATTTTGTCTTTAGTGAGATTCGACTGCCACCAGTGCGGCCGAAGTTACAAACACAAGTTCACACTCAACAGCCACCTGCGACACGAGTGTGGGAAGGAGCCGCGGTTTTCGTGCAAGTTGTGCCCGTACGCCGCTAAAAAGAAATCAACTCTGAAGACTCACGTCATGTACAAGCACGCCCTCGTTCGATTGACTTCCTCCAACAAGGATGGGACGGCTTGGAAATTGCCCGTGCAGCGCATCATCGGCCAGTGTGTAAATTCCAGACAAGCTTGATTTGATCTGGAAGTCATGTATTGACGTTCTTACTGAGTGGGTCTAAAAAATAATGGTGCGATTTTGTAAGTTGACCTAGGGAACCATCATCATCATTTTCTCCAACGAATATAGTTGAAAGAACAACCACATGCATTGCCATGTGACGAATTAAACAGCGAAGGAAGCTATTGATGGGATGCTACGTATTCAGCAAAGGCATGAAGGGAGCTAAGGTACAAGCTATTACAGTGCTCGACAAAATGAAGGGCCCACCTGAGAAAAATCATGGAGTACGTCGAAAAGTATGGAGGGCAATACTCCTCGACTTCATAGGCTCTGTCGGTGGATTTTTTTTCCGATAAGGGATGGGAGGAGCCCCTGGTCACTGAGACCGCTAGGATCTATTGTGACGCTGTCCCCATTTTAATTCAAAACCTTATTAATAGCCTCTTCATTCACAAAGTGTAGGAGGTTTTCAGGCGTTTCCAAGGCAATATCAGTGGGTGTTAGGGCAAACTTCCCGAAATGCCGGAATCTAGTTGATGCAACAGCAGGACAATTACAGAGGATGTGTTCTGCTGTTTCCGCCTCTTCGCAGCAGAGCCGGCATTCTACTGTCCTGGCCTTACCCATTTTGTTTAGGTGGTACCTTAGGGGGCAGTGGCCAGTAAGAAGACCCACTAGTTTGCGAAGGTCTTTGCGCCTCAATGATAGAAGGGCTTTTGCGCGTTTCCTTGAAATAGAGAGGAACCGCTGTTTTGTCCTCCCATTTCTGAACCTGTTGAGTTATATAACTCTTGGTAACCCCTAGTTGGGGTTCAGGTCCAATTGGGTTGGACACTGATCCCTTTTTAGCAAGGAGATCAGCTTCCTCGTTGCCCTCTATTCCCTCTTGACCCATAGCCCCCATAGCAGCGTCTGTCGGTGGAATACTCAAGATAAAAAAGCCAGATGAAGAACGAGACAATATTTCATTCCTAATATGGTTTTTCTTTTTGAAGTATTGTAGAAACTTGGTTTTTAGAATTATGAGCTGTGGAATGTTCTTCCGACCGAAAACCTGGAAAGTTTAGTAGTAGACTGTAACCAATAGCACCCCCCATAAGGCGGGGAGCGCTGAGTTTGATGTCCCTTTGTAGCCGTGAGGATTTTTCTCTGGTGATCCGATAATTTTGTCGAGCAGTGTATAATATACTACCTGTGGAGAAGATGATTACACTCACGAATGCATGAATGAATTCTGATTTAGACCGCCTCCGCTCCTAAGGCTACGGTTACTATGGATGCGAGTTCTGACGAAATTTCGTTGTGACGACTTCGTCAAAAGAAGGTGGTTTCACTATGCGCGTTCTGACGGTCAGCACGTTTCAATTTCTCCAGCAGAACGGACGAATTTGACGAGCTTTATTTTTCTGAAAGTCCTTTGATAAAGTTTCTGTTGATAAGTGGTGTGAAGACAGAACATGTTAACAACCTATTTTCTGCGAGAGACGAAAAGGGAGAGTTTGAAATGCTATTTCAAGATTTGTGGAAGAACCCTCAAAAGTTTTTCGAGTATATCAGAATGAAAACATCAACATTGGAATACATACTGAAGGTGATAGAAGAAAGAATCACAAAGTACTCCAATTTTCATGTCCCACAAACACCTATCATCACACACTACACCAATCAATTTTTCGATATCCGTGGTGATAATAGCGCAAAACACTGGAAATTTCCGTCAGAACGCACGAACAAATCAAACGACTTTGAACGCTCGACCGGTTCTGACGAAGTCGTGCGCGAACTGACGTGCTTGTCGTAGCCAGTGCAAACACTCTCATTGGAAAACAGGCGTTTGTTTGTTCGGACGAATTCTTTTTCTGCTCGAACACTTTTTCGTCAGAACTCGCATCCATAGGAACCGTAGCCAAAGATTCCTCCTGCAAGTCTTAGAAGAGATGTCTCCGCTTGACTATTACGTTGTGTCCCACTCCGGTTCTGTCTTTATCTCTATTAATGCTGTACGATAAGTAATGTTACCTTTTCATTTCGTTTATTAGAAATTTGATTCTGATAGTGAAAAAACTAATTTGTAAATATTCCAAGATTTCGAATCATTACATTATTTTCTCTACTCCATGCTGAAGCCTAAGTTCTAAAAATTTCCCTGTGAAGCAATGTTTTGTTCTACGATCGCTTCACATTGTTAAGCTTGCAAAACGAATGAAATTATTCTCTTGTTGACCATTTTCCTACAAACAAACGTAAACCCTTCTACCACCTTATTTATCCTAGATCCTTTATTTTGATATGGTTAAAGTGGTTAGTATCTTGTAAGATGCTCTATTTGTAGATGCAATGTTTGACCATCCAAGCCTTCAAGCAGAATTCTACCGCTAATTGGTGAACACTGACTTCAAGTATTGAACACACTCAAATCTCTAAACATGATAATAATTGTGAACCTAATGGATTAGTACTGTTGATCGTTCGATTATTGCGTTGAGCGATGATTACATTATTCTCAAATTATTTTGACATCGTCTTAACCAAATTTCAAGATTTACTATGATTTCTATGAATGTTGCATGGAAATTAAATTCATCCACCTTGCGTTATGGTAGTCTTGAAAAATGAGTACTCACTCGGTGATAAATTGTTTTTTATTAGCAGTACTTGTATTGCCTTGGTGCAATTAGATGTTTATTGTTAACCCAACATACAGCAATTTTCCTAACTTCATTTAATGAACCAGAAATTAAAATAGTTTTATTGATAAAGAATTTACAAGAAGGTTGATATTAGGGTATATGTACAATTTGTTCCAAGTTGCCATATATTTCTTAATTTGTTTGAGGATAATCGATTTACAGAAAATGTATTTATAGTCATTTTTTACTGACCTCACCTGATTCTCTTATTGTCGAAAATGTTTTCTAGAAGTATCCTTTAAACATTTAATCTTTTTAGACGATTTCGAGATTTAGGTTTTTTAAACTAACAAAATTTAAAAGTGTCTCACTTTTTGATTACCTACCTACACTCTAAAATAAACATTTTGACATTAATGAGTACTACTTACATGTCCCCTCACTTACATTGGTGAAACATCGTTAAGATCCATTTAGGAGCAGCAAAGGGTCAAATATTCATCGTAGTTAGGAAGTATTACCTAACATGAGTTTTCAAGATTTCTTTGATTTTTTGAAGACTTCCCATTTACAATCATCCCTATCGGTGACAATGTACACATTTCTTAAACATCAGAGAAGCAATTTTAGTTCATTACTTCCATTAATATATGTACGTTTGTAACCGACTTGAAAACAATACTAGCTTCTCCAAAAATGTTGTTGCGTAGAATACAGAAATCAAATAATAAAAGGTTTTGGTAAGTAATGTTTGTCTTATAAATAAGACTTCTTCTGTCTGGTTTCCAGTAGAAAATCAAATTTCCCTTGCACTGGCTTCAAATGTACGAGTCGTGAGTAATTAATCGATTTAGTGAACACTAGTTCGAATGAAATTACATGTAAACCTTCTAAAAATCCCCATACGAACCAAGACCGACCAGCTGGTAATTTCAATGTACAAATTTACTTATACGAAAATTGGGATTGTTATAACTTTTTTTTCGGTACGCACGTGTTCCGTCTACTTATTAATATTTAGATAAATTCTCATGAATTCCCTTTCTTATCTAATGCTCAATCTGTGAAATACATTTAATGGCTAACTAGTTAAGAAATGATTAACCTTAGTAATAATTCACTGCTTTTTTTCCCGAATCCTCTATTGCGTAGCAGTTTTTGAATTTCTTGAAAGGCCTTTAATAGTGAAACGTCTTGAAAATTATATAGTACTTTAAGAACCCCAAAGTCAGTGCCTTTACCAGGTTGCCTTCAAGTATAAATTTTTGTATAGAGCATTTCTATTCGCAAGAGAACTGTCTATACGCACAGTTCTATTCTGTTAGCATTGGAAAAAATAATTGCTGCAAATTCAATAACCAGTTCGATTTGTCTAAAAAAAATATTACTCACAGTTAAATCCACAACTAAAGTCAAAATATGGTTTATTACACCAAATATTTAAATAAAAGTGACATCCGTCGCTCAGGTTACACGATTAAAAACAGCGTTGCATTGTGACGATTTTTCTTTATAAAAATGTGCAAGCAGTAATGTGAACAGGCTTTTGTGATGGGGCTCGATGACTGTCATGCCTTTACAAGCTTCCTCAAATATTTCATCCAACTCTTTGCGCCATCCATTCACATTGCACAGGTCTCCGTCAAAGGAAGGGCTACATTGCGAAACGATCTGTCGTATTAACTCGTAAGTAAGTTTCTTTTGGGTCTTCCTCATACGTCCTTCCAACCAGTTCTAGTTCCACACATTCCACAAGGGTGAATATTTAATCAAGTGAGATGTACTAATCCTTCTCCCTATGTTGATTAATTCAAAAAGCTACGAATTCCGTTCAATAAATATGAAAAATCAAGAGCAGATGATTCAAGTAAAGTCACAATATTTCATCTAGATTATAACTATAGTTATCCTAGATACCACTAATTAAGTTACCCACAGTTTTGTTGCATTAGTCCATCAGTTCCATCAAATAAAACGGCAGGTAAATCTAGCTTATTAGCAAACCGATGATAATGGGAAATTCAAGGCCGACATTTATCGAACCCTGGAATCATCCTAAATCCTGGGCAGCCTTGATTTAAATTCGGCCTTACCCTTTTCCAATTCATTATCTAATTGTATTTTCTTTTTCAGATAGCGCCTACTTCATTTGCCCTAAATGCGGGGGTCGCTATAAACACAAAGCCACCCTGAATCGCCACCTCAAGTACGAGTGCCAGCTGGAACCTCAGTTCAAGTGTTGCTACTGTCCCTACGCCGCCAAGCAAAGAGGAACTCTTCAGTTTCACCTTTTGAGCAAACACAAAGATCATGTCGTCAGAAACCCTGATTGAATAATTTGAATTCCTTTCCAAATTGACAATGCGATTGGTTAATAAATCAAAATAGTAAATCGCGATTTCTTGACTAACAAGAAGATTAAATCTGATGTTTCGAACCTATTTTGTTCAAATCTTGAGGGTTGATGTTAAATATCATCCCTCAATATTTGAACAGTTCATGAACAATTAAGACAAATGCTGTATTGAGCATCAAAACCCGCCAAAATGTGGCTTAGAAAAAACTATACAAAGTGTTCTAATGGGGTGAAAGGAGCGTAACAAGCAGGAAGATTCCTTGTAACACATAAGTAGCTAATTCATGGGGTTTCGTTTTCGTTCTGTGCTGAAATATCCGACACAATAATTCAAAAGAGTATAAACTCAAAGTTACTCTGCTATTATTGATTCCCCATTATGGGAGCCTCAGTTTTGTGAATGCCAAAAATTGTCGCATTTATTGAAAAAGGAAGTCTTGCAGAACTTTAAACCCATTTTCGACTCCTGGATCTGCACGGTCGTAATTCTAACATGTACTTGTAGAGACTGAAAAATCGTACAAAATGTTAGTACAGATATTTTGTTCAAAATGGTAGGAGATAAGAATGCCTTCGTTAGGACAAGCCAAAAACTAGAGCTCAGCCTTTGGAGTTATAAGTAGAGTTCAGTCATATTTGCATATTTTTTTCCAATATACTTCGGTTTCTAGAAGTATTTTGTGGGCAATTCAATCCCTTTCCATTTTAAATGGTGTCATATTTCGTATTTTACCATATCATATTTTAGTTGTTAGGTCATATCTTGATATCATATTTCAAAACATTTTTCAAGTTAGGTTAGGACAATGACAATTTTCCTCAACCTTGGTGTTTACCTTTCAACATTGCCAGCAAATCTTAGTTTGTTCATTTATTTCTCCCTAGTCTTTGGCAGTTACTACCTGTACAGTTTACACCATATGCGTTTCTTCCCATTCCTCATCGCAGCAGAGAAACAATCGCTTAATACAAATAAATACTATTGAGTATTCCATTGAAAGATATACACTTGATTACATATTCTTTTACTTTACAACTTTTTTAATTTTCGTAGAAATTAACTAGGATTGCAATAGCTAATCGAAGTTTGACCAATAACGATTATTACTCATTCAACGGACTTTCCAAATTATTTATATTTATATATAAATTATTATTGAACGGGATGTTTCATGTGATACTTCGTTATTTGTAATATATGGACATTATGGGATATTTTGTATTTAACGAGAACATATTGTTCCAATTCCTGATTCTGACAAACAGATAGATATGTATCATTATTCGCATTTACGCAAAGTGCGCCAATTATCAAAAAGTCAATAAATATACATATCTGCGTATATTTTATACGTGTACATCATCAAGGCAAATATGTGCTTACGTATGTATTGATACATGTAGAGATAGAGGGTTGAACAAATAAAAAGTCGGCCGAGGCATCTAGAACAGTATGAGAGGCGAGCGAGTCATTTTGGAAAATGAAAGAATCTTTTACAGAACGCTTCGTAAATATGTGACGTTTGAGCATAAATAAATTTGATTCCTGTATTATAACTAAATTTAAATATCTTCAAACAATGATTTTGTGATTTTTGAAAAATAAACAGAAATAGTTGGTTGTACTTTCATTTTTCCTTATCTCAATTATAACAGTAAACGTTACATTGTTCCATGATGAAGATTATGATTCAATGTTCAAATTAATCAAGGAACTTGTATAAATGACACTAGCTTGTACTTTGTTGTTCCTCCCCGTCTAATCCGAACATAATTGAAATTTCATCCATAGCTCTAAATTCGTTGAAACATGTACTTTGAAGTGCTCTTTTGGTTCATTAATTCCAATGTTCAACTTTCGTAATCAACTAAGAAAGAAAAAGTTTTAACCTCCCCTCAAAATTTGTTGATTTACATTTCAGGATATAGAGATTTCAAAATTCAAATTAAAAAATCATCCATCGATCTCGGCTTCATGATTAATCAACCCTTAAGGATACATTTTATGGGTTGAAATACTGAAAAATCTAGTTTCAAGATAAGGAGTTTAGAAAAGGGAAAAATACAAGAAATACTTCCAACTCCCGTAATCGGTCTGGAACTTTTCTGCAAAACTATTTGACCAAATTTACCAAGTTTGCTGGAAGAATCACCCATTTACCAGGAATGTGCCGCACTCTCGACGCGCAGTTTAATGTGATTGTCCGTAGTCCACTGATCTGCCTAGGAGGACCAACTGGTACAGAAAAAATAATCCATTGGATAATAATTCAAACTCACTCATTTTCATTTAGTTTTTCATGCTCTATCTCCTCTGAAACATCTAAGTCATTCAATAGTTCAGTAAGAGCTTTCGTAAAAGGTGCTCTATGGAGTGCCGGTTGACCGAATAGTTGAAGGATAACAGTAAAATGAAATAATAGATACATATAAGTTGTCGTGTCAAGGTCAACAACCAACTGCTAACAGTACCCTGCTAATGATAGCTCGTGAATATTAAAGCATTTTTACAACGAAAACCCAGAGAAAATGGAAAATATATACTAGCTGAAATTCTCCAGAGAAAACCTACGGGCAAAATGGAGAACTATTTATAGTTTATGTGCCTATCACGAATAATTTTATAACTAAGTGTTCCGAATTAATTCGGACGAATTCTTCAAACCCAGAGTTTTCATGTTCTACATTAATCAAATCTAAGGACTAAAACTGTAGCGTGGTTCGACCCGGCTGTTTTCTTTCAATGGAATAGCGCCATCTTTCTCAGAACCTGTGACCCCCATCTAGCGATTTCTGAAAGGCCTTCCCAATATTTTTCTTTGAAATAAATACAAATAAAATACTTATGAAGTCGGTACAAAAATAAAGCGATGATTTTACGATGATCTTCCAAGATAACTAAACATCTAGACGCATTCAAGGACAACGACTACAATAGATAAGGATAAAGACGATAATGCCGTTCCACGTTTTCGTTGTTGTATCTTTGCAGGTCTGCTTGAAATTGAATTCAATACTTCACTCAAAAGGGGAGGAATAACTCGTAAAGCAAAATAACAATCATTGTGTCATGATTCGCGGATTTATTTTTATATCTTTGTCAATTTATTGTTCCACCGAATCTTTTCAAGTTTCTCGTCGGGGCACTGCATGTTTTCTTCTTCTTTGACTGATTAGCTCTAAATAACAGCATTACCGCTATGCATGCGTATTTTCTTCGTATCCCTTCAGAAGTTGACATTTCAGCACCTCCTGTTACACCCGAGTTTTCCTGTTGTGTTCTGTTTTCATCATCTTTTTTTTCGTTGTCTATCGTACTGTTAAAAATGATATGATGTTTTTATGTTGCTCCTTATGAGAATTTACAATTTCATTGTCCTGAAATTGTAGCCCACTATCATATATTCTCTGTTTGTTAATTAAAATATCGGTCTAAAACTTGTACGGGGTTCATAACTCCTCTTCCATTCATTTTCTTCATGAAAGGAAGTAGTTTTCTTTTTATCTTTCATTTTACTTGCATTCACATTTTAAATGTTATCAAATGTTAATATTTAAATTGTAAGATCCTTAAAAATTGAAGCCCAAAAACATGTTAGGACACTATTCAGGGAACTTTTAGAGATGAAACGAAAATAATATTTTTGTTTTTCGATGAGGTGTTTATAGTTTCCTTATTCGATAAAGTGGACCAGGAAAGATTTCATCTACTGAAATAATAGACAAAATGTTCTAGAATTCTTCTTATTTTCCGGTGTGAACCCTGATTTAATTCCTAATGTATCAGTGATTTCAATCTCCTGTTAGCACACATCTCTTCCTGATACAATGAAAGGATCGAGCATTGGGGCTCAAATTTTAAATTCAGGATTGAGGAGAATCTGTATTTTATCTGCCGACCTCAACGTTATTGAGAATCCAAACATATAAGGTTTGCGGGTCTATAACGTTTGGTTTGCTGCTCATCACAAATAAATCTTACCGCCATCCTTCACATTCTCATCAATGCAACTTGTGGGAAAACCTAGCTGAACTTTGAGTTACTCGAAAAATACCTAATGAGGGAAAAGGATTTTCGTCCTGTTGTTTGGATACGATTATCTGAGATGAGATTCGGCTTTGCTCACCACAAACATACATGCATACATTTTGTGATTAGTGAAGTTGTGTTTTCAGTTTAGGTTCGAACACATGTTTTCAATTAGAAAAAAATCATGGATTTATAACATATTTCTAGTTCTTCGAGTCATTGAGGACGTAAACATAATGTCAATCGTTATAGTGGTGTCAGGCAATGAAGAGGTTCATTCATGAAAAGCTTCAACCCTAATTCTGTCCATTGTGATTAAAAAGACACGTTACAAATGTATGATTGCCGTTTCGTTCGGTTTAGTGTCCTCACGCACCCATAAGGATTGGATTGTGGAGACGCCCAAAGAATGGTGCATTACCAAAAAAATGGTACCGCGGGTAGTGGAAGCCCCAGAGCATAGAATTAGTTAGTCATAGCATCATCGACTGTTCCCAGTAAAGTAGGGTTTGGATTTACGGGGTGTAGAACCTTTCTGCAAAAATGGGGATTGGTTAATAAAAAAAGGTGAATGAAAGTTGAAGAAAAGGTGAGTCTCTTCCCTTAGATTTCCACATTTGGAGTTGAGCCTTTAATCTAATAAAGCACCAACCTGATTAATCAGTAAAACCATCTGGAACGCAAGCTTCCATCCATATTTAAAACAAATTCTTGGAGTACGTTGATGGCATTGATTGTGAGCAGATTTTCTTCTCCTGAGTACCTATACCTTAACGCTTGGGATTTGAGTGGAGACCACCAGGCATATTGCCTCAGGACTCCTAAATACTACTTCCGCTGTTCCGGAAGAACATATTGGATTCTTCTGTCGCAAATATTCGAACTGTCCAACCAATCCTTAGATTTACAAAACAAATCGCATTAATACAAACGGTCGGTCATGACCATTAAGGATTGTTTATGTACCTCGTACAATATCGTTCCGTATAACCTGCCCTCCCCAGCTCATACACCTATATTCATCATCATCAGGCGGTCGGAAAAATATTTCTTGCATCAATCGATGTTGTTGCGGGCAGGAGATAAATGGAAAATAAGATGGATGGCTGGTGGATTGTATTTAAAAAAAGGTACTGCAGGCATAAACCCTCAAATAAATATCGAATCAACTAGAGAACAGAAGATGGTCATCAACATTGTGCAAATAGCTGATGAACAGCTGCCAAGTCCGTAATTCGGTTCTATAAGATTACTCCATAGGCCTCGAGGAGGGAACTACAACTACAAATATAGCTCTTTCGCACATCCACTCTACAACTCTCAACTATGTATCTTAGCTGTGCTCCCAATTGGCAGATTAAATGGACCACGAACAGGAAAAAGGTCCACTGTTCTCAATAACTCAAGAAGCTGAAAAAATTTACAAATCAACCAAGCTGCTATAGAAGAGGGCGGTTTGACCGCTGAATAACTGGGCATGGTACCCAATGCGCCATCCTCTACACCACATTCTCCAGAGAAATAAAACTGACATAAAGCTCAACTAATTATCAGAATGCTGAAATAGTAACTTAAACGTTGGGGCAAAGATCGACGTGCCACAATATTCGCACGATAAACAGGTCTAAAGGATAGATTTCTGTTTACAGGTTAACAGATAATACAGACGAAAACAACATTGCCGTTCCATGTGTAACCAGTACTGCGAAACTGAATATTCGAATCGAAGGAATATATTGTTGCTGTTATTAGAAAAAACACTCCCGTCCAAGTCCCCCCTTTGGTCTAGATCAGGGGTACCCGAACTATTTGCCCCAAGGGCCGTATCATAATGTTAAGGTGGTGGGGCGGGCCAACATAGGGGTCTGGAGGGCTAGTCCCCCAGCAGAAGGGGGGGGGGGGGACAAATTTTGAAATTCAAACACTTGAAAACAGTGTTTTTTAAACACTCCTAGACGAATTTGACAAATTAAAAACTGTATTAGCCCTAGTTTTTAATTTGTCAATTAATTTGTGTGTTGTGGCCCAATATAGTTTTTAATATAAAAGTTGGATTTATTATTAGTAATATAAGTTTTTTATGATATATATATATTTTTTTTAATTCCATAGTAACTTATTTGTTTTTCAATAAAAAATATCAACAATTGAATTTCCAGGAATGGAAAATTTTGAAAGTCAGACACTTTAAAACAGGGTTTTTAAGCTCTCATAGACGAATTTGACGAATACAAAATTAGGCCTAATATTAGAACCAACACTTTTATTTATTTGAAATTATTACATTCAAAAAAGTATTTTTGGAAAATCGATATAATGTTATGCGTGTAATTGTTTTTTGCTTACAATGTCTTTCCACTTAGAATCAAAGTTTGTTGTTCCAATCATAAGCAAATTTTTCAAGTGTTCTTCTGAAAGCATCGCTCGATATTTGGATTTGTCATGTGTTATTTTTGAAAAGGTTTGTTCACAAACATACATTGAACCAAAAATTGTTATCATTTGTGTGGAAAACACTCACGTTCTGGCGGTAGCCTAATTTTTTCTGCGGCCGTAGTTTGGAGACCCCTGGTCTAGATCATCGTTTTTATTGTAGACAAAATCTCAAAAGACTGCTTGCTACTCCGAATATCTTTATTTTCAAGTGGTTTAAGAAACAAACAGAGTAATGTTATTGGTTGTTAGTGGTATTTGCAGGTTAATGTACCTTTTCTTCCGTTAATTTTTACCGTGAACTATTGACGAATCGTTGCTTCTTTTTCTGTTCCTTCTCAGCGCGCTACGTCTGTCCTCAGTGCGGGCGGAGCTACAAGCATAATTTCACGCTGAACCGCCATATCCGCTACGAGTGCGGGAAGAAGCCGGGGTTCCAGTGCCCGCTTTGCCACCAGAACTTCAAGAATCGGGCTGCCCTTCAAAGCCACATGAGTTTCGTTCACCCGATCCCCTTCGTGCAGGGCACCTGACGGAGCTTGTGGACGGCCGTATCGTAGCCAAGGGGCCCTCGAGCCAATCACCTGATAGCCACCCATCCGAGTTTAGTGATAGCTATTGCATAGACGAATTTGGAAACCTTATTGTAATATATTGTAAAGTAACGGTTCCAGTAAAGGTGGACGCCCTTTTTGTAAGATGTGTAAGAATCTAACTAATTAATCTAAAAAACAAGTATAAAAAAAAATCCAACCTTCCATTTGAGAACCAATCCCACCTCTTGGAGAAAGAATGCCAAATTTCCGTAGATTTCTAGATACCTACCAATCGAAGTAATACAAGACTCTTGAAATGAATTCCCTACGCCGGTGACTCAACGCGGTTGGAAGTAACACTAATAAACAAAATGAAATGTTGGGGCTTAACTCAGTGACTTATTCAGGGCAAATTCTCGAGTCAGGCCAAAAACCAAAGAACACATTTCACATCACTTCTTCATATTGATATACCACTATTTTTTAATTTGTATGTACCTTGAAAAAGTATGATAAGAGGGGGGGGGGTATTAAAATCTTGCTATGGTACCCAAAAACTTCTGAACGAATGTTTTCAAAAAATCTTCCCAGGGGGGGCAAGGCCACCGGGGGGTATGAAACTTTGCGGTAAAAAAGTAAAAGTCAAAAATGTTTTAAAGTAATATGTATTTGCTTCAAAATGAACTTAGGTGTGACATGATCTGAATGGAAGTAAAATATTATTACTTGAACAAGAATTGTACTCTTCTCTTATCCATTCCAAAAACATCGATGGTCTGTATTTAGGCCGATATTTATTAATTTTCGATATACTGAATTTTTCAAAACACTAAAACCTGACAAAAATTTATGGGGATATCTTATTGCAATCTAAAACGGATAAAAATTTTAATTATACACGGATATACACTCGTACATAAACTACCCAATCTTTAAATATCCATATTTCCCGATCTACCTTCCGAGCGGGTCGAACTAAAACGTTCTTATTTACTGCAAGATAGTTCTTCGGATCTAACAGGAGCTCGTCAACCAGCAAAGTCGATTGTATATAAGTATCCCGAATCTGATTTTGAAATATATAAGAAAAAATCAATCAACTGTTGTTTTGGTTAAAAAAAAAACCCTTTTGTGGTTTGAAGAATACTCTAATGTAGCACGTTGCGAAGAGTATTTTGTTTAGAAACCCCAAGTTTTGCTGTATGATTTGGCGTTAAAAATGTTTGTTTTTTGATCAAGTTGTGCTCAAATATCTGATAAAAATGGCTGTTATGGTCCCAAAACTATTGATACCTCTGACTGAGTTCGAATTTGTGTCCCTGTGAAAAAACAATTTAGTGAGCTCGTTTCATGGATTACTTTGTATGGTGAATCACCTTAGCAGTTTGGTAAAAACCCGTGTAGGTGACCGTGAAAAATTGTCGAAATCGTTTCTATATTTTACGTGCTTTTCAAAGATACATACTTTTTCGGAATTTCGCACTAAATTCGGAGACAATTTCACACTGATTTAATTATTATTTATATAATGTATGAAATATAAATATTAAGTGGACTGTATGACACAAAAAGGGCGTCACATGTATTTTTTGCCGTTGTTTACAATTATTTTGGTTTTTTGTTCGTATTAGGTACATTTTTAATTTGAAATCCTTTGCGTGAATAATAATTTAAAGTTTCAATGAAACTATCGCCTCCTTTACAGCTTTACATTTGACCTAAACATTTATAGTGTATTATTTCTTAGAAAGCTACTAAGAAGAAACGAATGATTGGTCAGATGAATACAATATTAGATAGTGTTCTGGTTCTTTACATTTGATCTGTGCGAAGAACAAAATGTTTGGTTGTTTGAATAAGTTGAAAAGATTAGCATGTATCCAGTTTTCATATTTCATGAATCGTGTACTTTTAACTAATGAGCATAAAATATTTTAGGAGTAGACTGTGCGATACTCCTTGGACACTCCGTGAAAGGAAGAACTCTCCTGTATTTCTAGTTCCTCAACGCCATACTCTCATACGAGATTCGGCTAATTTGTTGCTCGTTTCGCTTTAGTTAGCTTGTAAAACGAATGGTCATTTTGAAGAAAATAAATTTTCGTGTAGGTACCGGAAATTTTTACTCCACATTATGCACAAAACTGCGATATACAGTTGTATGTAATGTTTATCCCGGTGATCTCATTATTGAGAGGTTCAGGTAATCTACTAAAAATAACTACAGCTATCCGTTTTTACTGCTATTTGAAGCAATTTCTTGCTTACTAAACTGGAATTTTATGATGTTATGGTTTTTTACAATTGTATTGCGCTACAATGAAATGTTGGAAGAAATGTTCAATGTGCTAATTGAAAACATAAAGTTGTGTAGCTATAGTAATTGATTCGTTTTTAGATCTTACTGTATTCTCGAAACCATTGGGTGGTTTTTCGGGATTTCAAAATGCTGCCCTCTTATGCACAACATGATGATCAAGCACTGGGCATTATGTACTTGCCTTAGATTCTTCAATTATAATATTTTTAACTATTGGAGAATGTATTTTTCCACAGTATAGACTATATGTAATGAATTGTTATGAATGCATCAATACTATTTTAGCGATTTAGTGAATAAAGTAATGATTTTGATGATCCTTGCGTGTTCATCTTTGACGTCCTCCACCCGTGGTAGTCTAGGTGATTCACATTGTCCATTTTATGCCAAATATGATGCTTTTGTTTTCCAACATGTCAGCTTGACGGTCAATGCTAACTGATTGTTAGTGGTACTAGCTTATTGCCGTCTTTTACTAACTAGTCAACGGTTAAACTGTTACTCGTACTAGTATTTACTTGATTATTCATAACGAATTTTCAAATTGAATAGAGCTATTTCAATGGCTAGAAAATTGTCTTCATTCTGAAACAATTTCAGGAGTTCAAACCTTTTTTATATGTATGTTTATAGACAAAAATCCATTTAAAAAAAACTTCTGCAAGAATGGATGATTTTGAAGTCAATTGGGTACTTAAATTCCATGAAATATACATTATAAATCATTTCTAGAGGGTGATGAACATTAAGGTGCACAAAACATGTTCATGTTTTCAGAAATAAAAAATCACGGGTTACATTGTGCCGCTCTTCAGAGATACTTGCACAATGGTTCAACCATTTGTTACATGTTTTCAGTTTTTTTCAATCCGGATTCTACACCTTTTGAAACGTAAAAAAATGAGCCGCTCTTCAGAAAAACTTCTGCAAGAATGGATGATACTACATTATAAATCACTTCTAAAGGGTGATGAACCAATGTTTTCATTTTTTTCGGGTTACTGTTCTTCAGAGATTCACATTTCATCATGGTTCAAGATTTGTAAAAAGTACCGTTGTAGTCTCTGTTAATGAGAACGTAAACTACGTATAAATACCGTTGTTTCTACCTGTCCATCTCATTTTCAGTTAGGTAGAAGTCCGAACAGTCTGAAAGTAGAATAACACTACTTTAAATGATGTTTATCAATTTCATTTTATTTTCGTTTCTTCAGATAATCACATGAGAAGATTCGTCTGCCGGAAATGCGGTCGTTCCTACAAGAATAAACGGACTTTGTACACCCACGAAAAGGACGAGTGCGGCAAAACCCCTAAATTCAATTGTCCGCTATGTGATTACAAAGCGAAGCAGCGGACGAGTATTAAATTACACCTGGCCAACAAACACAATGAGCTCATGGGCCCATACTTGACGAGCAAAAGGCATATATGAAAGGTTTGGCTATTAAAGACGTGAATTAGGAAGTCAATACTTATCTTTCTCCTTAAAAAATGATCTTTAAACTTCCTTAGATTAGAATCCTAGATAGATTAGTATCCATTATGATATTTAGTCAGTATTGACTTTTCATGGGTAACAATGAGCGGAGGTTCTTTTAAAACGGGTGGCTGCTAGGAAGTTATCAAGTGATTAGTGGAGAAGGACTGGAGGTTACGTTTTGACAATTTATTTTATTCTGATTTGTGGACCTTCGTTAGCCATCTCAAAATGTATGGAATACGAAATGGGGGCCTTGAAAGATTACTGCAATTTTAAATTTTCATGATTTTCTCTAATAATTCTCGTCCTGAATTGATTGTCCTGAAGAAACGTTCACTGGCTCAAAATTTGTAGAGCATTAAAAATAGCAAATTGGTACACAAAGGTTTATTATTTCTGTATTAGAAAACCTTTCCACGTATATCATTAATCTATGTTTATTATTCGTAGTCTCTGGTAGATTATCGTTCCTCCATACCTTTATTGTATTCCAATTCGTCTTCATGAATCTTGGATCGATTGAGAAAGAAATGAGCCACAAGGATATTTCAACTGATCAGTGAGTCTAAATGTCCCAAAAACGGAAGGATGATTTTTTCATAAATACTACTACAATTGTTATTCATCTGAGGTCCTGAGTAATGTATTGTAGTAATATAAGGCAGATCTATATTGTTGATGATATTACTCGGTGGAATAAAAGCTTAAAAAAATAGTTGTAACTCCGTCTACAAGAACACTGAACTAGTCCCTCAGTACCTAACAAAAGCTGAAAACGAAATACCTACGATGATGCTCGATACAGACGTTTAAACACACTTAAGAAACTACCACTATTTAACGAGTTAAAATGAAACACTTACCCACGCTTCTCTTCTCTTCAAATATATCTTAAAAACGCGATTTCAGAAGGAACTCAGAACAAAACATAGATCCATCCTAAATACATGAGCTGGTTTGATCAATACAATTCACAAAGCGGTTTTTACTATGTTCAAGTACCCAAGTTCTCATCATGTACCCGAACTTGAGTTCAAGCATGAACCCGGATCGTCGATCCACCGCTAGGGGCTCAACTATGAGTCCCGGTCCACAATCGTAATTGATATCAGTCAAATAATCTCGAAAAATTGTGTGTATGGTATATGGTAGTTTTTATGGTTTTGAAATGCTGAAATGAATAAGTGGCGTAATCTAGCTTGGTTAATAGTTCGGTATGTAGACCCACAAGTGACTATCTATAGATCAGTAATTTTTGCAAAATACAGCTAATATAGAAATAATAAACCTTGTTGCTTTCCTTTGCAGCGTTTGTTTTTATATCAGGAATGGTAGCTACAATTTTGTTCATCAACGTATTCATTACCGATTTTTGTGTGGTACTGAAACATTACCCAATATTATGAGTGATAATTAATATAAATTTATTAACATTGTGTATTTTCTTGTAGATTGCAACGCAAGAAGGTTCGTCTGTGGGCAATGCGGCCGTTCGTACAAGAATAAACGGACGTTGTACACCCACGAGAAGCACGAGTGCGGCCAATCTCCCAAGTTTGACTGCCCCTTGTGCGATTACAAAGCGAAACAGAAGACAAATATTAAAATCCACCTGGCCGTCAAACACAAAGAACGCTTGGACAATTATCCAACATTAGTTGGCAGAAGGCAAACGTGTTCACAGCCATATTACAGCTAGTTATCACTTATAAGTAGGGTTACTGATAGTATAGTATTATTTGATATAAGTATAGTGTTACCCATGAAAGTTCATAATTACCCATTCTCTGTAAGAATTAGTGTATTTGAAATTAAACTTGAGAGCCTCTTTTGAAGGAACCTTAACGTTACATTTTTTAGTGAATTCTATTGGTAATTAACCTATTTGAATTCGATTTTGGACAATATGGTACTTTAAACTGAGTATGGTAAAACTGAATTCGTTCTACCGAGCAGGTACTTAGGTGTAACATATTGGTGACTTTTTCGACAGCTTGTGAACAAATTATGAAATGTCCTTTGTGTGCAAATTATAATGCGATTGTGCGTTGTCCTGTTTCGTTAACTACCCGAAGTGCTAGTAGTGGAACAGGTTTTAGTAATGTTATATTGTTCACGGTCAAATAGTTTAGTTGTTGCCATCGATATTTTGCGTCAGAGAAAACTGATTTTCACTAAACACAACATTGTGTCTTGCTATCTGATGTGCATTTCAAATGACAACAAGCTCGACACCCCAAGTACTGTAACCAGTACAGTATTATACTTGTGAGCTGTAGGTGCCTAGTTTATTTGTAAGTTTATCCTTCCTGTCAGTGCGGATGTTAATGCATGTAACATACATTTTTATTACTTTATATTGAGACTGCTAATTTTAGTAAATCTGTAGTATTTTAGTGAAATATCCTTCCTATAACTTGTAAAATTGCCCTTTGTAACACCACTGAGCATCTACCGTTGGGTGTAGTCATAACGGCTTGAAGTAAGTCACAAGAATTCAATAAATTGTGTACTGTATTATACAACTGGAAATTCACTTCATCGCTAAAGCGATCATTCATAGTTGCGTAACATCCCCTTTAATTATACCTAAATAACATAACATACCCGGAATTTTGTATTTACAAAAAAACGTGATTGTTGAGGACATTATTATGAAATGTTCTCAATTGATTGTTGATTGTATTGCAACCTTCTCGGTTTTAATTTAAAATGTTGAAAATCTGTTGTTGACAATCTCGTTTCCTCATTTCTCGGGATGTTTGGGCTTTGATGGACATTTCCTTATAATTTCATATCAATAAACATCCCGGAGGTACACAACTTCAAGAAGGAGGTTTGTTATCTTGAAAAGTATACAATGGTTGCCGTAGAAGTAAAATATAAAAGGCTTTGCTTGTCAAAGCAATCCTGCAAAAAACATTTTGTGTGTAAAATCTAAAGTTGAAATATTACAAAGAATACCTGATTACGATGGCGAATCAGGTTGGGCCAGAGAATATTGGCTCCAAAAGGGATAATATATTGTTGAGCCTCATTAATATGAGCTTTCTAGGCTCCCCATACTCTACGTAATGGCTATCTGAGAAGGTAGCTTCATTAGGTAGCTCTAACGGACCGTTGTAGATGAATTTAATTGTTCAACAACTAAATGTTTGCGTCCTGGCGCAATTTCGATGGACTGTTTGGTAAATACCTGCCGGCCGTTGTAAAACCAATGGGATAGCCTGTAGGATATCCGTTACCAGAATGTTGTTCCGTCTTGTTTGTCTCTTTAGCCTCTCACAATTGTGGAGTTTCAGGGAGGTTCGTTTGCCATAAATGCGGTCAGCGGTCCTATAAGAGCAGACGAGGCCTGAATCAACATCTTCAGCTCCAGTGCGGGAAAGTGCCGCAGTTCGCCTGCCCGTTCTGCAACTACAAATCATTCCAGAAGAGCAACCTCAAGGCCCACTTGGGCGTGAAACACAGGGATCCAAATACCATTGAGGCAATGGCGGATGTCTTACGCAAGCTGTAACATTCTTATGAATTGTGACTGTAAAAACACCCAGTGTGTTCAAATTTCTTAGAAAGGTATACAAATATGCATCATTATTTATCCGTCCCCATTTCTGAACCCTGTTACAGATTGTAGAATAAAAATGGTTGTAATCAATGGTCTCACGCCGTTGCTGAAGATACGTAACTTCCATATTTTACCACTCAATGTATTTTACAATATTTCCCAGCAACAATTTTCCACCCTAGAGAAGGACTATTCACTTCTGCTCATCCAAAAAGATCCATTGACGCCGTGCCAATCCCAACTCAATATTTGTTTATCAAGGAAGTTGTTCGGCTTTTTGCACCGGTTACGCTGGCATCTGATTTGCCTTGGTAAAAATGTAGAAATCAATGAATCATAAATTCAATAACAAAGACAGATTCGCGTAGAAACTCAACTTTTCAGCGGAATGGCTATTTGCCACCAACAGCCCAGAACAAGTACCGCCATTTTACATTAAAGTCAATATTTATTTGAATTTGTGAACATGTTTTATCGCAATTTTTTCAGGACCGAGTCTCTCGTGTGAGCTCTGCGGACGGACGTACACAAACAAACGAAGCATGTCGCTTCACTCAAGGTACGATTGTAATAAAAAACCGCCCCAATTCCCCTGCCCTTATTGCAGTTACAAATCCAGAAGGAAGTACGACCTCAAAACTCACATCGCCCTTCGACATACAAATAGACAGATATAAATCCGGATTTGTTCGTACAAGAGGACTGATTTTATAAGATTAAATCTTATAAATTTTATATTACTTGTTAAGATGTTATATACTAGTTTTTTGGTTTCTCTTCATTTACCTTATTTTATATTTACTCTTCAGTTTCTTAAACTAATCTTCATGAATGATATATTTATACCCTGTCTTCATACAGGGTGTCCAAGTAAATATGCTCCCCCCCACCTTATTTTTTCTAATTTTCGTTCGAGAGATTTTCACCAATCGTCAGTTTTTATAAACTTCAAAAATTACGAAGTTGCGCCATGCGTTAGCGTTCTCAAGTGAGACTTAGTTCTTTAAAAAGCCCCTATTTTATGCTGCAGATTTGGATCCTCCGCAAAGTTTCATGAAAGTTTGACATTCATTCGTTGGGGCAAGCCGTCCAGTTAGCGAACAAAGATAAGCAACCCACGGATTGCGCAAAAATTGAGATTAAGACACCTCGAAGTACGCACGTGGTTTTGCATTGCTCTTGAACGCTGCATTGTGTGGTGGTATCAACTTGCTGATTTGACCTTATGTTACTGCATTTAAAAAAAGTATCTTTTTGACAATTGTCAAATCATTTGACAATTTGACAATTAAATTGAGAATTTTTTAAAGTGTAGTAAGTTAATTCCAATGGAGTAGATTAATAGGGAAGTTATACTCAACAACATTTCAGTCATGTCAACATTTTCAGTTTTCCGATGACATTTGAAGTAATTAGCAATAGAATAATAAATCGAGAAAAATCAATCTAGAGAAATCACAATGATTCCTTTAGATCACATGTTGTGATTGATTATTAATTCTTATCAGAAGACTGGACATTTTGTGATAAGAAGATTTTACCTGTAAGTTGACAGTACTTATTTTAAACTTTGCTGATAACCAAGTCCATTGGAATTGAATTGTTATTCGTTAAAAAATCGATGTTTCTCTCCTCGAAAAGTGACGTTTTCGGCCTTGAATGCTGCAAAATAATATCAAACCAGCAAACGGATGTGATGGATTTAGCGTTGAAAAACAGTGATCTAGTAGTAAATTAAGTGCCGCCCCTGATCTTAGTGTAAATTTTCACGCTATCCCTGGGTCTGCGGCGGGCGGGTTTGTGCAATTCCGAAAAAATTGAGCAAGGGATCAAACATTCATAAAACGTAGCGTAAATTCAAGTCTGCTTAAAAAAAAACTTTGTTTGCAATTTTAAAAACCAAAGTTGGTGTCAGTTAAACAAGCATGCGCAGTGGCCGTTTATTGACATTTTTCGACTGAAAATTTCGGAAAATAAGGTGTGGGAGCGTAGTTATATGGACAACCTGTATACATATAAAATCGCTCAGGAGTGTATTCAAAAGTACGTAAGAGGCAAATGGATGGAAGGCTCCAAAGGAGGAATACCATGAATTAAAAAGCAGATGTTTTTAGAAATTAAAACACTTCTTCTCAATTTCCAGCCAACTATCATCATAATTCATAAGAATAAATAATTTATATTTAGTTTATTTGAAAGACAAAATCGCTTTTCTCTAAGAATGGTTGACCACCTTACCTGCCTGTGATGAAAATAATGTAACCGAACGGTTGAAGTTCTATAACTGGAAAGAGAAGAGAATTAATTTGGGAATGCGTGGAAGGGCGATATTAGGGGGAATAAATACATATTCATACATATTACTTTATATTTATTTAACCACTTTTGGTAAATTCTTCCACCAATTTTCAACAAAAAATGCGTCTCAGTGGTTTTTTGACGCCTTTTTCGGATCTTTGTTTTCAAACATTTTCACATATGTGTTATTCTGGTTTTTTATACGTTAAAACAGCCGTAACTCCCCTTTGGTTCTCTGTAAATTTAAACAATTACGACAAGGTTGTGGAGAGATTTAAATTTTCTATCTGAAAATGACCATTGCCTACATTTAAAACATATCCAGTACAAAACGATTGGTAAGCCCTTACAAAAAATAACGAAAATTGACTCAACAAATACGCAATTGAGCATAAACAATTGAAAAAGTAAAATAATAATGTTTATTGTCTAAAAATCGGTACTTTCAAGTACGAGACTCGCTGTTCGCGGTTGAAGAGATATTATAGTGTTTTTTTTTTTTTGATTTTTTTTTAATTTACCGTAAATTTTTACGGTAAATGGGTCCAAAACTCTTCAGTTGAAGGATGGTGATTTTCCACTTAAACCCTTGATAAAGAGTTAAAAGTAAACATTAATTTTGTTACCTAAATTGTTAAAAAGCTGAGGGTATGACGATTACTTGAAGCTATAAGAAAAATTAAGGTTTCTCAAATTTGAGATAAACAATTTGGTGAATTGAATACGTTTTAAATATATGTTATTGTCATATTCGGACACACCTTGTGAAAATTTTCCAAAGATTTGATTACTTTTTATTCTTAGTATTGGCCCTTTTAAGATAAAAAACACAAATGTGAAAATACCCGTAAAAAAAGTTTCAAAACTCCATGAGATATATATATACTTTTTGTTCCAAATTAGTTGAGGAGTCGATCCTTAGACCTTGTTACCATGATAATCTGTTCATTTATTTATTATAATACTCTTATTAGTTGAGATCTTGATTCTCTGATTGATGAAGTTCTTCATCCAACTGGCGATATTACTTATCGCGTTACACGCCCTAACTGGATTGCCAGAATTTGGTAACACTACAGTCGTTGAGGGATGAACGTTGTATCAACTCTTAAGAATATTATATTAATAGTTAATTGCACTTTTCATGATTTAATTTGTGTGTAACTTCGAATAATATATGTAACTAATTACTGTTTGATGATTCTTTGTCCTTATTCCTCAATGTCGCACATCTACCTCGATAGATGTGCGTATTTTCGTAATTACCTTGTGGTTATTATAAGATTAGGATCGAAAATAGTGCCAGTCGACGTTTTATATAATAAAGTATTTATGTAAATTATTTTAAGGAATTTATGTAAAAAGGACAATTATATACCCTACATGATCATTTACCAATCCCTAGAATATGTGACAGGTTTCCTACGAACAATAGTTCATTTTCATAACTCCTACTCACGGTTCAAAACTCGGACTGGCTCTTTGAAAGAGGAATAGCGGGGTTTTCCATTGTACACGTATGTACCGGAGGGTTATATCTATGCCGTCAGATCTCGGACGATGTCGCTTGACCTTACTATGCTTATTTACGCCCTCTAAAATGGGGGAAACAATAATACTTATCTACGGTACCCTAAAAAGAAACAACTATACCAAAAGGTGCTCATCACGAATTACATAAATGGTATCTAACTGGAAGGGATTCATATTCATATGCGGATTCATAGAACTTGGAGCTACCTACTCCAAGTTTTTGAAATTGACTTGTTATGAATTGAGACTGATGTGGCATGTCGTTCAAAATGCTCATTTTCGAGAGGAAATTGTTTAAATGCCTGCAACTTTGTATTTCTTGGCAATGTTTTAGCTTTAGTTGTGCTTAAGGCATCGTTTTATCACACATTACATCTCATCACAATACAATGCCTACATCGTTGAATCACATCATGAATGTATCGTCCATCACTCTCTAAATCTCAGTCCTATATCTATGTTACCTTACTTTACGGACTAAGTCGCTCGCGACGAAGTTGTGGAAACCTATTTCAATAAAATCGGAGTCAAATAGAACGTTTTCTATATTTCCACGAAAGTAATGAGTTAGACAGTTTAATCGATTTCGACGGTTAGGTCATAAGTAACAAACATGAACTCAACTACTGTACATTTTACACGTTATCTACATATTGGTGTTTGGTTGATCGATAATATCTGTATAAATCCATGTCTATTCTTGTGGTCATTTCCATCTTTTGTTTCTGCAGTTCACAGATCTACATCTTATTAGTTGTAGTTTTTTAAATCATCAGTTTTTTAAAACGTTGTTTTGGATTGGTATTTCAGAAAGAGTTACCTGCACTGGTTGCAACAAAACTTACAAAAATGAATACAGCCTCAAAGTCCACTCCAAGTACGATTGCGGGAAGGAACCTCAATACCCGTGTCAATTTTGCTGCCACAAGTCCAAAAGGAAATACAACCTCAAAACCCACATCGCTTTGCGACATCCAGAAATAGATCCGAATAGGTTCATTCTCAAAGACTGAACTTCACAATTTTGACTGAATTAATTTAGTTACACATCCTTTAATGGATTTGGGTATTGTTCTCGTGGTTTAGTATTTGTGTTTGTACAATTATGATAAATCGTCATCATAAGCTTCGGTTAACGATTCACTCTCAGTAATTTGTATTTAGAATTACAATGTAAGTTAATTTTTGTGTATTTGCTCAATAAACAATCTTCAATTTAGGTATTACAGACAGAGACTGTTGGTCACTTATTCAATGATTTTGTTTTACTGGGTTCATATCGTGCCTAATTAATAATTAATCGAGGGAAAGGATATCTGCCCTATCAGTCAGTCTACATGAAGTTTGTGGGGAAAAGCAAACAACCGCAGTAAAGTGCTGAGGGAAACCTGCTCGCCGAACTGTGCTCCTCATTATTTTGTACATATCGGGGTTCTTTGAATCGGAACTGTTGCGCCGTTCGTTCCGACTCCGTTCTGACTTAAGCTCAGTTCAGACTCAGGTCCGTGACGAAGGCCCTTTTTGTTGTACTCAGGAATAAGTCAGTTTTGCATCGAGGCGGCCCGGTTCTTGCGAGACTCAGTCCCAACTCACCTGGGTTTCTCTGAATTTGACTCAAATCTCAGTGAGTACCAAGCATTAACTAGTTCGTCTGGCGTCATTCCTGTGCTCAAGGAATCGGAAGACATTCGAAGATGTTCTTAGGGAAACACCTATTCTCTGCCCTTCGAGTGCTAGTTTACCATGCACCTTCCATACTACTCTCAAATTTTGAAATAGTGATATTTCAATAAAATATATTGCAAACTACAAAATAAATTATTTCCAAGGCGAGGGATGTAGCAGAAAAGCTCCTTTGTTTCATATCTTACGAGTACATTATTCCAAGGTTTATACAAATTTTCAGACACCTTTATTAGCCTTCACTGTAATAAAACGTACAAACACAAGTCCAACTTGAACAGTCGTCAAAGGTACGCGGCATGGGGCCACGATTCATCTGTATAATCTGTTCAAAATACAAGTGGAACGAGGATCTTATGTATCACATGTTTATTAAACACATTCATTCTTAAAATGAAGTGAACTGTTTTCCTCTCAGTTCCTATAGTTTTCCATAAGATCCTATATTATCAACATAAATTTCCATTTTCAACATATGTTTCAGTAATGCTTACAACAGATTCTGTGACGACGTTTACCTTGTGACTTGTAGGCACTTGAACGAAACTGCTAACTTAAATTTGAGCTGATTATCGACTAGTTTTGGTTCGTTAACCAAAAATAATATCTTGGGCGTCCCAAGCTTAAATTATCTCTATTAATGTGTGTATTGATTTACTAATATATCGTGCAATTTTCATGTTCACGAATAATAGCGGAATTATTCGGTTTCAACTCCATACATGAATCATAACAATGTATTTGTATTTCGATCTGTTCTATTCGATTCGTTAATACCTGCCTCTATTTTCAGAGAAATTCGTTTGTGCTCACTGCAACAAATCGTACAAACACAAGGGCACACTAAAGCGTCACGAAAAGTACGAGTGTGGTGTAGAGCCGCAATTTATTTGCCAGTTCTGTCAACACAAATCAAAGAGGAGAGAAGACCTCAAGCTGCATATGATCAATAAACATCATTCTGAAATGTTTTGAACTCAAGTCCCTTGATGCAGTAATCCTTTCTCTCGTGCTCAATTCGGCAGTATTGATGGTATCAGTTGAGTTGGAAATATTAATTTTTCGGAGAGGTATCAGCTCCGCGCAAGTTAACGCAATATGAAGCTAATCAACATTCTATAACTGTTTTGATAGCATGTGATAAAAAAGAAACTACTGTTACAATGTACACTACTGTTACTGTAACTAATGTTACAATCTCTTGGGTTGCGGCAACTCCTCACCAATTTGCTAGCAGGTCGAACAAAAACATGGATTCTTTGTTCACAATCAGAACGCACCTGAGGGTAGGCCCAGATTTACAATCAATAACTCCGTATCGTAACATCTCATTTTCTTTATTTTCCAGATCATGTCCTAAGGTTTTAATATACTTGAAAAATGTTTGGCCTAGCGGATGCGGTATGATAGTGGTATCAAGTTTTCCGTGTTCAAAAGGAAAGGACACTTCAAAGTCCATAAGTAATTTCACCACACTGTATGAAGTACTGTTTTTCCATATACTTCTTTCATGTAATTGTTGCTTTTTTACCCTCAACGATTAGAATCGTGTGTTTGTGCTGGTGTTAAATAATTAATTACCCTACAAAATTGAAATGTCTGCTTTTATTTGGCCGTTCTCACTTTATGGTCCGTTTGGGTTCTTTGTGTGCCTTGGCAAACTATTTTTACCAAAACTTCACCCTGAATGGAATTTGGATATTCCGTAGCATCTCCTAGGTTCGTTCCATAACAGTGAGGCCTTAAAGAGTATGCGCAGTTGTCAGAATCAAAAAGGTGGAAACTTTTTGGTGAAATAAGTGAACTTCAAATGAGGTTGTTCAGATCAGCCCCTTGACGGCCTTTGGAGGATCAAAGTTGTAACGGGCAAAAACAATTTTTCTGAAACACCTGTTCCCAATCTTTAAAGATCTCGATGAATTTGGTGACTGTGGCTTCTGCGCATGCTCAAATGTAAGTCCTTCATCAGACAAATCGTTGTAAAGAATCGAACGAATCAAATGACAACGTCAGAGATTGTTGCAGTTTTATAAGTGACGAATATTTTCTTTCGTGAATCATAAGCTTAGTATGAAAGATTTCTTCAATTTTTCTATTCAACTTTTACTTACTTAAATCAAACTTGTTTTCAGCTCGATATGCCTGCAACAAATGCGGCCGGTTCTACAAGCATAAACATACCCTCAAGAAACACTTGACCTTCGAATGCGGTAAAGAGCCGCAGTTCTCTTGCACTAACTGCCCTTACAAGTCCAAAATCAAGAGCAACTTGAAGAAACACGTTCTGCTCAGACATTTTTCCAGTATGAGCATGAAAAGTGCCGGTGCCGAAACAAAGCAATGGCTCAAGACTGAATTTCCGTAGGTTAGCTACTCATGTGTGAGGTGCACAGTGATTCAAAACGCTGAAACATTGACAGAAGTACTAGCAGTTTCTATTTTTTCTTAATTCGATTATTCAAAAGATGTGACCGTAGTACTTTTTAAAATCTTAAAATTGAATAGAATGAACCACAGCTGATCGCTACTGTTGTAGGTTTCCGAGACGCAACATCTTTTTGCTAAGTTTCGACCAATCAACAAAAAAAGCTATTAATGGGGGTGTGCTGGCTTACTGTGTAACAAAAGCAGTCATATGGTAGTTTTACCTATAACGTTAGGGGGCTATGAGTCCGAAATCATGTAAAAAAAAGACACGGATTCGGATCTTTTACCAGCAACTATCTGATCATAATCAGGAACAACCGTTATGTGGAGCACATTTGAGACTTTTGACAATTTTTTTTAGCATTTGAAACCATTTTTATCATCTTCAAATATTGTGGTTCATGTTTTATAGGAAGTTTCTCAACGGATTCATTTACTTTTGAAATTCATCATCTTCTTCAAGCGTAAGATCTGCAAATGGGAGACTCTTAGCACCCTGGACAGGGATCTATTTTAGGGATATATTAAACTTGATTAAGATAAATAATATAATTCGTTCCCTTGAAACAAAACTATCTTAGTTCCAAAACCGACCATTTTGAGTTAAGAGTGGCCATACCTAATGGCGCAGTCTTGTGGTTGAAGGGGCCCTTTTTCCTACTTTAAAAAAGGGTTTAGTATCAATAATAATATATCTCCATAATTCCAGAATCCTTACAAACGAGAGTAGTTCAAGTGCCTGTGAGATAGTGTGTATAGGCAAATGTTAGCAGACCGAAGTTCTCTTAAGCCAAATATACTGTCGTTTTAAATTGATGAGTCTAAGATCAATGCCGGGTTATATGGAATATAGATAGTATTCTGCTAACCAACCACTACCACTTTGAGTAGTAGTTTCAATTTACATTGCGATACTGTTGAAAATACCTTGAGCGATGAATCACATGGACGAAACTTATTGAGGACTAAGATGAGATGCATTCAAACTAATTTTTAATGACTGTACATCAACTAATAAAACGTGTTACTGAAAAATAATAACATTTTTGCAAAATAAGAGATTTGAAGAGAAAAATGTTCCCGCAAGACGTACATATTGTGTCTATAACTTGTGAACTACATGAGTTTGAAAATTTCAATCGATCCTCCTGAAAAATGACCAATTAGAGTTACGATAGTCTATGTTACAATACAGCGAATTATTGAATTCTACTTCACTTAGGCTTCAACTCTTTACAATAATTCAATCACGTTGTCCATTTTTATTGTAACTGTTGCAACGCAAGGGTGAAATTCACTCGTTCTATTACCGTCATTATCATACACTTTTTTATTTATTTACTTTTTTATTGGATTCATAATTTGTTATCCTAATAAATCCTCACAGCAGCACAAGAAGTAATTTTTATTTTGTACCTATGATAATTATTTTCTTAACAATCATTTTTTAGTGATCGACCGGATTAACGAAGTTTTAAGCTTCAAGATACGTACAATTCGATAGTTAGGTACCTTACATACTTATGATCGCCTTTGAAGCTCGATGTCATAGTCTGAAATATTGGGGGGTGAAATTCAAGATTTGAAGTGTTCAAAACCTGTATTAGAAATTTAGTATTTAAGAGTAAGTTATGTTAAAAAGCTGTCAGTTTTCCTAAATGGGATGTCACCAGCATTGTCCACTGGTCAGTCCAATAGTATACTATGCCAACATGTGTACAGATCTCAACTTGCAGTTTACAGAACCCAACATGAGCGTAATTGTCAAGTTCCGTCATGGATGAGTTTTGGTTATTTTTCGAATTATATCAAGTCGCTTGGTTTTTAAATTACGTGCACAGGTGCTGAGATCTATCAAATTTATAACAAAAAAATTTTCATAATTCAAGTTACGTTCCACTATACAAACCAACAAAAGGACATTCAACATTTTTTTTTAATTTATAGATTTTTTTAATACATTTTTATATGAGTGTCCGATACCTCTGTTCTGCATACTTTTGTGCTGAAATTGGTTAGTGTTTGTTTCAGATGATTTTGAACGAAACAGATTGTTTTGCAAAGTATATCTGAAAATTATATTGCAATTAAGCTGCAATTTAGTTTAATCATTGTTACGGACTAAGTCACTAGCGACGAAGTTATGGAAAGCCATTTCAATGAAAACGGAGTAAAATAGAACGTTGTCTATATTTGTCATGAAAATAATACAGACGGTTAGGTCATCATCAGTAATAAACGTGAACTTCATGTTTTCAAGAGTTCATGTTTGTTACTAACCGTCGATATCGATTTAACTGTGTACTCATTATTTTCGTGGAAATATAGACAAGTTCTATTTTACTCCGTTTTTATTAATCATTGTTCTAATTTGAAAAAAAAAATTATTCTATCCTCTAAAAGTATCCTATTAGAAAGTTGTTGAACGTGCGGTCAAGACCGATAGGTAACCTTTCGTTCAAGTCCTACCCCATTTGCGCAGGCGCAGGAGATAAACCACCTACCTGATAGATCATCCCGACAGTTAGGTCACGTGAAAATCCCCCGAAGATGGGTTTCGTGTCTCCCTGCAACGCGTATCACTCTGACTTATACCTAACCTACCACAGCAGGTAGAGTATTTCTGAGTGTCTCAAGACAACAGCGTGCTATGAATTGGACTGGAAATCCGTACTTCGGCTCTATACTTGGATTGTTTGAAACATCACACAACCAAACAAGTTGATGAGAAACGTATTGAATTGAAAAGCAACGTGAATGATGTTAATTTACGATAAGTTGTCTTCACCCTCTGACCTATCTCCGATACCTCATACATCTCCGTCATCTTCAAAATAGGGTAACTTGCAGCATTGCTTGCTCCAGCTGAGCGATAGGTGGCCTAATGATTAGGTCACCCGATACCGCTCATCTGACGTAAAACAACTCTCAATCTACTCATGAGGTATTTTATTTATATCGTGGTAGGATGGTTGACGCCTGTTCGCCCTCTCCACCAGGTGGTTAGTTGAAAGTTGCGGGTTCGATTCCAACGGTGGTAGATTTTTTGTGGGAGGGTTTAATCTCATCACATGTTATCTAGGTAGGTTAGTGTCTAAGTCTATGTCGTTATATTTAGGTTATGTTAAACAACATCTAAAAGTGAAGAAAGGCTTAAAAATAGAAGAAATATACTCCATTGCGTAACGATTTACAGCGATTTATCTTTCAATGAAGAGTCATATCTCATTTCATATGTGTGAGTCGTCGTTCTTAAGACCTTCCTCATTATTCACTGATTTTCCGTAGGGTTTAGAAGAAGACACGTTTGCAGTAGTTGCGGCAGATCATACAAGTACAAAAGGGGACTTCACCTGCATTTGAGGGAGTGCGGGAAGGATCCTCAGTTCCCCTGTCAGTTCTGCGATTACAAGGCCAAGCGCAAGACCTCTCTAAAATCTCACGTTTACCTTAAACACGCCGAACAATTTCTCTAAAAGGCAAAATCCAAAAATTTTCTGGAGCTAATAAATATTCCTACCTCCCATTTTTGTTGTTATTTTACATTCAAAAAATTTTATTTACGGTTTTTCTCGATAAAGAAGATGATTATTCCTGGATGTACTCCCATTTACAATTCCTCAACCTTTCAATGCTCGTTCGTGACTCTTCAGTGTTGGTTTAGTATTTCGTAGAATTTTCGAGATAATCTCCTAAATGGAATCATGAGTTAATGGTAAAATCATTTCACTATTTAATAGGTTTGTTTTGTCAAGAGGTTCCGAACCAGTTCGGGATAGAACCAGAACCTACAGGGGGAGGGATAGAACCATCGAGAACTTTCGGTATTCGTTCTACTTGTCCGAACGCTTTCCGAACTAGTTAGGAACCAAAAACCTGAACGTCCCCTTCCCGCATGGTTCGAACAGCAACAGCAACAATAACACATAATAATATTCTTACAAAAATCAAAACATCACTCGAACTTGATGACGAACTAGACATTGTTGTAAACCTCGGAATTTATACTTGAAACAAAGTTTGTTTTGACAACCTCAATGGTGTAGGTAGGCCGTATTTGGGTGGGAATAGATGATAACCGTTGACAACACGATAAATCTACTGCGCATGTCTCGGATTTAAAGTTCTGGCAAAAATCTTCGAACCACTTGAACTAGTTCTAAGTGGTTCTGGACTCCTTGTCCGAACAGCGAACCGAAAGGTTCGAGATTTTTTAGAACTAGTTCTGGCGTGTCAAAACAGCCAAAAAGGGGCGTGCTCGGTTCTGAACTGGTTCTGAACCTCTTGTCAAAACAAACCTAAAAACAAGGAGATCCTCAGATTGATTAGCAAAAATGAAAGTGAGGTTTGACGGTCGAAAAGTATGAATCAAGTATCAGGTAGATGCTCATTGCAAGGAATAGCAGCATTATACAGCGAGAAATTTTCCGGGAGAAATCTGCAGTAATCATGCATCTCCATACCATCAATTACCATATATGTATATAGGTATATGGACCACACCCTTTAAATCTAACGAAGACTAAAATGTGCTTGGTTGCTACAGATTCGTTATATTCGTAGATGAGTACAGTTTTCTCAACTTCATACAATCCTTCTCCGTTGTGCCGGACCCAGTACAAGTCGAATTACAATTCTCATTTGCTCATGTGTTTGCTCATATAAAACCTTAGAAATCCTGGCAGGTATCCCATTATTTAGTGCTAAACAGTTTCTGTCTTGAAGAATTCTACGGTAAGAAGACTAAGACTTCTTCACTCCCTTCCATAATTCGACTGTACATAACTTGGTATTTTACTAACTTACATCAAAACTCGTTTCAGCTCGCTATTCTTGCTACAAATGCGGCCGCCTGTACAAGCATAAATACACCCTTAACAGCCACCTGACCTTCGAATGCGGTAAAGAACCACAATTTTCGTGCACCTACTGCCCCTACAAGTCCAAAGTCAAAAGTAACTTGAAGAAACACGTGCTGCTCAAACACTTGTCCAACATGGACCTCAAAAATGCTGCTGCCGGAGCGACGCAGCGGATGAAAGCTGAGCTTGATTCCCAACAGTTGGGTTACTCGTTTCTTCAAGACTCCTTAGACTTCTGCGAGGTTCAACTGGCCAACGTGTCCACTTCAAAAAATTAATCTGGCAACTGTCGTTAAAAAAAACAGTTGCCATTGAAGTTGATCGTTTTCAAAGTGTACAACATTCATAAATATGTTGGAAATTCTTGCTGAAGATAAGATTCAGGGAACTGGCTTTATATTGTAGGGACCTAATAAGAGTAATATGATATAACTTATTGCAACTATTACATGACCTGGAAAGTTAAACTATGAACTTCCTACAGTAATCAACCTAGAAATCCTTAGTCTGATATGGGTACAAGCCGAGGTGTTGTGTGTCTGTATTTTATTGTAAGTTGGTATCCACGCATGGTAATACATGTTTACACCGTGAGACATGAATGACTTAGAGGGCGTTACACTCCTTCTAACCAACTTGGAGAATATCGTGGTAGTAACCATGATTATCGCCATGACTTTCGAATCCACAAGTGATTACCTCGGGTCATGGGTCACATACATCCCTGATCTGACTGTATAATTTGCTGTTTGTATAATTTATTTCTGATCTAGTTATTACATGTGTGTGTGTGTGAAGAAAATCTGAAACGTCTAGGTGAACCAGGAAAACAAAAAAAATGGCCATTTCCCGGCCCCATGGGATTCGGAAGCATGTTACTATCACTACACTACAACATGATCTACTAAACCTGTATGTTATTTTTGTATGCACTAAAATTTACTTCGAGTTGTAATAAGCATTATTGAAACCTAATAGGTAAAAACTCATTGTTTATTCAATGAATTGAGTCAACGACATTCATGGCCTTCAAGGTTAAGGTTCATATTTAACTTCGGTAAATAGTAACTACACTTTTAATTTTCGTATTGCTCTGAAAAATGATCATAGTATAATATTATTTTATTGATACACGCAGTATCATATTTATTGGATATAGAAATATCACAATATGTTGTTACAATTGGTTCATTGTAATGCACTTAATGTTGGTTGTATTATCGAGATCTGTACCAAAAACAGCACTAGAAATAACTTTTCGCATATACCTATCACATTTATGGAGTATTGTTTTCAGTAATGATCCACGGCGATCGACCAGAAATGATAAATTTGACGTGGATAGAAAAGGGCCACTAGAAAATAGTTCTTCCTAAAAATAAACCGATCCACGCTATAACTCAAAGTATATACGGGTGAATCCACCAGAAAGGGCTAAGCGCTATCCAGTGCTATTCCCTAGTAAACTTTTTGTATTCGGGAGAAATGTTCAAAGTTACTATCAATACTTCACATGATTAATTTTCCCTGAAATATAATTGAAGTTGTTTTGACCCCAACTTGAAGCATGTTTTGGGAACCGTTAGGATCTGGTTGTATCCCTAACTTGGCTGCCTGATATCCCCAACCTTATACAGGGATGGGTTGCTTGAATGGAAGCAAGGGCGTACCAAGGATCAAAATTAGGACCGTGTGAGAGCAAACGTTTTTTCGATTTTTGGGATTCTGCGCATCTAGTGATGTGAACCAACCAGTTTTGAGTTTGTTTTTTGTCGAATTCAAAGATTCATTATTGAAAATAATACACCAAAACCCGGACCAATCGGAAAAACTTAACATGAAAAAACAACTTTTTTTTTTAAATGAAAAGGTGTAAAAAGAGATGTGAAAATACTTTTCAATTCGTTTTTGGAACCATGGCAATCAAAACAGCTAAATGTCTAATGAAACATCATAGCCTCGAAAGCGTGTGTGTTCGTTACCTTCACACGACCTACCGGAGGTGCTTCACGAAATTTCAGTCCGTCATGGTCCAGTTATGATGAATTAAACTTTTTTTTTTGTATTCATTCATCATCATCATTCATGGTCACCTCTTTATTCGTTAAGGATAGGCAATGAGATGCATTGTCTGGGAGTTTTATTGGTACCTATAAAAACTATTGCTTGAGTGGAGAGGTTATTTAGGTTTTTTTTAATCAAATAAAGAATAGATTGTTGAGTAATGACTTGTTCCGTTTCAAGTTCTGTCACAAGTTCCTTTTGATTAACGTTGGATTGTTTATTACGGATTGTTTGCCGGAGATTTAATCACCAGACTGATTTTTATTTTAATTACTGTAATGAACATTTTTTTATTATGAACATTATTTCTTTTTCATAATTCAACCTAATTAACCAATAAATATTTGTGTTATTAACCCAACAAGAATTATTTCTCTGCGAGAAACGGGATTGATGGAAAGTGTACTTAGAGTGTGTAATTGATTTTTGTAAGTCGACTAATTAATGCCCTAGTCTTTGTGTATATATAAGTTTTTGCTAATCGTGCTCTCTCTCCCTATAATTAATTAATTTTACATTAAGTTCATAGTATGTACCCGTTGTAATTTCCGTTTTCTTAAATGTTGTTCTCACTTTCGAGTCAAACACAATTCACTTGAGCGTTGAAATTGAATTGTAATAAAATGATTGTATCGACTACGTTAATCCGAAAGTCCTATTTTATTTATTCTAGTAAAAATACGAATAACTAACTTCACATATTATTTCTTTTGTGAATTATGTGAATTGAACGAATAAGGACTCATTGTACTTTAGTGGATGCGAAATACATATGAAGATACAAAGATTACAAATAATTACGATTTATTACAGTATTAATACCTGTTATAATTATACACAGATATTCAGAAGGAGATTTTCTCGCAGGAACTGTTCGGTCCGTGGGTTTTAACTTCTTTTAATTACGTATAGGCTGACATTTATTTATTTATTGATAGAAACGGGATAAAATTCTAACTACAATTCTTTAAAAAAATATATGCATTCTTCTGTGTTCTTGTGACAGAGGAAGAATGGGTGCACTAACCAAATTCAAATAGTCACAGAGAGTTGGAAAAAACTAACTGATACATTTTGCTAGACCGTGCTAAATATTCAAATCAAAACTAAAATCTTTCTAAGTGATTTGGCTAGCCCTCAAATTACTATAGGAGTAAATAGCGTCTATGAGGAAAATGAGTTTTACGTGAGTGTGTGTGTATGTCCTAAATCCCAATTTTACTCAAGTTGCACAACACACTTCTGAAATTTTGAATTTTACGACGGAAGGGGAGATTTGGAAGGCTCAATGCCGAAAAAATGTGATTTTTCTCGAAAAATGTTGTTGACGCTACAACAGGTTACAATTCACAACCGGTTTTCATGGCTTTTGTTTCGTTCGATTAAAATTTTGATCTAGTTGTCCAACAAACATCAGAAATTAGGCTTTTGACCTCAGGAGTAGGAACGGAGGGAATGATAGCTAATCCTTTTAGTCGGTGCTCAAGTGAGAACTCTCGACCGATTCTTGTCATTCTTTTTGTGACAGTTTAAGATTTTTGTTTAGTACTTAAACGTATTTCGAAACGTTATATTTTCATTAAGAAGGGGTGAATGGAAGGGGGTAACAGTGATAAATTCTTATCTGATTTTATTGACTGTTTGGTAAACATTTTTTCAACTCCAAGTTTGGTCTAGTTGTGAAACAGTCCTCGGAATGGTGAATCTAACTTACGTATTAAAGTTCTTGGTCGATATTCATGCTTTTTTCGTTCAATTAAAAATTTGGTCTAGTTTTTAAAAGTATTAATAAGTGTTTATGGTTATGTTTATAAGTGTGATCATATAAAAACCGGACTTGGTGACTTACGTGTGATGCATGCATTGCTTATCAACATGTAACGAGATGGGTCGGTATTAGCTTTATGAATATCCAAAAGTCGACGTTATACATTCTTTTCGAGCCACCAAACCCAAGAATTCTTAGCAGAAATTGAATTAATAATAAAGGGTATCTATCACCTTCCGAGTGGCACAGAAAAACCGGTTTTAAGTTTTTTGTTGAAGAGCCTAACTTTGTTTTTCTTGAAACGGCTTCGTTCCTCCCTTCAGGGTAAAATTGGACGAAAGCTATTGGGTTGTACGGAAAGTAATTTCGTTTTTTTTTGGGGGGTACATAAAAGACGGTTTTCGTATAATGAATAAATATTTTATTAAATTATATATTGGTCATTCTGGTCCAACACCTTTTGCCATCTTTCTGGCAGTAACAAAATTCCCCTCTCATAAAAGTTTTGGTCCTTGCTTTCAAAAAACTGGTTCAGGTGGTTTTTGACATCTTCATTTGAGGTAAAGGTTTTGCCACCCAAAAAATTTTGCAGGGACCGGAACAAATAGTAGTCGGAAGGCGCCAGATCTGGAGAATATGGTGGATGTTGCAGTACGTCCCATTCAAGCTGTAAAAGTTTTTGGGTTTATGTTACTGCCAGAAAGATGGCAAAAGGTGTTGGACCAGAATGGCCAATATATAATTTAATAAAATATTTATTCATTATACGAAAACTGTCTTTCATGGTCTCCAAAAAAAAACGAAATTACTTTCCGAGCAACCCAATACATCCACTTTCTTGATACGACTGTTGACACAAAGCTTTGTATTCCCTCGATTGTGTTGTTTTGGGTCTTGGCACTTTTTTTTTTTAGGTTGGTGGAAAATCCATTACTAGACTGACAGTGGGTATACATCAAAAGATGTGTCCCCCTCACCCTTTGTGTCGGGGTCTCCATCGTGGCATACCGACTAAAAGAAACCGTTCCTCCCTTCTTTTAGGACTGTCCCAGATCTGCTTTTTGGCATTACTTCGGGACAGCCCCCTTGGCACCCCTTGGACTCGTTCTTATACACTTCGTTTTGCCTAATTTTATTTCAAGACCCGCTCCGCGAGCAATTTAGCCAAGTCCATTCAACTTAGAGACTTAGTCTCTGAAGCTCTGTTCTAAAACGCATAGATGTGTCAGTGAGAATTTTAATCACTCGCTTAGTCCCACCTACTTGATGGGTTATTAAATACATTTTTCGTTGTCCTAAAATCAGGGGCAAACAAAGCTATAGTTTTTGTGGAATATTACTTTGAACCGCCTATGTTTTAATGAGAGCGAAATTTATGTTTGGGGAAGCGAGACGTGACAGTTTATCATTAGAATTTTCCTTGCCATGTATGATTTAATATTTTCTAACATATTTGAATTTACGGTCTTACTTATTTCAGTGACCAAAAATTTCGCCTCGCAATGAGAATTATTTTTTAGTTTGAACGTATTGCAAGTAGAAATGTCTCTATCTCTTCTGAGGTGGACTTTTATCAAAATTTTAAAAATTTGGAAGGGAACGAATACTAACTGTGATAAGTCTGACGAACTAGTTTATCATTGTCGGGTTGAGGGCGTGTCACCAGCTAATGAAAAATATCTTGCCTATTATGTGGCACATTCTGGTCAAATTTCAAAAACTTTGTAGTCCAGTTGTACCAACTTGAGCTACAAAATTTGTTGAATTCTTTACTTCTACCTTTACTTTACATCTTACCCTCAATTTTGTGACTATAGACGTTTCGTAATTTTTAAGGTATGATGGATATGGACAGTTCCTCGTTCCCGTTTTTCTATTGTCCTCACTGTCTTTTGCTGTCACAGGCAAAATGAGCTATATTTTTTAAAGATTGGAACATGAAAATTGTGAATTTGTCCGTACTCTGACTATTGCTAGCCTCTCCCTCATTCAGGGCATCCCCCACGGCCCTTGCTGTTATAAAGTCCCCAGACTTTACTCCCCCCTTTACTCTTGAAACCGCTACCCCTGAGCATAACTAGAAGCTGTTTAGCTTCAGAGGTATTCTCTGGGTGTAGTAAGCTTATCGCCTCTGCCTCTGGAAAGGAAAATTACTCCATTCCATCATCTCATTATTTTAGAACGAAGAAAACAGTTGTGAGGGAGGGAAGTGGATGAGATGCTCGTAGCACATTCATTTTAAGTTACATGGACGGAGTACATCCAGTAAAACCATGATACAGTTGCCATCATCACGTACAAACCAGTCAAGGGGTCCTATAACGCATGGTTTACTTACCATAATATTTATCGAACTTTGTTTATGCTTCCAGGTGACTTCCGATGCCCCCAGTGCGGCAGAAGCTACAAATACAAGTGCAACTTGCGAGCGCACCTGTCTCGCGAGTGTGGGAAGGACCCGCAATTTCTGTGCCCCCAGTGTCCCTATAAGTCCAAAGTCAAAAGCAACATGAAAAAACACGTTTTCCTCCAACATTTTTCTCAAACCGCCATTTGAAAATTACTTTTCCGATAAAACGTGATTTAAAATAGGAAAATTTCCTATTTTCGTCATTGGCGATTACTACACCTTATCGGTATACCTATTATTTACATTTCATCACGATATTGGTTTTATAGTTTGAAAAAAGTTTCGGTCAAAAAACTTGATCGTAAGAGCGATTAAAAAAAAATTTTCCTGTTATATTTATGTTGAATTGTTTTGGAATATGAGCTTTTTGAGAGAGGGTATCTTGCAACTACTAATTTCACCCCAAAACTCCTGTTCAAGCAAAGAGTTTGGATTTTTTATCATTTGTTTCTCTTGGCTTTTTATGTCGTTTTCTATCGATGGAAATTGAGTGAAGGATGAAGATGAAGATCAGCAAAGTTTTCGAGTGTTCTAGTTCATAGTGGACAATTTTTCAAGTAGTATCATAGAACTCATCTTTACTTTTGAAATTGATTTTTGACGATAGAAGCAAATTTTTATTTCTATCCGAAGGAGAGCTACAATCTTAAATAGAGATATCTCTGTCTCATATATGTATACATGTGTGTACGTGTGTGAAACAGCTTTAAAATCCAGAAGTCAGTTCAGAATAGTTTCATTTCTAAAATAATTCAAATCAGTTTCTATTTTTCTGGGAAATGAAGAAAACTTCGAAAACTGAAGGTGTACAGCAAGGAATTACAGCCGAAACTGCAGCAATTTAAAAATCGGGAGACATTTCTCGACCTTAAATAGAACATAGAACTAATGATACCTATTGTTATTTTTTTATTTAATGAAGTAAACAAGAATTTCGTCTTAAGTATAATTAATGTAGTAGCAATCGGACGGAGATGGATGTTACTGGTATCGAGTTGTGATGGGATGGGTTGATAAGTTTTGGAAAACCCTGATGTAGAACAATCTGTGTTACCTGTGGTCTTCTTGGATAAGACCATAAATCCCATCAGTTGAAGTATGTGTAAGTCCATATATGTAAAAGTCTGCTTGACAATTCGATCGCTCAAAGAACAAAAAAGTTGAACCTGTTTATTGAAAGAACTTTAATGTGGGAAACACTTGAGGATAAGGCAGAATGTCTCCTTTCTCCCAAGGTGATAGGCATCTTGACGGTAGGTACGTAAAATACACTTCTTGTGCATTATAGTTTCCAAACAAACGTTCGATATTTCGAGCATTCATTCACTCTGCTCCATATTTTCAGAATTCGTTTGCGATACTTGCGGACGTTCTTACAAGTACAAAACGAGCCTCAACTACCACACGAGGATCGAGTGTGGCAAGGAAGCAACGCATCGGTGCCCCATGTGCCCTTACAGATCGAAACATTCCCGAGTAGTGAAGAGGCACATTGCAACAGTGCATTCAGTCTTATGTGACCCTCTCGGAAGTGACATTGTGAACACCTTAACCCCTTGATTCGTGAAGTGTGAAGTCAAATCACCTTCAAGAATTGTCACTCCTTCTCCGCGGATCTCACATCATCTTTCTTCCGAATGTATGTGATTTAGTCTTAGGATGAATTCAGGTGATTTCCACTGCAAATGTACGTCACAAGTGAAATATTTAAATTGTTAGTCTTACGGTACCTTTTTTCACGATGTTGAAATCTTTACTAGTCATGATTCTAATGTCTGCCATTTTATCATGTAACGACTCGTACATGATTCCCTAAGAATATGGACTTTATTACCTTAGGACAAAGTGTCATTTTAAATCCTCGCAACCGTCGTTTGGATTGACACTCGAATTTCGGGCCACACTTACTGAATGTTTAGATTTTTGTCGTAGATTGTTCATAATAAAATCTCTTGTACACGTTGTAATTTCAAATTTCGCTGCAACTATTTTTATTATTAAGATAATTTTGGAAATGAACACAAAAAAAGTTACTCACATTACTGTCTGCACATTTTGCACAGATAAACGATAAGATAAAGATAAGATAAACGAGAGGGAGCCGCAGGAAGTAGGACTGGTACCGGAATAGATAATGGGGTCGGGAGGGAGGGAAAAAATGATTAAATAAATAACAATAAAAATAAAATAAAACCTTTCTTTTCAAAAATTATTCTCCCATATGTGAGTTTTCTCGCTTTTCTCAACACTTGGGCCAGGTGTAGATGGTCGTAAGCACTTAAGAACTCTTAACTTGTAACAACCATTTAAAGTGATGTTGTGCACATCGTCTGCCGACTGACTGGCCTATCCGAGTTCCCCACCACTGAAGCCTGATGGTTACTCGAAAGTTTAGTGGTGTTGCCTTCCCCACACGAACCATATATATAAGTTGAGGGACAGGTTGTCCGAGTGAGCTGGGGCGTCATTCCTCTAGCTGTTTACTTTCAGTGGGAGTACTGATTGCCCCGGTTCGAATCCGGCTGGCACCAATGATTAGGGCCAAAATCCTATCAAGTGTTGTATACCTGTCCTGTCGTTAGACAGTTCACCTCTGATCTCGATAGCACGTGAATCCAAAACGCTCCCAACCCAGGGGCGTGAGGCAATGGGTAGCCACGAGCGAAATCGTCAGACCTAGTTCCGATCCTCTCTGGAGGACGGCTGGCGACGTCCGCGACACCTCCAAGTTAAGTTAAGTCAAGTTAAGTTAAGAGTCCAAGACCCCTATTTCTGGACTTAAAGGCTTGGTTCTCTGGACTCAGAACCTAATTTATATATATACGTATATATAATGAAAAATACGAGTAACTATTGTCGTGACTCTAGTCCACGTTAAACTATTGCTACCTACTATTGTGAAATAGGTACAATACTATAGTGCTTCAGTAGTACTACAAAACACAAACACACAAATAAAACATTCTGTATTTTTTCCATGTAAACATCTACTGAGCCGACATTGTATGATAAATACTTCTGTGCCTTACCAATATTCAGCACTAATTGTTTGTCTTGGTGTACGTTTTGAATTCACTAATGCTAAATGAAAATGAGTCTTGTATTTTTGTAGGGACAGATACTGTAGAAAATATACCATTGTTTCTAAAGCATGGCCTACTTTGTTCACCCACAGAATTGTCCACCGATTGTACATAAACCGTCTGTGGAACAAAATATTGCTCAAACATATAGACGGTACTTTTAATAATGGAATATCAAAATCAAAATTACTTCCTTACGTATTTGATGTGATTATCAGTTGGTTGATGACTAACGTTTCAGAATTAATTCAGATGAAGAGGGTAAAACAAAATTTGTGATTTTTAACGAACGGTCCTCAGCGTCTCAACTTGACTTGTGGGGAGACAGAATTTAGAAGAAGTCTAGTTAGTTGCTGCTCACTGAAAATATATCGAAAAAAGCTTATTTTGATGTAAATGAGGTTTGGAGAAAAAAACTTACCCCCCGGTACAAAATTCTTGTCCTTGAAGATGGTGATAGTAGTGTGAAATGAGAGTAACGAAATGAAATGCATTTCTAAAAAGACCATCAGTCGTGATATTGTGCTTCACAAGAAGCATGATATGAATCAATGGAATTTCACTTCCAATAGACTGGGCAATTTTACTGGCACTTTTTTGTGACGATAACACAGTGATTTGTTTTCTCTGACATGTTTGCTAACTGGATATAATTGGCAGCATTCACGTCTCGCTCTGATAGGTATTCCCTATCATCAGTTTTCACTGTCATACTTAAGAATTTGCTCTCTTCATGGTCTGCTCTAGATTCGTAGAATTCAAATCGTTTGAGATGAGAAGGATTAACTGGATTAACAGCGATTGTATTTGATCTTAAGCCATACTTCTTACCAATTCTTCTGGTCTCGTATGGGACATGGGACATGGGACTGTGTCGAAAAGAGTTACTTAGCCGCTCCATGACTCTTAAGTACTTTTCCATCGACTGCAGTACCTACAGTAGCCAAGAACTCAGCAGGCGGAAGATACTTCCAGTCACACCAAGGTAACTGCCGACGTGGAAGGTCAAAATGAATGGAAATATACTCATGCACAGCCAAGAGCTCATTTAACAGCTGAGTTTAACTTTAGCAACTGTAAAGGGAAGAGGATACAGTGATCCGCGTAGCATACGGCAAAAGTCGTCACTTCCATAAATTCAACTACAAGGCACGATCAAACCTACACCTGGACACCTGGGATGGGTGACCCATCCTTTACACTCCAACTTCCCAACGCTGTAGGATCGATGGGAACAAAGGGATCCACCCATATTTCTCGTGGTTGACCACCAATCCTCACTAGCTGTTCACTAAACCTCATTCGTTCGTTATTTTCAAGTCAAAGTTGGTCAAATAGGATTCATACATAATCGTGAAAATATGTAACTATACAAATGCGAAAAACGAGATCCCAAGGGGGGATCGAATAAATATGCTTAGGTCAACAATAATACAAATGGCAACAATTTCAAAAACTTATATTTACATAACATTGTCAATGAACTGATAACACAGTTGTAATGATACTGCACAAAGCCCTTTACTGTAATGCAATATGAGCAAAATGTGTTCATGGAAAATTTTTGAAAGCTCTGGAACTTTGTGTGCACAAAAATTGCGACTTTGGTTTTGTACAACTTTTCTGTTTTTACCACATTTTACTCAAATGTATGCTCATTTTTCAGCAAAGTTCTCATCAACCTTAAAACTGAAATTTTGCTCAAAATTGTGCTGAAAACGTGCCCATCCAATCCTTAAAGAACTTTTTTCCCGATGTAAGGAAGGACAGTTTTTCAATTCTCGATTCTCAAGTGAGCGTCAGGATCAGCATACATATACAGGGCGTTGCGAGTTAATATCTCCCCAAACAATCCGCAAAAATGAGAGTAAGAAAAAAATTGGAACTGGATCCCCCTGACTTTTGGTGTACTGTTCAACTGTGACATTTGCGAGCAACACACACAAACTTTGTTTTTCAAATGAGAAACCCCCTTTTTTATTGCAAACTGGGATTCTACGCTCGATGTTATGAAAATTTGAATTCTCAGTCGATTTTGTAGATCACACAAAACGCGCACAGCGAGTGCTCAAAAATGCGTGATCGCACTAAATTGGCTATTTTTGAGCTAAATATTGAATTTTTCAAGCTTTCCAACATAAGAAGCTCATATTTGAGATCCTTGAGAAAAACCAAGCAGATTAAAAGAATAAAGTTTCATTTTTAACTTGCTAATAGCCTTTTTCACTTGGGTGCGGTTCCTCATTTTGAACGCTCGCTGAGCTTGTTGTGCGTGATCAAAAAATTGGTTGAGGGCTCAAATTTTCATGAAATTGAGCGTAGAATCCGAAGCTACAATAAAAAGGGGTTCTTATTTTAAGAAACAAAGTTAGTGTGCATATTTACGCACGTGAGCGGTACGCACAAAAGTCATAGTTTAATATTTTCTATAGTATCCAATTTTTCCAATTTTTTTCTTAGATTTATTTTTACGGATTTTAAGGGGCTTCCCCCCTCGGAGATCTTAACTTGCCTAACCGTGTGTATATTTACTACATACATATATATGTATAAATTTGATTGTGGTTTGTTTCGAAGACAAAATCGTATCAAAATAAATGTGTAGCAATATCTTAACTTTAAAAAAATTATTACGTAGTTTACGCATGTCCACAAATAAGTAGGTACTGTTTCTTTTCTTCAAGTTTTCGTGGCGACAAACTATTGTTCCGTCTGTTTCCTGTTTACTAATTTGATGTTTTTCTTTTTCCAGGAGGTGTGTCAAGGGACTACGTTTGTCAAAAATGTGGACGGTCTTATTTGAGGAAAAACACGCTGAATCGCCACATAAAATACGAGTGCGGAAAAGAGGGACTTTACGTCTGCCAATTATGCGTGTACCGGTGCAAGCAGTTGGTGCATCTCAAAAGACACGTGGCAACGCACCACGCTGCAGCCGCACCGACGTCGGCTATGCGTCAAGGCAACATGTCGACGACGAACCCGGTGAATATGACGTTATCTCCTCAATTGGCGAACCGGCACCCGATGTCAGCTGTTCTTCAAAGGCTGTCATGTTTATAGTGGCACTGGTATTTCTCCAACTTGAAACCAAACGGTTGGCAATCTAGTGACGTTTTGAAGTATTTCGAAAACCAAGGACTGGAGAAACGAAGCTAGTCAAGTTTAGCGAATTTTCAAGGATGATGAAGCTGATTCGATGCCTTTAACAGTTCAACAAAGTTTTCAAATGGGTCATGATATTCAGTAATCTCCCCCAATTCAAAATCCTGTCCCAATCTGGCTCTACGCAATTATGCTACAGAGTACATCTGCATCTGCTGCCTGTACAGTACTTAGTCCTGTCTCTCCGCCGGGCAGTTGGTGCACCTCTAAAGACACGTGGCGCCGATGTTGGGCACGCGTCGGTCTCGTTGCTATGGATGATTTTCACTTACAATTTATCCGTTGTCATAGAAGTTCAACTCTTTCAGTTTCTGCCCTCCTGAATTCGTTCACCCACTTAATTTTAAATTCGTTTACAGTAACCGCTACAATATTTAGAGATAATTTAGCGCAGAAGGTGTAAATTCTTTTTTTCACTCTTTCTTAACCCCATTTTTCAAAACTTGGGAAAAATCGCTGAAGTTTTTAGGCTCACATGAAGAATCGGAAGTGTTTAAATATGGAATTACACCAGTTTCATTTTATTCGCCATCTTTTACTTTTAAAACATTGATTTTTTTCAAACATTTCAACCCTTAAAGCATATTAGCCATATTTTGAAACCTTCGGCCAGCAGATTTAAAGAAAAGCTCCCAGTAACCCAATAGTTTTTTAAATAATTGGAAATTGCCTCTATTTGAAAGTAAAAAAATTTTGTTTTCTAGGTCGGCTATAGAGGTTTATTATTGATAATGATAAACGGAAATCCGCTCTTTCGCTAAACAAGCGACCTCTCTAGCTTACAACTAATCGATAAAATTTTCTCGGAAATTCTCTAGAAATAAGTAAAGAGAAAACCGTTAAGGATACTATGTGTGACAGACAATCAACCAAAAAGCTCTTCCTTTTCGAGAACGATTCACCTATTGCCAATCGACTGATCGCATTGGCAATAGGTCATCACCTCAAATAGGTCAAATTTAGCCCTATCGAAAACCCTCGGAAAACAATTTCAGCTCGAAATTCTAAAAACCTCGGCCATCAAATAGACAAAAAGAAAGATATTGACGTGGAGAAGAAGAGAATTTCAAGGATTAAGAAAATTTGAAACGAGACCTTCCCCTCTGAGTAGAATTACCACCGAGTCCATAGAGGCCTCTGCGCTTGCCCAAAACTGAAATCCTAACTCTCCAGTAACCTAGGAATAGAGTCGGGGTTCGATTTCTATAAAAATGGCAGGATTGGGTGAGTTTGAAGCAAGACAGTCCCACTTAATTCTATTGCTTTCGGATTAGAAGTAGGTTTTGCACAAGCGCAAAACTAAAATCCTTGGAACCCATTTAAACTCATACAGTTTGCATCCGATTTCTTCTAAAATTCCGAGGGTGTCTGCCAGGTCTGGGTCGGAGTTTGGCGGTCTAAGCTTACGATAACTATCGCGGCAGAATCAATTGCGCCCCATTTCGCTGAAATGTTCAGAGGTTGCCCGGATTGCACAAATTTGTATTAGTTTTACCTGTTGCCAATACAATGAAACATATTTCGGAAGATGGAATACTTGACATGAGTTATTACTCATCAAAACAACAGTGTGTATACCATGTAACGCATTACATAACATTACGATTATCTACGTCATTTGTATATAGTCATTAAGTTTAGAATCAACTTATAGAATAAAGATAGTTCTTTAATTTTTTCAATGGACTGCTTTGTCATGAAATGAAAAATTCATTTCATGTGCACAATTAATTATTTTGGCTGGTATGAAGACATTTTGGAACCTATTGTATATCAGTCGAGTTTGGTTGTATGTATGTACCTAAATTAAGGAGTTATCATTATTTTCTTACATTATCTCATCAATAATTCTAGTCCAACATACAGTATTATGCCCATTGCATTATTCATTTCAATTTAAAATGTTTGTATAGAAGTGCAGTTATTTTACCATTAGTCAACCAAGGTTACTTTTTCCTAATGAGAGAAAGTTCAATATGATTACTATGATTATTTACTGGGATTCTTCAACTCTCTATTTCGTTGTGGAAATATCCTTCCAATTCTTCACCATCACGTCCACTTTGTATCTAAGTTTACCTCCTCTCATGATCTCACATACGTTTGTTTTACCGTTAGACTACATCTCACAACATGATGTACCCAATTAATTTCTATTTTCGGGACTCTATTTGTAATAAAACATTTATTGAGATTCTGAATTTGTGATCAGTTCACAACAGCCCTTTAATTGATCTGGGGGAAACATTAGGCTTTTTTAAACTCTCTTTCTGGGTACATACCGTGTCTAAACCAACACCAGTTAATTTGGAACTCTCGTCAAATATTGATTAGAACACAGCCGTATTCGGTCAAAACTATTCTGACTGCTAGCAACGAAGTAGGACACCGACTGTTCGAAAGTTATTTCATTCGAATGTAAAGAATTGCCACAAATCAATACATGATTTAAATAAAGAGACAACAATCAGAATTAAACACAAAAAAAGTTAGAAATGCCATTGTTTTGAGTTTAATTGAATTTAAAACAAACTTGTTCTCTTCTGGGGAACGGTAGCACTTTTGTGAAGTGAGACTTCTTCGTTTCTTGCTGTTATATCAAAATTTCTACTCGCATACTTCATTTTAGGAATCCCAAGCCAATTATGTTCCCATTCTATCTTCCTCGGATTCTTATAATTGCAAAATTTTTTTCAATGAACGAATTTTCAAAGAAAATGGAGCTGTGGCTCCAAACAATCTCAAAATTTGAATATTCCATTTATATTTTTTACAGGCTAAAAATTAAAAAAATTCACATTTTTTAGCTGAATACAACTAAAAAAAAGTGTATCAGCTGCGAACTAAATATTCAAAAAATTGTGCACAAACTTGTGTCTTTTATTAAGATTTATTTACATTCTTTCTTACATCTTAAAACATATCGAAATCCTTCATTTGAATAATATATTATTATTTAGAACGGGTCGATTAACAGAAACAGTAAAGTTAACAATCTTTTTAGCAAACAAAGTGCTCAAATTTTATAACTATAGAACATAAAATAATTTACCAAAGATCGTTCATATGTTCACACTGCATGACCGGAACAGTTTTGTATCCAAGTTAGATTACATTTCTACATCCTAGATGAACACTTTTTTCTCAGGTAAGTGTTTGGTCTTTCAGCGGTTCTTATTTGATGCACGATTTTCTTCTGGTTTTTCTTGTTCGACAAACTGTCATCAAAATTCGGGTACCTAATTATGATAATGCTTCCCTAACTGAACTAGATAAAACAATTTCGATATCTCCCAATATTCGCATTTTGTACGTCTAGAGAACACAATTATGACCGAAATTGTTTTACAAGCGAATGGAAATTTTGTTTTCGGGTAGTCAAAGGTTTCATGGGGGAAGTTGCTTGAATACAAAGATTTTGGACTTTTGTGCATTGTGTGGAATAAAAATCAAGGAGTTCTTAGACGATTCTTAATGATTGTGCATATTTAACGGTTGTGTGCAGTGTCTCAAGGCAAGTAGTCGTTCCATAATAATAGTAGCTATTCTCCATTGTATTTTATTTCGAAAATCATGTTTTCACCGTATTTATACCATTGTACTGCGCTGTTTATAAAACATTATAATTATGTATTTTACACTTGTTGATCGTTTTGGTATGACTACATATTTTGATCCCTGTACGACATAGCCTTGTATGTTTTTGTCGTGCGTGCATATGGGAAAGGTGTTTCTCAATTCCCGAAATGAAATTCGAGTCACAACACATCACAGTTCTTTATGATATTCTTCAGCATCGGGTGAGCAAATTTTGCAACTTAATTACTAGAATTTCGGTAAATTATAGTAAATACGAGTATCATTTGGATATTGGACGTAGTAGATATCGGCGTCAAACTTGGATATGGAACAAAAACTCCAACTGTCTTGTTACCCAATAGAAAACGAATAGCTCAAACAGACAAACATCTCCGTCCCTGATATTTTCGTTTGGCTTAAATTTGTGTGTTACATCGGAACGATTAGCTCACTTTGAACGCGTTTGTGTTCGTTGAACGAAATGGAAGCTGGGTAAGTAAGTCGAGATCGCATAATTAATTCCGCTACTTCAGGGATTGGATGTTGACGTTTCAGCCAGGCAGCATGGCCATTTGAGTAAAATTTTGAAATGCTCGTTTGAAATACTCGTTTACATGGATTTGATTTTCAATTTTAGATCTTTGTCTGAACTGTTATCGCGAATTATAAATGTACCTGCTGAAAGTTATTTGTCGACATCCAAGCTCTGAAACAAGCTTGAAACGTCGGACCTATCTTCATATCGGTTAACCCTCACAAACCTGAGCATTTAGTTCTCTGGATGGTGGTGTCCGTGAACCCATTCATCTTCTTTTGGTTTATTATTCAATAATAAACCATTGTAATCGCTCTTGAAAAAAAAAATGCTAACACCCCCCTGAAAATTTCATAATTTACGTTTCAAAGGGTGTAGAATCCGAATCTGCAATAACAATTTTTCCGTCCGTCCGCCGTACGCACGATTTCTCCCAAACGGCTGAAGCAAAGATCTGAAATTTTCAGGAAAAATCAATATTGGTCCGACGACGCGCCAATTCTTGAGCCAGCTCTCTCACTTAATTTAAAGTGCCCTTTAAGGGTTGTCAAAATTTTGTAAAATCCCTAAAAACCGCAAAAAAAAAGTCAAGGCGGCCTAAATTTGTAGTCTTTTTGAAGAACACTCCACGAGGAAGCGAATGAGCCCCTCCCCAGGTCCGTAGGTCAAACCATTCCCGATCTATGACCCGATTTATGGTGCCAACATTCGCGTTATTTTGGTTTATTATTGTTTTTGTGTTGATATCAGTAACCTAGTGACGTAGTGATGTAGTAATGTGGATACTGGAGTGAACTCCTAAAAGGCTTTGTAGCCGATACACGGGTTAAAGCATTCTGATAACCATAAAAAATAAATAAATAAACAGCAGTGGAAATTAGCTCGAAATTCAGATAGCAGACTGAAATGATTACCTTTGCTTCTTCTTCTAAGGAACTTCATGTATATTCTGGGCATTCCTGTCCAAATTCACTTGGATGAGTGTCTTTCGGGCCAAGCAATCGTAATCGTCGTGCAAAATTTACCGCCTGGTTTGGTAACACAAAACGCTGCAAATTCTTTCACTGGGGTTTATTATTCAGTTGGCTTGCGTTCATTATTTGAATTTCTACTAAGCTTTGGAGTGTGCGTGTTTCACAGGTGATGGAGCGATTATTGAATTTCAGGAGGCACACAAATATGATCAACTGATCAATCCAAATAGGTATTTTGGTCGAGAACAGATTTACGTGCTCTATGCATATCTCCTGAAATTCAATAATCGCTCTATCACCTGTGAAACACGCACACTCCAAAGCTTAGTATAAATTCAAATCATGAACGCAAGCCAATTGAATAATAAACCCCAGTGAAAGAATTTGCAGCGTTTTTCCTAAAGACGGGTTTAGGGCATGGTAATATATTATTTCAAGTGATCCTCTTCCAACAATTTGACATTCCATTCCAAAGAAATCTCTTTGACATTTGATACTGGTATGTGTAAGGTAAAATCTCCTAATTATGACCATCCAGATGCGGCTTTATTTTGTTTATTTACGTAGTCAATATTTCATCTAACCACGATAAGCGGTTCAATCAACGAAATTTTGTCCCAAAACGAATTTTAGGTACGAGGTGTACCTGTTTTAGGACCGTTTGGTTGAGTTTGTTAAAATGACATGTCATACAAATGGCGACGATCAGCCGAATGAGATATGATTCTACTTTGTTTAGTTTTTATCTTCTGGCGCTTTCTATAGGTACGATCACTCAAAAGTAATAAGTTACTGAGCTGTTTAAAGTTGATTGGCGCTCATTTTTTTCACCAACCAATCTACGATACAGCTGAATGAAATTGGAGTTTCATGCATATTGCTAACCATAGAATCTCATATCAAAGCTACCAGTGATGACACAGAGTTAAATGTACTCCTAGCCTGATCATGTTTATTCCTCTCGAGAAAAAAATACTCTCGCGTTGTACACAATCGTGTTTCTTAAACAAACTCCGCAATCAACTTGTGCATTTTAACTAAAGAAAAAAGGTAGAAAAGCTTCAGAAATCCCCCAATCAATCAAATCAATACAATGTATTGACTAAAATCAGTATGTCATATTGATTTTAGTCAAACTCATTCAATGTTAACAACTAAAAACATGTAATTAGTTGTGACTGTTCAAGTTCAGAGATGAAAGCTCCTTCGTGATCAGTATACGTCTTTGAATTTAGTACCGTAGTTTAATGTTATTGTCATGAAATCATAATAACTTGGGTTGTTCAAGATTCAATTGGAGTAGTGTATCTTTAAACAAAACAATAAAACGATACCGTTATTTTATTTGTTCGTCTCCTCCTGGTAAGTGATTATTACATAATTTTCTAACAAGATTTTTCGATCTGTAATCTTTGTTTAACTGCATGCTTGTTTGAAGCTCAACAATTTTTTGTGACACTTTTATCATTCAATAAAAATTGCAATATTATCGTCCAGCTTAGAACGCTATCGTGTTCATTAAACAGTTTTTTCTTTTTTTGTCGTTTTCCCGTGTCTGTGTCGTTTTTTAATGGTATACTTTTTGTGTTACTCACCTCAACATTACCTGTTATCAACGTCCCCTATTCACGTGTTCTTTAATTTAATTTAATTTTTTTATTTCGGTTTTCCAACGTAAATATAGTTTACAATATTTACAGACGTCAGTAAATTTTCTTTTTTCTGTTTTCCATTTCCGTTTCAGCCAATGTGTGCAGCAACTGCGGCCGAGAGTACAAGTACCGGCGGAGCCTTAAGACTCACATGAAATTCGAGTGCGGGATCGATCCTATGTTCCCCTGTCAGTTCTGCTCCTACAGAGCCAAACACAAGGGCCACCTCAAAAACCACATCCTGGCTCGTCATGCGACTGAACTGAAGGCTGTCTCGTCTTAACTCTTTCTAAAAGTCTTCTTTTTTTTACGTTTAAAACATTGTGATGTGCTGTACTTCATGCTACTGACATTCGTGGTGTTTGTGAAAAGCTTAACGTTAGTTGAAGCGTGGGAAAGTCCACCGTTGTCCATCTACTCTTTGCCCTGAAGCTACTACTACTCAAGTTTGATCTAGCTAGGGAGGTTTTTACTTTCATTTTTGGAAGAAGTTTGTGCGATAGATAACGCTCTCTTTTAATCCAGCATTTCGCTAAATTTATTTAGCATCTTCAGCAATTAGAAGCAAAGATTGTGATAAATTACATGTAAATGAAGTACAGACAGTAATTTTGTTGTTAGCAACAGCTTGCAGAATGAGAATACAAATGAATGGTGCGTCGTGAATCATGACGTAATTATGAATGATAATATGACATGAATAGTGATGGTATCTTGCACATCATTCAATTTCACTCTCATTCTGCAAGCTGTTGCTAACAACAAAATTACTGTCCTGTAAGACTAAAAGAGACTAAGACTAAAATAACTGTCAACTTCCATTACAGAAGTAATTTGATCACCATCTTTACTCCTAAATCCTCAAGAAGCTCATGTCGGGCTTTAACCTAAAACCTTTGCAAGTAAATAATTCTGACCTATTTGATTCATTAGAGTGATGTAATTTATTGCTAGTCGCATATTTTCAAATCTGACCACTTCACAAGGGTAGTCTTTCAATGAAGAAGTGTTTTTGATGGAACAGAACTGATTTGTTGTTGAGACAAGGTCGAAAATATGCATGTAGAATCAAAACTGTGTTGTTCCATAAATGTTAAGTATGTGGTAATTTTCCAATGAAATTTAGTCATCATATTAATTGTATTATTGTTTTTACTGATTTCATTATAATTGCAATTAGAAAAGTGAGTAAGCTTGTTACTTCACAAGTTGAACAACTGCCCAATGTGACATGTATCTCCAGCTATTCGCCATTCCTAACGACACCCACAAACAACGCACAATACCCCTTAACAGAAAGTATTTTGTTAATAAGTATGAAAATCAATAGGATCGATTATGAGTTCGTCCTAAAACACTTCCTAAATTAGGGACTTCTGAAAAACGTGTTTATTCTAGTTTCATGAGAAAACACTTGAACTAATACTCTACGATCAATTTGGTTAGTAACAATTTTGTTACGTTCAAACTTTCATTCTAATTGTATGAACTGTCCGAGAAACTTCAATTCCGTCACTACTAAGTGCTCAGGGCACCTCATAGGCCTGAGTGATTGTCGAGACTGATAGAACAGTTTCAAAACGGAGCTTACCTCTTCGATACTGTAATAATACTGTCGATGAATCAAAAGGTGAATATCGTTTAATATTATGGAAGTCGTTTAAACCTCCAAGGTTTCCTTATCCGGTCCACATTTTAAAGAAATTAACGACTATTTGGAACATTTCAAAACTTCTATCCTCCAAAAGCTTCAGTTTCCCCCTGGATTTTTTCAGCAAGCAGACGTCTGCCAGTAGCATTCCAACCATTACGATATATCATATATGCTTTCAGTCGATTAAATGGATGAATCCTTTAAGGAATATACTCGTATTAGAACCATTATACGTTTAAATGTCTCACTATTCCGAAAGCATATTTGATCGCTTCCTAAAATAATACGACAAATGTAATTTTTCATATTTTGTTTTGGTTTTTTTCAGATGTGTGATTAATTGAAGTTGATGCAGTGTTAATGATGTGTTAATGACCGTCCATTATTTTTTATCTTAATGGTTCACATACCATAAATGTTTTGGTTGCCTATGCAATATTATTTGATATCAAAATAACTCAGGTGCGTTTTGGTTACCTCTACCATTGCTATAAAATTTACCAATGTGACGTCTTTTCTTAAAGCACTTACGAAGTCTTTTTTTCATTAGTAAAACTATTAGCTAAATGAAGAATTGAATTCTAGGGAATTGAACTTTAGTGTGTTGTTTTTCTATTCAAGGCTGTTTTCTTTTCTACCTTTGTAGTTTATTGGTATGAACTCATGTTACCAAATGTTTTCAAAAATAAATTATTATCTTCAAATAGTCCTCTCGTATATCATATTCCGCCCTTTCAACACCTGCTTGCGGTCTACTTTTCATTTTCAGCATTGTGATTCGCGGAAAATTGTGTTTTTCTTGGAAATCCATTTTCGGGTACTCTAAAACGATTCCTACAGTTTAACGCAGTTTCATTTGAAAAAATAAATTAAGAAATAAAATATTTATGACATCTAACGTCGATAACTTCCTTCGGAGTTGAGATAAAAATAGATTTTTCCGCCAAAAAATCATCCATTCCAAAATAAAGAGTAAATTTCTGTTAAATCTTACGAAGCACATTAAATTGTAACATGTCAAAAAATGTATACAGAAATCACTTATAATGATCGGTAAATTTAGCATATTTTTTGTAGCATATCACTCATAAACTGTACACCGGAACAAGATATCGATAGAACAAGGATATCGAAAAATACATGCTAAAATTGAACATAATTTTCTTCAATTTATGCTTAATTTTCTATTAAAAAGGTTGAAAATCCAAAACTTTGTATAGCTTTACTATACAAAAACTTTTTTCCACAAAATTTATGATGAAAATCAATTGAAAATTCTTTACATTCATAAAAAAAATTTTCGACAAACTTTTAAAATTCCCTCATACAATTGTGCTGCATGACTTGTTGCAATATTTTTGACATTGCATTACATCTAACTCTCTCTCTGCTGTCATTCCGTTCGTAGCAGGTTTTCAAACGCTGGATCCTATTGCACAATGTTTCATTAACTGATGATGTTGGAAATGATATTCGTAATATTATTATTGATTGGAAATGTATTAGAAATATTCCAAATATTATTTGCTATTGATTAGAAACATCCAAAATATTAGATAACTCTAATATCCTTTTTATCAGTGAAGGTTCTCTTGTGAATTCGTTTATTATTGAAGTTCGTTTATGGCGATGATAGAAGATCTTCTGTTTGACTCCTCATCGCTCATGTACATACCGTCTTTTCCAGTGGGGACCGTTTGTAATGATAAGGCACAGTGGTTTCTTCCCAAGACGTCACTTTACCCTCCTTCTTAAGCTTGTCGAAAAACTTTCCAAACAGCACTCCGGTTAATTTCAATTATTTCGGTTTACATTTTCTTTCGTCGTTTCAGTTCGAAAAATAGACAAAATAAATTGGAAAAAACAAAAGCAATGAGCGTCATGAAAAAGGCGGGAGCGGGCTTTAAGGGAGAAAAATTAGCATGAGCAGATATTTGTCAATAATAAATCACTTAGCATAGGTCAGCTGACTAATATTTTAAAGTTAATCTTCTAATATTCTTGGAATAATGATATTTGCTAATAATAGGGCCCTGGGTTGGTTGCAAAAATAGGTACGTAGGCATGACACTTGAATACTCAACATTTTATTGTGAAATTTTATTTTGTTTAATATGCAATTTGATCTACGAGGGACTTATAAGAAAATATGTCAAGAACCTCAAATTATCCAATAATCTTCTCAAAAGCTAAAAAATTGGATTTGTCCTCGAATGTTTCCAAGCTGCTGAATTATTCTGTCAGCGGACAAAACTTGAAAACGTTTATTTTTGAATTTATTGATTCTTACATTTTTAAATGACAAATGGTCCTTTTGGAACCCAAGTTGTAACATATTATTCCAGCATTCGATAGGTATATTTAGTTATTTAGTTATGTTCAATTCACCTATATACATTTCCGTCTGTGCTGCTGCATACTTTGAACTCGTATATTACTAACTACTGACTGTCTTTCTTATTCCACTACCAAAGCTTGCATGAAAAATGCTATTAAGTACTTCCCAGCTCACTCATCCACCAAAATTGCATGACGGGGAAATGACTCGTATCCTATTGAGGTTTTATTGTACAGTTCTGTATAAATCCATTCCACGCCCTTTGTGGTATCTACGATAACGTTACCTATTCTTCGAAAGCTATCATAGTTTGCAGTATTTAAGGTTTAAGTACTAGTTAGTATTAACGATTAACGGTTAGTACTAGTTCATTCTCCCCGAGATAGTTCTGTTCAGTGTTATTTCTGAAGTATCTCATGAACACTAATGTTATATTTCGGTGTTGATCACCACTGAAAAACCAAACAGATGAATAAAAAAACAACTCCCCATCACTGTCGACAGTGTTGATGTAACGGAATTACTGAACTGAATCTGACCGGGATCAGAATATATTTATATCCGATTTTGTATTTATTGTAATTCGGTTATTTTTATTCAGCGATTGCTTAGAATCCACGCAAGCAGCATTCGCTGTCAAAATATGCAATATGCCTGATTTCTATTGCTGCCCGTTGAAAGACAACGCTTGTAAGAAAGTCTGTATACGAGATGTATACAAAACAGGTCTGCCAAACTTCTCGAGTGCATTCTACAAACATTTCATCAATAAAAATGTTTTTTCCGTGCTTAAAAAATGAGTTTTTCCAATAAAAAAACACTCATCGTTATTTTGACCTTATGTCATTCAATCTGTCATAACGTCCTTAATTTGCCTTATGATTTGAAATGTGAGGATTCCCTTCGAAAGAGTATTACTATTCATACCGGATAGATGCCAGACCTTTTCACAGAATCAATTTCTGAGCCTTTCGACTAGCACTTTTCACCTAATCTTATTCTTTTGGGAAAACCTCGTGTTGTTTCACACGTTTCGTAAATTGAACTGGAGCAAAAAAACTGATTTGAAATCAATATTGGTCGACTACGCATCATTCTTTAGCCAGCACTCTCACTTAATTTAAAGTGCCCTTTAAGGGTTGTCGACCAAAAAAGTCGAATCCGAATGGCCCTTCCCCAGGTTCGTAGCTCAAACCATTCCCGATATACGGCCCGATTTGTGGTGTCAACATTTGCGGTTTTTTTTGGTTTATTATTGTTCATGTTTTCATCGCAGTAACCTAGTGATGTAGTGATGTAGTAATGAGGATACTGGAGTGAACTCCTTAAAGGCTTTGTAGCCGATACACGGGTTGAAACATTCTGATACGCATGAAACGCTGCAAATTCTTTCACTGGGGTTTATTATTCAATTGGCTTGTGTTCTAAGCTTTGGAGTGTGCGTGTTTCACAGCTGATAGAGCGATTATTGAATTTCAGGAGGCACACAAATATGATCTGAACAATCCAAATAGGTATTTTGGTTGAGAATAGATTTACGTGCTCTGCATATCTCCTGAAATTCAATAATCGCTCTATCACCTGTGAAACACGCACACTGAATAATGAACGCAAGCCAATTGAATAATAAACCCCAGTGAAAGAATTTGTAGAGTTTTTAACATGTAGTAATAAGAAATCAGGCTACTTATTTCGACCACAAATACTGATTATTATCCGGCAGTTTGGCAGTCCCTGTTTCTTACATCCTGTATAATATAAAAACTACGCGACTCTAATCGGAGATTGATAATAACACTCCAAACTAATTTAGTTGACCGTAAGAAGGCCCAGGCGGAAGTAGTTTTTTGACATCAAATATACGGAGGTTTTATTTCACCGTTTGAATGTTTGTAATTCAGAAATTCAATACTATAATTACGGTGTTGTATCTAGCGTCAAAAGGACTGTTTCAATTACATCCTTCAGCGTAAAGTTCGTACTCTCGAAGATGGGTTAATGTTATGGCGGAGCACCAAGTATGGGAATGCATTTGAAGGACTAGATGGTTATGTTGAGGAAATTCAATAGTACTAAATCGTTTATGAAAAACATTCCACCAACAGTTGCTCTCCTAATTTTCTGTATTGTCGTAAATAAACCGTTGAGACTCCCAGGATTTAATTTATCGTGTCAATGGAGGGCCAAAGTTTGAGTGATCTGGTGAGCAAATTTTGATCAAGTACATTTTTAGGGCCAATTTAGATTATCTTAAGATTAGATTATTACGCTCAATTCAGACATGTGTGCCAGGCTTACTGTTGTGGTTAGTGGAAGTACAATTGTACATCTTTACATGCTCATCACTACTGGTGATCGCCCTTCTCACTTCCAAAATCAATCGTTGTGTAGTTCGCTATTAGTTGAACCAATTACACTATAATTCGGAAAACCACATCATCATTGGAGTTCAAGATAAAACTTAGAATCGATTTAAACAGTTGACAGTGCGGAATAGTATTTTAGTAGTTAGTATTTTTCAACTTATTTTCTGCGCTTAAATCGCTAACTAAATTCTTAATTGAAATTAAATTTCACTGCACTATTCAAAACAAATTATATAGAAGATTGAATGTCAAATTTATAGAGCTTGATTTAAATTTTTCCTAATGTAGCAAACTTATGTATGTAACGTTATTCTCTCAACTTACACAAATAAAGGCTGTTTTTTTGTAGGCCATCTGCCAGAACGTGCGAGGAAAGAAAATGAGGCGATTCTAAGAGAACAATAAGTATGTTTATTGTGACGAGTATTCGTTAAATTCGAAAGCTATGTTGCTGTTCCTCTAAATGATACAAAAATGGGTTGTAAATGCTACTTGCATACTGATACGTTCACTGATTGCAGTATCGGAGCGTTATTTCTTCGTGTTAATTTAGATCAAAACGGGGTATCAACCAATCAGCTGTCAATCAATTGCTAAGTTGCACTTGAACATCTTTGATGATGAACGGTCATCGTGTATAACCCATATTTTGTTTTATATTTTCGATCTCAGTTATTTTTTCATCCTATTATTTGCTGTCTCTTTAGCGTCTACGCGCATTTATCTTGACAACATCTTGACAACCCTTCTATATTCTTATTTATATGCAAGTTGCATCAAACTGCACTCGTAGCATGATAGTTCATTGAGGGATTAATTATTATGTATGGGTTTTCCAATACAGAATCCAAAAGATTAAATTATGAGCAAATAGGGAAGGAGTACACGTCTTCTGGTTATTGGATATTCTGCTTTATTGGCTACTGGAACGATTTGACATCGTAGATTCGTGAATCCTTTCTCCAATTTTGATTTAGTTTTACTCATTGCGTGGTGGTAATGCTTCAACTGGAATGCCTAATAATCACTTACTCTTGATGAAACTGGTTGATTAATTTTATACTGCCGTTGCTCTAGGTCGATCCAGGAAGTACTGGTCGCGAACTGGCCGCTACTCGGGGAACACCGTCCACTACCCGACACTCTCGGACGTTTCATCGTACAACGAACGGCATCATAAGCGAAAGACGTGTCGGCACTGTAAGAAAACCACGAAATACTTCTGCCAAGGATGTCGACCAGACCGACGGGGGCAGATCGGTCTATGCCCCGAGTGTTTTGCCGGGTACCACACGTGATATTTGAACTTGAGTGGTGACGTAGGGTCAGAAGGGAACGGAGCAGTCCACTCCCAACCACATCCATATCCTCACGCCATAGGAAGATCTAGAGATTTGGCTTTTCATCTCTAAGTTGAGCAGGACGTTTATAACTAGTCAAGCTGTTGTTTGTTGTGTTTTCTTGGGATTCTTTCATTACAAATAAAAATACCATGTCGTTATGTTTTATTTTTGTTATCTCGATTCCATACATTTCCCATGTTCAGAATAAAACGCTGCTAATTCTAACTCGTGGGTTTATTATTTTTTTCAATAAAGTGCATCATTATGAAGTTTCAGGAGGTCACTTTTACTCTCAGAAATGTTGATTAATAGTTACGGTGAATTTCTAAAGATAAGTATAAAACCTATTCCCGTCATTTTTTGGCTCAAACTACTAAAAAATTACACACCTTTTGCCCATATCAGTAAAACACCCAGCAAAATTTTTCGGGTTTTTGACCTACTTTCATCACTACACTGATGATTTATGCACTTTGATTCAATATTTTCAATAGTGCACATTAAATGTTAACAAATGTTGTTATCGACCATGAAAAAAAAAATTGTCCCTAAATTTTTCAAGATAGGTACTCAGGGTTCTGAAAAAAAAATCCTAAAAATCGACTTTATTAAAAATAGAAAAGTCCACTCTTGCAACATGCCAGTATGGATGAATTTTCGTAATTTTTCATATTATATGTGCGAGTATGCTAAACTACCTAGAAATTTGAGCATGTCTTGCAGAAAAATTGTCGTCATTACATTTTATAGCAATCAAATCAAGGTGTAGATTCCAAATCTGCCTAGTCCGCCCGCCGTATCGGCCATAAAAGGCGTTTTGTCCCCTTCTCATTTTAAGGGTGAACATGTTGAAAAAAATGAGTGTCAAATTCAATTTTTAACCCCCAATTTGTTCACTTTCTCGTTTTGACAACTCGGCAGTAAAGAAAAGTTCTGGTTCAGAAGGACCAGGTTCGATGGGGTTGAAAAATAATAAACCTTGATGGTATAATTTGCAGCGTTTTTTAATTTTTATAGAATCGACGAAGACAATGAAGTTATTGAACCTATACACCAAAAAAAAAAAAAAAAAAAAAAATGTATGTTTTCCGTAATTTTCTGCATGGATATCCTTTTTTGGGATACCTGAGGTTTCGAAAAAAACTATCATATATTTTTGTAATAATTTTCGTATTTTGTAGCACTAACAAATTTTGAGGGGGCGTTCAATTTGGTTTTGGGTCAATTGATTCAACTGTTGGAAATTCTAAACCGATTTGTGTGTGGTTTTTCCCTGACGACCCTCAGATGTAGAGAAAATCTGCTCCGTTCACCTTCGTTTGGTGATTGATGAAGTGAATGCCAGGACTAATAGGGGCTTTCGGCCTCTTTACTTCCGCATTGTATGTAGTACATTGCTCCAGAAAGAACACGATGCTCTGAAAGACCTACAGTGACCCACAAACCCATATTGGAGTGCTGTTACAATGGGAATAATAGTCATACTTGAAACAAAAAATGAAAATTTATGTACAATAATTTAATCAGTATAGTACTGATCGTAAAGAACATTTGCCTATCGACTTCTTGACAACTTTCATGTTAATTGCGTCCTATGATTAGTACAAAATCATTGTAATTCGCACTTTCAGAAAGAGAACATTTCTTAGTTTTAGCTTCTATTTTCAAACGCCTCGGAACTGTTGATGATTTTATTGTCACCTTATCATATTATTGTTGTTGTACGGCTCCATGTGTATAATGGCAGTTCAATGTGTTCGTACAGGTGTTTGCTTTCGATTATTTCACATACGTTTCTTCTTTATAAATCTAACAATGGTTGAAACATAAAACCACTTTATGAATATCATAACATCCTCCCATTACAAATTATTGTCAAATCGCTGTGAAAATGGCATCATAACCGGAAATTTTGATCAAGACTGACCCTATCGGCAACCGAGAAACTGGTATCGAAAATTGTCTATTCACGATGAGGGTTAACCCCTGCTCTGATTTATCTTGGTGTTCATAATTAAATTTAAATTTAAAGATGAAACCTATTTAAGAAATTCATACAACTTGAATGAAAATTTTTTAATTTCTAAAAAAGGGCGTAAATGTGTCGGCACAAGGATTCATAAAACTGACACTAATTGTATGGGAAGTGTAAGAAATAAATTAATAACTAGTAGTGACGAAAGCGCAGCTTACTGTGACCACAAAGCTATGTATGAAGAAATTTTTTCTCTCCGATGGCTCATTGGGACTCCTTCAAAATCAATTGGATATCAGCATAACAACAACCCGGTTGAAATTAGGCATTGTTCATTGGTTGTGGTCATTAATATTAACCTATTTGTGAATGATGACTAACGAGTAGCCTAGTTCAGTTACAAAGAGGCAGAACCACCTCCCACCTCCGTCAGCCCATTCAGTGAATAGTACAAAACGAAAGTGATCTACTAAGTTAACGCAACAGCTATTTATTAAGAAGTACCTGATGTATTGTTTCTTCATGCTTTTCCTGTAAAAGGATTTTGTCCAAGCCCTATCTGAAAACATTTCTCAAACTGCTATTTCTCAGCGCAAGTCGTTTGTCATTCGACTCGAGTAAATTTGATAATAATGAACCCATGCGTACATTAAGAAATGCAGTGAGGTTGCAAGCAAGTCAGCTATCCAAGAATTACATAAAATATTGTTGGTCATGATATAACAAAAAATACAAAAGAGTATTCAGGAAAGAACAGCCTATTAAGATTGGCCAATAGAATAATTAAAAGAAACTTCAAATTAACATGTGTTGCTCTTTTGGTTGCCTATCATTAGAAATTTGGTTGGAAAATAGAAAGAAAAGACAAATTGGTACAACGTAAGAGCTTGTTGGTTTGGTAAATCTGTACTGCTTTTTGCTGTGATGTACGGTACCAAATGGGTTTTCTCGCAGTGTACTATTTTAGATACTAACTATAATTAACACTGAACTCTGTGAGTTCACAATTGAATATGCTCTTTGTTACACCCTTGGAAATTCTTTATCCTTGGTTATGAATCTCTGTGATGATACACAGAAATCTGATTGTTAACAACTCCATAATATTACAAAATATCCATGACTATTACGGCTTGATGTTCTGAAATATACGGTCTGTTGTCAAGGAATACTGAACAGGTAGGATGGTTTTAAACACTGAACCATTTATATTCCTGTAAACTTTTCAGCTGGCAATGTATAGTGTAAATATAATTATATTAGAGATATTGTCGTTTATGTATATATGTAATTTTGTAAATTCCTGCATGTCATGACGTAAAAAATACATTCGTCTGATCTCAGCTTGTTTTCGTTGTATCACCTAATTGAACAATCTTACAAAGGATTGAATTTGGACTCAAGGTCATTGTGACCCGTTTTTCTTGTCATGATTTCTTGTGATATTCCATCGTAATTTCAGCTATGAATTATAAAATTAAATTTTTTTTTAAATTTGTTTCATTTTCCCCCTTCTTGCAGCCATTATATAATTTCGCTTGTAAGTGGGTCGCATGTACAGGAGCTAGGCGTGCATAGGTCAAATCATGGCAATCATTGCTGAGGGTCGATCGGCCTCAACTATATACCTAGTTTTTCCTTGTAGTTCGATGGGTCAGTAGAACGAGAAAGATTTGAATGTATAGAATTCTGGGATTCTGGTTTATCAAACTAGAAACGTGAATTTGTGGTCGTTGCCATAAACATTTCAAGTGTAAGGGTCTGGTTACTAACAAACATTTACATTAATGCAATACTGATATGTTAGTGTGATTAAAGATCCTTGGGAGACTTAAGACATTTGAACAACATGTAAATGCAGAATAGCTAACGCGATACCGTTACAATATCCAGTGCTCCTAACCACTGTTTTCTTTCCTTAGTTTTTCTAGAATTTCCAATGAAGAACGGGAAATTCCTTCTACAGGATAAAAACAGGTTATTTATGCGCAGAAGTCACTTTGCAATCATATCGATCTGGGTGAAATTTTGCCGCATGATTTTTGATTGGAAATATAGACGAGAACTTTTTATAATAGGTTTGGTTGGCTAAGGATCCCGAATCCGTTTTGGAAGGAAAAGTATTCAGTCGAACAGTTATGGGGTCGCTCGGGATTAGAAAGTTTCGCCGGAACTTATCTACTCGTACATGAGTAACTTTTATCTTCACATCAAAATTAATGAAGCGTAACGGTACAACTTTGGTGAAATGGCAGTGAAATTGCATAAAAACCTAAATCGGTATGAGTAATAGAGGAAGTTGAGGTAACCCTTTGCTGCGCATACATCGAACTGCGAGTTTTGAAAATCTTGAAACTGGTTGAAGTGTTGAACTGCTACACGAGATCATGGATCAACAGATAACTATCGGTTCCGAACAAGCTCTGTGACTAAACGAACGCGTTATAGGGTCACGATCACTTCTGAACTCAGTCGATCAAACGTCACATAGTTCAGTGGTTATGAATTTTGTCTATTCCTCACTTAGCTGATAATCAATTGTTCGTCATTGTTTCCTTGCGTTTCTGAAGGGACTTTAATTCAAGTTAAAAGATACCGGATCGGAAGACTTTGAAATAAATTTTGACAACAATATCGTGGTTAAAATTTTTTTTAATGAAGCAGTAGTGATGCCGCAGTCATGTTAAACTCGTATGTTGTACCCCTGGATAAGAAAATAATTTCGACTCTTTTTCAGACCGATTCGTTGCGTTCTTGCCGATCCACATGCAGCCAACGTCCGCAAAATATGCAGATCTGCTACCGCTCTCCACAAAATAAAACTGCCAGTGTTTTGGAAAGAGAAAAACTTCATCTTTTCTGTGGTTTAGTCCTTTTTTCAATCAAAATTATATTTCAACTCAAACATCTACTTTTGTAACCTGAAAAAGAGTTTTCTCCCAATCGGGAATTTTTAAAACCCACAGTTTGTTTCTCTCTATGTATGTACCTATCTGTGTTTCCATTAGAAGGGTACAGTGCCGTGATTTTGACGGGAGCGGTCGTCGAATGATCAGCGAGTTCCCCCGCACAACATAGGCTAGGTCAGAACCTCCAAAACATCCTTCTACTTCATAATCGGCTCTATCCTTCAACAACTGATTTGTTTGGTTCCCGAACTTTTGTTATTATAGTTGCCAACTGCTAGTTTGTTAGCGGTGCAAAAGCGTGGTAACGTGTAGGTTCTAGTTAGGGACGTTATATTCCTTGCGATGCACGGGTTTCCCGCTATTTTTTTATATTTTGGTTTATTATTCCCAATAATAAACGTTTATAATCGAGCAAAAAAAGCAAATTACAAAAATTTGATTTATCAAGTTTGATGACTGAAAATATCATACCAAATAGTACTTTTGGAAGAACTTACTCCAAGAACTCAGCAAGGTTTCGGTTACACTCGTGTTTAAGTTGAAAACACCGAACCCCGTCTCTCAGTAACTACCACCGTTCTCGAAGAATCGGAAATAGTTGGATGAAAACTCAACGATATTCCCTTCAGAAATACTTCATTAACAGGATGTAACTCGTTTCCTGGTCTTTGTTGTCTTCCCTCGGTATTGACCTAAGTTTTTCAAATCGGTCGAAAACATCCTTATTCAACAAAATAAATCCACAAATACCCCATTATTCACGGCATTATTCTTATTATTCTCCCCATTATTCTACTACAACGCAACAAGTTGATTCTGCTGTACATTTTCCAAATCTGATTTGTTTTGCCTCGGCAATTGGTTTTTCATGTTCTTGAGGTTATTAGAATTAGGCTGCAACAGATTTTTCCACAGTTTGAACATTTATATTTTTTGCCAAATGTCGAGATTTGAGGCCTACGCGCTTGAACGAGTATACAGCCTGCACCTATGACAATAATATTTGGTTGACATGAACAAATAATCAAGTTTTTACTTTGTTGGGACACATGTTAAAAGTTTAGTTTAATGTTTCCGAAACTTTCAGGACGCCACGTTTGCTTGTCGTGTCACCGAACCTACAAAGAGAAGCGTTCCCTCAACGCTCACGTCAGATGGGAGTGCGGAAAAGAGCCCACCTTCAAATGTCCATTCTGCGCCTACACGTCTTTTCACCGAAAAACAATCACCAGGCACATGGCCACAAAACATGAAAAGATCGGCACCATTCTGCCATTGGAATGGCCAACGCAGACTTAGGCTAAATATTCAAAGTACTTGACCTTCAAAATAGCGTTCCATAACAAAATCTGCATTTCTTCACCATTAATCTTAGGAATCCTCTTTAGATGGAATTCCCTGGGTTCTTTGCCGTAATTTCTTTCAGGAGGTTCAGTAGCCCTCTAGGATAGTTCTGCCTGGCCCAGTAAACTGAATGGCATCCCCATTCTCTCAGCCTTCTTCTCACGTCAAAGTGCCTGCCAGACAAGCCTTTTAGTACGCCTAGAGAGTGACGGCCAACGTAAAAAGTAGACAGGCCTCTCTCGAGAGACGTCACATTAATATGATGGCATGCATACAACAACGGACATATCCCTTATGTTACACTGTACTTACGTTCCCTGAAAGTAAGCTTGGAACTTGTATTGATTATTGGATCAATCTCAACCTCAGACATCCCCAGTTTTTCTTGTTGGTATTAACAATAATTTACATACCTGTATATAATATATTATAGTTATTTTTCATATTTACGTAGATATGTAGCTTTTATACATAAGCGTTGTCATACTGTATTGTTCATAAATTATGTTACGTACTTTCATATTTTGTATTGCTAAATGCATATAGTTCATGGGAAGTTTAATTTCTCCTGACAGAGTTTTTTTCATCATACCTTAACATTGAACCTCATCATCATGAAACAATGGTCGGGTGATTGAACACATTGCACTGGCTAAGAAAGATTAATGTATGCTTATTATTAAATTAATTAAATAAATGTACCATTCCAATTCGCCGAAACCATTATTACCGATAGTCGAAGTTATAATTAACTTGATTCCTTTACGAGGGAGTTCCCTTACACCATGAATTTGATTAAAATGGGATTAGGCTTTACTATAACCCTGACGTTATAATTACGTTGATTGTTTCATCGTACCGAAATCTCTATAGTTTAGAGCAGAGCGAAGGGTGGACTCACACTGATTGCGGCAGTTGCGTTCAATTTATTGAAAGAAAACCCATGAAAACAAGATGAAAAATACTACTCTTGTGACAGAATATTTCAAGTTACTCAGGTTCGAAAATGATAGCAGGATTTCAGAACCAACAACAATCGGCCAATATTTAATCTTGCAGCATCTTATAAAAATGGCGGACATGTTCAATTTTCGTGAAGCAAAACTATTTTTAATGCTGATGTCATGAAATATTAGTCTTCACGTTTTTCTCAGTTACTTACCTCAAAGTTCAAAATTGATATATTCAACTAAAATGATAAATAAATACTTTGAATGAATTTCTTCATCATCTTTCCCTCTGGATTCGATGTTTCATATAATTGCAGTATTTTGATTGACTTCAGGGTGTTGCAGTTAACTTTGAGGAGGATTGCTTCGCTTTGTAATTTTGACTGCGCCAAAAGTAAAACTCGGAACAATAATTATGTTGCTTCCATAGGGCATTACGATATATTTATTCCAAAAAAGGTTCGGATTGGTAGAATTGACAATTGTGGACACATGATCAGTGTCTGATTTCCCTATTTATATATTTCTTTGACGATATAACGATGCTTTCAGATCTGTCTCCATTGATTTCCAGCACCCAGCGGGGTAAAGAGAAACTTATTTTCGGCGGTAGTCATTTCAACCTACAACACATCCTTAGCAATGGACTGAAAGCGTGGAGGTTAGCCAGCCACTTCAACATAATCACTTTTCCGGACTAGTTCTATAACAGATGAATTCACCTTACTACGTCGACCCATTGTGTATCCATTAATTCAGGAAAATAAAAATAAGCTTAATGTAGAAATGATTGTATAAACAACCAAAACAATTTATGTATAACCACGGAGTATATTCCAGGGTCAATTTCGAAAGGATTCTTGTAAAACGCCAATTGTTTGGTTTACTCCACTTTTAGTTACTTGGTATTTTTCAGTTCTTTCACTAATAATTTCCTTACACTTTTTTTTAATTTTTATTCATTCGTTAGTTTCAAGGAAGACTAAATTATTGAGGGCTCATAAAATTGGTTATTATTATATCTCTTTTCTTATTGAATTGGTTTACTAAAATTGCGTTGTAATTTCTATTCCAATTTTTCGTTTACTAGGTGCAGGCGGAGAGAGTGCACTGCTAGAATCAAGACTCTACCAAACAACGTAATTCATAGCTACAAAGGGACTCACACTAAAAGTTGCCAAGAAATTAATAAAAATCAAGTCTGGCCTTCGTAAATTCGGGATTTGAATTTGTCATTATTCCGAAAATACGCCCACTCTGGAGTAATACTTACTCTGTTTTTACATACCAACCATTTTGTATTTTAGTGCTCGCCTGAAACAAAGTATTTGTTAACAGTCACCGCAATTCGGTACAGCTTCGAACCTGGAACTGTTTTAACAGATTATTTTGAACACGACTATTTTGACACATGTTTCTTGGTATATGTGAGTACTACGAATTATGTAGTGTTCAAATCGTTCTTCAAATAGTTATCAAGAGATAGAATTAAAATTGTTTTGTTTAAAGTTGAAGTTCTTCATGGAAAATAAATATATTTTTTCGACTCCCATAATGATATTACTCTGCCATAGTGTTCTTCGTTGTTTTATAACAATAGATAAAATCCTTAAGGGCGAAATTAACAAATTTACCATACAGTCTACCTCGATGTTGAAATTATTTCATATTCCCGATTGATCAACGGTAATAATAATCTACTTCATCTAAGCTTGGAAGAAAATCGAATCCCAAAAAAAGGAAGTACCAAGATTCTCTTGGAGTTGATCGGTTGAGAAGGATGCCTATCACGTTTGGAGAACGTGACAAAAGTCGGGCGTCTGCCGCTAAATCGGGAGGGATGAAAACGATCCATGGAGGGCCTTTGCTCGTCTAGGTTGTTTATGAGCGACCAAAATACATTACTGAATACATTTCCCAATGGATCACGTTCGATCAATCGTTGCTAAGGAATTAAGTTGCTCATTATTCATCCCACAAACACCGCTCACCACTAGTCAGAAAGCTTTACATTAGGAATCAATCAAGAACTATTGCAGTTCATAATCATTTTCACTGCATCTAAATAATACCAGAAGATATGGTGTAGTTTAAAAGAGCAAAAATAAAAAAATAAATTGGTAAATGCAAGCGTTATAGGGACGTCTTTATAACCGGGTTTTATAACATCAAACTTATAATCATTATTAAAACACTTATAAATATTTTTTCAAACTTGACCAATTTCTTGATAAACAACAAAAAAGCATGAAAATTCTAGTAGGTATGAGCATCGCTTGAATGTATCGATCATTACCCCCTAAAGACAGCAAATCCAAAATTTCTCAAGTTTATTGCACAATGGAAGTTCGTTAGATGGTTAGGGTCGAGCAAAAAATCAGATGAAAGTATTGGAGACGTGACGACATACCACTATTAAACCCTCCATTCACCTACTTCCATAATTCAATTTGAAACTTCTAAACTGGACCGAAATTCTTAATCGAACGAAAAATTGGCAAGAGAATCCGCAGGATTAACTGTATGAGCTTGAACTGATTGTTCACTAACCCCTCTATTTGTTCCTCCCTACAGGGAACTCAAAAGTTTTGACGTTTGAGCGCACAACTAGATGAAAATTGGGGTCGAACAAGAAAAATAGGAAAATCAATAAAAATCAGTTAAAGATAGTGAAGAATTAATGATCTATCACTATCAGCCCCTTTAATCACCCCATTCCTTAACGAAAGTAGGTTGTTCTGAAATATATTTCATTATTAAACCAAAATCTCATTTGAACAAAAAAGAATGACATAAATCGGTTCTGAATCCTCGTTTGGCAAAATTCTTGTCAGCAAACCAAAAATTGTTGCGCAACTAGATTGAAATCGGGGTTGAACAAAATAAGAATACCAAAAATTAGATGAAAATTGTAGCCTGAGTACCGTCAACAAAATTAGTCCCTTTATTGACGAAGCGCTGCTTCAGATGAACGCCTTGAAAACGGCGAAACTTTGAAGAATGCAGTTTATTTTATTGAACCCCATACATCACCCCATTTTAACAAGTTAGGACCTGAAAATTACGACAGGATAGTGGAATTTAGAAGTTTTCAGCGATCTCTGGCATATTTCGATGGGAATCGCTGCGACTTCTTCCCTAATTCACATTTTGAGGTCTCCCAGAATGTGAGGGTGATGTTTGGAAATATTTTCCTTCAGGTAGCCCCTCTGGAAAACAATCGCACACACTCAAATCCGTCAGTGTCCCAGGCTACCTGGAATCACCAACAAGTGATCATAATGAATTGAAGAACAACATTTCCATGAACCAACCTCAGCCATGACACTCCACGTTGCTGACTTGTACACTGAAATGTAGAAGCTAGCCTTTTTTCATGTTTGATTTATAAAATTTATAAATTTGCCATCATTACTTTAAAATGTATTCAATATTAGTAGGTATGTACTTGTTTTTTGTTAGCATGTTCCATCTTCTTCACGAAACAACGTAGATTCATGATTTCATTTCTGTACTGGTTCTCTATTTCGTTCCAAGCGACAAAGAAGCTCATTTCCTTAATTTACGTTAGCACAAGTTTCGGAAAAATTGTTCACATCTTCAATACACATATAAAAGAGGAACATGGATTAGTATTTCATGTGGCTTGAAGAGCATACTTACAATAATCTTTGTTCCTTTTAACTCAGTTAGATCTGCTTCACATTGCCAACATACGAAATCTATTAATATTAGTCAAAATGTGTTATGCTGTGTTGATTACACAGCAGGTCTTGTAAGCTCCTCTTGAAACACTGAGCCCTTTCATATAAGTTCTGAACAAGTAAAATCGATTTTCCAAAATAAAGTCCTATTACCGATTCTCACGATACACAACAAACTGTACCACCCTTAAACCGTTCGAGTTTTTCTATATTTTCTGAAGTGTTTGTTACTGTTTTTCACACAGGTTTTCCTTGGACATGCAACAAATGCGGGAAAAAATACAAGCACAAAGGGACCCTCGCTCGTCATTTGCGATACGAATGTGGTATCCAACCTCAGTTCTCCTGCTGCTTGTGCCCTTACACCAGCTACCAAAACGTTCACCTCCGACGCCACATGTTGTTCAAACATGGTGGCTCTAAAACCTCCGCGTAAATATAAAACGCGGAAGGTAATTCGCAATACGCCTACCGAGTTGTCTTAAAACACTTTTCGTCTTATGTAACAATCAGGGTGAAGTTCATATAAGTTGGTAGTTCTTCACACAGTCATTTAGAGAAATAAAGATCGCAACAACTGCTACTTACAGGGATGTTGTATTTCATTAAATTGAAACCAATAAGACCCAATAGGCCACTCAACTGAAGAGCCGAGCCTGAACCCAAAACCTTTCTTTTGGGAAACCCTGAAGAGCCCAACAACCCATTTAGGGCAGCTCTTCAAAACACAATAAATAAAATGAACAAAACGAACTTTATAGGACCCAATAACGAAGAATGATTTCAATGATTCAAAAACGAATGGAAGTGAAACATGGGAGAACAACGAAAATTCTTTTATAACAAGGGTGCCACTCCCTTTAAGTTTCATGACCCCCTTCTCCTCCACTTAGAACCAGCCCCCTCATGTAAGTTGGTCACCCCTCCCCAAAACAAAAATGTAAAACAATATTCGAGCACTGTTGTTGTCATTTATAGGTACATTTCCAGATAGAAAAACAAACCATATTTAAATTAATTAATAGGTTCATTGCTGTTTACGTTCCATCTAGAGATGTAATATATTTTTGAAAGTTGTCTAGTTAAACACTGTTTCAATCACTTTACCACCCCAAACATTTTTTGGAAACACCCCCCCCCCCCCCAAGAATTTTAATCACGCAGAGTGCGTCATAGCCCCACTCCCCCCCTCTGTGGAGACCATGTTGCCTTAGTGGTTTAATTAGCTTCTATTTGAATCAATAATGTCGCAGAAGTTCAGAATTAGTTTCGCCTTTCAGACCTTATATCTGTGCAAAATGTGGCAAAGCGTTAAGGTTCACATTGGGACGAACTACGAGTGCGGTCAACTGCCCAAGTTCCTATGTGCTCCCAAGACAATAGCCCGAATTCCCAACTCCAATCACTTGTGCTTCCATGAAAGTTTTTGAAGATTCCCTGTCAAAAGGCACCTTCTCGTTATCAAAAGCAAAAGGCAAGTCCGGGAAAATTTCGAATATTAAACTCTTGAAAACAGTGTTTTTAAGCCCTCCTAGACGAGTTTGACAAATTCAAAATTAGGCCTAATATAGGTAAGTACAAAAGATTAGCTTTTAGTGATTGTATTTCTTAAAATTCCATAATTACTTTTTCGTTGTTCATTAAAAAATATTGACAATTGAATTTTCAGGAATGGGAAATTTTGAAAGTCAGACACTTGAAAACTTGAGTTTTAAGCACTCCTAGACGAATTTGACAAATTCAAAATTAGGCCTAATGCAGGAACCAAAACTTAGTTTTTAGTTACTAAATATATTTTTTTAATTCAATGATTATTAGTTTTTCATTGTTCAATGAGAAATAATAACAATTTCATTTTCAGGAATATATATTTCGCATTTGAAAAATTATTTTTGGAAAACCAATCTAATGTGAGGCGTGCGGATAGCTTTCGCTGGGTCACATGGCTGACTTTTCTTTCTGTTCTGGCGGTAGCCTAATTTTTTCCATTGGTGTCCGCGGGAGGCGGGCCGTATCAAATCCTTTCGCGGGCCGCAGTTTGGTGACCCCTGGTGTATATAAAGTGGAAATTGTATTTAGTTACTCCATTGGTACCAAGTAGGGTGTAGATTTACTTGATGAATAATTCGTTTTCGATAGTATATGAATGATACTACGATAGTATGAAATTAGTATCGGTACAAATTTTTGAACTGCGTAGCCACTACTTGCAATATCTCTACCAACACCTGGCCTTCACAGCAAGCCCTCAAGGCTCATCCTCGTGGACCACCAATCAGTGCTGCTGTTCATATTTGTTCTGAAAACAATAATTCACAACGTTCCCATAAAGTCGTCTTCTGTTCCAAGACTGATTCTCAAGACCCCACAACCAACTGTACCACGCTTATACTGTACGAGTATGTCTGTTTTCTGACGTGTTTTTTCTTTTACTAACTGTCAAACAGATTTTACTTGGACATGCAACAGATGTGGGAAAAAATACAAGCACAAACGGACCCTCGCTCGTCATTTGCGATACGAATGTGGTATCCAACCTCAGTTCTCCTGCTTCTTGTGCCCTTACACCAGCTACCAAAACGTTCACCTCCGACGCCACATGTTGTTAAAACATGGTGGCTTTAAAACCTCCGCATAAATATTAACCGTGGAAGGTAATTCTCAATATGCCTACCGAGTGTTTTCTTAGAACGCTTCTCGTTCTAATCATGATGAATAATATTTGATGGTGGGTAGCTCTTCACACAATTATATTCTGGGAAATATAAATTGAATGATTCCTCCAGTTAGGTACAAAGTTTTTCATTTTCCTTATTATACCACTCAGTTGCAGCAACAACGCCTGCTACACACAATATCAACAGAAATATTTATTTCAGTATAATTAAAACCGATAAAACACTATGTTCGACATGAACCATCAGGTTTATGTATATAAATGTTCATGTTTGTTACTGATGGTTAACTAACCGTCGAAATCGATTTAACTGTGTACTCATTATTTTCGTGGAAATATAGACAACGTTATATTTTACTAAATTTTTATTTATTTTGTTTAATTACAATCCAGGTTTGATTTTAAATAGCGCGTGTACCGAACGATCAAATAAGTTTCTACAATTATTTCAGAAACCACTGGTTGAGACTTGGGTTTATCTCGACCTGCCGCAGGAAGTTACTTGGTACCTAATACAAATAAGTCAAGAACTGTTCAAACTTTTTAATCACTTTCTCTGCATCTAAATAAGAATAACGAAAAATAATGGCGGATTCGCAGTTTTTCGATGTGTGAAAGAAGTAAAAATGTGTAATTTTCTTGATGTACTGTTGTAAGCGATTCTCTATTCTGAATTCAAGTCATCAACAACTAAACTTGCTTATTGTGATTTTAATATGGAGTTTTTTAAAATTAATTTCCAATGTATTTTGGATAATCCAAATAGTAAATTTGATTGTCCAAAAATTGTTCTAAAATCTACACTTATTTACATAAATAACATTCATACATAGGTACATTTTGAAATTTGCGTCTGAAGTCGGAAATATGGAGTCAAAGTAGTGATGAACTTCATACATCCGTGATTTTTACATTACGAAAGACGTTACGGTAGGGAAATCTAATTTTAGGATGTGAGATGCGCTAATGATTTCATCGCTGGAGATGCAAAATTGTTACAATTTATGGGGCCGAAAACCCTTTAGATGTTCCCACTGGTATCAACGCCTTTTCCTAACACTCTTCCTCTTCTACAGCAAAACGTTTCAGAAATTGGCGAGAAGCCTCCCTATGAAGGTGTTAATGGTCTTCTGCCAACATTTTTGGAACCCCACCTGGACACACGTTGTTAAACGTATATTTTTCACTGGCAATGGTATGTATTGAATCTTTAGAAATCTCAGGAATCAATCAGCGAATCCGAAAATGAAGAAGAATGATCATCGCCCCTTACGCAAAAGAGTGATCGGTAGCTAGTGTTAACCATAACCGATATTATTTTGTAAGTGTAAAGCTTCTCCGATCCATATTACCTTTGAGTAGTGCATTTAGTTTTACGAAAACACAAAGCAGTCCTGGATAGTCCTTTGCAGTCCAAAGGATAGTTTTTGCGATTCATGCTTTGTGCATAAAGTATGTATTCCCGAATTTATTGACGCTTGATCCATCGAACGTCTTTTTGCCTTAGCTTTGCCTAGTAACTGGTAGGTATTGTTCCCACTTGCATTCGTTTTGCTTTAAATTATCAGCCCCTTCTAGTAGATAAAAACAACTAATACGCCCCTGTTGATCTTTTTAATCAGGTTCTCGTGAGAAGCTGTGGACGTGCACAAAATGCGGCAAAGGTTACCGTCACCAGGGAACGATGGGACGACACATTCGCTACGAGTGCGGAAAACAACCCAAGTTTCAGTGCAGTTTGTGCTCCTATAAAAGTTATCGGAAATCTGACCTCAAGAGACACGTTGGTGTGGTTCATGTCCTGGAAAAGCATGTGATTTTGTGATTGATGTAAATTATATGAGACGCCTTAGGTACCAAATACCTACGTATATATACTGATAACAAGTTACCTTTTTTCTTTTTCTCACTACCTTTGAATTCATGACGTTGTGCGTTTGCTATAAATCTAAATATCTTGCAGTTCTTTGGATTACAAAGTTTCGTAAACCAATTGAATTGAATCGGTACCTGGCACATTCTCTGCCTATACGCTAAAATTCATTGCTATATTCTCTGATGTCATTGTGACATACATGAGTACGAATATTAGATAAGATATCCTGGGTACTTTACTGAATAAGACTTTGTCCGTAGCTTTTTACGACTTGGAGTCTCACACTTGCCCAGAATGTCGAGATTTGAGTGAAGAAGTTTCAAGGCCACCAGTTTGAGAAACGTAGGACGATGTGATTATAGTAATAGTGTTGTATGATGTTTATGGTGAGACATGCCATGTCTGTCGATGATTTCCTTTCATTCATGTATTTATTTACTCATTAAGACTTACTTCAAGAAACTTAGAATTTTGAAACAGGATTTCAGCTGTCACCGTACATCTTCTTACATTCGCCACACGTTCTTTGATTGTCTGATAACTTCAAACAATTCTAATTTGGACCCAATTACAGTTTAGTTCTTGCAAATCATGTTGTGTCAAGCTTGTCTTCTTGAGTTCTTGCTTAGATCTGAACACGAATACGAGGGTACTTCGATCGCACCTCTTGCTTTTTATTATTATTTACTTGTTTAATAAATTGATGAACAATCCAAACTCCCAAGTTTAAAATGGCTAGGAATATAGGTAGAGGCTATTGGAATCGGGATACTGGCAATCGATCATGTGAGAAGCTTCTTAGGAATACTACTGTATTCAGACGCTTGAGGATGAGTGGGAAGGGGGCGACACAAGGAGGAAAACGAATTGTCCCCGGTCCTCTTACATACAACATTAGAAAGGAGCAGTTTCGTCTTGTAAGGGCATTGCTTCCCCTAACATGAAGCTTAGTATATCAATGCCGTGCGTTCACAGTTCTGCTGTGCAAAACATTTTCTTGATAGGAACCACAAGCGCAGCGATGTGTCGTAATATTTATAATATGAAGTGTAATAATATTATTCCTTTAGATCAACTTCCATTGTACCGCGAGTGGTTGTTTCAATGGTATTCCTCAGAAGAGTCACCGTTCCATTGCAGCGTGGTTTTCAGTGGCCGTCCTCCACTGAGCAAGTGGTGTCTTCTACCATCCAATCCCAATCTAGAAGCGTTTTGGTAACATTTTCCCCATTGAACAGTTATGATATGAATTTATATAAACCCTTCTGATATGGTAAATTCATATTTTGGGACTGATGCATTTTCTTATTAATCTGATGATTTCTTCAATGTTACGTTCAACTATTCACCAGCCAATAAAACTGACTATGATTAATTTCAACACTGTTCCACCAGTAAAAATGTTTGTAATGCGGAAGGTTGGACTGTTCACTCTCTTCACTATCCTTTTTTTATTCAAATTCCAATTTGTGTTTTCATGACGATGGATTACGTCATGCTAGTCGCCCTGGACATGCTGGTAGCTTTTGGACTTTTGAAAAAAATATTCTCGGCATGAGAGAGAAGCAAACTGTTTCAGTGTGTGACTTCGAAGAGGGCTTCAAAATAAGATCGCCAGAAGATACGCTACCACTTTGGGGATGTAATTGGGGTTTTTCTGTGTAACTCGTGGGAGCCATCTGTTGCTATCTACACCGCAGCATATAAAAAAGAACTCTTTGCAAAAAAGGAAAGAGTGGCAGAGAATAAAAGAGAGGAATGTGCTTGTGTTCTCCTCTAGCTTGAAGCTCTTGGAGAGGCTATTAGAATAGCAAGACTGAGAGAAACAGGAATGTTTCGTTTGAGTGGGCACATGAAGTGTTGGATGAACGAGAAGACTTCTGGCAAGAAGGCCAGTAATAGTGCACTTCTTTGGACCGTATCGTGTCTGGGGAACAGCAAGATGCTCGGTAAAAAAAAAAGCTTCGTGGGTGTGGATATGGAAGGTACACAAACGGAAAACACCCCAGGACAGAAACATGGTAAACATGTGATGAGAGAACTGCACTACCGCAGGAATACAGCTGCTTTCAATCTCTAGGAGAAAAATGAGACCCTTAGTGAAGGTGGTGCCCGTTCACGGGAGCTTCAGGAAACATCTGAACAGGAATGGGGTTTACTAGGTGATCCAGTATGCAGATTGTATGGAGAGGAGAAAAAAACTCCATTTCCTATCTACTCTGTGACTCGAAGCCAAACGGTTCGCTATGTTCCGAGGTTTGTATAGGCGGACGGTCTTGCAGGGTCTGGTAGGGGATGAAGATTTGCTCCAGGACTGATAACTTATGTAAATATTGAAATTCTATAAATGCATTTGTATTTTTGATCATTTAATATTCCCCAATTCCTCAAAATATTAGGTACTTGACATGAGTACCCTGCTAATAGTTATTCTGAATGTCTCCTCAAGTAAATATTTATTCGATATTTGAAAAATTATTTAATTATTTTGAGAATATTTCGGGTTCTTAGTTCTTCCCTGATACTAGTGCTCCATTTGATCCTTAATCAGAATTATTCCTTTGGAAGATTTAAAATGTCCTTTTCCTTTTGATATTTCACTTTTTATAAAATGCCTTTGTGATGTTTAAAGTAAGCCTAATGAACTTCAATCCCATCATATCTAATTACAACATCGAAAATATGTTTCCGAGGGTTTTCCAAAAAAGTGTCACATGGAAAGTATTGGATGGTATGAAGAGGCCGAAAGGCAACTGAATGAAACCATAGAATAACGAGCCTATCGCCGCATCCACCGGTGTCTACAATTAAGTTTCTCTCTATAGATTTCTTGTACGAGTCACTTGGAGTTATGAGCTACGAAATTGCAGTCGTTGATTTTCGAGGAATCCAATTCATTGCTCAAAAATGCTACATATTATTTCACGAATGTTTATTATTTCTGAACCCCCCTCAGTCAGTTTGGATCACTTATTCAAATTACCAAATGCAATTATGACATGAAGAAAATCAATTGAGAAAAAAAAAGTCTGCCAAGTGGGTGTGGCACATAGCTTCCTCGTATCCATAACATGACTGTATAGATCATTGAAAATTATTATTGACTATTATCAATTAAGAACTCCCGGAGTCATGCTTGTGGCAAGGATTTCAAGTTTGCGCATGCGCAGAGGCTACTATTGATCCGGGGGGTCATGAAACCTATAGGAGACCATCTACACCCCAACCCGCACAATCCCTGAAATTTTCATCAAAATCGGACTATAACATCGTGTAGTTTTGCCCGTAACAGGGATTTGCTGACAGACAGACACACAGACAGACACGGAACCAAAATTGTTCAGAAAGGTCAAAAACGCAAAATGCGAGTGGAATTTATGATTTTGGAGACAAGAAAATTTTCACATTCCGAAAGTGAAAACAATGCTTCCGCTACCTTGGTAGACTCGGAAGCAAAATACCCATACATATAATAAGAATAGGAAATAAATTATGGCTAGGAAATCGTATGATGACCTGAATCATTGTTTCGTTGTGGATGATTACCTAACCGTCGAAAGCGATATAACATAACTCTTTATTTTTTTGGAAATAGTCAACGCTTTTATCAATATCCCTATTCGTCATTTTTTGTATGATGAGATGAATAGATTGAAAACTTAGCACGTTGAGTTTGATTGTATTAAAAGCATGTGTTGCATTAGGCACGTCAAATCGAATACTCCTCCTTAGATTGCGTCAATGTTGTCTTCGTGAATGTTTTATCGATGTTTGGGTTCAGTAGTCCCCAAGTTTGTTTCCATTGCGTAAATTTGTTATTGATTGTCTTGTTGTTTATGTCCACTTTGCCCGTAGTAACGTGACTGTTTCCTTCTATTTCCAGGAGACCCTGGGCTGCCGAGGTACCACTGTTTCACCTGCGAAAGGAGCTACAAAAATCCTCAGAGCCTCATCCGCCACCTCCGCTACGAGTGCAACCAAGAGAAAAAGTTCACATGCCACATTTGTCCCCATAAAACCTCTAGAGCGTATCTGCTGAAGCAGCACATGCTGTCTCATAGCAAGCCTGCTGGTGACGATTTGAGCATCGTGCCTACTGCCAAAACTGAATTCATGATGACTTATCAGTCTCAAATTAGTTCTCAACCACCCAATCTCGAATTCCCTTGAAGGAGATTTTAAATATCATCATATTGTACATTGACTGTGATACTTTTTAAGCCGCGTACTAAGGTTGTTCAAAAATAATTTATGCAGGGTGTACCTGAATTAAATGTCTATCCGTGGAGGAAACACTCGTTCGTACCGAAAATTCCTATTTTGAAATCGCTCCTAATTATGACAATGTCATGTCATTAAATTATGTCCGTTTTCTGAAAGGAGAGCTGGTCTGTGGATATTAATTATCTTGATGTTTATTATTCTAAATATTGGTAAATAGAGCCTACGGTTCGCAGTTATCTACTTCTAATTACAGTATTGAAAGAGTATTAAAGAAATTAAATTTAAAAAATCTGCGAATTCCTACACAAATGTTTATTATTTGGAAAGTATCAGATACCCCTAATGCGCAAATCACTTGTGTATAAATAACTATCATACGATGTTTACATAGTATTAAGGTGTTTCCTCTTCATCTTTAGCTACACTAATAATATAAAAAAGAAAAATTTTGGTTAATTTTTTTCAATTGAAAATTTATTCGTAGTTCTTAAATGGTAATTTCTAGAAGTGTGGAATCCAACAATCAAATCAAAATGTGGCCTATAGAAGTTATTACTTTGCGTGAGCTGCGATAACTATTGACACTATATTACATCCACATGTTAATTTAACCCATGATTGGTCATAAAAAAGTTAGGTTTAGCTGACCTTCTATTATGGTTAAGGTAACATCAATTATTTTAAATTACTAAGCTCAAATACGGGTGGAATCGAATAGTGGGAATATTACTGCCGTGATATTAATCCGTATCCATTTAAATGGTTTGATAATTAAGGTTGATTGTGTACCATTTGGAATTATTTGGATCGGAATGTTCTTTAGAAGTTATGACGGGTACGTGAATTCTTTTAAGCGGGGAAATATTCCCTAGACATTTTATTCGGAGCCTGTAGGTTTTCGTTTTCCTGTGGTCCTGGAGAGAAGTGCTGAAAATCGCTTACTGAATCTCGACGATCACGACAATTGAGATATTTTTAACACATCAATTTCTTATTCCCTTAAATGAGGTTACGACAGAGAGGCGCCTGAATTGTTCATTTTCAATTCAACAGATACAAAAAAAGAGGAAAACTCGGCGCTGCGCTCCTCGACAGGGGCCAAGCCCCCTGAACCCCGGATGTTTAGGCTTCTTAGAGCCTGCGGCTGAAATTCAAAAAACATGGAACGAGCTTTAGTCATGCTCGTATTCTTGCGGTTTTCCTTTCGCTGATTTCTTATCATTCTGTTGGTTTCAATTTGATATTTTCGTGTCTGCTATTTCAGCTTTACCTATGTGAAGGATGTGCCCTAATATTACTGATCTCCCGTGATCCACTTCCGCGTGACGTTTATCGGCTAGTTAGTCCAAGGCTACAGCATGTTCGTTTGGAGTTTCATAAAAGTAATTTTTATATAACTGTTTTTTGATATTGGAATCATGATTTATAAAATTACCACGATTGATATTCATGAAACGTATCTTTTCAACTATGATGACGATGAGCTTGGTACTGGAACAATAAACGTTGGTGTCATAATTTTCAGAGGATTATTCAAAATTATATTAAATATCTTCAAGTCGTCAACATTTGGAAATATCAGCCAAATTCAATTATATAAGGAGTCACAATATGCATTACCCCTGAGGATTTCGAGGTGCTGCATTCTTCAGTGTTCTTTTGTATGAAAATCATTACTTTATTTTAGATTCTTAAAGGATATTACAAAAATGCAATTTTATTCGAACACTTATAGCCTATGGAATGGAATGCCATTTCTTCGATTCAGACAAATTTCACGTTGGCTGTCATTTACTCTAATGCAGGAAGTTCCGAATTTTTAGTTTATCATTTTTATTACTTCTATATATCAACTCCTCCCCTCTGTAATAAATATCAGAAAAATGATAATGAACAGCGTAATGTCAATCTTTAAATTTTATATGATCGGAGGGTTGGTCATAATGAAGGTAACAAGTATTTATTTAAATACATAAATGTATATATTCCCGATTTATATTTATGTTCATCTCCGGAATGTTATGAACTTTATGAAATTATTACGATGATGAGGCACATCACGTTTCTCAACTTGTCTAGAATGATCTTCTTAGTATTACTTCCATTTACGAATTAGAAATGGATAGGTCAAATTATTTTTCTATAAAGTACAAAATTCGGCGCTCTTATATAGCCCATGAACAACGCGTATATTTTTTGTCATTGTTTGGTGCTAGGAATAATTTGTTAAACTTAAGTGTATGTGGTTATACGTGCGTAGAAATATTGAAGTAGTTTGATCTAAAAAACGAACAAATAAACAAAAAAAAGTACTTGCAAGAATGCAGGTATCCAAAAGTCAAAAGTTATTGTATATATACACTGTTTTGAGTGATTAATTGTCCCTATGTCTATGTTAATTGATTTGTCATTAATTTGTCAAATTTAAACTAGATATCCGTCTATACTCGTGCATACCTACATTAAGTTATACTCGATGGAAAGATTAATGTGACATATTTTATATCCGCTGAAAAGCTAGTAAATTATTTTCAAGATAAAGACTCCCATCGAATAAAACTTATTTCGCCAATATACCAAGAAATGTATTTGGGTGAACAAGTACGTATTCATACTTCGGCCCATTTTGAATCAACAAAAAAATGAATAACAGATCCATCCCTGGTTCCTTAACGTTTAATGCAATGGAATTTGCACATTTACAAATTTATTGTTTTTATTTGGAAAATCAAAATTTTTAACTTCTTTTTTCCTCTTAGTGAATTATAAGGGTTACAAAGTTCCAAAAATTGAATTTTCCCTAACGGCCTTCATGAAAATCCGTTGTATGCACTCGGAAACGATTCATGAAATCTAACACGTTTTCATATATACAGGGTGTCCCAAGAGTTATGCGCAATCCGACTCCTACGTGTTTTACAACTCATTTCGGAACAAAAATGCCTCCAAGAATTTTTTTGCTAGAGAGTTTCCGAGTTATTCGCGATTTAAGATTTTTTTCGTGTTTTCGATCTTATGTCATTAAAACTGTCATAACTCCCTCAATTTTGAAGATAGCTCAAATTGTATGACACCGTTGGGAAGAACGTTAAATTTTCAATTTATTTGATGTAAGAAAACATTTTTTAAATTTTCTATCCATTTGATGTAAGAGAATATTTTTTAACTGCATTGAAGATGTGCGATTGCTGCGCGAAATGGCACTTCTGTCAAAATCTTGAAATCGCCTGTTTTTCATCTCGCCTAGAAACCCCAGTAATGCTTGACGCAGAACTGTGCAGGCCTGGTAAAACGTGCGCCATGTCAGCTTTCCAAAGGTGTAGTCGTTTTGGTTTTTATAAATAGTTTTAGTTAAGGAAATGGTGTTTCACTGCAGAAAAACGACTGTTTTCTGTTAAAATTGAGGTTTTTCCGCTAAGCTGTCCGGCGAAAATCATGATAATCGAAGAGCCAAGAGACGGCTATTGTTTGTGTTCATTTATGTTTGATTGCGATGAGTAGCATTCATCCTTTTGCTAACACTATGGACCCTTATCAAACCAGGCTTCCGTGTCATTACCAACTCTTCCCTTTCGTCTCTTTCCTCGCTGTATTTCCTTTAGCGTGGTTTCCCTATTGCATATTCCCATTCATCATGGTGCGCTATAGCTATTGAACATAGCTGGTAGTAATAACCAAAACATTAGTGACAAAAAATGATTAGTAGATTGAAAAAAAAGATAGTTTACTAGATATAAACAGGATCAAAGACATAAACAATATTATCTACCAATATTTTTTCCTCATACTATCCGATGTTTTCGCAAAGGCGTGAGTTGTACACAGCAGGAGTGTGACTCCCTTGCTGCTTCGGAACCATTGCCATTGGCAAAACCGTACACAAAAATCATATCAACATACTCACTTGCGGTATAGCTACTCAACTGAAAGCAACTCATCGCAATCAATCGTAAATGAACACGAACAACTGAACCAAACCTGAACTAAAACTGAATTTGGTCAGAAACAACAAATTATCAACATAGCAACACCCAGCGCTACGGCCAAATGAGATTGGGGTTGATAATACACGGCGCACAGAGCAACCCCTCCTTCAAGACCTGGAGGTCTTGCGGGTCATTGCATATCATGGCCCCTGACCAAGACAATGCCTCCACCGTAGCTTTCCCAATTTTCAAAGATTAGGTCTCTTTTAGTTATGCAGGGTGTCCCAGGAGTTATGTTCCTAAGTGTTCCACTACTCATTTCCGATGAGTTGCTTTCAGTTCAGTAGCTGTACCACAAGTGAGTATGTTGACATGATTTTTGGCGTGCACAATTCTGCGTCAAGCATTAATGGGGTTTCTAGGCGAGATGAAAAACAGGCGATTTCAAGTTTTTACAAAACTGCCATTTCGCGCAGCGATCGCACATCTTCAATGCAATTAAAAAAATGTTTTCTTACATCAAATAGATAGAAAAGTTAACGTTATTTCCAAAGGTGTCATCAAATTTGAGCTATCTCCAAAATTGAGGGAGTGGGGTTAAAACAGTTTTAATGACATGAGATCAAAAACACGAAAAAAATCTTAAATCGCGAATAACTCGGAAACGAGGCCTCTTGCAAAAAAATGCTAGGAGGCATTTTTGTTCGGAAATGACTTGTAGAACACGTAGGAGTCGGATTGTGCATAACTCCTGGGACACCCTGTATATAAGTAATTCAAATGTTTAGTGTTGTTAGCCTTATTATAACTTATTAATTATATCTTCTAGAGATCCAGGGGATTTTTCAAGAAGGATAGCATAAACTTTATTCCCCATTCCCGACGTTTCACAACGATATTATGCATCTTCAGGGTATCTGGGATCAACGAATAGCTATTTCATCAAAAGGTAAGGTGAACTGTGGGTTACATTTAGATCCTTACAGATATATTTCAGAAACTTAGAAAAATCCTTGTCAAATCAGTAGAAATTCAAGCAGTTATTACCACCGGTAGCTCGGGCGCTTCACCGCAATCGCCTGGAGGTAAAAAGAGCAATCCTATTTTAAAACAAACCATTAGCTCTTCTTGGGATATATTTTGGTATTAACAAAAAATAAATAACATTCACCTCGTAATGCATAGAGCATTTTAAAAAACCTATTCCACTATAAAACTTCATAACAAAGACTTCGGGAATGGAGAAATAAAGTTGATGCAGAAAACAATCAGCCATTTTGGGGAATAACATGGATTCTGGGTGGATCAATTTTAAACGATAACTCTTCTTAGGATTGATAAAGAAAAATCACGATATTTTGCCAAAAAAACTGCAAATTCTAGAGAAACACAAGGGATCTTTGATAAACAGTTTTTGAACAAATTGAATGTCCAAATAAAATGTTTAAAAACTTGCCATCGATAGCAAACAAGTTTTTAAAAATATTGAATTTATTTTCAGAGCGAAGCATCACTGAATAAATACAAAACACTTGTGTTTCCTCAAACCGTTCTATGGCGCTCATTCACGTGGTTTGAGGATCCGATACGATGATGAAAAGTAATTTTACTTACGTTAACACCGACATCACTTTGATAAGTGGTTCATAATTTAAAATACTTCATTAAAATTTGGGTTCTGAACTGGTATCGTGAATGGCATTAAGTACCTGCTGGAAGGTCAGTGGGGTATTTGAGTACTCTTTTTCCTCCTTGTACTCCACCGTGCATTTTGACATAAAATCAAGTTCAGATCGCGTCCTTTCGCAGTTCGTTTGCCCGTGAAATTCTGACACCAGAAATCCATCCGATCTCGATCTTTCTCACAGTTCCACTGCCCTGCAGACGCTCACCGAATACCCCACTCCTCCAATTCGAATACGCTCGTCTAACTCCGTCACTGTGACTGAACTTCACTCTAATATTCGGAAGATTTAGTATCCTGTGACTTGTTCGTCTGAACAAAATTTGCGTTTTAGAGTCGGCAGTTGGGTGTTGTGGAAACCATCAAGTGGCGGCTACGACAAGAGAGTTGAAGACAGACATTTTATTAAGTGCACTTCATGAAACCTACGCGAGGAAAACCGAAAACATACTCATAGTCTTTTTTCGTAACCAGCACCCTCTAAAACTAATGAAAAACTAGCTGTAGTGTTAAGATCAGGTTAGATGGATTTTGCCCCATTGTGCCCCTGTCATCCTTGAATGCGCTACAAATATTTCAAGTGCGGCATTAAGACAACGATGTGGCTACAATCAGGAGACTTTCAGGGGACATTCTAGTAGACTAAAAGGCGACGGTGCTAATGTGTTTCATTCCTAGCCGAGTACTTTAAACGCAACACACTTAAATTTGTTGATTCTTTATAGAGTCAATTTTGTTCAAACATAGCGAATGAACCTTAAGATATTTCAAAATTTCACGTTTTTGGAGTTTCACTGTACACACTAACATTTTGGGTTTCTCTCTTGTTTCACCAGACAGGTATCCGTGCAGCAGATGCAATAGAAGCTACAAAAATAAGTGCCACCTCCTAGCTCATCAGAAGTTCGAGTGCGGGAAATTGCCTAGTCATGTTTGTCCATATTGTACCTTCAAATGCAAACTCAAGTCTTCCTTCAAACGGCATGTCTTACTTAAACACGGTAGTGTCTTCGCTAAAACGCTATTCGCTTCCTGACCTTAAGTTATACAGATTGTGATGATACCAAATCGTTTGTGGAACTTCGAATTTGTCGTACATGTAAACTGGAATCGTGTACATTACAAGATACTTGATGAGCACGATGTACATATCTTACTTTCCTAACACCCAACGGGTAAGTTGAGGGAAAATGTTGTTCCCTTTTCGAAAACAATTGATTATGAATAGGTTATAAATATTGTTTCGCTAGCTGAAGATAACCGCTGAAAAGTTTTCCAAACTCCTGAAATGACGTACGCCAGTCGAGTTTCTCCAGCTGAAAGTTAGTCCAGTAACATGCCGATTTATACTTCAGAATATGGGCATCTTCTTTTTTAAGAAGCCTTCCTTTTGTTTTTGAAGATTCTAAATCCAAATGTTCAATTCCTCATCGAAGCTTCTTAGTGTTTCCCCCTGTATAACTAAGGAATGACGCTTTTTCCGAACAAAGTTAATTGTGGGTGTAAATAAAGACAATGTTGCCCATAACTTACCGTCAATAGCTTCTTTTGTCAGATGAATTTTATAGTGTTTAGTGATGTACAAATTAGGTGGATTTCTGGCGGCACCGCCAATACCTGATTTTCCTCGGCATTCATGAAGATCATTCAGAATTAATTGTATCAATCTTTCTTATTAATCTATCGATGGACAAACATGCTAATTGTGCCTTCCGAACCAATAAAATATAACATGGCAACTTTGCAGTTCAGCATCAGATTTCTACTTATGTCACTTCATACTCTAATCGTTATACATTGGCCAATGTAGTAGAATGTTCAATTAGGCTCATACTGGCTTCGGACCTTGAGGAACTCCTTGCCAATGAGAGTGTCAGATGTGTGGTACGTACCTAGTTATTAATTACTCGGTCCTCGACGGTACTTCTGAAGAAGATCCTTTCCTTGGGCGGTTTAGAACGAAGGTCAAAGAAAAGACAACAATTGATCATTGGAATTGCTTATTGAGCTCAAACAGCTATTGCGGTGGTTCCATCCTTATAAAATTAGCTATGCCATGAGTTTACACTAACTAGAAAGGTAGGAAGGGAAAAGGGAATTGCCTCATGGATAATATGCCAAACAAATACAGCTTACCTTGACGAGATAATAAGAAGCCGCATTATTTTATTTAAAATGTCGGCGTGTAAATTATTATTATGGGATGGGTTATCTCAGTCTCATTGTCTCTATTAATTGATACTCATTTCAAACTTAGAATACCATCAACTGTCCAAGGAGATTTGGGTTGCCAGGGGAAAACCCGTTTTTCAAAAGTTTGAAAATAGGGTATGACAAAGTTTTAGATTTGTATTTAATACTCTAATCTAATTCTAAATTCATTATTTCAATATACAAAAATGATATGGCAAGGTATTGGGGCGCTATCATTAATGATGCTGTCGGTTTTTTTAAATGATTTGGGTGGTACAAAAGTTTACTTTGAAATGAAATATTTAGTAAAAATCCTGAGCATAAGTACACAAAAGCCCACCTATCTAACAGAGGTCAAACCGGTATGAGAACAGTTCTAGTTACATGTTGGTAAGTGAGCTACTCGGGATTTGGGAAAAACTTGGAGTAATAAACGGATAGTATTATTTCATGGGGATTCATCAGGACCTTCCTGGATCCGAACAAAAAGCACCAGTTTCCTCCCTATAAGAGTCGTCTTATCCCTCCCAAGAATTTCGGCTCAGATAAATCTGTATAAACTCGATCCGTAGTAGGTAGTACCCATCGAACGTTGCGTTGAGTTTGAGCGAATGGCTTCTCGACGAGCCTACCACTGGTCACTGCGGCGTAAACGTTGATTTGGCACACTTGAGAGAATCAAGGAATGAATACATATTGATGAAAAGGTCTTCCTGAAATGCGAATAAAAGATTTCACAAGCATGAGTTGTAGAACAAGTATCGCTTGTTTGGGAATCTCATGTAAGAGGAGATAACGTCGCCTTTCTGAAGGGGAGGCATTCTGCAATTATGAAGACTAGATAACGAAAAGGTTTCCCCCATTCAAGTACTCACCTTTACGAAGTTAAAGTGCCAAAGCGTTAGAAATCCCATTCTCTAGAGCTATTACTGTAATTAACGCACCCTCGGAAAAATGGGGAAAGCTTCTTCATTAAAACTTCTTCGACATTATCTTTAAACTATTTAGCTTTTCAGAGCACTGTGTGGACGTTGTAGAATTGCGTATTCAATGGAGCGAAAAATAGTGGAATTATTACCAGTATCCATCCGTGCTCGATAATAACCAAAGTAGAGGAAGTGAGGAGTTAAAAATCAAAACTGCACATGCCCTTTTTCTATCGGAGGGACAACAATTAATTTTCTTTCTTTTTTTAAAGTGATTATGTTTTAAAGAAAAATCGAGTTAAACAATTATTAGGAACTAATTTGTGAGCCTACTGGCCTAACACTGGATTTTTGTCACTAGTACCTGCTGGATACAGCTTTCTGTAGCCATGTAGAAAATGGATGCCTAAAAACAAGATGTTGTTTTGAACAGTGTGAATACAAACGATGGAAATGTTTAATAGTAAATTAAATAACGCACAACCACATAAAAATTAAACGGAGCATTAGCAAATATTAATGCAATATCGGAAATGAAATCACATTGGTGTGCATACCATCAGTATTCAAGTATACGTACCTCTCATGTGTTTTGTCTCAAACTATGAACTTTGACTGTATTTTTTTACTGTTTTTAAATCGCTCGGAGATGGTTAGGTGTGGGTTACTATGATTTATCTAGGACTTGGAAGTCCAAACACTCCCACAAATCTTTTGTGAGGAAACTAACCAATTCTTTCACTTGAATTGGAACAAAACTCTGTGCTACTTAGTAAATTTATAATACTTTGTGACGTTTTTTTTTTTTTTTTTTTTTTGTACCCGCTAATATTCTGGATGACGTTTTATTTCATCAGACAGGTTTTATTGCAACAAGTGCGGGAGAAGCTACAAAAGCAAGTATAACCTCTTCGCTCATCTGAAGATCGAATGCGGGAAATCGCCAGGTCTCGTTTGTCCACATTGCAACTTCAGATGCAAACACAAATCTTCCCTCAAGCGGCATATAGTACTCAAACATCGTTTGGATAAAACGTTGTTTGTTACATAGTATCCGGTATTACACCATTGCTTTTCAAGTAAAATATTTCATACTGAATTCCAATTTCTTGTAAATTATATTCATTATTATGCAGTTAACTAAGTAATTGTATAGTGGTTGTAAAAAATAATATACTACACGATTTGTACAATATTTTTGTATTTTTCTGTGGTATGTCGAGCAAATTACTGAAACTTCCTGGCAATTGTTAGTTGAACTAAAAGGTGCTATGAATATCTAAGTACGTGTACTGTCAATATGACTCCCAATCGGGCACCTTGGACGAATAAGATGATCAAGCTTCCCTTTAAAATTAAGGAATAAACCTTTGATTCGTCGGGCCATAAAATTATTTATGACCGAATCAGAATATCCCTCATTCATTATGTTAGCGGCCAAAAGCCTAAAGAGGTAAAGGGCTGATTCGTACATATGCGTATACACGAGAGATAGTTAAATACTGATGTTTAGGTTTCGGTTCTGTAAACACAATTTTTAACTCGAAAATGTGGCTTCAGCATGTTGTAAACAGGTAAACTGCCACAGTAAAAAACGATTTGGATCGGTGGCTGAGGGGGTTAGATTGTAAAATTTCCAAAGCTCTGGACGGAATCTTGGCTATTCGGATTCTGCCGTGGGCTATAATTTTTTAACAACACTGCTGGTAATAATGGAGCCGGGAAATCTAGGCTCACACTTCAATGCATGGTCTCATCTCCTTGTTTTTCTCGAGCAGGGCCTTGATTCATAAACGTTGTTTCTTCTTTCGTCAAAACAAGCCGCTTGACTGGTCTCTCTATAATTTTTGTGGAAAGTAGGTGTACAAAGTTTGAACTAATCAAAAACTCGTTTAAATTTAATAGCCCAAGAGAAATTGTCATCAGTGCCTTGGCATAGTTGAATTAAATTGAGTAATGATTTATTTACATTTTCGCAAATGTTGATGATCAGAAGGCCGTACTTCCAGTGTTAATCGAATGGGGTACTAGAAGTAAAGCCAAAAAAACAAATTTGTATGTCAAATAACCTGAAACCGTAAGGTTTAAGAAAACCAGCCACCTAGTATTCCCAGTTGAAAATGAATCAAAGAATCGGCTCCAACTGTTTGGAGAACTGTTTTAGATAATCTATCAAAAAGGTGGTCCGAAATGAGTCTTCAAATAATTTTGTTATAATCTGTAGAGCATGCAATGCTAGTGTATAGAGTAATAGTTGAACTGTTATAACATAACGTATTGCTTGCTGTTTATTTCATCAGCTATCCTGGAGAAAAGATTTCCTTGCAGTGCCTGCGGAAGGCGGTATACGAATCCCGGGAATCTCAGCCGTCACAAACGATACGAATGCGGGAAAGAGCCGAATTTCGACTGTTCCTTCTGCAACTATAGATGTTTCCAGATGTCCAACCTCAGAAGACATGTTATGCTCCGTCATGGGATAATGCCATCTACAATTGAATAAAAGTGTTCATATTTCAAACAGTATCTTCGAAATTTCAGTGCTGACCTGCTCGAATTGACGAACGCTTTCTTGCATAGTATCTTTCATTCTTTAGCTCTTTAGCCGGTTCTTCAAGGTTTTTTCCCGTCTTCTCAAACGCGGTTTCTGAACAAATGAAGTGGTTAACTTGGTCAGAATCTATCTAAATTTAGCTTTATAACGATAGCTCTTCGAATTTTCGTAGCGACCAATACCCCACTTCAACAGTTGGAATCTTTTACTTTGCAACGTGAAATCCACGAAAATGTTATTCACCCAACTTTCACTGTGCTCAAGGATCATGAATCCTCGCAACGGTGAGCTTTTATTATCTCACCACTAAGACTCCGATGTACACAACCAATAATCAACAATCCTTAGCTACAGTACTCTCCTGAAGACATACAAATGTGCATAAACATTGAGAGCAAAATTAAGTTCTTAAATTTCAGATATTGTGCCTGAAAACTTATTTATGGCTTCTCTGTATTTTTCTCCTTGAAGTTAAAAGAATGTTATAACCACTGAATTACTTCATTGGTTTTGCTTCACAAAACTGCCAGTTTTTCTGGATGGTAATAGTGATTCGACGAAGAGTAATAATGGCAATTCAACTGGTCTGTAGTAATTAATTATTTCAATATTTTAACAATTGACGATTTTTTTTGTTCTCGACAGTTTTCGAGTGGCAGAAGTTCAAGTGCGACAGCTGCGGAAAAAGCTACAACCACAAAAGTAGCCTCCAACGCCACGTTCACAACGAGTGTGGAAAACGTCCCAAATTCGGTTGCTCGTTTTGTAGCTACCGGACCGTTCAGCACTACCATCTTAAGCGGCACATAGTCTTACGTCATTCGACCATCGCCTTGGGAACTGATGAAAATAACAAAATATTAGAGTTCTGAGTGGTGCTGTAGTGTTTTCGCTCAGGGCGAAAAACATGACTGGTTTTAATACTACAAAACGTACCTATACGAAACTGATGTACCTCACCAATGCATAAGATACAACCGGTTGATAATTTTAATTTACTGCCTAGAAGTTATAGAGACGCTCTGTTCAAAACGGCTCAGGAAAACAATGCTTATGTTAGTCAAACTAACGCAGTCCCATTAATACGGAATCACTTGGGAAATATTCATTCAGTTCTGCCACGAACCGAAGCCTCGGGTTATCCTGTTTACGAAAAGCTATTTTTGTAAAATGTTTTTAAAACAACTGAAATCTCACTCATTGAAAAATAAGTGAAGCGTTCTGAGGCGGTACTCCCCAAATTCCGCAAGTTATGGAAACTGCTGTATGATTAACTGTATAAGAGAGTTTAGTTAGTGTTGAAGTTCTCATACGGACTGAAATATGAGTTCATATTTGTTACTGATGATGACTAAACCGTCGAAATCGATTTAACTGTGTAACTCTTTACTTTCGTGGAAATATAGACAAAGTTCTCAGGCTGAATGATATTACGATGATTATAATTCTCCACTATTATATGTACGTTATTCATTACGAGAAATCATGGTCAGATTACTCCAAGATGTTAAAATATGTACCCATGTACGAATATACGAAATCATTTCTAGTCCTTTGAATCAGGTTTTCTTATTTTTTCTTTCATGTTTGTGGATATGTAAATCATATGTTAGGCAAATATTTACATTCTATGTATTGCACTTCCTCCTAAATGCGTCATTTTAATCCTTAAGCTACTTATTATTCTAAAGGTGTCTGTAGGTTGTTTTATTTTTCTACTTCAAGTGACAATAAGTAAATTTCTAATCGTTCCTAGTGCAGGTTATTTTATGTATTCAACAAAAACCTGGTGCGGAATATGCGGGTGAATAAACTTGAAATTTTGAAGTATTCTGTTGCATTTTTCCTATTAGGTACGTTGTTACGAGAGGTAAGTGATAATATACTGCTTGATTGCTTGAAGATGAAAATTCATTTTCGTTCCACCAAAATCACTGGTGGGTATTTGTTGTCAAACCCAACTTTTGGGTGGCAAAGGTGGATTTGAGGTGGATTCTTTCCTTGTCCTTGTGGTAAATATACGTATATAGAGATACTTTATTCCAACCCTATCTCCCTACTATACCCTCTTGGTTCCTTGATCGCTTAGACGAGTCGGATTACCCTAGGCATCCTCCTATTGATCGTATTGAGTTTGCATTTGTCGAAAGTGATATGTTTGGGTTAAAGGACAGAGTCGTTGAGTGGGTCTGGGTGGAGATGGAAGTGTTGTAAAATCTCTACTTCCATCCTATTGCTTGCTACTATGTATGTATGTTGTTGTGGTGTTGGTATGTTGTTTTTATGCGACAACATACCTTTGGAACTCTCCTTCACATTAGCACTTCTTCGTTCGAACTTACTTATCGAGCAGTGCCAAAGCAAGCCGCAGACGGTTATCAATTCGATTACTTCAAAGCCAAATGAAACATTCGGAGGAATGTTGTATTTCCATTGTTGTATTTCTCAAGATTCTCTTCACATCAAACTCCCACATTATGATTGCTCATGCTGTTTTTAGTTGGATGCAGACGAAAGTTCCAATATGCACGTATCTTATCAAGTGGTACGCAACATGTTATGACACGATCAAATATTATTTGTTATGAACCACTCCATCGGTTTAGTGTCCTGTCGGCGGCGTCTGCGTCTAGCGTTTTCGATGATAGTCATTCGAATGCAACATCTGAATAAAGGAGAGATATTCACATAGCGTCATTCGATTTAATAATTTCAGCCCTACCTTGAATTCAAAGCGCAATTTTGCACTCTTCTTAGAAGATAAGCAGAAAGATTCGTTACTGTTAACGGGTACCTAGCTAAGCAGCTGCTTTATTGTACAAAATGAGGAGAGAGAAGAAGGTGCATTCCTCATTAATAAAATCCCATTTGGATAATGACAAAGAACGTTTCAGACAGTTTCTTAAACTTAATTCTGAAAAGTTTAACCTACGAGTATTTGTATCAGTTGTAAACGAAGACCCAACCAAGCCAAATGGGTGCTACTAGCTGGTGGCAAATGTAAACTTCTGTTTCTTAGAGGCGTTTCATAATTTTTGGGGATTTGGTTTTTACCGATTGCCAAGCAAATGTGTTTAGCGTTCTGTGCATCGTGTCTTCGAGTCGCCAGACCATAGCCATAGTAATGTACAGATTCTTATTGTGTGATCATATCTTTACACCAAGATTGAATGTAGCGATTGTGCAAGATCTTAAGTTACAGACGAACCTTCCAACCTGTCGCTTTTTACCTAATGGAACGTAAAGTGTGATATAGTAATGAGGTTATCTTTAGGCAGAGCTGCACCGCACAATTTAGCATGTTGTGTGTTACCGAAATCTGGCCTGAGGCATACGTTCCAACCTAGAGCTCTATTTGTTCATGCGAATGAAACCACTCTCAAATATTTTGAAAATAATTGATCCGAAGAATCCATTCAACAGGATGTAAACAACATTAACCCGAATTTCCGCATTTTTAATGTTAATGATGTTAGAGTAGATTAGCCGGGAATGCCGGAGGCTGTTAGTTTGTGTGATGTTGAACAAACCTTCTTCCGATCCTCTGACCCTGGTTTTACATCTCCATCACACAGCTCACCACACGCCACGCCATACAAGCTCAATTCAGATTCAGTTCAACCTATACCACGTTTGTTTACCCAATAACCGAACTGGAACTGAACGTGTATTTGTAACTAACATATACGTAACAGTGAGTATGCGCGTGGGTCCTTACATACATAATTAAATGGTTCGAAAGGATTGACGGCAACAAAACAAACTTCAGCAAGAAACGGTTCAAGCACCATAATGTAGGTAAGTTGGTCATCACAGTAAAATTCTTACTTGGACGATCAGCACCTCTGTGCCCAATCTTGATCAGTTGCAACTCGAAAAATTGAAAGTTAAAGAAGAGTAAGAAGATAATAGTTACGAAACGACTTGAATACGAAAGTTAGAACTGTCATCAGTATGTACCCATCTCGTTGGTTTGTTATTTGTCTGTACAATCCCAAAGCCTGCTTCAAGCCTAAGCTGTGTGTATCTTACGGAAGTTTACTTAAAGTATTACGTACCATTATTCTCACACTAAACACTGTGCCACGATCCTTGTCGTTTTGTCGACCTGCACTCTGATACGACACCCACGTACATTTAAACTTAGTTATGGATTCTGGTCACGTATCTAATTATTTCATCTGCGCAGATACCATAGTACATCATTGATTGAAATGAATACCGAGAATTCAGAACCAACTACGGCCCATACAATAATTTGGGTTACCTTAAGTGAACTTTTGCATTATGTAATGTTGATTTTAAACAGACTTGTGGAGTGTTTTATTTTATTTTATTGCATCAATTGTTTCGGTAGGTGCCTACGTTTATGAAGTTTCGTGTAGAATGTGCCGTACAAATCGTGTGAGACTTTTCTTGCGACCTGCGATCTGAGTGGAAGAGTGGAATATGGAATACAAAAAACTAGAATCTGAATCGTTTTTTCACAAATTTAAATTGAAGCAAACAGACTTGTACATGGTTCTTTTCATTCTCATAGAGTATTGCCATCAACTAATCAAAACCGTAAATGGGAGCTCTATTGGGAAATACAGCTGAGAAATAAATTTGCTTTGAAAAATCTACAAACTGCAATCCTTAAGGGTGGTTATTTTGCTTAATATTGAATAAAGAAAGTATTAATTCCAAAAATAATGCTTAGTCAGCAGTTTCGGCTCCTTAAAAAGTGTTTGAATTTTTCACTTCATAAGTTTTGGAGTGCATTATTTTTCACTTTAAATGTTTTGGATGGCATTATGGTTTTTGCTGTCCAGGGTAGTGTTAAATTGTTGACCAAAATGTCATCCTAAAATCGATCAAACGAAAACATTGCTGTAGGTAATGATTTTTTTTCCTGAATAATATTTGCAAAACTGTTTTTTTTTTTGCAGGATTCTAGGAAGAGGTGAAAATAATGTTTCAAAAAACTTTTAGTCTGTATATCTCAAAAACTCGAGCATATGATCAAATCTACTATTTCTCCTGTAATTCGCTGACAGTTAACCAGCTCAATGATAACTTCCCGTTTGTCTCCAGGTAATGAAGGGCGCTACCCATGCGGCATTTGCGGCAAAAGCTACAAACACAAATCCAACCGGAACAACCACATGCGTCACGAGTGCGGCAAAGTGCCGAAATTCTCTTGCTCGGCGTGTGACTATAAAAGTCACCTAAGTGCCAACGTCAAAAGACATTTTATGAATAAACACGGCTTCTACGATGACGGAAAAAAGCTGGTGCCTAAAGTGGCCGCTGAATTTCAATCTCATCAGTCATCGTTGTAAGTATTGGTTTATTATTCAATAATAAACATCATTGTAATCGCTCTTGAAAAAAAAATGTAACACCCCCCTGAAAATTTCATGGTTTACGTTTCAAAAGGTGTAGAATCCAAATCTGCAATAAAAAATTGTCCGTCCGTCCGCCGTTCGCCGTAGGTACGCACGATTTCTCCCAAACGGCTGGAGCAAAAAATCTGAAATTTTCAGGAAAAATCAATATCGGTCCGACACCGCCCCAATTCTTTAGCCAGCACTCTCACTTAATTTAAAGTGCCCTTTAAGGGTTGTCAAAGTTTTGTAAAATCCCTAATAACGTCAAAAAAAGTCAAGGCGGCATACATTTGGACTTTTTTTGAAGAACTTTCCATGAGGAATCGAATGAGCCCTTCCCCAGGTCCGTAGCTCAAACCATTACCGATGTATGGTCCGATTTATGGTTCCAACACTTGCGTTTTTTTTGGTTTATTATTGTTTTTGTTTCGATAGCAGTAACCTAGTGATGTACTGATGTCATGATGTAGTAATGTGGATACTGGAGTGAACTCCTAAAAGGCTTTGTAGCCGATACATGGGTTGAAGCATTCTGATATGCATGAAACGCTGTAAATTCTTTCACTGGGGTTTATTATTCAATTGGCTTGCGTTCATGATTTGAATTTCTACTAAGCTTTGGAGTGTGCGTGTTTCACAAGTGATAGAGCGATTATTGAATTTCAGGAGGCACACAAATATGATCAACTGATCAATCCGAATAGGTATTTTGGTTGAGAACAGATTTACGTGCTCTATGCATATCTCCAGAAGTTCAATAATCCCTCTATCACCTGTGAAACACGCACACTCCAAAGCTCAGTAGAAATTCAAATCATGAACGGAAGCCAAATGAATAATAAACCCGAGTGAAAGAATTTGCAGCGTTTTATTTCATTATTTGTATTACTTTTGTGTGTCAATTATTTCTATTGTAACTAGTTGTTTGTGTTCAGGTTCTGAGGGACGCCGCTTGTGCGGCAATTATGGCAGCAGCCACAAAACCACTACCTCCCACCTTAACTACCATATGCGCCATGAGTGCAGCTTATCTACAAGCACAACTTCTCTACAAGCACAGCATCTCTACAAGCACAGCTTCTCTACAGCAATTCTCCTACTCAGCTTGTGATTACCATAGACCTCTCAGCTCCAACGTGAAAAGACATTTCAGACGGAAACCCAGCTCCTAAAATTATTCTGATAACGGTATGGAACATTCACCGGTATCGAATTAATTGTGATCATATCAACAACAGAAGCTTTGTTTTTGTCTTCCTTTTAAGAATTTTCAAAAATATTTAGATTTGAGATTTTGATATTCAGATCCCTAACCAATTTTCTTTAACTCAAAATTAGATAAAAGAACAAAATATTAGAAATTCTTTTATTAGGCACTAACTAATATTTTGAAGAGAATTTTTTTTTTTTTTTTTCAAGACTTAACTCGACCAATTTTAAAAATTCTATATTGCATTTCCAAAATAATTAGATATCCCTTCCTTGGAACCATAGTACCCTAGGTATCAAAATGTTGGCATTAAAAGTCATAATTTTGCCAGAGCTACGGGAATTAATGAAGATATATAAAATACTGTTCGCTATTGATATCACTCATCATCTCTGTCAAAAAAGTCAGCGATGTTTCATGTCTAACTATTATAGATGATCTCTTGCCTGCCTGTTAACACGGATCACTAATAAATGAAGAATTCAGCTATTCATTATCAAACAATTTGGCGTTTGTCTACAGATTCCCTGGTGCGTTACCCGTGCAGAGTTTGCGGCAAAATCTACTAACACAGGACCGCCCGGAACAACTACATGCGGGATGAGTACGGCAAACCGCCGAAATTCTCCTGTTCCGCAAGTGACTACAAAAGTCACGTCAGCGGCAATATCTAAAGACATTTCATGCGTAAACACAATTCCTAGTCACGATGGAAATCGTCCACCTGTGTTCTATTGATTGCTGATCATATCAATCATAAGTGCCTTACTCTGGTCGATATTCAAGATTGGAATGTCCAATTTAACTTTATTCCCATAATTCCAAAGACACAAGGTTCCCGTTTTACACAAGGTTATCATTTTCAAGAAAGGTTCGCCAACGATTTCCTTCCAAGTCTACCTGTACGTGGTGGGAGCAGAATAATCTTTCGGGAGATGGAAAAAAAGTGTTTCCCTAAATCAAAATATTAACTAAAGTCTCCTTACACGACCAGATCTACTTGAAAAACATGTACTTCTAACATCTACTTACAAATTTAATCGTGTAGGGGGAGGGTCATGTTTGAAGGTTTGCAGAATAATACCGTAAACGTGTTTGGCAATATGAGGTTCGACAGCCAAGTTTGATAGAACATACCTCTACAGTACAGGCTAGAATTTGGGCCGGTCAGATCTGCAGTGCGGCCTGACTCACCCACAAGAAGGCGATGTCCGCGGGAACGGTAATCGTGACATTGTCGTCCCTGAATCCTTGTAACGATCTTAAATTTTACATCTTTTAAGATTAGGAATCTTTCGAGATTATTTGAAACATTTGAACACATTCATGTAACCAATATCATGAATCTGTGAGCCTCATCCTACTTGGCAGACTTTTTTTCTATTTCGAAAATTGCTATCTAATGTATGGGAGATAATTAGATAGATAGCAAATAATAGATAGAAGCTTTCGAAAGCTTGAGGGAAAAGGACTTATAAACAAGAATTTGATGTCTGTAAAATAACGAACCAACTTCCTGTATGAAATGTCCATATAAAGCCTGATAGATTTATTATGTCGTTTCTATTTGTAGTTTTAAATAAACACATTTAAAAAACTAAAGTTAAAAATAAGTACATTTAATATCAGGTTTTTCTGAAATTAAATTTCATTTACTCGTTTTAATAGTGAACCTTTGTTTAATCGACCAAGAAAAATTTGTTGATGAAATGTGCTGAACCCAAAAAACGGATGAAAACCCACGTTCATCCCTCATCTATAGCTTTCCTCTGAAACTGCTGAACTTGATTACAGAATTACATATTATGAGTCCTATTCGGCATTAATTTGTCGATAAACCCTGAAGAGTCGGTTTGAAGGGTTGGGATATTAAAAGTTGGAAGCTGGATATAAAAAAGCGGTTTTTCTCTGTTGAAGATAGATTTCAATTCAATGAATCGGATGGCGGATCGCACTCGGATAGCTTTACATTAACCCCTTCGCAATCGGGCGAACGCTAGAAGTCGGGTGGTCAAAAATGAACGTCGAAATTTGTGTTTATGCGAACCGGTGAGAAGATTGTAGAAATCGTCATATAAACTATCAAGACCCTTGAAACTACGATCGTAGCATCTGATATAATTTCAATTGAATTCTTTCTTCACGAAACCAAATTTATTATAACCTTAGCGAATCTTGTCAATTAGACAATCTAGTGAAGTGCATGTTTTATTCTATCTCATTAATTTTCTGTTGCCGACTGCTTACGTCTATGATTTTACTTAGATTTCAATGTGGAATAATTGCTTACTTGGATATCAGTTCTTTTTATGTGCAGACGGACTAGTAAATGTACTTTTCTAAGTTTATTTTCAATTAATTTGATAAGTCCAATTTTATTTTCTTTCTCGTTGTTTTCTCATTATTTTAAAAATGGCACACTACTGTACCATATTAATTTTTAAACCGCAAGGTTGTAAATGTAATTTTTATTCAAATATGTATATAGAAATGTTTGATGAACTGGTTACACTTTTTAGTGAAGAACAATACGCTCAAAATCAAATTTTTCATATCTAATTCTACGTCAATAATTGTCATTAAACTGTCTAATGGAAACTTCGCGTTTATTTCTTCAGTATATGAATCCCAATTCTATGGATGTTGAAACATATCCATGAAAATGCATTAATTCTTTTCTGTATTAATGAACGCATTTATACCAGGATTGAGACATTCCGAGCAATTACAAGGAGTCAACTTCAAGGAGTTTCAACGTAGTAGTTGAGATCAATTCCTAGTTAGCACCAGAATTGTTTCAGGTTCACTTAGATTCAAGTGCCGATTGGCCCTGACAATGTGGTTTCTACGAAGCGAATGGGATCAAAAAATTATGGAACATAGGAATAGTTGGTAAACTGAGATTATCTTTGTTCAACTTACAATTTAATTCAACTTATTGTTACCCGTAGGAAAAGATGGACGTTTGTTTTTTAATTCAAAATTTGAGTTTCTCTTGCATTTTACATTCTAGACATTCTGAACAACTGTTCTTTCTTGGCAGTTTGCCTGTGAGTATTTCTGTGTTCTCAATTCCTTGTAAAGCTAATACGTTTAATTTTTAAATTTTTTTCTGATGTAAATGAGTTTTTCAAGGAATGAGCGGTTTAGGCTTTCGATGGTCCCGTTTGAGTTCCATCGCTCTAACTCTGCTCATTCCTATGCAAGCTTAAAAGCCACCGAGCAATTTTCTCCAGGTTCCAGGCCTGAACTTTTTTTTATTTATTCTTGAAGGTATAAGGGTCATTTCAAAATTTCGGGTTATTTTGTGTCACATAGCTCCTGTTCTCACTCTGTATGTCGTAAGAGCTCGGGATTTTCTCAGCAATATACAGCAGACTGGTATCTACTTAGCGCCGTGAAATTTACGTCAGTCAGCTAACTAGCTGATCAATTAAAAATCATTAATCATCCGTATTCTCCCTCCCTACAACTGTCACAGACAGTAGGTTGGAAACTTCAAAATAGTTTCTAAGCTCTTCCAAATAATCTTTTAATTTGCAAAAAAATCTTATAGGTCCAGTATGTGGTTGGTTATAACAATATATTGAGGAAATGAGGCAACTCCACTTTTTGAGCTAAGTTTCACTGGGCTTTATACCTGTCACAGAGATTTTTTCTCTCTCCCTACAATTTTTTTGAATAGCTCGCCCTGACCAGAAATAGGGATATTTGGTCGTAAAAAAAATGGAGGACAACAGTGCTACAACATGACTTTCCGTGTGAGCGTTTTTGTGGCCCTACGGTCCCTTCAGTTTGATGAGTGATGTGATCAAGTGTTGAAGTCTTGTGCGTAGGTAAATTACTTCTCTCTTCCTACAACCTCTTCATCAACGTGGGTAAGTGTTTATTTACATTTCAATGAGCTCCGACCTTGAGTCTTGATGACAAGATGTTGTGCATTACTTCAAACGAATAAGAATATTGATGATGAGCCTTTGGGGAATGGAAAACACCCAAAACGTCTCTTCCTACAACCTCTCTCCCTACAATTTTCGGAAAATGACTGAGTTGTAGGGAGAGAGAATGTATTGGAGGGAGAGAGGATTATGCAGTTAATTAAAATAAAAGAGATTTGTAAGGTGCAGGAGTATTCCTCAACTGACTATGGGGAAAAAGGTGTCCAAAGAAAAGTGGAAAGAGTATGCAAGAAGAAGAAGGCAGAGGATAAAGAGCGATCCAGTGTTAGCGGCGATTGAAAAAGAGAAGGAAAGGAAGAAGTATGAAGCTAAGAAAATGAAAAAAACGCTGCAAATTCTTTCACTGGGGTTTATTATTCAATTGGCTTGCGCTCATGATTTGAATTTCAACTAAGCTTTGGAGTGTCGTCCGTGTTTCACAGGTGATAGAGCGATTATTAAATTTCAGGAGGCACACAAATATGATCAAATGATCAATCCAAATAGGTATTTTGGTTGAGAACAGATTTACGTGCTCTATGCATATCTCCTGAAATTCAGTAATGGCTCTATCACCTGTGAAACACGCACACTCCAATGTTTAGTATAAATTCAAATCATGAACGCAAGCCAATTGAATAATAAACCCCAGTGAAAGAATTTGCAGCGTTTGGCAATTTATTACACTTTTGCAATACAATCGGTTCCTGAACCGATTGATATACAATTTAGACTTGTTTTCCTCAGAACAGCGAGAACATTTTGTCTTACAAAAAATTACATTTTTCAACAAAAGCAACTAAAACGTCTTGCGTCAATACATTTTTCAACAAAAGCAAATTTAATGGATTTTTGAAAATAGAAAAAACGTCTTGCGTCAAGAGGTCCGAGATTGAGAATTTGGGTTTTTATTAGCAAACCGGTCACAGGGATAGAGCGACTGATTCTCACAACGCACCTATTGGTGCTAATGCGTATCTCCTGAAGTCCGCGTCTATGTGAAACACGCACACTCCAATGTTTAGTATAAATTCGCGCAAGCCAATTGAATAATAGCAATTTGTTATTACACTTTTGCAATACAATTTAGACCGTTGATTCGTCGATTTCAGCGAGAATATTTTGCGTCAAGAGGGGGAATGCTTTACTGGTGCTAATGAGGGAAAGTCAGCCCAGTTTAAGGGTCCGCTGAGGTGTTGCCACCTGATGGCGGGGAAAGGGTTTTCGTCCCTGAGGTCAGGGGTCGCCCTATATGGGCAATAGTATAGGTACAGGGCCGCTGGGCGCCTGCCGCGCCGCGCCTCTAGAGAGAAAACGCGCCTCTAGAGAGAGAAAACTGGGGCGCCTGTGTATGTACCTACATGAAGAAGTCGCCAGCCGCAGACGCGTCAGGGTCATATGTGAAAAACGAACGCGAGCGAGCGGGGGCCACCAACGCGATCTGTTCTATAAGCGATCAAACTATGCTGTTCTATGGAATTGTCATACGTAAAAGCGCGGCATCGCTCCCCCCCACCCTAGTGCCGCGTGGTGTGACTTTGAAATCGCTTTTTTGCCGCGCAATCGCGTTAAAATCTGTTTACACTTTGTAGGTTAACCTGCTACTGTCGAGATTTACCGTTCTTCGTCGATTTCGCCTGCATATTTTGTCTTCCCCTTTCGCTTGTGTATGTTTGTACGATACCTAGGTGATTTGTTTGTTCAGCTTCCTCGAATGTTGTACACCCAATATTTTTCCTGTTTTCTTTTCACGAATCGATGTTTGTTTGAGAAGCAGGTTAGTTACCTATTTTTCATTCATTTATTTCTTTTTTGAGAAGCACATTTGCTCTCAATTACCTTTTGGTCAAATTAGGAATACCCAACGTTTCCTACTCTACAGTTTTTGATGTTACCTTCTTGCCTATTTAGAGATTTTGGTATTAAGAGTAGGTTTTATATTTTTTACGTTGTGATAACCTGACTGGATGATGGTTGTGATTAAAAAATAAGTCAAACTAAAGAGTGATTTTCAGTTTTTTAAATAATAATATATCATGTTTATGTTGAAAGTTGCATGTGGATGTCGTTTTCTCTCTCCCTACAACCGTTTTCTCTCTCCCTACAATCTAAAAAATTTTAAAAATTGGTATCTCTTGAACGAGTTAATTAAGTACGCGCCCACTGCAGGGCCTTACTTGTGAACCAATACAGAGTCGAAATATGTCAAGGGAACCGCCTCAACTGGTGTTTAATTTTTCAAAAACAGCTGAGCCCAAAATAACCCGAAATTTTGAAATGACCCATTAAATACTTCAAATCCCCTAAATTTTTTAAGCAATATTCGGTGGTGATTTTTTTTTTTTTTTTTTTTTTTTCAAATTTGTATTGCAGATTTGATCCAAATGGAATTTTATTGAAAAGTGACCTATCATTTGAATTTTTAGGTACGTGAATTTTGAAATACTATTGACTTTGTGTAGGTATTGTTTTGAATCACTTATTGTTTGTTTATTTATTGATATTCGCGATTCCAAATAGGAAAAACACCGACGGAACGGTCAGAATATCCGAATATGTCAGTAATATCCTCTACAGCACAGTACCATATACAATTTTGTTCTTCTGCATATAAAATAATGGACATCCCTAGCCGATTCTGAATGAAAAAATGGCCGAAAATCACGTATCACTGCTTCAGCTCAGTTTCGAGAGAAGATTTTTTGGCAAGCCGAATCACAAATATGGGCCCAATAAAAATGTGAATTCCGGGATAATCTCAGTGTACGACCATTTCAACCATTAAAAGTTCACAAAAACAGTTTTTTAGTATTTTAAAGGCATTTTTAGACTGAAAAATTACTCTACCACAATCCTATAGGTCCTTAGAATGACCTTATGCCCCGGTACATATCCTTTGAGCATTCCGGCAGTAATTCACCGTCGAGTACAAGGTAATTGTACACGCTCAAGTGGTCATACAGTGTATAGGAGCTCTTGGGTTTCATCCCTCTCTCCGTTTATATGCCGGCTTAATGGTCCCGAACAGTAAAATATAGAATGAGTGAAAAAATTCTGATTAAAAGAGCACGTGCACCCTGTTTTGTTCATCCCTTGTAAATAGACTTGGAAGGAGTCATTTTCGAAAGTTCGTAACACTAAATATGTCAATCAAACTAAAAACTATTATTTTTCAGAGTTATGAATCGGATGAGACTTGTCTAAGACTAACTACTGCGCACCGCAGAACATTTCTCATGGAAAACGAACTACATGTTTGGTAAGAATGAAAACAACGTTGTAGGAAGAATAGACCCACTCAGTAGGACACAACGATTGTGGATGTGATTGATTTAAAAATTGAACACAATATGTTGCAATGCATTCATACGATAGTAGTTTTTTCAATAATCAAACATTTCTAAACAAAGCAGTGTGATATGAGTAATACAATTGTGTGCGGCAATCAGGAATTCTTTTCTTTGGCGCTCCAAGACCAAAAATATAGTATGTAGTGTAATGGTTGCACCTCTAGCTTGTGATGTATATGGTTAAGGTTCTTCCACACAGAACGCGGGACGAAGGGATGGTCAGCCGTCTCTACCGTGGCGTTCCTCTGCCGACGCTTGTAGGACACAAGATGGCATCAACCCTGTCACATACGCAGCGTTCAGGCTCGACGAAAGAGTAGCGAAGGCTAGAGTTGTATAAAATCACAAAAAGAGTTGAGCGATCCGACGGTTTACAAGTGTAGTTTGCATTTCTCAAGTTTTCTTTTCTTCTCGAGTATGTAGTTTTTGGAAAAATGGCAGAAGAAACCGAATTGATAACAGAAAAAGTTAGAAAGTGCGTTTATTTGTACGACACAAGATGTACAAGAATCATTGTTTGGGTGCACCCAAAACTTTCGGTGTCTTTGATCACCTTATTCTAATAATGCTAACAAAAGTAGGTCTTCCTCCTCTTCAGAACTATCATTTTCACTTGTTGACGAAACCAGCTCCTGAGGAATACTGGACCGCTCACTCTGAAAACGCTTTTAATGTGGCGTCCCTATTTCGCAAACCGCCACTGTCATCCGCTGACCGCTGACTGTCCCGTCGTACCGCGTTCTGTGTGGCACAGCCTGTAGCTCCCTCTTCCCTATTCTTGAAATCACGGCCTCCGTGGATAGCCTCGTGCCTATAGTCTCGCGGTGCGGTAATGATCGCTACCAACCGCCTCAGAGTTCTTGGAAGGGGCAACTATATCATTCCACCAACTCCATATGTTGCGAGTGCCTAACGAAAATCGCGCTGAAAATTCCTTTGGACGCATTCTCTAAATTCCGTCGATAACACCCTGATTTACCGACATTAAGGCTGATTGCTACACGCTTCATATTTTCTGTAAAAAGTATAAAGAGAAATCAGTTCTGATTTTCTAAATTTTTGTGTTGAAATGTTGAAATTTGAGTTTGCGCTAGTGTTAAAGCTGGGATTGGGCGACGCGCTCTGGCACTATGACACTGGGGTTTTCCAAATTCAATTCAAATGTTGTGGCTATAGTAAAAATGCTTGTTCTTATTCAATCAGTTATCATTATTCTCGTTGGCAATACCAACATGATGATCTCTTCTTTACTAACTACTAACGAATTACTATTATAATTATTATGCATACCTATCTAGATAAAATTTGTGTACCACATTCTGAGTAGAACTATACGAATTCTTTTTTATAGAGTGACAGTTGATCAGATTTTCCGTGCATTGTAGTTTACCCACTAGCTGAAGCAGTGAATCCTTGCTGATAAACATTTCGAATTACATTGCTAAAGTCTTGCATATGCGAAGCTGTCGAGCTTCTCCCAGGTTCATCTTACCTTATCTATTAGGCCACTTTCCACTATTTGTCAAATCCTATAACTATACTATATAATAATGTAGGTACAATTAGCAACACCATACTAATAACCTCTGTGTTTTTATTTCAGGGATTGAAAGTTGCAGTGGAATGAATTCAGCATCGGAAATTTGGCGGTTAGAATGAATTGATAGATTCTTCGATTCCTCTAACTTCAATTGATGAAATAACACGTAACATTTTCATAGTTGTGTAATAATTTGCGTATATGGTACAAAGTCGTATATGGATCTTCACTTCCGCCTTTAATGTAACTATTCAGCTACATCTTGAAATTTTATTCATTATTCATGCAGTACTGTTCGGTAAACTGATAGTATTGTATCTGATGTCTCGAAGATGAATTGACCTTCAAATACCTTAATGTATTGTCTTGTTCTCTTTATATCTGTGAGGTGATGGAATGGTGTAGTTGCCCCTTCCATTGAGCTGAATGCGGTAATGACCGTCAGAGGATGACGCAGAGGCTTGAAGGCTTCTGATTCATCTCCCAAGACGACGGATTCAAGAATCGGGAACGTCCAACTAACCATATCCATCACATATCTCTTAATATTTATTTTCGTTTTATAATCAGTAGATATTTCTTGGGTATGAGTTTAATCAGCAAACGTATACTTCTCTGCAATATTAATCTTTGCCAGAAGGATTTCGGGAAAAACTGTTCAAAATCAGATCTTTGCACTCATTTTTCGTTTGGTGTCATTTTAACAAATTTTTTATCCCCAAATCGTTGCCAGTCTAAGAGCAAGTCAGGTCATTTTGAAGTAATTCGAAATAATGAGAAAGTGGTAATTCGCAGAGGTCAGTGCAGCCTTGTAGATACTTTCAAGTTTCGATGAAGCTTTGAAATTCTTTACAAAAGTAGCGCCCTTTGATAGTATTTTGAATTCACGCGCTAAGAGGGGAACCAACGGCTGGCACTCAGACATAGGCTGTATCCGAGTTGCGGTCACGAAGTGACAAGCCATTAGTGAGATGTAACAGTTGCGGTCACTTCTTCGAAAGTTAAAATCCGAATTGCGATCGAATGGGAGAGATCGAGATTCAACGAATTCGAATTGTGCAATTCGAATCAACACGTTTAAAACATGTTCTAAAACTCCAGTAGAACGCCGTTGGTTTCGTATCGAGTAAATGGGTACAAGAACGGTATTTACGTACCGCGGTTTTTCTCACTGTTGGTGGGCAAAACTCACGATGCTTATAAGACTGCTCTCGATCACCTCTACCGTCTTACAATGGATTGCTCTCCACAAACTGTATTCAGTGACTTTGAATTAGTTATCCACTCAGCGGTCAGAGATGTATGGCCCACAGTGACTCTGAAATGTTGCCGTTTTTATCTGGTTTATGAAAATTTACAAGGACAAGGCCAGTGAGGCCTCACAGTTCTTGAGGCTTTTTTTCGGTCTTCCATTTATCAATCCCACGGATAGCTCACTTCAAGTGGGGACCGCAGTTCGGATATACTTCCCTGAGAGGGGGACCGCAACTAGTACATCTAATTGCATCTTGACCGCAACTCGGAAACTCCGTTGACATTTACTCTCTGCACATTTACCAAGTCACTTCCTTTCTTCCCGAAGCTTCATCACGTTTGTTGTCTTTCTGAACTCTATCAAAATGTTGGTATTATGCAGCTTCTTGTCAAACCACCCATGTTTCTATTGCTCTCGAAGCTGTTGTGTTTTCACCGGTCTTAAAGTACTATTAATCTTCATTCTCTTAGTGTGTGTGGTTAAATTGAATGCGAAAGCCATCCCAAAGTGAAAGGGCACCTTCACTCATCACTATGTGGTTTCTCATTTACATTGACATTGGTGGAACATGAAAGATTCGTGGTAGTGCAGAAATAGATCAGCTAATAAAGGGTGACATATTGTGCCATTCATGAAGGCACATGCATTTTGATGGATTGGTTATGTGCTTCGGGTGCCAGATGAAAGGGTTTCATAGAAGTGATAGTCGACAGATGGACAGTAAAGGGAGATCTGTCAGAGGCGTCGGTGCAGGATCTCACATGGAAAGACCATGGGAATGAGGAAGAAGAGCCAAGACTCAGTCACCGGTAACTCCTGAAGAAAACAAATATGGTTCTTCACATTCATATCGTTTAATGTACAAAAATAAATATAGTGGATGTGAAGTTAGAGACTAATTTATGTCTCATTCCGCTTAAAATAGTTGGTACAATTTAAATTGGGGCTCATTTCCTACTTCTAACCCTAAACTTCTACACTGAAAGGTGAGGCTAAATTCAGCCTAAACTGCTCCACCTAAGGTGCTGAATTTTTCAATAATTAATTCATTTTTTACTGAATAACATGGTGAATAGTTTTGATGGATATGGATAGTTTCCCATTCATATTTCTTAAAACTGCTATTCGAGCATATACCTGCAGCTTTTTATAATCAGGGGTGCTATACCTGTATTGCAGGATTATCGCCTCTACCCTTGGAAGGGGAACCTAGTCCATTCCATCACCATCGCGTTACATACTCGTAGTCCGCTGGGCAGCCCTGACCAACTGGATGAAGTTTTCCCCGATCCGGGAAGAATATAATCAGTATTGACAACTGATCGATACAATTAATGATAAAACCTTGTCTAATAATTTGCTGCGTTTTTTTGTTGTTATGATATCAATAACTCATAAATTGAATGTAACAGATAAGAAAAAATATACTATTTAACAATATTCCAAATGGTACCATTTTTTAATGATTGAAAAAATGTAACAATTGTTTTCTGAAGAAAGTTGTTTCATTTTTTGTTCATAATTTTACTTATAGATTTCTAATTCCAATTATTATTCTTAAATGATTATACTATGTGGTTTGTATCCAATTTTGTCTCATAGCGTATCGAAATATCTTCTCTCATTACAATTTCTGAGTTTTTAAATTTTACTCTACAATTTACGGAAATGAGATCTAACTTTATTTTTTTATTTTTTTACTCGTATTATTAATTTATTTTAACATTATATTTTCATAATTTCCGTTGCGATATTGATTTAATTGGTTTTCATGTTCGAGTCTCTTATTTTAATAATTATAATTCTTTCGGTTATTTGGGAATTCAAAGATCTAATATGCATGGAAATCTATCATAAACCACTCTTTTTATAAATCCTGCTTAGTTGCTACTGTTTGAAACTTACAGCTGTTTATTGATTTAAAAAACATATATTCTGACTGGCTTATTCCTTTTGTTATAACATAATATTAATTTATTGTAATTTAGCTTTGCTTTGAAACAAACGGACACTTTCAGGAAGTGGCCGAAGCATTTTCCAAATATACAGATCATCTCTCCGGAATTGGAAGTGAGTTTGAACCATATCTGGATATAGTAGATCTTGGTCGTAATGGATTTTCTTCCAACTTTTCCCAATCCAAATCCTCCTTGTAACTGGTACAGGTACTATTTGATTTCGAAAAAAAATCTGCAGCGTCCGGTCCAAGACGGTTACTTATGAATCCTTTTCCTGTCCGACCTAAGATAATTGAAATTTTCAGAAATTGAAATCTAGATGGCCCTTGTGGATCTCATCGCAGCCAGACTGAAGATTACAAGGGTCATTAAAAATAAGTAAACTAATCACACTTAAACTACTCCAAAAAACTGTCCGATTTTGATTAAGTTTTTAGGATTGAATGAATTAGGCTCCTGGTCTTCTTAAGATTCATCACTGTTCGCATAATTTATAATTTTCGCATCAAATATAGCCACTGCGCATGCCTAAGCGTGGAAATCGTGCTACACGTAAAACTTCTAAAACATGAGAGTGGTCGTGGAAGGCTCCCAAGGAGGATTGGCTCTATACTGACTTAGTAACCGGTACGGAACGGTAACGTTCGACAAATGGGGAAGCTGTTCCAACTCAACAGTGATGAGCGACTGTTCTCAACCTATTCCAATAATCGGCATGCTCTTAGAACGTTGTATTATTTGGAAAATGTTTCGGTCAACTTGGAAATTATACTGTAATCGGCGCATCTTGTAGTGCTGTAGTGAGCTTCTCTTCAATAAACTGGCGCTTGAGTTTCATCATTATTTGCTGTATTGTACATTTCCGGCGCAGATTAAATATGTCTGTAACGAACCTGCAAATCGTTTTACATTTCGATATTTTTATAGGGAGGTTTTGGCGGTACCCTTGCGGCCAGTGCGGGCGGAGCTACAAACACAAGAGTCACCTCAACAGTCACATCCGCTACGAGTGTGGCAAAGAGCCTCAGTTCGCCTGCGATTTCTGCCCCTACAAAAGCAAGCAAAAATCTCACTTGAAACAGCACATGTTCCGGCACATAACGCTCAACTCTGCGATGGAAAAACTCTTAACGAAATCTTCTTCCAAGTCTTCAAAAAAATCCAAGGATTAAAGTTATAGATCTGTTTTCCATTAATCTTCAGAAAAAAAGGCTGATACCTTACGTGTTTAAATGTTTGTGTGTTCTTTTATAAAGCTTTGTATCGCAACGTTCCCGGTTAATTCCAGCGACTCATTTTCGCATAGTTTCGATAAAGTAGTTAAAAAACCTCTTGCCATGTTGTTTTAAATATTTAAGTGAAAACATTAATTTGTATTGTTTTGTAGAAGTTTAAACAATATCGACGCTTCTAAATGTGTCAACGAAGTTTTGTTGTTGTATTTTGTGTTCTAAATAGGTAGTGATTGTCACACTACGATCTAAGGTATGCTCTTTATTAATTTGAAACCAGTGGAAGGTGCCAATCTAATGAAATTGCTCACCATGGCATTATGTACTTTTCAGACACACTTTCCTCCAGTTCAGTTGGAAGTACGTCGATTTTGTGCGATCTCATTTGTTCTTTAGTGGGAGTGAACAAAATTAGCTTTAATAATAAACGAAAAGTTCGCCGTTTCCTTACAAATATTTGAAGAAATAACAATGTATTAATGTTATATTCATCCTCTGTAAAAATTTTTCAAAGATAGAAACTTCTCCTGCCAATTTGTAATCCCTTAGCGAATCGTCGTCAGCCTCCCAGTTATGTGGTTTAATATCAAGAAGGACATATTGTAATTATAGCTTGACCATTTAGGGAATATCCTCAAAGCCACCAATGGAGGCTGGGAGCTGAAATCTGAAGAATGGCAGAGGTTTTTCGAGACAGCAATCCTTCGAAGCGGTGAGGAGTCTGAATGTACTAAATATTCCCGAAACAAGATGAAAAAGGCTGTCGACTCCTTTGTCCTACACGTTTTTTTTTTAAATATACTAGTTTAAAGGCCCTGTTACAGGTTAAAAAGAAATAGGTGAATAACACAATGAGGGAGTATAAAAACCATACGCAAAGTAAAAAAATCGTATATTCCAATTCCCCGAGGAGGGGAGCACTTCGGTTGCCCTGGGAGACGCTCTGCCCCGCTGGGGCCCTCTCCCCTTCTCTGGTGGGGTCGGGGGGGGGGGGGTTCTGGGGGGTGAATTCTACCCGCCCAGCCTCCAACCACCCCTGGATGAAAAACGGATATACCTACTCTGATACTTTCATCTTTGTATATACGATAGGTATAACATTATTGTACAACGTACATTCTAGTTTTACAAAAGTGTATGAAGTAATAAACAAATAACATGAGACATGAGGAGGAGAAATGGTCCAATGACCACCTCCTCTTATTACATAAATAATAATAAATGTCAGGTAGGTGATTGCTCACATGAGTGTTGAGCTACGAATTTGTAGATGTTGAGATTGGTTACTCCGTCGCTCCTCGAGGTTGCTCCAGTAAGTCAGTATGGCGTTTTCTTTTAAGTCTGCGGAAAGGACGATGAGGGGTCTAGAGTTTGTCATACTGAGAGCGAGTGGTTTTGTGTGGCTAGTTAACTTGGTATCTAGGCAAGTATAGCACTCGCTCAGAACCTCTTTCACCATAGGAACACCAGTGTTTGAAAACTTCTGATTCATCTCCCAAGGCGACGGATTCTAAAATCGGGAAGGGCCAACTATCCATATCCATCACAGAGTACAGGTAGTGCACCTGAATGCGGTATTTAAGTACTGGACATATGACTCCCGGTGGCCCAGCGAATCTAAGCACGGTATGAACTTCGTGTTTGAATATTGTGAAGAACGATCTAGTTACCTTCATGATAATGGTTTCACTATTCCGACAACCAGACTGAGCATAATCATCCCACTGATAATTTTGCTAGATATATCTATTCTGGCTTGGGCAGGCATTTGGCTCTGCATTCCGGAGGTTGAAACGTCTTCGGCTTTGGTTGTGATACCTATTAGGCTAGGATAACAACGACAAAAGTTCATCCGCGAAGAGAGATCTCGGTGATTCTTCTTGGTGACTGCTGAAGCATTGGTACAGCTCTTTGATCAATGGACAACCAGTCTCCAAGGCGAACTTTCAATGGCACTGATACCTACTCCTTGCAGCATATTAGCGGAGCCTGGTTACGATACGCTCGCACTCCCGCCATTGCCAATATGGGCTGTACCTTTTAAATATTACCCCTTACATGTTACAATTCATCCCCCCCCCCGACTTTTCGATTCTTGAAATGCCTGGGATATTACTATTGAGGAACTAGCTTCAGGACTATTCTCTAGGTTTTACAGAAAAATTCCCTCAGCCTTTGGAAGGGCCAACAAATCCATTCCATCACCTTGTTACAACATCTTCTCCGAAAAGGTTAGACTACTCATAGTTCTATTCTCTAACTATCTTAGCGTATCCTCTTCCAGTAACGTATTTTCTCCAACATCATAACTAGAGGAAGCTGCATTTACTTGTTAAGAGAACACGCTCAACATTAGGTGGCGGATTTCAGCCTTGAACTTGTGAATCATGTGGATTTCACATAGTACAACTACTTGAAAAAAAAAACTCTTATCTTATTTTATCTAAACGAATTTTTCATTTATGTAGAATCTTTGGATCACTTTTAGGGCCTCAACAATTACAGAAGAGCCTCTCTAGTTCTCCTGTCAATCTCCAAAATTTAATTTAACAAACAAACCATTGTTTACGAATTTCTTACATTTGAATAAAAACAATAATATGACAATGGTAGCCTGTAAATCAGATAAGGAAAGAATGAAAAACTCGAAGAAAATTGTAAAATTTGACTACAAACTTCAAACATTTTTCACGGAATAGTAATTTTATTTGAACAAATATTTGTAAGGGTTAGCGAACTTGGCGTATGAGATATATGTGTTTATTTATTTTATTTGTTGTTATGAGATTTATGCCGATGGTGTTTTTACGTTACAAGTAACTTACTTGTATCTAGCAGTATGTGTAAACGAGTTTTCGTATATATTTAATTTCTTGTGATGCGATTATGTGTTCATAATTCTTTAATTTCGTGAAGCTCGATTTAACTCCATCCATGTTATAACCAGAGACCGACTAATTATTCAGACAAGATATATTTCCACCTACAACATTGACTGTAAAGAGATTTGCGTATCAATCGTCTTCTCTTCGTTCCCCTTGCGGACATAGGATTGCTTGCCCTTGGACTTGTAGCCTTTGACACTTTTATGGTCTCTTTAGGTTGTACGTCCTTCAACTAACATCCATTTTTGAGAGAATCGGGGCTGTCAGATCTTGAAATGTCTTCAGGAAGCCCACACGCTCTCAAGACTCTATGGGAAATAAATCCAAGGGGCTGTGTAGGAGCTAACCCAAAAAATGTCTGCAAATCTTATTAAAATTGAACGTTTAATCTCAGTATATTTTCATCCTAGACAAGGATTGACTACATACCGATTGATTGACCAAAATTGTTCAGAAAGCTATGGAATCAAAAAGTAAATACTACTTTCCATTAGAGGAGGAAATTTGATTCCCTCCCCACTTCCTCATCTTTCTTAGTAAATTGAAAAAGTTAAATTTATTATTCAAACAATTTTATTGTTGCTCAAATAAATTTTTACTTTGTTAGCAGAATAATTCCAGTTGAAAACTTTATACTGTCTATTTCTGCGTATTTAGCTCACTTTTTCCACTATTCCAATATTTATTCGTTTATAATTTACTTTTAAACTGATATACTCATTAAATACTCCTTAAGAGGTGGAGTTCAACCACTTGATTCTCTGATTTTTAATTCGAGAAAATAATTTTATTTTGCTACGTTTGCTGTCTCCATGAAATATACTGTACTTTTAGAATGACTGGCTACGAAAGAGGACATCGAAATACATCAAGGTACTTGATTTTTAAAGCGTTCTGAACAATTTTCCTCCGTAGTAGGCTGAATTTTCTCCATATTGGTATTAAATTCACATATTTTTGTAACATAGTTAATTATAGTAAATGCGTTTCTTTTTCTATTGCGTTCGATTAGTGTAAGATATAATACGATAGACGTAGTAAATTATTGACTTTTCGGGTGATATAAACTTAAAACTTGTATGATACGCACGAACTATTCAACGAAATAAAAAAAAGTGACGGATCCCCTTCATTTTCATTTCAGAGAAGAAAAAAATGTGATTTTAGTGCAACCTATTTCGTGCATGATTTTAGCGGTTAAGAATACGGCAAATTGTACTTAGATGTAGTGACTAGGTTTTTACTTTTGTGATCACAAAGATAAATTTGCGTCTCGCTTACGTATATAGGTGCTTACTCGTATACTTATCATGTCTTTTTAGGTAACAAAAGTTATATTTTGCTTACCTACGTTCTACCCTAACAATATGTACCTACAACCCCTATTCATCTATAAATATATGTGAATAACGATGTATATTTATCATAGTCATAGCTTATCCATTCGTTAAATTGGGATGATGAGCTATCGAGATTAGCTACACTTGAAAATTTTTCGATTTTATAGGATCAAAACTGTTGAAATAGAACAGCTAGTAGTGATGGTCAGAATTTCAATGTTTTAGAGCCTTCACATCTCTCCGAATTGTTTCTTTCAATGTAACCTCACGCGATCCGGTAAAATCACTTCATATAAAATCCGTCCATTACGTACAGTTCGCTCAACTCATGTATGTTTCTATTAATACACCCTACCATTTGTAAATAAGTAAATAATGTTAGTAATATCAAAACATATTCTTAGAATTATTTTGTTGTTTCGGCCTCTTCAAATTTAGGTACCTAGGAATTGCATACCGAAAAAATATTACAGTTTTGACGCGGAAAATAAAACAAGGCTTTCCTCATTTTCAGAGTAGGAACTAATGAAACAAGAAAAACTGAATTATGTAGCATTTTTAGAGGATACATACAAATAAATTTTACTGCATTGTCATTTCGAGAAAAAGAAAAAATATTCTGAATTGAGTTCGTGTCTTCCCGTACGTATGTACTTCTTCGGTCATCTTGTTCGTACGATTTTTCTTTAAAATTATTTTCTTCTAAAATTTGTCATTTTTTAACAATAGAAAGTGCTTAAGCATCGCCAACTTCCTATTGGTCTGTTCAATTTGCAACGATTCCTGTTGAATGTGCAATATGCAGTTGAATTATGCCTATCTGCGCAATGTGAACATTAAAAGGAGTAGGATTGTTTGCTGTTGGGTACCACCAGAGTAGTAGTTCCCAAACGATTTTGGTAGCCGACCATGGTTTGGTCATATGATGTCAAAATATTGGTTACTGATTAATGAAACTAACAAGCCACAATGATTGAAACTGATCAAAAGCGCCGCTCACTACAATAAAAATAGTATTTATATCTCAACCTGTTTTTCGGGAATATAATGTGTTATAGATTTTTCCAGGAAAGATTCATTCATCTATTGTTTCTTCAAAACCAGTTCTAACTGTTAAAAATATGGTAATTTGATTCTCAAAAAGTACCATTATCTTACACCCAGCTTGTTTCCATGTTTAAAACACTACTTCCTCTCCAGAAAGGAAACCGTGGGAATGGCAGATCTCATGAATGTTTTTTTAGCAGAGAAAATAAATTTTGATACTCAAAAAACAACTTTCGACTCACACTCACAAAAACTTCGTATGATATTCTTCATGAGGTAGTGTTTTTCCTCCATTCATCTATACCATGACTAATTCCTTATATATCTCAAAAAACTACATTAAGCAAGTACCATCACACGGGCCACTGTAATTTAAATTGGGATCTTTAAGGACAATTTTGCTTTAAGGAGGAACTTCAAGAAGAATTTTTGCTCCCTTAAATTATGCTATAAAAATAAGGACACGTTTGGAAAGAGAGTTAAAATGTTCCTGAGTGATCGGTACAGTTAAAATATTATAATGCATTCAAGAGGTTTGACAAAACAACTCACGGAAGAATCTGTTACCATGGCATGAGTGCTTTGGGTAAGCACTTTGAGTAATTATTCAAGTATTTGGATAATTATTATTGAGTAATTAGTCACTAGTGAATGACTTCCAGTTGAGACGACTTTGTGACACTTGTGCGGTGAGTGTAGCCTTCTCTTATAAAACGGAAGTTATTTGTAAAAATTCCGCAAATTATTACACAAAGGTTCCCTATGTTTGTCATGCCCCCTGCTCGCAGGTCATTATTAAGTGTTGCAAATAATATGACATTATATTTGCAAAGACACAACGTGAACAGTCATTACATGAAATCTGACAAAGTATTGGCAGTTTCAGCCTATTTCTACTAGATTTCAAAGTCGCATTGCAGTTCATAATCGTGATGATGATTAATTCAACAATCGGTCCTTGTGGAGCGGAAGAAGTTGGAACTGTATGGTTCCCCAGGTAGTCTCATTCGATTCATTGAAGTAAGTCATAACCTTCGGTTGGAAACCCAGATCCACTCTCGGCTAGAGTGTGAGTTTTTAGCCATATTCAAGTTTTTTCGTTTTAAATCCACAACATTTTGAAAACTCTTGATTTTTCAAACTTACTAAAGTGTTGTTCATTATGCTTTATTCAAGAAAGGTCATTTCACGTTTTTTAGCCTCACCAATATATACTTTGAAAACGTTTGTTGCAGACATATCCCATGGGAACTTTAAAATCTCTTTCAGGCGGGGTCTGCAGTGTTCACTGTGTAATTTAGATGTATACGTCAATTTTGGGGCAAAAGCTCCTGAAATGAAAAATAATAATAATTAAATTGTTTTAAAAGTTCCTAAAACAAAGTAGTTTTTTTTATTTCCCGGTGGAAATCATTGGAAGTTATTTGTAGAATCAACTTATGAAGTTTTGCTGTTTTGCGGTTTGATGTGTATCGAAGTTGTTCCGATTCGGTTTACTTTCGTATTAGGTTGTATATTACGTTGTAGGTTTTCAAAACACACCTACTCAATGTACTCGTACGTGATTCATGTTTTGTTTCCTTGAGAAATACTCGACGCTATTAGACAGTTTATTCAGCCTAGCAATATTGTAATATAGATATGTAAGTAACGTTTTGTATAAATGTAAATAAGTATTATTTATAATTATATATTTTTTAATGGCGAATGTCTATTTTCTTTTATTGTGCCTTGAGCCAAGTTATAACAATCTGATGTTGTTTTATTTTCAGAATTTCCTTGTTTTTCACATCTGACAAACCAACATCGAAATTAAGGGCAGAATTGTGTTCGCCCATCAGTATTATATGTTAAGAAAAAGCTTTGAGATTATTTGATGGCGAAATGAGATTTGGCGAGGATTTTTAAAGTAACCTGTGCGGATATACAAAACTGCAAAAAATCATGAAATGTTGATATTTAGGTTCAATATTGAGAAAAAAAAATTGGGTCCGAATCAAAATCTGTTGTTTTGCTTTTCAAGAGGCGACCAAAAAACGATAGTTTAACCTTATCTGACGAAATCGGTTTTCTGCATATCAAAACGGTGGGTGTGAGAACATGAATCAGTTAATTCGTCGCCGTTAATTTTTCTAACTGGTAGCTGGAACATCTGCCTCACTTTCAATTCAGTCCAAGGGTTTGAAGGTTCCACGTATTCAAAAATCTCTAGATCGAAATCTATCAAAGATTTTTGTTATTATTGTGAGAAGTTTCAATGAATTGTTGAGACCACCCAGCTTACTCTAGTAAAACTGGATGGACCATGTGTGAAAGGGGAGTACCTTTGAAAGGAAAAAAACCGGTAGGGCAACAAGTGTGAATTAGGACTGACACTTTTACATGGTCAAAATCATCCATATTTTTATTGCTGCGCATTCTAATCTGTGAAACTCTAAAATTAACCTTAAGTGTCTAAATTGAATTGTTCATTCAATATTTTTTTCCATGAACCGTGTATATTCTTAATTAATGTCTGTCCATGTTCACGATGGTTCCTTAACTTACTGCTTATTATTGTATTGATTTAATGTCGCATATTTTACAATTGTCACCGTCAGAAGCCACGCAGCTGAACAAAAACCTGAAATTGTTGGTAAGAAGTCTCAAATGGGCCATCCATGTTCGGAGTGTCGGAACCAACCATTTTCCAGGTTCCGACTCAAACGAACCGGTTTCTGCTCTAATTGTGATGCTTTTTTGACAAGTTTTCTTTGATTCACATATCAACTGAATTGAATTGTCTGTCCAATTCGTCATTCCTTTTTTTGGTATCTTAACTTTGTCAATATTACAAATTTAGTGTTCATGAGCATTACCTGTTCGACGAACCAAACCACGTGTTTTGAACTAGTGCATTGAATGCTCGAATGCCGTGCAATATGACGTCTTCAGCAGCACAAGAAAGATCAGCAGAGGACAATACACTCCTAAGAGAAGAAATATTTGCATCCATGCAGCGAACCTTCGTAATTTTTCACATTATATTTATGCCAAAATTTTATAATTTGTGTAGTTGTTCTCACATGAATTGTTAACATTTGATTAAATTATGGAAACAAATTCTTTCCCTCTGTAAATAGTACCGCTGAATGAACCAATTTGATAACAATGAATCATTTCGGTGTACTATTTTTATTTTATATGTCAAGGCTTCAAAGTTGATGTGAAAAAATCCTTTCTTCCCCAAATAGACTCCATTTGGGGTCTAGTTGGTCCTATCTTCTAGCCATAGGTGCAATGGCCCAAAAATTATTTCGAGGATTTTACTAACAGGCGAGTGTGGTGTAATTTTCTATTAATTTTGGACGCTGAATCGATTGAGATGGATCCCGGACCAATCAAAGCTCCACTGATTTGGAAAATCTTGTTTCAAGGATGAAAATATTGAAAACGGTTGTAAATTATTTAAATCCCGTTTTTTCCGTTTTCTCGTTTTGACAACTTGGCAGTCAAAAATAATAAACCAATAATAAATAAATTAGTGGATTCTATTAAAATGTGGTACATTTTACGGCAAAATAATGAGTTCGAATATCTGATTTCCAAGTTGTATTCTGCAAAAAAATGAATAATTTTTTTTTCGTGATTTATTAATTGCAACTGAAAAATGAAATACATTTCATCTAGCAATTTTACATATCAATATAGGTACACTCCAAGAGGGTAGGTTTACAGCAAAACCTAGCCCTTTATTATATAGCTCAATTAAATAGCACTGAGTTCGATTGCACTTCTATTCACGCAGCACAACTAAATCCAGTGGTTTGTTTCGCTTGAGACGTCGGATTTCACCTTCGTTGTCCAAAACGTAGAGCATCTCCGGGTTCTCGTGTTTGTGGAGGCGATGTTCATGCTTCCTTGCGTATTTTGCAATAATTTCATAGACTGTCTCCATCCTCAAATCTCGATGAATATCATCGTTTCGCATGTACCAAGGGGCTCCAACTATACTTCTCAGTATTTTATTCTGAAAGGTTTGGATTTTCTTAATATTTGATTTCTTGGCACAGCCCCAGATCTGTATCCCATAGGTCCAAATAGGGCGAAGGATCTGCTTATATATAAGCAGTTTGTTGTGAAGAGAGAGAACTGAACTACCTACTGAGCATTGTTTATTTCTTTAAACTCCGATGTTGACTCTCCGAGTTCCCGCACAAGACTGAAACAAATAATTGAGCAAAACAATGTTTGCCGAAGATTCATTCTTTCTCAAGAACGAATATTTCATTTCATTTCTAAGAGGGATAGCGAACAAATTGAAGGTATTTAACTCTAGCATTTGTTTCAGAAGGCATCAAATCGGTTTCCGTGAAGAAAATGCTTTCCTAAAAGGAATTCGTTTAAGTTAGGTCATTGGTTCACATGTGTTTTTGTTTGTACGCACTCCCATGATATCTAACTCACGTGTTTTTGTTTCATTAATAGGCCTTCTTGAGTGTCACCAGTGTCACAAGAAGTACACCAGCCTACCATTATTGGCGAAACATTTGCGGTGGGAGTGCGACGCCGATCTGGACTCCATCAATACGGACGACTTCGAGCTCTACGACCCCAACCACGACGATGACGAAGATTTGAGCCACTTCCTAACAAAACCCGACGACAGCGCCACGTTCGTCTGCCCCGTTTGCCTGAAATGCGGGAAAAACATGAGTTCTTGGCGGTGTTACGGGTGCCGGACTATGTTGTTTCGGTGGCGCCAAAGGTTAGCGACGAATGGGGTGGGTATTCTCCCCAACTGCTTCCACACTTTAGAAAAGTACGTGATGAATTGCCAAGGTTGCAGAAGACGCCGATATGAACATGAGTGGAAAATCCGCTATCCTAACAGGGAATTCGGGCTGCCCCCTATGAATTGAATGAACTCATATCAAGATAGAGGAATACGAGGGCGAAAACACCATATAGCATTTTGATTACTGATGGGCATTCATTACTAATGGGGCTTGAGTCGTTTTACATAGTTAATATAATCACAGAAATGGCTTTTATACTGCAAGTCAATGTAAAAGCTCTGAACTGAAACTTTCTCGATAAAAACCTCATGAATTTAATAAATCAATCAAACTAAGATGTGACAGTTCCTATCTCAGTCGGTGCGTTTAACTTGCTACCTATCACGGAGTTGAATACTCTCTTCTCGTGCCTTTAAAATGCTGTTATTGGGGATGTCTCAATCTTGAATAACTCAGGTCGTGAATACCTGATTGCTGCGCATCATGCGCCGTTATGATTCTAATGGAGCCGTCACACTCCTCTGCCTCTGTATTGATGTCGAATTTAGGCATATGAGCCCTGCTTATTTGTCTAAATTAAGGTCGCTGTGTGCTTTTGAAGGGCTTAAGTCAAGGCAAGGGGAGGATACGAGTCACCCTGAATTAGCTCAGTTTTAATTTATTTATATCCGATGTCTGTTAATACCGTATAGCTCGTGGAGTCACTTTCCTTTTTTCATATCTATAGAATATTCAGTTTGCAAAATTGTCATAATTTTGGCACAGAAGTCATATAAAGAACTAAAAAATCTGTGACCGACATTTTCTTGAGTGGTTACCTACTAAAAATTATGTCAACCACTTTCTTGGAACGAAGATGAACAGATTTTTCTATTTCTCGTATGTCAATAGAAAAAACTGTTTTCTCTGTGAACCTGCGTCGAGTTCATTAAAAAAATACCGATTTTCCTTCTATTATTGAATGTGTCACAAACAATTAACCATTTACGTTCATACATTCTCGTATTATGGTTATTTTTATTAAGAATAATTCTTGAAATTATATTAACTCGCTTAAGATTTCCATTTCCTTGATTGGTTCCCTGGACGCATAGCAAAGAAAAGAATCAATAATTGATTCCTATGTTCATTTCTTATTCTCAATTTCTGATTTAAAACGTTCTCTCTGTACGAAAATATTTGGAAGTGTTTGTGTTCAATATCAGCCGAAAAATAGAGGTTCTCTGTTCCAGCTGAATAACATTTTACGTTAAACAAATTATTTTAAAAACAATCAATATCTAGTTTTAATTGTAGTCGTAAAAATATTTCAATTTTTCTGTTATTCCTCATAATTATTTATTCTTCCTGAGAATCATGTTAGCAATACGGTATGTAGTTGGTTATTGTTGTTATTTCTACATTTTTCATTAATTCAGTCATCACAATGAAAATTATTGAAAAACTCGTAGAGTAATAACATCGTATCGTAGAAGTGTACTGTTGGTGGTAACATTCTCAGCACTGAAAATAACTATAATATTTTTTTGTTTTGACCATGGTAGACATTGTCTATTGTTCTTATACATATATTTAACTAATGTAATTTCTTGTTGTTGACTTTATTATCATCAAAATTGAAATTGCAACCCCACCATGTGATTCTACCTTGAATGAGTAGTCGTTGGTTGGTCGACATACTCGTTTGCGTTTATTATGTGATCATTAACTGTGAAATAATAAAAATAGAAGGTGATTTTTGTTTCAATCGAACATTAAATCTGATCCCGAGTACATTTCCCTGTCAAAAAGCTAGAAATCAAATATTAGGTCTGTCGATTGTCTGAAACTGTCTCTTTACTATTGTGTTTTAGTCTTAGTTATTTAAAAATTCGAGTTTTCCACTTTGCAACATTTAAACACAGACAGAACTAGCTCGTTATCATTGTATGAGGATTAACAAGTATTGAAAATCCCTCTTTGAGACGTAAATTGAAAAAATAAAAATCAGGAACCGACTAGATACAAATAACGTACGTATTTCACACATTCAATACGTTTGTTAAAATATTATGTTGGAGGACCACGCTCTCCAGAAATGTTGTATTGTAAAACTCGCTTGCGTCACTTTACCGCATATAATAATAAAATAAAATGTTACTTGTACTCAAACGGTTGAATAGTTTGCTGAGTGACAATTTTAAGGCGTTCGTTTGTCAAATAAGATTGATTGTTGACTACATCGTAAGTCAAAAAATGTGAAAAAAGAGAGTATTTATTTTGAATTTGTAAACCGCGAGAGCCAATCATTCTTATTTTACATAACTAAACCAAAAATGCATACCCATTGTATTATTTTGTGTGTGTTCTACGCATCATAAAAATATTTAACAATAGTTTTTCGAAAATTGGTATTTGTTTACCGGTAATAATTTGAAAGATTGTATCGGAGAGCGTAAATTCGATGGTGGTGGAGTTTTGAAACGAATTAAAATGACTTTATTTATTTATTAAACAATGTTGTTTCGAGTTATCTGTTTGTTAAAGTACATCATCAAAAAACCTGCTGTATCAATATGACTAAGGTAACTTAGCTCCGAAATAAAACACTATTTGTTATGCATTTTTGCTAAGGTAATGTATCTACTTTTATTCGCATTTATATGGGTTTATTATTGCAGATCCAATTTTAATATGGATTGATCAATTCAAAATTTCCCATGGTTACTGAAAGCTCCCTGAAGATTGAAAATATTTTCTGCCCTTCAAAATCAATTTTACTAGCTTGTCAATCCCGTAGTTAATGAAGACGTTCATTAAATCAAGTCAGACTTTGAAAAAATGTTCAAGATTAGCGTTTTTGCTGGCCTTCAAGTTCAGTCGTCGTTGGAAGTCGTAGAAGCAGGGTGGTCGTAGAAGCTCCTGCACATGAGCCTAATTTCATGGATGGCTAGTTTGTAATAGCCTAGAATCTGAATCCTTAAATGTTGGAAGAAGGTCGCGAAATAATTCCTTAAACATATTCCATCTCGAATGATTCAGTATGTGCGAATGAAAATTCGTTGTCCGGGGCAAAAGGCGCAATTCTACCTATTTTGATGAAGTTTCCCAAAATTGAACGGGTTAGATTCTGGCAGGTAATCTAGAAGGCTCGGCGGTTGTCAGAGATTAGAACGACCGTAGGGGTAAGACCAATGACAAATGAATTGGTAAATTCATTGCGTCCAGTAGTTTGTGACATTATTTTATACTTGAATTGAGTTAATGTTTTTCGGTATCACCACATGCCTGTTCATATTAGTTGAAAATTATTGAAAGTATCTTCCCAAATCGTAAGGCTTGCAAGCATCAAACGTGGAAAACTGGAATATTTCACTGAACCAAGTGTGAAATATTCAGAGCGTCACATAGCCGGGCATGTCAATTAATAAGGAGCAAGCATCCATTTCCTTACATTTCGAAGGTATTGAGTTTTTAATACGATGAACACAAATTTCTTCATCTGTAAAATCCTCCAAAAACGTGGTTTGGAAGCGTTGAAATGGGCTCAAAAATGTTTAAACCGTTAGAGAATACAAGTTTTTTGAAACGTTCAAATATGAACATTTTGAAAAAACGCTGCAAATTTTTCCACTGGGGTTTATTATTCAATTGGCTTGTGTTCATGATTTGAATTTCTACTAAGCTTTGGGGTGTGCGTGTTTGGCAGGTGATAGAGAGATTATTGGATTTCAGGAGGCACACAAATATGATCAACTGTTCAATCCAAATAGGTATTTTGGTTGAGAACAGATTTACGTGCTCTATGCATATCTCCTGAAATTCAATAATCGCTCTATCACCTGTGAAACACGCACACTCCAAAGCTTAGTATAAATTCAAATCATGAACGCAAGAAAATTGAATAATAAACCCCAGTGAAGGAATTTGCAGCGTTTTTTATGGTTATCAGAATGATTCAACCCGTGTATCGGCTACAAAGTCTTTTAGGAGTTCACTCCAGTATCCACATTACTACATCACTACGTCACCAGGTTACTGATATCAACACAAAAACAATAACAAACCAAAATAACGCGAATGTTGGCACCATAAATCGGGCCATAGATCGAGAATGGTTTGACCTACGGACCTGGGGAGGGGCTCATTCGATTCCTCGTGGAGTGTTCTTCAAAAAGAGTACAAATTTAGGCCGCCTTGACTTTTTTTGAGGTTTTTAGGGATTTTACAAAACTTTGACAACCCTTAAAGGACACTTTAAATTAAGTGAGAGAGCTGGCTCAAGAATTGGGACGTCGCCGGACCAACATGGATTTTTCCTGAAAATTTCAGCTTTTTTGCTTCAGCCGTTTGGAAGAAATCGTGCGTACGGCGTACGGACGGAAAAATTTGTATTGCAGATTCGGATTTTACACCCTTTGAAACGTAAACCATGAAATTTTCAGGGGGGGTTAGAATTTTTTTTTCAAGAGCGATTACAATGGTTTATTATTGAATAATAAACCAAAAGAACAATTTCAAAATGTTGCAAATACAATCACAGTTAACAATGAATACAAACTCCCAGAAAATCTGTACTGAAAATCTCACTATGGTTCAACATGGTAAAATCTGTTACATCCGTTTATTTCGATCCCTGTGTAAGTGGGCACTTCCTATTTTTGAATCGGATCGATTTCAATGAGCTAATTAATTTTGTGTGTTACTAGGTGTACATCGTTGCCTCAAGTGCCAGAAGAAATACAAAAACAAAACATCTCTCTGGAGACACTTGCGGCTGGAGTGTGGGGTGGATCCACAGTTTGAGTGCCACCTCTGCTCTTACAGGGCCAAACAAAAAGAACATCTCATTTCTCATTTGGCTCGCAAGCACAATACTGTCCATTTTCAGCCGAAAAACTCCCTCAAGTCGACGGAAAAATACGCCTCAGCATGCAGCAGTTTAAACTTTTTAAAAGAACGTGAATTCTACCTGTGATAAATTATTGTATAATGTACGTGGTGCTAAAAATCGATTGTCAATCTATGTAACGTTATAATTTAACACATCTGCTTTGTAATTTATCAGATTTTATTTTAACATGTCAATAAATTTTCGTGTTTTAAATTATAAATGGTATTTGTTGGAATTCACTACTTGTCATTTTTAGTGGTTCTACCTATTCAGATATCAGCGTATGATATCTGTAGGCCTGACAAGGATTTTGGAATCTAACAAAGAAGTTTCGAATTTATCTCTGATTGCATTGACAACTAATACTACTTTGTACTTTTATATCAAATACTGTATTAATTATTTTGGTATTTGCGTGATTTCAAACTGGAATGTAACTTATAGGGTTTCCTGCAATTAGCCCTGCTCCAATCTTTTCAAATACCTATGTACTAGTTGTTAGTTTTAAAATAATTTATCATTCTTAAACCCTTTTAATTATTGGGTAGATGTTGAAGTTGAAGTGAGGCAGACTGTCTCAGATAGTGAATATTATCGTGGTTTCCAAATTAAGAAGTAAAATGAAAAACTCGCTACAAAATTTATTGTAGCGGATATTGGAGCCAAGCAGTTCAGTTGACTGAATATATCACACGATCCCACCCAACATACCTATTACAGGCCGAATATCTCAAATGGAAATGAGTAATGAGCGATGCCAACTACTCCAGTAGCAGATGTTAGAACCAAACATATTAAATGTAGTGAAAGTTAAAATTTGATAACATATCATTAAATTTTATTGTTTCGATATTGCACTGAGTTGGGCGGTAAATATTTGCTCCCAATTCCTCATAGATTAACCTGATTTTAAATGAGGATCAAAACAATGTACAGTGATGAAGAAGTGAATTTTTTAATTTTGTTCTGATCGTTGACTTATTTTATACCTAAAAGGAAATAGAAAGGATTTTGGCACTCACTTGGTCTTGAAATAGAGGTGGGTAGTGAGTGAGTGATCTTGTCTCAAAGAACTTCTCTTTCAAGTGAACTTGTCCCAAATGACCTGCGGAGGGAAGACCTGCAGTTCATCACAGGACGTTTGTGACAGCATGGCTCCCTGTGGCCGACATTTGAACTACTCAGACGGTCGCGAACTTTTTGTGGCAAGTGAAGTTCGAGACCTGCAGGTCGCAAACGCTCTTGTTGGGGAGTCTTGGCTCAAGATAACCGTTTACTCTCCCCACCTAACAACCTGGGCAGATTCTGCTATTCAAATAAAAGTTATTCATGAAGACTCGGAAAATGACCTTGTTTCGGTACCTATCATTGTTTTACTCAGAGATACTCATGTAAGGAGTACAGTAGACGTCTGTCATCTACGAAACCCTGACTGTACACGAAGATAATAGACGTCCCATTCATTCACAAAGTGAATTGTGGAGCAAACTGCAGGTCGCATTCATCCACGGAGTGAACTAGTGAACTTTGGAGCGACCTGCAGGTTACATTCATCCACAGATTGAACTGAAGGTCCCATTCATTCACAGAGTGTGCTGGTGAACTTCTCCCACTGACCTTGTCTTTGGACTGAGTGTCCTGCAGAGAGTCTACTCCCTCAGGTGACCTGGGTTTACACACCTCTATCTTGAAATCATATTGAGCCATATCTAATCGCACCGTACGAGTTGAGGTGTGTTTAAGAATTTCTATAAATATGGAGCGGATGGAGTTGTTGAGTATGAGGAACTGTTTTTGAGTAGGTATTCCCAGTCACAACTTAGGTGAGCCGTTAGTATCCCTACTATGTGCCCGTCATTGCTTCATATAAGGGATACAATTCCATTTATACTGGACTTGATGTGTTCCCATGCGTCGCTGTTACAAAGCTCTAAAGGATATTTGGCTGCTCATTGTGAAGATGTTTCTTCAAACTACCATTTCACTGACTGGTACTAAGAACGGCAACTGTATGTTGCTGCCCTCGAGCAGAAGACGAGCTATCAGAAAATTATTCAATTCATACAGATGGGATTGTGTATAGCTTCTCCCCTTTAACCTGGTCATCGATGCGACCTTAGGTAAGATGAAAAAAAAGCCCCTGGGGTTTGAGGAGGTGTAATTGATGATAGTGACACTTCACTCTCAGGGATTGCAGATCTTGGTCCTGTCAGGTGACCAGCACATTATGAATGAGAAGTGTCTGGTCACAGGAAAATCTCACAGCTCCAAACAATCCATGCTGGTTGTAACTTGTAATTGATGTATGCAGATAACGAAGTTTGCTGTTCTGCATATAGCTTGGCTTCCCACCTAGTGTCCATGAACAAAACGTGACTGATTGGTCAAAAGCGATGAGCTCAGTAGTGTATCCCTTGTAGTCAGTATCCTGTCATCATGCCCACAATGCAATCTTGCTCGAGTTGGGGTCGACGGTGCTACTGCTGATCGAAGCTTGGCCTAGAAAGAAGTTGATGTAGTGCGAAAGAGCCATGCAACCAGTGCAAAGCATTTTGGTCCTCAAGTTTGGTGCTGATCTCCGTGAATCGGTATATGGTTAAGACCCCTGTTGTACACTGAATCCACCGAAACCTCTCATGCTCGGGTAAATTCGTTAGAATCTATTCACCTACGTTGTTGGGAACCCCTTGTTTCAGTATCCTTCTCCATTTGACGTGAAGTTTCCATTCCCATTTTTCTCCTTTGACTAATTGGTAAGGTATTGGTCCAGAACTCCTCCTATCTGAAATCAACCTCATTATTCTCAGTAGTTTCTATAGTGAGATTGGTTACGTAGTTCACCTTCTTAATGTGCATTCCTACAGTAAGTTCAAACCTAGATCTAGAAAACCCCTGCCTAGCACTGAATTGGTCAACTTCTCTCGAACTAATACAGAGTTGTCTGTGGGGGCGCTGATATTCGTTTCAAACCCCATGGAACTCCCTGCGTAAAGTCAGTTAATTCGTAGCTTGGATTAAAAAGAATAGATTTATTATTTTATAAACAAATAAATAACAATTGAACCCAGTTTGAAAGACAGAATTGTTTGTAATGAAAGTACTGTTACTGCGCCAAAACTACGTAAATGTTGATGCTTATTATTCCGTTATGAAGTCATTATACAGTTTTGTACCACCAAACAATTTTGTCTCATTCCCACGTAAATTCAAAAACTGATTTAAGTAAAATTGGAGCAGGTCTAACTGTGATTTCTCTTGTTAGTCAAACTCCTGGATAAATTGGATTTCAGCATTACGAGTTTCAATATTCAACTTAAACCGCCAAATAAGCATAAAAAACTATGCAAATTATTACATAACTGTTGTAATATTTTGGTTAGCTTTATTCGACGGTACATTACCTATCTAAACCAGGTGCCTCCCACCCCCCAAACCTTGTAATTGTATTCTAGATCCCATAAAAAAAACTCCATTTATATTGCAGCATTGGTTAGGAAAGAAATTAACCTCCAGGCTTCAGATGATCAGTGTGTCTCCGTACCTTGTCTTTAAGATATCCCAAAGACGCTAAGATGGCTTGGTCATTAATATAACTCCGTGAACACCAACCTTTACTACCTATTCCTCTATATGAAACCAAAACTGATAACAAAATACTTACAATGGGGCAACTACCTCTATTAGTAAGCTAAATAGCATGAGTCATAAGAAATTCTATATCAGATAGGAGGAATATTTCAGCCCTTTGATTTCACCGTGGCAGAAAGTCCTAACTAGACCCTAAATTTGATTTTTGACCCAATTTTCATTACGTTTGTTCCATCGGTTTCGAAGAAAAGCTACCGACGACGGACAGATGGATTTTTTAAATTTGATTTTCCGATCCTACACGTAAACAACTGAAACAATACCTTGAAACGTAAAACAACAAATTGAGAAGAGGGGGGGGGGGGGATAAGGAAATTTTCTTGGTCAATTACAAAGGTTCATCATCGAAAATAATAAAGCAAAATTGCTAAGTGCGTGCGAATAATAAAAGGGGTACCCATAAATAATAGGTAGGGAATGATGTTTCCGTTCAATTGATACCTTAGGTATTGTTTTAGTTGCAATTTAATTTAATTTTTGTTTCATCCATTTCAAACTTACTTGCTTGTTATCGTTGCTTTGTGATTGTTAGCTTGGTCTAAAAGGAAATATGTTTACTCACTCGCTTACGCAAAAGGTAACAAAACTGAGCTTTCGGCATTTTTGCACTTTTCTATGATACACAATCTGCTTTGAGAATATGTGCGTTTCATCGATGGCGTGTTGGTTGTACAAATACTTGAAATTTACCAAAAGCTGATAATACTGATCACATTTGTCACATGGTAAAATTGACAAAGACGCAATAGGTAAGCGAAGTTGTGAATAACTCTCACGTCATAGATGTCTTTATCCACTAGGCTGCTTTTATTTTAGTCAGGATTAAGGGTTATTAGTTTCACAACTTACATACTTTCCTTTTTTTTCAGCAGTAACGGCGAAAACGAGGAATTCCAAGTCTGAGGTTGTTGTGAAGAAATCGGGGATGTACGGCTGTGCACGGTGTGGAAAACTCTACAAGCTGAGATCGAGTTTGAACCGGCATTTGCGGTAAGTTACAAGGATTTTACATTTGAATAATGAAAACATGGTCCGAAGATTTGTTACTTACCGTGATTCGTTAAATGGACACCACATTTACTCGAATTGCTATTTTGCCCTTACCCGTTTCATATACGAGTATCCTGTGGAGCATCTACCTTCCCTCTGATTGATTCCCGTCTAAAAATCTGTTGAATCAATAACCAAATATTTCTATCCAAGTTACCATGACTGGAGAATAAAGGTTAGGAACAGTTTTGAATTCTATAAATTAAATTATTAGAATTTCGGTTGTAAAACTGAGCAAAATTATTCAACTTTCGTCCTTCTCTTGCCCTTTAGAAACCACTATTTTGTTGCCACGAGTTTGAATCGGTTTTGACTTGTAAGTTTAAAACTTAATACGAAGCTACCTACCTGGTAATATTTTATTTCTAGAGAAAGGGTACGTTTTTGAATTAGGTATTGTAAATCTCTTATGATCTGAACTGGAATGAATCTAGCAGTAGGTAAGAACTCATTCTAACTGAGTGTACAGAATATACCTAGGTGCTCTACTTATTATTACACTACTAGGGAAATACTTATTAATACACAGTGCTGCGTTCAATTGGTGAATAAGAAACATTCTCAGATATGGGCTGAAGTTATATGATTTGTCTCGAGACGTGAATTAGCGCTTACTTTCCCTAATGGATCGGTTGCTATAAGAGACACGAGTATACCCACTGTCTCGTCCAGTCAACAGTATAACGCCTTCGATGTAAGCTTATACTAAAAACCCGCAAGACCGTTGAGTCTTGAAGGAGGGGTATAACTTTGCAAGTGAAGCTGCACTGCGTCATCTACTTACCTGATACGGGAAGTGAAATACCCCATTCATATGAAAGTACCTAAGGGTCCTCTCCACGATTAGGCTTTGAAATCATCAATATCAGCCATTGGAAACATTCTACGAAATATGGTTTTCAATACTAATGGTAGGGACTTAACTTTATGTCATCAAAATTTCCATTTGCTTATGCGTTTCCCAGCTTTTTGAACAATTTCGCTTCTATGTTTGTCTTACGGTCTACTTCTGGCCAATCCATACCTTCCCGATCAAATTTTCTGGAATCGAGGGGGTTAAATTCTAGGTAATCTCCTACACTTTCTACTTACTGATTCACCCATTGCTTACGAGCTCAAGTAATGTGGTTACAAGCTTACGTGATTTTCCATGAATTTCATATCAACTGATTCAAGCATGGCTGCTGTGTGCTCAAGCGTAAAGGTCATTGTCACAGTAAATTCCGTAAATTCTTTTCGGTCCGTTGAACCGAATTAGTAGGTAGGTATTATACTTACAATAATTTCATGTCACCAAATAACTAAATATGTCCACATTAAAATATAAACTGATCATTCAACTTGCCAGATGTTTTTCTCCAAATTCCATAATAAACTTGAGCATGCTTATGAGTGGAAGGAACAAGATTGTGAATCTTATATATTCCGATCGGGGAAAATTGAATATTGCTTCATGTTCATTTGTGAATCACTTTCCGGTAAACTGTTGATTAGTGACGAACGTCTCAAGTAGTAAGATTAAGGATCCATACGTTGAAAGTGTTTCCTCATAATTCAATAGTTTTATGACGTTTCTTTCAGAAAGCTTGTGAAAAATTTTCGATTTTGGACCAAAACCCCCAGTTACATCTTTTTTAGAAAAATATTTCCCTAGTCAGCACAGTAAATAAATAAATACCATCAGAAAGATGGCATTCATATGAATGTTTTTCTATACCAAACTGTTCTTGGTTTTGAAAATGTACGCTAAAGAAATGGGAATTTGAATAAAGAACTCGGAGTTGAATTTTGAGGCAGAAAAATTGAATTCATTAAAATCTTGGTATCTTTGCCTTATTGTAAATGCGAAGGATCTTCTACAGTGTCTTCAAGTTTCATTTTAAAGTATAAAATTTCAAAAGTAGTGACCGTTTATGCAGCGTGAAGTTGACAAAACTTTTTTAAAACAAGAGACTTAAGAAATTCTGCGATTAATTTAATGTTATACCCTACTTGTACTGTTGCGGCCCAGAAATATTCATATCTCTGATAGAGTTCGAACTCGTGTACTTATTAAGGGGAATTTTTTTCCAAGTTTTAACACTCCAACGGGTTGAGCTATGAGGCCGATTTCATCAAACCTCTTCGACCGCGGTTTTTCTCACTGAACATAATCTCAAGTAAATTAGTAAGTGAAAGATAACATGTCAGGGAATGTGATGTTTATAGAATTTTGGAACGAGAGGGATTTAATTAATAATTAATTATTAATGTTTCTTATTACTCCGGGTCTGACTGGTTGCGCTAACAGGTACGGCCCAAAAATATTGATACAACTGACTGGGTTCTTACACAACTGACTTGACTGAGGGTTATTTTCCTTGAACAAGACATAAAATCAATTAATGAAGTTTGATTTGGCAGTTCTGTGTAATAAACTTTCGAAGTATGTATCTGCATTAGCCACGATAATGTCGAGTGATGAATATTATTTGTTATTTAGGTACGAGTGCGGTCACGAACCGCAGTTCCACTGCACGGAGTGTCCTTACCGGGCAAAACTGCGGGAGCATCTCAAGTCCCACTACGCTGCTAAGCACGTCACCACCATCATAAACAGCGACCCTGATCACGATTACGATCACGTCCTCCTCACAGGATCTGCTTACGAGTAAGCCATCAATTTGATTGCGACTCATTGATAGATTTGTTTACGGCTAAACGTTTTTGAACAACTCAACGTGTTATGCGCGCACACTTTGGATTTCTTATTCCCGATACTGAACCTTTGTAATCGACCAAGAAAGAAACCAAATTGGTTAATTCGACTTCGAAATTCGTTGGTTTACTTTTCACGATTCGTAGATTTCAAAAATCGATAGAAAAAAATTGTTAAGATTGCCCAAAAATGTATCTCAAAACTCTTAAACTCATTATGAAACACTGATACAAAAATCTTTAAAATGTCATAAACTAATTTGACGCTATTAAATGTTTTAAGCAATACTGTTTTAGGAACGAGGGAGATATCTACCATTCTTTCCGTAAATAAATTTATCAGATTAAATTATTCATGACATTATTGTTAGGTGCCTAACTGTTTTTAACATTAACCTGGTCTTTATTTTCAGGTAGTTAATAAACCAAAGCTCTTGCTTATTGAGTCTTAAGAAGACGGAAATCTACGTACAGACTCGTACCCACAGCGTTTATGTGTCCTACCCACTGATTTAGTGTAATGTGTAGTTTATGAAACGAAAAGCCAGATGAACAATAGTTTGGCCATGCACTTGTATGTTATGTGTTCCTGATTTTATCGTGGCTCATTTATTTTATTTGAATAAACAGTAAATTGCAATTTATTTTTGTATATAAGATATTTAATGGATTCGTTAGCTGGTAGGCATACATCTATGCTCCTTTATACCCACCTGCAATATTATACCTGTGTCAATTGAATACATATTTATTTGATATTTTGTTGTGTAAATTATAAGTGTCGGTCGATTGTGTTAGACGAGTCGCTAAGTGTTGATGTTTTATTGGGTTGGTATGTAGAAAAAGAAAAAGCAAAAATAAACTGAAGCGAGCTACCATCTTCCTTCTCCAAGATTTTCTTAACTCCCATTTCACAGCCCCACAAAAAAAGCTTAAAAGCCACCGAGCAGACCATGTGTACATAATATTTTTTGGGTCGTTGAATCCAAATCCGAGGTTGGTTTGAGCTTGCGACCTCGGGGTCAAGCTCATTCATATGTCAAATCTACAACAATAACTGTTTGTAAGGTCAAATCTACTTTTGTACTGTTCAATGAGCGTGTCACTTATTTTTCGTTTCCCGAATTTCGGGACCATCGAAAATGCCTTCCTTCAATTTTGTATCTCATTTTCTAGGGAGTCAACGCTCCAAGTACTTGAAGCATTGAGCGTTTGTATCTAAAGCTTTAACGATTTGTTTCATCAAACCAAGTTTTATGTGTAATGGTGGTAGAAGTTTTTGTCGGGGCGGCAGGTAAAGTTAGCTTTATAGAAAAAGCCCAATCAATAAAAATGTATTAATCATTATGCGAGTGTGATAAAATGCTATACAAAAATTCGAAAGTTGATGACCCCGGAATCGGGTGCAGTTACCCCAAAAACAAATACCCCAAAAAAGTACACTTGATCTGATCGGTGGCTTTTAACCTTTTCTTTGTGGGGCTGTGTTATTTACTCAAGTACAATATGACACTGTGAAAGTATAAACATGGTACATGATTTTGTGCAAACTGAACGACTCTTTTCAAGTCCGTTAACCGTTTATATAAGTTGAACGTTTACGACCCTCTAATACGCCTTCAAATCTTTCAATATGGGCCTGCGAGGTATCAAGTACACTGCAGAAAGGTAGATCAAAATGAACGGCACACGGCGTGAGTAGTTGGCCAGATGACAAGTTGTTGTTGCCTCAGTCCCTGTGAAAAATTAACCCTCACAGGAAGTCAGGAGGTTTTTTATTGCCACCGTACCAAGCAATACAAGCCATGATTCATGTAGAATTTCAGCATTGAAGGATATTCAGAAGAGAAACTATTCATCTCTGCTGATTGAGGCGAGCAGCCTCATCACTGATATTCTGTACAATTACCTAATATTATATGGTACTTGTTAACCTACGAACAGGGTAGAGTTTTCTCCCCTGAAATTCAGTGGGTGCACAGACAGGATCTATCGCAACACGATCTATTAGGCTTCTCTTAATCAAACAGAATATGTCAGCTATATTCAAATGGAACAAACGTGGGTAATTTTCTCGTTTTCAATACAGAATTCGTACCTCTTAAGGACAGAGGTCGTAACTTCAAAAACATGAACAAAACAGAATACAGAACTTAAGGCAGACCAAATGGAAAAAGGAGGGCTTTTGGCCCAAAACAACTGTTTTTGGTTGGGAACAAAACACCGATAACGAAAACGTCAAAAATACAACTCTGACGAACAGTAAGTGAAAACTCCCTATCGGTGGGAGCAGAGAAATAACTGTTCCATCCTAGACTTCTCGAGCTCTCTGATGACCAATTCCACAGGCCTGTCACAGTTCAAACTGAAAATCCTCCCTCCGGAACACTATTAGTAAGTCTGATTAACAGTAGTTCATGTGCCATTCCAACCATTTTTGTCCTCCAGCTCGCTTCGGATTGTTGAGGTCATGGAGATTTTTTGAAATGTTATTACTATTACTTTTTTGTTAGCGAATTCATAAAAAAAAAAAAAAATGAAGCTATTGCTATGGCCCTGAAAATGTTCAAATAAAACTTTTCAAATTATTTAATGCTATAGCGTTAATAATCTATCAATTGTTTTACTTTTATATTTTAAAACTTAGGTACTAATGAAGATTTCTATAACGTGCACGGTTAAAATGTTCAATTCCAACCATATTTGTGAAGCCATCATTTCGTAATCCGCCAATTTCAGCTTGGCAGACAAAGATAACATCTCTCAAAATCGGCCAAACTTCCTGTATAGTCCAGTGGTCCGTGCTAAAAAGTTAAATAATTCAAAAAGAATTAACTTTGTATAATATTTGCATCGTTTTTCAATCCACTGTTTAGCAAAAAACATGTACCATGTTGATAAAAAAACCAACCAAAATTAAAATTGACCGTCACCGTACATTAAAGGTTACCAAAGCTGTTGTGGATTTTCATTGTTAGAAACATTTATAATAGTAGACATCTTGTTCGTATTCCGAATTTAAGTGTTGTCGAAATGCTTTCACATTTTATACGTTCAAAGTGTTTACTACAGTAGAACATACACTCCGAAACCATATGTGAATTAGTAAGAAAGGGTCAAGTAGTATCTACAAGGTGTTGACTTTAATGGTTATTTTTAAGTTTGATTTCATTGTGTTACCTAAAAACCTTTCTTTTACATAGGCAAACTCTATTGAACTGGATAACCGGTTAGTTGAATATGTCGTGAATTAAATTTTACCTCAAGGTGCATGATAAATATGTACCTACGTCATTATGGTAACTATCAATGAAATTATAATTGCCTGAAACATTTTGGCTGGGCACACTTCAAATTTGTATTTTAAAAACATCACTATTTAGAGATTTAAAGGCTTTTTTACATTGTTGGTGAGGAATTTACTTTATTGCCATAGAGTTAACTATCTGGGATGGATTCATTTATCATCAAATTGTTTTCATGCGTGTAGCTTGTACATTATGTTGCAACGAATAGTTAAGTACTAAAATATCAAACACAACCCCCCTAATTCAACCTCTCTAATTAGACGTACAAGGGTTGGCACAAAAATAGTGCAACTTTGTTTTTTTTTCTCAAACATTATTGCTCTCTACTTTTTGGTGGTTCCCTTGGGTAGCTGCACTTCTACGGAGACTTTGGGTCGACGTTTGATAGGAATGCTGAAACTATTCAACCGGTTTTACCACGTGGTCTTACCATGGTCTATACCTTTGAGGCCATTTCTCATTTTAGAAAAAAGGAGAAGTCGAAGAAATGCCTTCTGAGGTGAAAAATTCCTCAGTCCTGAGAAAATTCGTGTCATTGTTTTTCGTGACATGAAAACGTGACAGTTTTAATCACTTAGGTCACGGAGAAAGCATGTTCCTTGGTAAAACTTGGCTCAATGTCTCCAAAGCTATGAAGCTGCCAAAGAGAACCTCTTTGAAGGCAATAACATTAATCTTTGGCAAAATGTGAACACTTTTGGTTAAAAAAGTCTGATTTTTTCTGACACACCTCATATCCTGTTTGGAATTTTACATTTCATTCAGACTCCTGAACTCCACTGCTCCGCTTGAGATAACTAAATTAAACTGCCATCAATTTTAAAAACAATTTAATACTCACGAGCAATTTATGATTTTTGTTGAACCCCCAACATATTTTGCCATCAGTGGCGGTGGATTATTGTAAACATTAAAACAATATGAGTTTCAAAATTGTCTCAAAGGTCATTGCTTATGTTATACTTGTATAAATATGTACATTTGTCCTTAGATTACTTGGTTATTATACAAATTGTTCAAGAAAATTACGAGTGCAGTGTGTCTATGTTTTGTATACCAGTCAACCATAACGGTAAACATCCTGTACGTGAAATTAGAAAATTAAAAAAAAAATAATAAATAGAATATATAATCATGACTACAGAGAGTATCTATATGAAATAGTGCATACGACACGGAGCTGGAAGTGGGTAAGAGGGGTGAACGGAAGCGCTCTCATAGGATGACCACCAGTTAAGAGAAACACCCCAAACGATTATGAAACTGGCTGGAAATCGAATTATCAACTTACTCCAGGATCAGAGTGTCAGAAAACGAAATTAAAGGCCATCAATTTTAAAAACAACAAATACTCACGAGCAATTTATAATTTTTGTTGAACCCCCTAACATATTTTGCGCTTACGCCATCGGTGGCAGCGGATTATTGTAAAGATTAAAACAATATGAGTTTCAAAATTGTCTCAAAGGTCATTTCTTATGTTATACTTGTATAAATATGTACATTTGTCCTTAGATTTCTTGGTTATTATACAAATTGTTCAAGAAAATTACGAGTGCAGTGTGTCTATGTTTTGTATACCAGTCAACCATAACGGTAAACATCCTGTACGTGAAATTAGAAAATTAAAAAAAATAATAAATAGAATATATAATCATGACTACAGAGAGTATCTATATGAAATAGTGCATACGACACGGAGCTGGAAGTGGGTAAGAGGGGTGAACGGAAGCGCTCTCATAGGATGACCACCAGTTAAGAGAAACACCCCAAACGATTATGAAACTGGCTGGAAATCGAATTATCAACTTACTCCAGGATCAGAGTGTCAGAAAACGAAATCGAGGAAGTTACATTGTAGTCAGACGGAACAAATGTAGAGGTTTTTTTTCTCAATAATGTGCTTTTTTGCTATATAACTTTATTGAATAGTTTCTTGACTACTGTTTCGTGGACTTGGTATGAAGCAGGTAGAGAAATTTCCCGCATGTATGCAAAATGACGGGTTTAGGATCGTCTTACTAAATTGATATAATTTCTCTGGAGTACCTTCATAATAGCCTCATCATCATCATCGTCATTTTCCGAACTTCATCCGATGCTTATTGCGCTTATTAGTTACCTAATTCCTTGGTCATATCCATACCCTGCCCAAAGCCCATTTGATGATGATTAGAAGACAGCACTCGTTTTTAAAAGTTGTTGGTGTCCGTCGCGACCCCAAACCGTAACTCCCTGTTTGTTGGCTCACCGATTAGCTGAAGGATCCTTGTGGCTCATTTCTTTTGTAACCGAACGTGCTGAATTATAAAATGGAGCTCTTTTGGAGCTATCTAGAATGGTGATGGTAATTACTAGGTATGGTGTTAGGCGAGGTAGGTTTATTAACCTTCGTTGTTCATGTTAATAAATACAATTTTTTTCCTGGGGGATATTTTGCTTTGATAGGTTGGCAATGCTTGCACCTTCGCCTTAAAACCTTAAGATCATCACCAACGTCCAACATTGTCAAGCTGACATTGTCATTCGATGGTGGTATTCTTCGTACCCCAAGGGCTGTGACAAATACTTGGTAGGTAGCACTAGCGGTGGTTTTCATTCCGGGGGTGCACCGACGTTCCAAATCCTCTTCCCGAGATATACAACTTCAATTTTTGTCTAAAACCTTCTTAATCATCAAAATTTAACGAAAATGGCGAAAAAACACGTTTTCACCCATCCTTTTCTTGTATTATTTTCAAACCTCCTGAAAAAAATCGGAAGTGACGTTCCGAAAGCTTAGACTTTACTAAACAGGATGAAACCAACCGCGGCGCTCAAAAATTGAAAATAAGGAAGCTACAATTGTTTAAGATTCAGCAACTAAAAATCGGGATTGATTCTCTATACACAGAATTTTCTCTAGCCACTATTCTAAGAGGAAAATCAACTTAAAATTGTTATCAGACCTCTTCCTCGTCAACCCGAATGCATGAGGATCGGTTGAACAAGTCGGAGTTGATGTGGAGTTGATTGGACACACATACTTACATAAGTTGAACAAATGTAAATTTTTTGGAGTCGATCAAGTTGGTATCTAAACAAATTTAATTTTTGATGTCCGAAGTTATAAATGGATTTCAGTTGATTGAGGGTGAAAACAGGCTCTGATCGATTTACCCCGATGTTTCATGTTATGTACCGTCTTCTCTACATGTATGTTTCAATAGTAACTCATCTCGAGCTTGCCCTATCTTCCTTGAGACTGTTCTTCTTTTAGCTGCTCGTCTTGTCCAAATTCGTTTGCTCATTAATGATGCAAATCATTAACTCTGTGAGCAATTTTGAGGCTATTGCATAGAGCAGTTTCACTGCTTCTATTTCCTGTATTTTGTGTAATCTGATATGTATTTCATGTTTTTAATTTTTGATCTGTATAAGTAAAAAAAAAAAACCTATGTGTTCTGTACATGTGTTACTAGTACCTAAGCCTATTTCTTCCATTCTCTACTAGTTTTATGTTTTTCTCTTCCTTCTTCGCATTGGTACAGATATGCCTGGTAATGATAATGGCATGTTAATAAGCAACAACGTTGTACATGTAAAGACATGTTTAATCAATTAGACCTTGCGCAACAACGTTTCAGGTTATCTTCCAGAAATTTAGTTAATTTTTTTGTTCTATTTTCAGATAGAATCGCTAGAAGGAAGAAGCTCCCAATGGCGAGGGTCGCTGGAAGACGTGTTCGGTCCCCCTCGGAAAGTTCCGCTGATTCTTTTCTCGGGTTTCCCGCAACAGATGAGCTTCCAACGTCGCTTTCCCAGGCAAACTATCCGCCCTCCTCCTGCTCATCTTCCCCCAAAAAATGCATATACCCTTCGACCGAACGAAGCAGTTCTCCTCCGTTTCATGGATTCTCTTATCAGGATGTGCAGCCACCTCTAACCCAAACCATACCTTCCTCGGAAATCACTGTTTCTGTTAGGCCTACGAGGAGGCGAGAAACTCCCAAGCGACTTTTAGCAATGTTTTGAGTTCCTGAACTCTTTTCATGTGCTTATAAAAATTCTTTTGACCAAGGATCTTCTCAAATTCTGCTAACACCAAACTGTCAAATGCACTGTATTTTCAACTCGGTTTCTTATTTACAATGTTCACCTTTTTTTTATCAGAATCGTTTTTTTATTGATGTGATTTGTCTACAAAAGAGACTTTTTTTTTGATTTCTTAGTTTTAGTAGATTGATTAGATTTAGCGGGTTACCAATAACTCAGAAAGATTCAACAAAGTTGTGTTCCAAACTTGTGGAATCACAGAATTCCCTTTCTCATTTTTAGGTTTTACTTGTTTTCTTGAGAATATCGTTTATCCATTTTTCAAGATTTACTTGTTTATAGTAAAGATTCTTCAAGACAAAAAATTGTTTGTAGTGTTGTATTGGGTTTACGCCGTCACTCAACAAGGGATGCTTCAACATGCTTTTTAAGTAACCCAAGAGCTCAGGCTCAAAAATATTTGTCAAATATATCTCACCCTATGGATTGTCTGCCATCTCAAAACAATTTAAATGCGTAAAGCCGGTCTCAAAAACCACTGTTTTCAACATTTTTTACGTGTTCCCCTATAATTCCTAAACCGTTTGTAAACAGAAATTTTCATATACTCCGTAGCTTTGCAGTATATAAAAACTAAAGGATTTCACCTCATAATTTTTACACTATCTCTTGCATCGAGAGAGTCACAAACAATAACAAATTCGGCTAATTACAAACTTTTGCTCTTTAAATAATTTAGTTACTTCAATATGGTCAGAAATTCGTCAAAACTGGTGTTTACAAAAACTGCTGTAGGACGTATAGTTCTATGATTATTGGAAAGCAAGTTGACATTTTGAGTTAAGGTATCTTTTTGAGGCGTCCCTGATGTATTTCAGCTGTTTTGAAACGCCAGACAATTCATTACCTTCTGTGATGAAGTACACATTTGTTTTGTATGTGTAGTATGAAAAGTTGAAATCACTAATGTTTTGAACCTCCGGTTCACTTTTTTTCTTATTTTATCGAGGCTTATATATTATCACTGATTTCAATAGTTTATTAAACAAATATAATCACCTACATAATATAATCACACAGATACTGATAAGAATCAGGGTGGCCAACATACGGGAATTGTTTGTAAATCAACTGTTCCCTCTAAGATTCCAGTCTTTCTGGCGGTATCTGGCGATATTGAAGTGGCAGTACCACTCATAGGCTTTTGTTCACCGACAGGGCCAGACGAGGAACGACCCTGACCAGGATGGCTGGTTTGGATTGATTGTCTTCCAGTCGTGGATGAAGGCATCGTCGGAGACGGAGCAGGTTCAGTTTGGATTGGTGGTACAGGCGGTGGAACTGCCGGTTTGTCCGTTAAGTTGCGGCCAAAGGTAGATCCACGGGATCGACTGGCGCGGTGTTCGTGGTTTCACATCAAGGTAGGGCGCTGATCAGGTGAAACCGATTTCTGCGGACTGTTCTCTTTTCAGTTTGGACTAACGATCTTGGTTCACGCAACTGCGACAATCTGCCCATGCCTCCGCAGGTCTGTGATCCATACAAATGAACCAATCATGAGCGGCTCCAGCTCATGGCACCGATGACGACGATCGTAGTTGTCTTTGTATCTTGCCCTGTACTTCCCCTCTTTTCCCCGAAAATCCTCCAGGTTGGACGCAGATGTCATGGCTGTGTGAGTGAACGGCAGAGTGTCTCGCAGCTTTCTGCCATACAGCAGCTCGGCAGGACTGAAACCCGTTTCTAACGGAGTGTTTCTGTAGGCAAGGAGAGCTTTCTCGAAAGTCTACCTTATTCTTTTTCAGCAGCGATTTTGCCGTCTTGACTGCTGCCTCCACGGCACCGTTTGCCTGGTGAAAGTGCAGGCTGCTTGTTGAGGTGGTGAAGCCCCAATCTTTAGCAAACAGTTGGAATTCAGACGATTGGAGAGGCTGAAACTGTTTCCGCTGTTGTGCAAATTTTTACTGGGATACCATGGCGGGAAAATAGTTCTTTACAGAATTTAATTACATCACCTGTCCGCATTCTGTCCATACGGGCAAGCTCAAAATATCTAGAAAAATGGTCCACCACGACCAAGTACCAATGACCGTCAAACTTGAACAGGTCCATTGATATTATCTGCCAGGGATAATCGGGTAATACTGAGGGTAGGAGCGGTTCATGGGGGTTTGATGCATGCTGAATGCAGGTGGGACAGCCCTTTACCTTTCGTTCTATATCCGAAGAAATATTTGGCCACCACATGGTCTGTTGGGCGCGGCGTCTTGTTTTGGTAATGCCCAAATGGCCTTCATGGAGCTTTCCCAGCATCACACTCCGAAGTTCCGATGGTATAACCATTCGATTACCTCTCATGAGTAAACCCTCGATGACGCAAAGTTCATCCTTAACAGAGTGGAACTCCTGAATTTCTAGCGGCAGGTCTGCCTTCCGAGGCCAGTCTTCTCTCAGCAAATCCTTTAACTGGATGCACACAGGATCGCGGGACTGAGACTGCAAGACCCTCACTATATTCTCATCTGACGTGTTGATTTCAGCCAGAGCAATATTGTGGATGTAGGCGTCCACTTCTTCTTCCAACTCCTTATCCTCCTCGTGATGAGGTATGGGCTGCCGTGACAGAGCATCAGCAACAAGAAGGAATTTCCCCGGAGTGTACACGATGTCATAGTCAAAACGCATCATTCTCAGACGAAACCGTTGCAGACGAGGAGAGAGGTCGTCCAAGTGCTTTGACTTGAAGATCTGGACCAAAGGTTTATGGTCTGTTTCTATGGTGAACCGTTTTCCGAGTAGATAATTCCTCAAACGCTCACAGGCCCAAGCTTGAGCTAACGCTTCGCGCTCTATGTTTGCATAGCCTTGTTCCGCCGAGGTTAGGGTGCGTGAAATGAAGGCAACGGGATGCCTTTCACTCCCTTCTCCCTGAAGTAAGCAGGCACCCAGACCCAAGGACGAGGCGTCACAGGAGATCATCGTTGGCTTGTTCACGTCGTATAGCTTCAAGCATGGCGCAGATATCAGCTTCTCCTTGATTTTCCTAAATGCATCTTCTTGTGGCTGCCCCCAGACAAAAGCATTCTTCGAAGACAGAAGACTAGAGATGGGCTCCATTATTTCAGACTTGTCCGGGATGAAGCGGGATAGGAAATTCACCATTCCCATCAAGCGCTGGACTCCTTTTTCGTCCTTGGGAGCCTCCAGGTTAGCTATGGCTTCTATCTTACCAGGATCCGGCTTTAGCCCTTCTGGCGTAAGTAGGAACCCCAGGAATTGGGTCGATGTCACACTGAACTCACACTTGCTTTTGTTCAGCGTCAGTCCGGTGTCCCGTATCTTCTCCAGCACTGCCCTCAGACATACATCATGCTCAGCCTGATCCTTGCCCCATACCAAAACATCGTCGACATGGATGCAGCAATTCTGGCAGCTGGCTAGTATTGATGACAGGCGTCGCTGGAAAACCTCAGTTGCCGACGAGATCCCAAACGGCAACTTCTTGAAACGGAACCGTCCACAAGGCGTGATGAATGTCGTTAGGTCCTGGCTCTCCCTAGACAGGTTTAGTTGCCAGAAACTCGAATTCATATCCAACTTGGAGAACAGGCGAGCACCGCCAAGCTCGGCAAGGGACAACTCTGTCCTAGGGATTGGATGGTATTGCCTCCGGACGCTCTCATTCAGCCTCGTTAGGTCGACACAGATACGGACTCCTCCGCCCTTCTTCCTTGCCACAACCATCGGCGAGCACCAGTCAGTTGCATGGTCTACTGGCTCAATGACACCCCTTTTCACCATCTCACGAAGCTCCTCTTCAACCTTTTTCCGCAGTGGAAGGGCCACAGCTCGCGGAGACGAAATAGCATAGGGTTGTGCATCTTCTTTGAGCTCGATGGTGTAATCACCCTTGACGTTCCCCAGTCCCTGAAACAGGGTCGGAAACTCCCCGCACCAATCAGTCTTATGATTCACCACATAAATACGTTTGACTAGATTCAGACCGAGGCACGCTTTACGGCTCAACAGGGCTGCACCAACATCATCTGAAACGTAGACTGTTTCAGTTATCTCAGAATTTTTATACCTCAGCTTGACATTAGCAGTACCCCTCACATTCAGTCTTTCGTGTCTCTTGGCACTGAACACATTATTTTTACATTTGACTAAGGTGAGATCTGGGAGTAAACGTGACGTTAACATAGTCACATCTGCAGCTGTATCCAGCTTGAACAATATTCCTTGTGACGCCATTACAAAAACCCAGAAATGTTTCGACCAAGCTCTGTAGCTTTTGATCTGAGGCATATAAACTCGTCACCACTCTCCTCTGAGTCAGAGGATCCCTCTCACCTGACATACGTTTCGGACACCGTCTAGTGGCCAACCTGCTTGCAGTACCGAGGGCGTTCCAGCTGGGCACTAACAAATTCGTGGTACTCTACATTACAAAGTTTCGATCCCGACCTGCCCTGGCCCTTGGTCTTGAAGGACAACTTATCAATACTGTCTGACTGAGGACGTGGCTTATCAAACTTCCGCTTACGTTTACTATCCCTGAAGCAACTCACAGAACTGGGTATCGTTCAGATCCTCCTTTTGTCGTCAGAATGTATCTTCGTGTTGCCTCAAAGTCTTGGCTTTTTCATCAAACTCGTGATCTAACTTGTTTCGCTACAGTTGAGTCCCTGAAATTATCAACACCAACAAGTCAAATCATCGTGGAGATCACCCCATTCACAAGTATAGCTAGGCTTGGAGATCAGTTATAAACTTTTCAGCGTTGACATTTTGATCTCAGAAATTTGGCACGTTCGTAAATGTATATTGCGCTGGGGATAAAATGCTTATCAAACGCCATCGCCAATCAAACGTCTTTCTGGGATTGAACGAAGCAAACTTCATGTTGTGTCCCATCTGGTAAATTAACACATCGATTGACGATCATTCGATGCCCCATTCAGACCGGTACCCCGTCTATACCGTTGAAAACGATTTTTCCAACTCGACCAGTCCATCGGATTGAAACTGAAAGGCTCAGGCGGATGCAACGGAAGTTAAATTTGTAACCGACTCACCTCTACCCGAATCACCACCCCCGACGACGGGATTTGCTTGATTGTCGGGCATATTTTATCAGTCGGCACAAGATTCCGGTTACCGTCTTTTCGACACTTGCGTATTACGAAAAACTCGCGAAAACTATTCAGAAACATTTACTTTCGCGGTCAATCGGGCTTTAGAATATTAGCACTTTCTGTTGGTCCTGGGTCATAATAAATCAAAGCCGAATCACGGGATGGATTGTTTGTCCATAGAGACAGGTCCTGGGTCGACGAAAGTTTCTTCTCATGAATCGCGGTCAATGGGCTTGGAAGCAGAGTACAGGTACCGGTATATAGTTTCTTCTCATGAAGAGTAACACGAAGTAAGTAAGAGTAATACGAAGCTTATTTTTTTGAAATAATAGTAAACAAATGTATGAAGTATATATAAAACCTGACAGCCGAAATTATGGTAATGGTTTAGCCTACTGGCATTTGGGCTAACTCGTCTGGTTAGGGGGACACATTAACTTGTTCCCAAACATGTGTCATTTAAGTATCAGCGTTGTAGGTTGAGTAGGAAAGATAATAGGTTTGGAACGGAACTAAAAGCGTAACCATCACAACTTCATTTACTACATCTTACAAGAGTATTAACCATAAATGTCTTCATATAAGTTTGAGGGATTTTCCATTTTGACATGTGTAAGAGTTGTCAAGGGAGCAATGAGTGATAAGAACCTTGAGTTCTCTCTAATTTCTTTCCATTTTATCCTAGTTTACACATTACTGTTAACAGTGCCATTGTATAATAAAATTCAGAATATTCATTTCTATGCAAATGGCAGCAGGAAAAATACATTTCTCGTCAATTATAATCTCTTCTTCCACGGATATTATTTAGAGTTTAGTCTATAGATTTTACTATCTTCAGCTCTCCACGTGTCCAATAAACGAACCCCGATATCGCGAACATCCAATGATTGTTTGTTTCGCTCTGCCCACAGAGGAAAGGGCTTTCCAATGTGACAGGTGCATGAAGAGATACAAGAGGAAAGGGTCCCTGACTTATCACCTGAAAAACGAATGCGGACTTCCTCCTAAATATTTCTGCGAGTTCTGCCCCTACATGACGACCATCAAAAGCAATTTCACGCGCCACTTTACTATGCAACATGCCTTTGGGGAGAGATCGACCAGGAGGTGTCAAGTTTGATCTCTTCACTTCACCCAACAGTTTTATTCTTCCTTATCCATCTGTATAAATATAAAGATGAAACATGTTTGAGTGAAAAGACTTCTGCGATGAATGAGCAATTATCAGCAAATCACGTTTCATTAACTCTCCTCAAGCCCCCAAAGTGCGTTTGGTTTAATTCAATATGTACTTCATACGTTTTGTACCTGTATTTTAAATATTTAATTCTGAATTTGAATTACAGATATTGAATAAAGGAACTATTGTTTGCATTTCTTAAATCAAAAATTGAAAAAAATTAAAATCTTCTTTGCTGAATAGGCAGTACGAAATTAGGAATTGAAGAAATATTTGATCATTTTTCCCAGTAAATTGAGCGAATGTTCAGTTGACATTGCCGAAAATTGCAGCTCTTGAAGAAACATTGTTGATAAATTTTCTTAGCAGTAGCCAAATCACGGTAGCAGCCCAATAAGCTACCTACCCATAATGAAGATGTCTATGTTTTATCTGTCATCTGGACTAAATCATAGTGTAGGCCCGTTTTAAAAAGTTGAAAGCCTCCGGCTTCCGAAAAACGTATAAGATGGGAGTCGTCGAGGAGGGGGCGCGACAAGACCGCCCCCTCGGACCACCCCTCGCCACCAGAGTGGGATAAGGGTGGGACGAGGGGAGGAACTACCCCCGGGCAGGAGGGAGGATAGAGCGGGATAAGGGTGGGAGGTGGGGAGGAACTACCCCTGTGCTGGAGGGAGGATAGAGCGAGATGAGGGTGGGAGAAGGGGAGGAACTACCCCTGTGCTGGGGGGAGGATAAAGGAGATGAGGGTGGGAGAAGGGGAGGAACTACCCCTGGGCTGGAGGGAGGATAGAGCGCGATAAGGGTGGGAGGAGGGGAGGAACTACCCCCGGGCCGGAGGGAGGATAGAGCGCGATGAGGGTGGTGAGGAGGGGAGGAACTACCCCCGGGCTGGGGGACCTGTTCCCTCTCTCCTGCGGCCCCGCCTTTACTTTTTTTTTTTTTACTCACGACCATTTTTCTTTTAATATATAAAAAAAAGTAAAGACGGGGCCGCAGGAGAGAGGGAACAGGTCCCCCAGCCCGGGGGTAGTTCCTCCCCTCCTTCCACCATCGTCCCGCTCAGGCGGCGAGGGGTGGTCCGAGGGGGCGGTCTTGTCGCGGAAGGTTGTAATATATTTTTTATCCAGTTACATTGGTAATATACCTACCTATCAGTAGGTATAAATACCTACTGTATTTCAAAAGTATAAGTAGTTGTGTCAAAAGTAGGTTGAATACCTACCTACCTAAGTGGGTAAGTAAGCATTTATTAGTAGTAGTAAGTAGGTGCAAAATAATGCATAATAACATTTTTTATTATTGATAATAGGTAGGTAATGTTGCGAGTTACATAAAAGCATTACACTAACTTCACATTGGTAGGTACTTTTTCCTTAATACTTAATAATTTCTTAATACAGAACTCTTGACCACTTGAATGTAGTAAAAACTTCAATTTTTAGTTTCATTTGTTCATTAACATTCCCTTTTGAAAAATATATATACAAATACGCATAAACTGTCACAAAAAAGCTCAAGCAAATCAAGATACCAAAAATTCCATGCTTACCCGTTTGGCCGACACAATTCCCAATATGAGATACCAAGCGTTCCCAAAATGAGACTGTCTCATATTCAGGTCACCTTCAGTAAAACGATCAAAAAAGGAAATTAGAACCCAATAAGTGTTTATTTCAATGTACTTAATAATAAAAAAAAATTCTTCAGTCCTGAACATCACACAGTCAGTGCCAATGAGGCTGAGAATCATTGCAGGAAATCCTACGAAATTATAAACAAAGCACTTAATCTTATCATTAAAAAAAAAATTCCTTCTCGAAAAAGATTCCCCTAAAAAAAAGGCAATTCGAACTCGAAGGAAATTCAACAAAATTCACTAGGATTGTATCACCAGAATTAGGAATAGACCAGAAGAACCAATCAATCTGAAATCAAACTTCTCGAAAAGAAGTTCGTGACTCAACAAAATCTTTACACCTATTTCTAAAATACGCAGTCAAGAACACCTCATAGTTCTAGTTCTTAAAATACGCAGTCAAGAACATCACATCAACCTATTTCTAAATATCAAAACAAAAATTGCACAAGAACACGGAAACTTTTATTTCTCCGCAATCTTCGTGAGACCAGCGATGACACTGACGACATTTCGCCCATTTCTCCCCTTGGTTATCCTGAGAAAATATATTTCCATATTCCTAATATTAGATATCTCATATTAGGTACCTGTATGTACCTCTATATAGGCAGTTTACTCTTGAACAATGAGATTGATGTCAAAACCGTGAAAAGTAGAAATTATGGAAAACTTGAATGATGAAAGTAAACTACATTTCATAACGAACATTTTCCACTAGTTGAATAGTAAAAAAGCTTACCTGATGGCTTGTTGGCCGTCGAGAAAAAGAAAGAAAAAACTTTTGTTCAGCATGTGTCGGAAATATTGTGGTACAGAGACGCCACAGGTGAATGTGGTCTAATGCTGCCCTCTCCCTTCACTCAGGGACATCTCTGGCTGTAAGTACACGACACTTCCAATCGAGAGTAGCACAATACAGAGGCAACAGTGGGGGGGTCTCATATTAGGAATGTATCTCATAATAGGATACTTTCCCCTATTGTTAATAGAGTAGTTAGTGAGTAAATATACTGAGCGAGCAAAAACAGCGGACGATTCCTCAAAAATACCAGGCCTAGAATTTGTTGTCACCTCTCTACTAGAGCGTCATCAGAACTTTTTTTTAAAATGATTTTTGTGTTTTCCACGGACGTGGATTAATGAAAAACATTAAATTCTTTATTAAACCTTTGCGTACCTAATCATTATTCAAAAAACATAATTTATGGGAGTACAGTAAGTGTTCCAAAAAAATTGTTTTTCATAGTTGAGTTAGTTGGTTCTTCACATATGATAATTGCTCATTCTCAAGTTAAGCATTACCTATTCCTAGCAGTAGTCGGTAGTTGTTGGTCTAGATTATTAAAATAATAATCGACGCCTATTACACTACTATTAAGTTGAAGTATTGGAAAATGTAACTCTTCTTGACGGGGTTCTCCACATATATAATGCATTAGTGTAATGATTGTACTTGTTGGAAATTCGAGAAAATGGTGCTAAGTAGATTTAACTTTTGCGGAGAGAAGCATAAGCAGTATATGAATAAATGTCTATACCTAGGTAGTCGCGGAAGCAAAATTGTTGCTTTTCTCCTAAAATAATGGACCATAGTTAATGAAGATTGGAATAAAAATCACATATTCTTGGAGTCGACTGTCTGTATTCTGCTCGTAATATTAAATGTAACAACATGATATAACAACATTTGATTAAAATCGGTTTATTAATCTTAGTGTTTCTCCTATGTCATAAAAATGTTGTGAGGGTTAGCTCTTAAATACGTAGTTATAGCTAAAATTGTTTGACATAGGAGCAACGCTAAGATTAATAATCCGATTTTAATTAAAAATTCAGGAATTAGACGGGACAGCTTCTAGAGGTCCCACATCATTGATGTTGGGTTATCAGCACCTTCTGTGCATGCGCCAACGTAAATTTCTTGTTACGTTGATATCTCACTATCCACCGTTCATCAAATGTTGAGGTCATTCAAAGTTGGGGGTAATAAGGTAAGATTTTAGGACGGTCCCTTGTGAATTTTACTGCAATTTGCAGATTAGTATCTGGTGCTCATGCAAAACCCAAAATTAGTTGACAAAGGCGAAGCTCCGAGGTTGACTGAACGATTTTTATTAAATGTCTGGGAATTGTGCCGTTTAATCCATAGTCGGTCCCATATACTGCCTCCCTGAGCCTCCCTAAACATTCTGACTCCCATTTAAAAAAAACACTCAATTACCCTATCTACGTTTTGGCAATTAGAGCCTCCTTCTCAAGAAATCTCTCTTAAATCTCTCGCTCCTCTCCACAGAAAAAATTTGTAGGTAAGATGTTTCAACTAATAGCGGCAGCACTCAGTTCATATACTGGAGGCTGTTGGTTGTAAAAGTGGGTTACAACCATTTTTGGATATAAGGAAGTATACTTTTTCCGTCAATAAACCATTTTGACTACTTTGTTCTTAAACAAATCAATTTGCCTATGATACAATAAGAGGTAAGCCACACTCCCCACCCAACTTGGATGACGTTTACCTATTAGTTGTATTTTATAGATCTCTCTTTTCAAGGAATCGAAATCACTCGTAAGTTCATCCGATTGCTCTCTCTAATGGTTAGAACTTGGCATAAAAAAATGGTGTCAACACAGAAAAGTGTAAACTGTTATGAAAAAAGTTAGTATCACCTAACGAAATAAGGTCTCATGTGAGACTTTTTAGGTATTTCAATGCGGTTCACCTTACGGTGATGTGCGGTCAGAGGCTTTTAAAAATCCCATTGTCTATTTCATGATGTACCTTTAATAAGCTCCTTCCATATTTTGGTAACTTAAATCACCAAGCTTATAAACGTATTGTTGAGCCTAGTCATAATCATGGATTAAAGTCATCTCAAAAGTTAGTACCTAAATCTTCACTGAATACCAACATTGTCTTGTAATTACCTACTGAAGTATTTTAGCAAAGTAAAATGGAATATATTATGAACGGTAAGTAACAAAGATCATAAAAATGCGTCTAGTCGTAGGTATATGTTGATGATACATACCTAGTTCAAATTTAATTGATTGAATTGCTTGAAAATGTTTGTAAACTTATCGCCAGCCACCTGCTTACCGTGGAAGAGCTTGACGTGAGAACTCGCAGGATTGAATAACTTGTTCTTAGAAAATTGAACTATTAATTCGCGGGTTATTTCTCTAAGTGGACTTAGGTACTTGCTACTGTACTTGTAAGTATTTCAACCGACTTTATTGTGTGATTTTTCGTACGTTATAGTTCCTAGCACGTTAGTCATTAAGTACGCACAGAGTATGTAGACTGTAACAATTGCAATATTTTGTAATCAGAAGATCACCTAATTCTATAAATTCATCCTCTGATTAGATTTAAAAGATTCTCAGAAAATATGAAATATAATCAACTTCATTAAACATGTACTTACTTTAAGAAAGAAAACTTCTTTTGTTACAATTCCTAAAAAATATTAGAATCAATTGACAATGAATTATGAACCAATCGTTTGATAAAACTTTCAATCTTCAACTGTGATTGCAACTCAGGAAGCAAAAAAAAATCAGTTTGACGATAAGTACGAGGAAAATAGTGGTTTTTCAGTGTTCTGAATCCAAAAATGATGACTCTATCTTCAGACTATTTTATATTTTTAAGTCACATCCCATGCTTCCATGAGTTGAATGGTTGTGTATGTTTATGCTGTTTTTATGTAGTTTTAGTTTTATGTGGTTTTTGATTGTTGATGATTTTTTTATATTTAACATTTTCGGCGTAACGTTGTACAATTTTTGAATTGTTTCTGGATTTATTTGTTCTCTACAGACTGATTTGACGCTGATTTCGTCGTTTTGATCAGTGTTTCGACATTCATGGGTAACAGAATTGATCGAAATGGAAAATATTCGTAAAAAATACACCTAGTCAATTTAGAAAATGTAGTCTTTTTGAATCCTTGAAAAAGACAGATTACCGAAGAAAAAAATGTGTAAATTGTTCTCAAACTCCTGAGGCCATGTCATGACCATCCCAACATACGTAATGTTTGACGATGCAGCGACTCAAGCAAAAAAAAAAAAAATAATAATAAAGATGGAAAAGTACTTACCCAAGTAGAAGCGTGACATCTACTAGCGGGCAAGAAATTTGACTCTATCTTCCGAAAACCCATATTTTTCGGTTCCATCTACTTCAGCTTCAGATAGATATCTTATTGTGATGAAATTCACAACTAGGTGATTGAGAGTCTTGGAAATTAGTAGACTTGGTTGTATATAAGCAGGTTAGTAATATTGTGCACTTTTGGTTTATTGTTCAATAGTAAACCATTGTAATCGCTCTTGAAAAAAAATTGTAACCCCCCTGAAAATTTCATGGTTTACGTTTCAAAGGATGTAGAATCCGAATATGCAATGAAAAATTTTCCGTCCGTCCGCCGTACGCCGTACGCACGATTTCTCCCAAACGGCTGGAGCAAAAAATCTGAAATTTTCAGGAAAAATCAATATTGGTCCGACAACGCCCCAATTCTTTAGCTAGCACTCTCACTTAATTTAAAGTGCCCTTTAAGGGTTGCCAAAGTTTTGTAAAATCCCTAAAAACCTCAAAAAAAGTCAAGGCCGCCTAAATTTGGACTCTTTTTGAAGAACTTTCCACGAGGAATCGAATGAGCCCCTCCCCAGGTCCTTAGGTCAAACCATTCCCGATGTATGGCCCGATTTATGGTGCCAACATTTGGGTTATTTTGGTTTATTATTGTATTTGTTTTGATTGCGGTAACCTAGTGATGTAGTGATTGTGGATACTGGATTGAACTCCTAAAAGGATTTGTAGCTGATACACGGGTTGAAGCATTCTGATAACCATAAATAAACGCTGCGAATTCTTTCACTGGGGTTTATTATTCAATTGGCTTGCGTTCATGATTCGAATTTCTACTAAGCTTTGGAGCGTGCGTGTTTCACAGGTGATAGAGCGATTATTGAATTTAAGGAGGCACACAAATATGATCAACTGATCAAGCCAAATAGGTATTTTGGTTGAGAACAGATTTGAGTGCTCTATCCATATCTCCTGGAGTTCAATAATCGCACTATCACCTGTGAAACACACACACTCCAAAGCTTAGTAGAAATTCAAATCATGAACGCAAGCCAATTGAATAATAAACCCCAGTGAAAGAATTTGCAGCGTTTCATGCATATCAGAATGCTTCAACCCGTGTATCGGCTACAAAGCCCATCTCCAGGAATTGTTTGCCGATCAATTTTAGTGGTTTTATGTATTGGATGTATTGATTTGCACTCCATTTTGCCGTATTTTGTTTTTTATTCGTTTGGAAGAGATGGTAACACATCGTCTGAGAAAGACATCATATCAATAAAAAAAATAGTTTAATGAACTTGGAACACTTCAATTTTATGTGTTCCCAATACCATGTCGACACTAATAAAATGCTTAAGTAATTATGCCTGATTAGAATGCTATCCGGGGCTTGGGATTCAGTGTGAAGACAAGCTCAAATAGAAAGGCTCTAGATTTCTCGACTTGGAGGTCCGACTGATCCAGTTCTAGCAGTTCATTACTCGCTGAATCAAGATTGATGATTTTTTATTTCCCTTTTCAGAAAGATCGACCTGCGCCAATTGCGGTCGGCAATACAAATACCGACGAAGTCTCCACCGCCACCTCCGCTACGAATGCGGTCAGCTCCCCCAGTTCCACTGCGAGTTTTGTCCCCACAGGTCCAAACAGAAAAGTGATCTCAAGAACCACATCATGGTGAAGCATTTCGGTGTCCACAAAAGGATGAAAACATCTTTCCAACCTACATACGATTCGGGAGGTAGTTCAAATCGAGATGACTTAGTCAACTCATTCGAATCTATTTCTTAACCGAGAGACTAATTGAAAAAAGGAGGTTTGATAATTACAAAACTATTGTCGTTATTTTGAAACAAAAATTACAAAATGTCTACAACAAAATCAGCATGTATGTAATTATGATTCATCACCAGGTTCATAAATAAATTTGACAGCCATGCGTGTGGTACCTATTTCTGTGGTCTGTCACTGAGTCAACTGATATGATATTATTGATATTGTGTGAAGATTTCGCAAGAAAGTTAAGTATCTACAGTACCGATGTATCCTACTTGTCTGACGTAATTTTCCATTCACCACTTAGTTTCCCAGTTAACTGAGTAATTATGTGACCAGATTACAGTACAGCCAAGCATACATTTTGAGGCCAACCTTCTGTTTATTTCCCCATCGTGTAGGCATTAAATTTATATGGTTAGGTCTTCAATTTGTATGGATCGATTCATCATGTCTAAAACCAGAGAAATTTGTCAACGAATTTTGAGAGCCTTTACAGACCCTGAAAATTCGCATCAAGAAAAAAAGATTAATTTTTTCTCAGTTGATGTGTGAATAAAGTCTAACGTGTCCTTACCTATACCTTATTCAATTTATCGTTTCCTTGACAACAAATGACAAAAACAGACCGCTTCTGCAGTTTACAGTATGTGAGTTACCCATGGGTCTGAAAAACGTACTTCTGCCATTTTAAACAGATGTTGATTTCATCCCAACGTGTTTGTCAGTAACCTCACCCAAGTGAAAGCAAGTTTTCTTTCTACAATTGTTTCAGGTAACACACTGGGCAAGGGATAAGGGCGTTCTGATAGTTATGAGAAAAAACTAGATACCTACTTACACAGGTATACATAGACGAGGATGCCTCTGGTACACATATCAATTGTTGATTATTATCTTTCTAGACAGATCTGTAATCTTTAATATTTCCCTAATTATGAACCTAAACCCTTTTCAAGCACCAGATCATGAAAATCTGAAGGTATTCATCAAAACTTGAAAAACGTTTTATTAGAAGTCTTCGTCTATATAACCTTGGTGATGCTAAAACACATGGATAATGGTCGCAGGCTTTGGGATTTGAATTGTATTGTAACCGGATAGGTAGGTATATCCTCTAGCCATGCGCAAAAATGCTTGCCTCATGACTGAGACATTTTCACAACGAGGAATGCATGCCCCGTCAGACTTTGATGAAACCGTTATGAATAGGAACTGTGAAGGATTGAGGCCAATTAATCATCGCAGGTAGCACCAGTTATTTATATATAAATTTATAATATAAAGAGAGAGAGAAAGAGTTTTAAACTTATGATTACTACCAAGTCTAGTTTTGGTCAACCCAGCACCTTACTTTCTATACTATCGGAAAATCTTACATCCACACACCAGTAATCTGTGCTGAAAACCCAAGTACTTATCAAATCGGGAAGTAATAAACTTTTTTGACAATCCTCACTTTTCCTATTGGACCACCTGCAATATTAAATTTGTGTACAGTACAATAGAGATAATATAATGAAGTAATATTGAGGGAATTATGTTCATTCTTATTCGGACCTGAGTCATGTTTCCATACCGCTTTGGAATAAATCAAAACGCCCAGAAATCAATACCTTCCTTTCCTTCTTGTCCTTCTTTCCTTTTTACAGGCATTTTTACAAGAACACAGTAAGTAATTTTTATTTGATAGGTTCTATCTAATGAATTCAAAATACAGCGTAGGTATTAGGTAAGTACTGAATTTTACTTAAATTTCATCATAGAGTTGTAGTGAAACTGTTTTGTACCGTTTTCAATCTGTAAAATGAACTAATACAGAACCGAACCGATTCACCAGATTCAGTGAACCAGTTATAAACGTTGATACTGTTCGTATCTGTATTCTCATTCCTGTACATTTTATTGTACTCACCTGAACTTACATGTTTATTCTATGTGCAGCTTTTGTGTGCCACAAATGTGGAAAGTCCTACCGGGCCAAGTCAAGTTTGACTCGGCATTTGACCTACGAGTGCGGTAAGGAGCCGCAGTTCCCCTGCCCAATCTGCCCGTACAAGTCCAAAATCAAGCACGACCTCAAAGTTCACATGCTTGGGAAACACGCTAACTACTTGGCAAATAATTTCTAAACGTATTTCTCCTCTATCTGCCTTTAATAATTAACTCATAATTATGTTACAGTTGTATTGCTTTATTTTGGTTGTGTTAATTGTACAAAACCTGGACAGTACCTTGTAAAAAGTGCATTCACAGTTATGGAAAATGAATGGTGAATCGTAGAAAAACAAATAAAAGTTATTTTTTCGAGAGATAATTGTTTTCTATCTGTGAATTGAGCTTATGAAGATGCTGAGTCTGCAAGAATCAGTTTCAGAAGTATGCACCATCCTGTACCTCCTGATTTACACAAAATATTATAATAGGTATCTTTCAACATAGTTATTCTACCTTTGTGGCAATTTGAAATGCTTGTGCATATGAAGAACTCGAAGGTATTTAGGCCCTTTATGGGACAATCGTCTAACTGCCCTTTGAGATCAGCATTCTGATATATTTCGATGATTAATTTCGTGTCTGAACTGGATGGAAGACATTTATCGGGCACAACAATCGTGTTGAAATCGTTATGAGGTTATTAAATCGTCCTTCCCCAAATTTCTCTTGTTCATTCGAGATCGGACTACCTACTAGGATTTGACTATAATGTATGACGAATTTGACGTTACGCTTGTGTCTACTGAACTACTTATTGGGCCGAAGAAAACACATAAAAGAATCAACTGCCTAGCTTTCAGTTTCCCTGAAAATCCTGTAGAAATCAGGCGTACTACACAGGAACGTAACCAGCCCGTATTTTACCCGGGGCAAGAAATAAATTTCTCGCCCCCCCATATACCCAAAATCTCATGACTCATACCATCTTAATATACCAATGAACCAAAATATAAACATAATTAATTTGATTTATTCACAATGTATAAACTCTTTTACTAAAAGGAGGAAGGCTTGGTAAGTAAGTGCTCAATGTAAAATACCGTATAAGTTTTATTAAATTTAACAAACTAATAGATGATAAGTAAATTTTTGTACGAAATGGAAGCCCTAAACAAACTTTAAAATGAAAATTGTCGGGCTTTTTTTGCTGCAAATGTTTTAATGGTACCATAAAAAGATATGCTGAAGCTATTTTGTGCTCTAAAATTATGATGGACAAGTTGCTTAGTCGTTGTTGTCCTCTCACGTTCCTAATGTAGTTTTTTATTATCCTCAGTTTTCTAAAACTTCTTTCATTCGATGCTACACATACGGGTATTGTAAGAAAAATTCTCAAAGCTGTGGTTATATTGGAATAGGCGTCATGGAGGCCGTTTTGGCAAATATAAACCAAAAGTTCGAATGGAGTAGACTCGCCTCGTCAACTACCCTGCATACGGCCGCTCAAGGCTAGTTCTCGCCTCGCGAAGTATATGTTTTCTATATCCTTTGTCCTTTCTTGTAGGCCTATTGCATTCCTTATTTATATTATTTTTCCTTTTAGTAAACATTTTCAAATTTACTCCAAACGGTCATAATATTTAAAAGAACTTGGTAAGCTGTCACTTTTTTGCCTATTTGGCGCCCCTCTAACTTTACCCCCCCCCCCCCCCTAGTTACGTCCCTGGTACTACAACGATTTTAGGTACGCGCTATGATCCAACAATGTTGAAATTTTTGAGTTGATTAAACCACCTTACTCTTACAACCCTATAAATTTTATGGAGACTGAGAGACCAGAAATTTTGCCTCACAGATTTTAGGTAAAAACAGAAGAAAAAGAATACCATCGCTTCTCATGTAATGTATGATGAGATATCTGCTAAGCCTTGTAAATCATGCTCAGAAATGAAATTAAGGAGTTTGAAAAGAGGCGGCATTTTCGAGCTGATGCTCCGTTACGTTGGCCCAACTGCAGGAAGTTACGTTTTGTTCCATTCTCCTCCTCGCAGGGCAACACTGGTAATGAGTCCGAGAGGTTTTAGATCCTACGTGTTATTGTATTGTTTTGCTATTAAGTTTTTTACGTAAATGTTTTTATTTGAGTTTAATTATTTATCGTTGCACCCCGTTGTAATTCCGTGTACACCCCAAGTGTAAGGAACCCCTCATTTCCTGGTAGTTCGTATTTCGAGCGTGTCTCGGATAGTCGAAATTTCTCTGTGGAAGTTACCCCCATTTTTTGCGTGTGGTATTACCGTTTCAAAATTATATCCCCTTTGACGGGCAATATGTCGGAGAACCAACATTTTTGCCTAAAATGGAATCATCATCAACATACTCTCGTTTCCCTGTTTTCCTCGTTATTGGACACGAATACGTTCGTCGATTGCACGCTGGCCGCTGGTGGAAAACAGATAAAGGCTCACAAAATGATACTCTCCGCCTGCAGTCCTTATTTCAAAGTGAGTGATCCAAGCCCTAGATTTCTACCTTGTTTTATACATAAATTACTCATTCTATCATCATTTCTTGCCTTTTCACGATCGTTGTTCATTAGTAGGTTTCTGACATCTTGGAATTATAATTGTCATGAACACGACCTCAAAATGCCGTCTTTCATAGCGTTTCAATCGGAACAGACCTATCAGAGATCAATACTTTCGCCTATCGGTGCGTGAATCGGCCCACTTCTCCCGGATGTCGAAAGTCTAAATTCTTGGAAAATTTCCAAATCCTTGACGTCATCAAGTTCCCCGATCAAATTTGTCATAAGTTTCTCCCAGGCTTCTAATAATGTTCCTCCATTTTGATTTTGGCCTTTCACTTCTGGGAAGGGTCTGAGTCTCCCGTACAGAAGCATTTCTAAATTTATGGTGGGTAAACTCACTTCGGTTACTGACCCCCTGGTCTCATTAGCGGTACCTACCTACATTTGGAAAATTATTCCGTCGTATCTGCAAGCCCGCATTTCTGGGGACGGAATGCGGAGTTTTATTTTACCGTTGACCTCAATTTTCCCTGAGCTCAATTTTGTAACTTGCTGCCCCGGGGGCGTGAGTCAGGACTTAACTCTAATACATTTCAGCCTAGATTATTAGCTATATCTCAATTTTTCCAATAACGAAAAGTCTACATTCTTACTTACATTGCTTCATAGAAGTTATTACCACCATTATCAATGATCTTGAGGTCGACGGTTTGTGAACCCGGCGACTCAACATATCCACAAAATTCACACAATCGACAAAGTTACATAAATGTGATAGGTACCTGATTTAAACATAAGTATCTTAACATTTAGTTTAAAAATGACTGAGAAATATAAAGTATATGGTTTAATTTATGAATGATGCACGGTTACGAGGAATTTTATCCCTCCCCTGCCATCAAACATTAATTTTTTCTCGAGAATAATTTATTGTTATTAAAGGAAATTGCACTGGCTTTTTGGATGTTCATGCCTACTCACTGTCTGTAGAAATAATGATATATTTTCGTCTGTTCGTTGATATTTGATTGAGATTGAACAACGTTGCTATTCACTGTCATGTCTTCGACTTCAAAACTGAGTCAACAAGCACCTGCTCAATTGCTTAGTAATTTTCCAGTTCGCCATTAATTTGATAGGAATATCGTGGAATTTCGAGCAATATTTGAGGATTTGTGGGGAAATAGGAGAATACTCTATTCAGTTGAATGAGTTTGAGGTATATTCAGGAACAGGGAATAAACCAATTTTTATGTAAGTTGTTCCTTATTGTGTCTATATCAATCAATCAGTGATTGATAGATATCAATCAATGACTGATAGACCAGTAATAGATTGAAAGGTGCAATTGGTAAACTGAACAGCACTCGCTAGACTTTCTTATCTGTTTCTGTTACATTGCAGAAATGTGCCTTAAGGTTATTGAAGGTAGTTTTTCAATTCTTAAGGAAGAAAATATTGGTTAATCTTATTGGGGTATAGAAGGGAAACTGAGGTTTTGTGTTTTATGTTCCTTTTGAGTCGTATCTCTCCGTCTCATTACTTTTACAAGTTGTGTATTTGAGTAAAATTATTTTTTTAAATCAAATCGATGAACAAAGAGCAACACGTTTCAAATTAACTGACGAACAATTAAAACTTGTTGACATTGAATTAAAACTGTTTAAGAGAAAGGTTATTAGTTCTCCTTTCAGTGAAAATGCAGCCGAGTTACGCAACTCTCCCCCGTAAATTTGCGGTTTCTCATAGTTTTCTGAAAGATTGCACAACGTCCCTGTGAGAGGTCGATAACACGATCCTAGGAGTCTACCTTTTGCAGCCTTTTCTCGCATTGGAGGTTTTGGCGGTCGTTATCAATTTGCTCATTCATTTGCTGAAAGGCAAAACAACCACGGGATTCACTCGTCCAGTCTAGAGTTCACTAATTTTAAATCAAGAACGTGTAGGGTTGAGCCGCTGAATCCCAAATGCTATGACTAGCCCCATCCCATCAACGCAAACCCGTTCTCGTTGTATTTACCATTATTAACAAGCTTAATTCATTATTGATTTAGAAATTTATGAGTGAATCGGTAGATACACAAGATTGTGCTGTTTTCTTCATCAAGTTTTGTAAATTTCATAAAAGACTGTAACGTTCGAAACGACTTGGTAACCTGCGGTCGAACTACTGGGCCGAGGAAGTACATCCTGCCAGGGCTTCCTCTTAGCTTCGTAAAATTAAGGATGGAACTTGAAGGCTTCGAAAATCCATATCTTGAAAACAATAGAAGGTAGAAGAATTCATAGTATCTAAATAGCTCCCACTTAGGATTGAGGTTTTAAGCCAATACGGAGAACCCTGCTCGTAAATTTGTGCTCAAAACGTGATACATAAATGTATAACTATAAATTATATATTTATAAATTTAAAGTAACTTATAAATTTATAAGTTGTTACGCACTTTTACAAGTGAATCTATTTTAAGGAAAAATTTGACCACACCCTTTGTTTTCTGGTGTCATTTTCAGACTAGAGCTCATTTTGGAGAGCTCTAGTTTCGGTGTAAATTACCAAGTCAAAATGGATTCTAACTTTCTGATTTACTCACGATACTCACCGTTTTGGTAGCTTTAAAATGTGTAGGCAGAATCAAAATAATTCATCTACTTCTATCATAATTATCATTTATCTACCTTGTTTATTATATATTTTTTACAACGAAGGTACATGGGGATTCATTGGCAATTCCAGTCGTGCAGTGGTCCTGTTATAATGAGCAAAAGAAATCTAAAAATTAAATATGTTTCCCTAATGGTACATTAAAACTCCTGGCTGTGCTTACTGAGTTTTGCGAATTTGGTTCTTGTATTTTTTCTTATAGCCACTATACAAGACAAAAAATGTAAATTGGAGCTTAATGTTTTGTAATCGACGTTTTTCAAACATAAAACAATGAAAGGTGGATTGAATTTACATTACTTGGTCTGTTATTAGTACAGTTCGTCATGGACTGTAATGAATAAAAAAAAATCAATTTAAAAAGTAGCACTCTTAAAAAATGCGTAGGTCTGCCTCCCTAGAAATAGTATGTTGAAAAATAAGATTTAAAATAGATTTATATTGAAATAAAAGTTTTGTACAAATATATAAAAGCTTGTCAGAAATGGAACTAGGGCTGTATGTCATTTATAGAATCGAATAGAAGAAAAAACATTCCTGGCAATGCTGTAAACACCGAAATTTATTTTCTCGCGAGGTAATTAAAGTGTTAAATGATGAAGCTATCAGATTCATCGCCTTCGGAACCTTGAAAAATTCAAAAATAGCCTCTCCCCTAAATGCTTGGTGGTCACACATCGGAATTCGTTGGCGGCGCAATAAAGACATTTCAAAACGATGTAAACAATCAACACTGATATCTTCGATTGCGTAACTACAAAATTCATTTTTGTTTGTGATCATATTGAGGTTGGCTGTACAGATAAGTATAACAGTATCATTTCAATATGATACATCCTGCTTTTCTGGTTTTCCATGAATAGAATTAATTAATGTCTAATAGTTCACTTCTCTACCGTCCTAGTCATCTTAGTGTCACTTGTGTTACTACTGATTACGAATAGTTGTGTAACAATTGCAATTTCATTTATTCAAATTTTTTTACAATACTACTTTACGTTCGTATTTTGTGAATATTCCCGTGCTTTTAAATTAATCCATACTTATCCCTCTAGGGAGGTAAACAAAACATATCCTTGTGATGGGCTCTATGCTCCCGTTTCTTAAAATTAGTGCGCCTAAGCTTGTAATTTGACCTTTTTAGCTCCAAGGATAGTAGTAGTAGTAGTAGTAGTAGTGATTGGCTTAAAACTAACAAATAAAAGTTAACTGAGAGGGCTAATGAACATTGCTTCCTATAATAAAATGAATTTAAACCAAAAGAAACTGAGGCAAGGCTGAGGTAAAGGTTTCCGATTATGCAAATAAAGACAAAAAATTATAGAACCAAACCAAAAAAAAAATGACAATTCATGCAAGACAGAACCAATTCAGAAAATATGAAAAACTGGCTTGGCGACTGCCCGCACAAATAATTCAAAATGCAACATAAATATTTCCACGTACCTATACGTATGCAAATAGAAAAATAAAAATCCAATAATACAACCTGAGTAATTCTATGTATTTTTTAATATAGTAAATACAACAATAAAAGTTCTAGGTGTGCCAGTGGTCCTATGAAGGCGGATTCTATTCATTCAGAGCAAATGCTCTGAGTAAAAGAGAATTGGTGGCAAACCGGTACAAATCCAACATCTTTTGACTATCATTTTCAAAGTCTAGCAGTCCCGACAATAAGTGGTTATTTTCACAATTATAGTAGCCAACCATATGTCGTGAAAGATGTTGCTCTCTGAAAAATGTACAACAGCACGATAAAAGTTGTTAAATCGAGCATTATAGACGAGATCTGTGTCAACCGATAGAAAATGATTTCTTAGTTTATCAAAGAGGGATGGCTCAGCATGCTTCAGAAATTGAGGATCCCGCTCCAAGGGTATCGTAGACTTATCGTCCAGCCTTTGGAAGGAGCAACTCCTCCATTCCGTCCCCTTCTTTGTTATAGCTTCCAGAATAAGAAAGGAGGAGGTGACCTCCTGAACAGTTTAGGTGTAGTGTATGTTGTGTTCACTAATCCATTTTAGAGGCTACTTTAAATTATAGTCCTACTTTGATAAAATTCCCAAGCCTTAAGCGGATTAAGGTCGAGGTGGTCCTTAATGAATTTGATTTCAGTCAGATGAAAGTTACCATTTGATTCCTTGGATATGATATCTTCAGTTATCTCTTTGCATTTTGATATCTTCTTATAAGTTCTCCGATGACGGGTAGTTTCACTTCGATTTAATGAAGTGACATTGATGTGATGACTTGGCACTGGAAATTGTGTTGCTCCTCAGCCGATGGTGTCACTAAATTTAATGTAGCATGACGTGATCTTAGGCTGGTGACAACATAAAAAGAATCTACCCAACAGTTCTCTTTTAGTGTAATATTTAATTACAGTTATCCTCTCAGTGCTGTCGATACTTCTTTGTTGAAAATAGAGAACATGACAGTCCCCCTTGAGTAGGGTCCTTCTTAACAATTTATTAACTCATAATTTTGAACACTCCTCTCCTCAGCGCATGTGAATGATCTTCAATACAATCAGTATATGGATTCAAGAAAAATAAGTGCCCTACCCAATCAGGCGCATTTACTCATGTACCTACATGTTGTAAATAGGAGATAGTACCTACCTTACATGTGAAATTTTGCTAATCAGTGCTGTATTTTTATATAGTTGTAAGAGCCCACAAAGTTAAGCAGATATCTTCCAAGTTTTCATCATCAGCTCATTTTGGTTGCAACTTTTAGAACTTTTCTTTCTGAAAATTAATTGTAACAAACTCAGATCTTTCCATCTGAGGAACAATTCCGTTTCTACACAACAAAGCATCCAAAAGTAGTACCTATTCTGACTGATCTGCAAATTTACGCACACAGTCGTCACTCTTATTGGGGTCACGCTCTGCCCCAGTATAAATCAACCACTACGTATATGTCTCAGACAGTAACCATGTCGATTTGACTCAAGTATACCTACCGTTATAAATTCAATACATTTAATTTAGGCAGTTACCATCATTTGTGTGAGGGTAGAGACCACTGTTTCTTCGATATAAATTTGTACGATTAAGAGTTGTCCAGTAAGTGTACATTTTCGATTAATTTATTATCACTATTAGTATGTATTTTATTTTGAATAGGAAATCCTGTTGGAACATAGTGATACGCATCCTATCATCATCCTCAACAACCTGCAGTATACCGAATTAGCTGCCATCGTCGAGTTCATGTACCGAGGAGAAGTAAACGTGTCCCAAGACCAGCTGCCTACGTTCCTCAAGGCCGCCAACACGCTGCAAGTCAAAGGACTTACGAACGACGACGATGACGATGAGGATGAAGGGTTGGATCATATTTCGAATTTCTAAATCTTTACAATCTATATTTCTAATGATTATTTTAAATTCCTTTCTACTCTGTGTACTCCTTTTCTCAAACTTTTTAGAATGATGACTACTTTTAAAAAAAAAATAGTTGAAGTATATTCACTATTTTAGTTAATAGATATGTAACGCTCATTACCCTTAAAAAATAAGGGTGGTTCGTATTTGTTCGTCTTTATGCTGCACTAGTTTGAAGGCCCTGCTACGCAGGTTAAAAGGAAATTGATGAATAACACAATGAGGGAGTATAAAAACAATACGCAAAGTAAAAAAATCGTGTATTCCAAGTCCCCGAGGAGGGGAGCACGTCTGTTACCCTGGGAGACGCTCCGCCCCACTGGGGCCCTCTCCCCTTCAGCGTCCAACCACCCCCTGGATGAAAAACGGATATACCTACTCTGATACTTTCATCTTTATATATACGATTGTATTGGTATAGTTTATAAGAAATACTTATTGTTTAAACTGATATAATTACCTCTCAAACACGAAGTGGGGCAAAGAAAAGATTAGTTTAGTTAATGAAAACGATTCCTTGTACTGGCGTAACTTTTTAAATTGTGCTCATCATGATTTGTCCGCCTACACAGGGCACACATAGATATCATCTGTGTGCGTTTAGAGGCTGCCTCGCTAACGAATTTGTTACGAAAAATATTCCTTTCATCGTCGAATAGTAGTTAGGAATAGGAATAATTAGGTTTCATTGAGATTCGAGGAGTCCAGTTCAAGTATCCATCTTCACAGTATATCAGATTAATAATCAGTCAACTATGCTGAACGAGTGGATACTGCTTGGAAAATCATTCTCTAATGAAGACAATTTTTATCATATTGGAACGTGGGAAAAGAAGGAGATCTTTTGATTTCATTTGTTTTCAATAATTAAATTTTCAATATATTTCAGTTATTTCGAATGCGTTGGAATTCATAATTAGTTGTCAGGTTTAACTGCTATTTTATAAAAACTTAGCTAATTTCTAACTAATTGTTCTCATGATTCAGAGGTATCACCAGGTCATTTGATCAGAGGTTAAATAGGGCGAAACATAGCGTTAGTAGTACTCACATAGTTGTTCGAGATTTGGATAAGTCTGAAGTTTTGCTGAAATAAAAAGCAGAGAATTGGATGAGTACTTGTAAGGCACTACTTATAAAGGCATCACAATTTCAGATTTCTTTGAAATTAATTCACGTTTTAATCATCTTTGTAATTAATGATTCTCTTTTATGATTCCAGATCTGAAAAGAAACCAAAAAAGTGGCTCGAACGGAATTACCAGCCACTCCCGAGCCTTTGAGGAAAGTGATAAAGACGGAGCCAGTTACGACTGAAGTCCCCATGGAGGAAGAATCTCCCAAAGACCTAACGATATCTGATAGCTTTGCTATGAGCTACCATTCTGCTAGTGAAGACTCCGCACATTCGAGCATCCGACTTAAGGTGGACACGGACGAAGATTCCCACCCTGGTGGCTTTCCTTTGCCTCAAGGTTAGAAGAATGGATTTAGTATAGGCTGGCCCTAACGAAATTGGTGGTGGTGCTCACGATGGAACCTGTGAAAAACTCTTGAGAGTTCTGCGGACATAACTATTTATATGTACATCTTTGAAATGAACGTTTGCCTTGAGTCGCATCTGTGATGTTGATTCTGTTAATACAAAATTTGGTACGATCAGCATGGTGCTCGTTTGTTTTGGGGTTAACCGTATGGCAAGTGAGAAGAAATTTGCACATTATCGTTCATGTAGAAGAAAGGAGTTGCAACGGACATTGACTATATCACAGTAAGGAAGTCGTACACATCTGGGGGAATAGAGAAATATCAGTGTTAAAATCCACTATATTGTTCAAACTTCCAAATACTTCAGGGCATAACCTTCTTTCTTATTGAAACAGTTTGGTGGACACCAGGAAGATACAATCACTTGTATTGTGTTTTATTGGACCCCCTCTAACGCCTTTCTTGAAGTGAAACCCTGAGATTAGGTTCCTCGGCAAAATCCTTTCTATTCTGTTTTAGATATTGTAAAAACTTGTGTTGATTTTCCCATGAAGTATTGTTAATCTTTTTGTTGTTAGGTTATGAAATTTTGGCGTGGCAAAAAATAAGTGAATGAATCATTATTTCTTAAAAATAATTTCATATGTTTGATGAATGAGTTGTTGTTCAACTACATTGAAGAAAAGTGAAGTAAAAATAAGCATGTCAACAGTGATGTGTTAGTTTTTTGAGCCCTGTATACATTAGTTCTAGTTGTATACTATTGAACCTCACTGCGTGAATTCTGTTTGTCAGTTGGGTTTAAATAATTTTTAGCAAAGTCTCTTTTCTCCTTTAAATGTTGACACATATTTCCCATGAGCTGATGAGTTTTACTGATCTAACATTACAATAGGTTATCAATAAGTTGATGTGAAATTCTGAACTCAAACTTTGAAGTGAAGTTGAGTGAAGACTTTTAGAAAAAAAAATGGATGGCGACCATGAGTGACTGATTCAAGTTTTGTTTGTTCACAGCATTTATGAAACAAGAAACGTACGTTCAGTCTCCGAATTCCAACTCTATGATTATGGGTAAGGTAAAACTTTGTTACTGATATATTTATTAGGCTCGTCATTATTGTAGGCCGGGCTAATTCTCATTGTTAGCCTCCTTTGGTGGATACGAATATAACCGCCATATTATATTTGTTGGCTCATACACGATTTTTCCCTGGAAGAGGCAGTTTTTAATGGTAGTACAAACTTGACAATTAGGTACTCATCCAAAATATATCCTTTGCCATAAAGCTGCTCTCAGAATGGAGAGTGTCAATAAGTAGAGAACCCTTATTTTAGATTAATCTCAATATATTTAGGAATGGAGGTGTTTGATTCCTCAACTACCAGCGCCTTATCGAGTCATCATTATGCTGACTCTGGTCGGATTAAGGACAGTGCTTTTGAACAGATTTTCCATTGGTCAGTTGATCCCTAGGCGTTGGACCTTCTGTGTTTTGGGACTTCAAGATCAACGATGATTTGGTCAGCAGTTTCGTCTTCACCCTTGCAGTATTGAGTCGATCAAACACCCCAGTCCAGCTTAAAGACATGTTTTTCTGCCCACCCCAGCCCCGCTTCTGACACATTTACTGTAAACTTTTGAGTTGTTCTTTCTGCATTGGCTGGTCTAGTGAGGTGTCGTACCATCTGCTAAGCAAGTGTCTGGTTCTTCAGACTCTTGGTGTCAGGGGTTCTTTGCCCTCTGAGACTCCTCGTGATTTGTAAAGCCTATCCCACAGTCAACTTCCCCACAGAAAGGATATACGGGGTTGGGTTTAGCACTACTGGGGTTGCTTTCAGTCGGTATTAACTATACGCAAAGTTCACATTCCGACGACCTTGGCCATTCGTTCATCAGGGGTTGCTGGTCCAACCTTGGATTTTGTCTCGTAACCTAAGAAAGGGCTCTACACGAGTAGAGCCTGATCTTGTTGAAGGGAATCTTCTCCTGCAATGCTACGTATGAGGGTGCCCTTCCCTTTCTGAATGAACTCTATCGTCCTCTATATCCACTGCGAATTACATTTTAAATTGATACACCCTTTAGACAAGAGATGCTCTGCAAAGTAGTTGTGCATACATTTTCAAGTGAGACCAATCTCTAGCTATCCCTCACGGTGCTTCAAGAGCAAACTTGTCATTAGACTGCAATTCATCAACAAATTGTCGGCAAAGGAGTTTCGATCTTTTCATGTAATCATTGCTTTGTTGGATGATAATATGTCTAGAGAAAAAACCTCGACAATCTCTTCTTGGTTCTCACGCGTCAATATATGTGGAAGTGAAACAATAAAATCGTTTGATTTTTTGCAAAGTTCTTTGATTGGGAAAATTGTAATTGTGATTAAATTGCTTTTCAAACTTCCAAAAAGACATGGGTGCCGAGGAAGTTCATGAGTGTTACGTTAAAAATCCCCAACCTCCACGACTCTTCCCCTAATTTCAAATTCCAGGCCATTATTTCATACATTCACTTTCTCATTTCATTATTAAAATTAATGAAGATATAGAATGAATAAGAATTTCCAAAAATATTTTTCTCTCTCTTTTCAGTTTTAAAGAAACGTTACAAGAATCGGTTTACGTTATTATGAAAATGGTACATTGAATTGCATTCCCCTTCTATTTTAAAATCTATTATTCGTGTTGTTTCGAAATGCCTGTTCAAGAATAATTTTGTTTGTTTGATTAGATAGTTCATCATGTTTTAATTTAATAATCAAAGAATGACGTTTTTGGCACAGGACAGTTTTCATCAGTACAAATTATTCAAAATTCGAATTTCAAAATAAATCCCGATTGCTTTAAACTTTTCAAAAGCTTGAAAATAGTTCGTGAATAAGGATAAGTTGATCCAATTTTTTTTATTGCTATCTTTATTGATAAGATACATATTTTGAAGTTCATTTGACGTTCTCTGCAAGCAGCTCTATCCAGTCTTCAATAACTTCCATCATTTTGGGAAAACAGCGTTTAAAAAACTATGCAAAACCATAATCAACATAAAATGTAGATTTATAATAGTATAAATTAGAAATTAGAACAATAGCAAAAATGACAAATGCTTTTAGAAATCCAAGAGACGGTTGAAAAGAAAGTAACAAAAACAATGAAATCATTCTCATAAATTTTTCCATTTTACAAAATCTGTCCAAGAGAAGTAAGGGAGCAACAAAGTGTAAAGGAAACGATTTTTCTATCAAATACCATCAATAAAATAATGAAATGCCCACAAAGTATTCTTATTTAAAACGTCAGCAAGTTTGAATGCCTACATGAGATGGCTATGCTTGTTACTTATTTATTTTATTTATAAATATAGAGTAAAAGGTAGTTGGATCGTACTTGAATTTTGACAGTAACGAAACGTCATTAGTTGTCAATCAAATTGGTTAATCAAAATATTCAGATAGAAAAAGAATATTAAGCTAAATATGTGAAAGTAAGCTGGTATGGATATGAAAATACAAGGCTTAAAGTTGAACCAAATTCTTAACTAATGATAGTGAAAAATCCTTATTTTTATAGTAAGTACATTTTATTTTACGGTAATGAAAGGTGCCTATATAATTTTGCTTCTAACATGTAAAATCATTGTTTGAATAAAAGATCGTTGTTCCAATAAAGCATATTCTGAACGCCGTCCGGGAGGATTATCAACAATCGTCTCGTTCTGTCAGTAAATTTTAATTTCGCTGTTTAAACTTGATCGTATTTTATGAAGAAGAACAGTGGTGGCCGATTAAGATTTCCGTTTAACTGCAGGCCCTTCTAGAATTTTTACTCCGTAAGGGAGATACTCGGAACTAAAAGCAGGTCGTGCTCATGTCCTAAAACTTTTGAGCTCGAAAGGTCCCGAACCGTTGCCCACCGTGTACCTGAAAATCCTAATACCCTCTTTGTGTAAGGGAAGGTTGATGACCAGGCTGTCCCTTCCATCGCAGAATGTTGGTTACTTGTCACCTCATAACCTGTTATATTGCAACCTACCCCATCTCTTTCTGCCCTGCTCAGTCGTTAGAAAAAGTTTCATTCGTTCGGTACCCACCGCCGTGTTGTGCAGGTTATTATGGTAAGCCTCAGCAATATATTTTAATTAATTACTCTTGTTGCAGCCTCCATTCTGTTTATGGCTCGCTCTCACCGTTTATTGAATAATTTGATACCTAATCAGAGTTTACAAACTTTGATGGATGACTATTTTGGACAATTTCACGAACCACATAATCTAACTCAGGAAAATTCTCTTTCATCACATTTATAATTTTAAAAAAGGTCCCTGTCAGGCAGTAGGAATGACCTCAGTTGCAAATTCGAGTAGTAACTTTGAAGTACGATTCTAAATAAGTAGTAGTCTCTTGTTTGCGCTTACGTACGATTTAAATAAAAACTAGTTTTTGTGTTGTAACAATTGTTAACATTTTTACCATTGTTACCGCCCTTTCGATTTGGAAATACTGCACATTTCTAACGTTCAAATTAACTTGATACAAACTTTTTTTGAATTTATTGAATATATCTTTCTGTTCTGAATTTCAAGATTTATTCTTCATTTTACCGTTTTCAGTTATTTTTGCACCCCAGAAATGGTGATGTACGAACCTATTCATTGCCGTGGAAAACTCAATAACACTCATTAATTAACACTCATTTTAATTATACTAATGTCAAGTAGCCCGAAGTGACTCATAAAACGGACGGATTTCTGCGGATAGAATTTTTTTAAAGCCTCTTTAAAGTGTTTATTTTACAGTTTGTTGAAATCGAATATCTTCCTGTAGCAACACAACTGTTATGTCTGTAAACGAGTAACTACAGCCATTCATTATATGTTGAACTGTTTGATTGTAACTGGTCACTGTTGTCGCAATATTTACTGGTTTTAATCAAAGTTCTAGAATTCAAGCGTGAATGCTTACGGAAGTATTTTATTTGTTTCAGGCCTACTGCATCAACACCAACAAATGATGAATAACGTGTCATCTGAAGACCTACCTCATTTTTCGGGTACCGTGTCATTCATTTGTTAATGTTCTTAGTATCAATACGAAACTTTTTCTTTTTTCAAATTTAAGTTAGGATTAGTGATTGTTGTAACTTCTTAAGCTAATTGTGGAAAAAGTTGGGTCCGGTTTTTGCGAGTCATCCAAATTCCTAGAACATTCGTCGGAGTCGTAGGCTCGAATCCATCCATCTTGGCAACCCTGACAGTGTTAGTTGGGCTAAATTATTCAGCATCGTCATGTCGCTCGGCCTTACATCTCTATCGACGTTGTTCCCGACGTCTACAATAAGCAAGCGCGGTCAAAAACACTTGGTCATAGAAAACTATAGATTCCGCTTGAGGCGGGTGCTGCCTCGAGGCGAAAAAATGTGGAGATGCTCGAACAACAAATGTTATGCCTCTGTGAAGACGGTAGGGCCATTGGATGAAATAATATACGCCAACGTTTTCCACAAGCACCCAGCAGTTACAGAGAACAGCAGACAGCAAATTATTTTTACCGAAGCTGATTTTTCCGCCGACCTATTGGGTAAGCCTCTCAGTTGTCTTGTTAAAAAAAAACCAAAAGGTTTGTAGCCATGTTCCAACTATCGCTAGTTTTATTGGATTTCAAATGGACATCTCTATTTCTTTCCAACATCCTAAGTCTACATGGGAAAAATCATTACTGCTCCCCTCTAAATTACTTTTGCCTGAAGTGATGTATATATTATCTTGACAAGTCGCAGAACTGAATGTATATGTGTCTAACACCGACCTCATGAAAAATCATGCGTACACAAATTCCAGAGACATGATCTAAGTGGAATAACGAAACATTTGATGTTGTACATCTGATTCGTGAAAAAAGCCTTTAGTTTCATCCATGAACAGAGGGATTCCCAAAAAAATGTTTTACCGGTGCTGTGAGCATTCGGTTTTTTTCCAGTCATAGTTACTGCACTAAAAGTGCAAATCCTCCAGTGTTCATCCGTTCATAGTTGAAATCTAGTCACATGCACCAAATAGTATGAATCTCGTTTCAAAAGATCACTTCCGCAATAATTGCAGCGTGCTGATTTTTAAGAAATCATAGTTTTTGTCGTAAGACATTACAGTTGATCATTTCGTATGCAAAGAAATTGTGAACTACGGCTGAAGTAGAGAATAGGTGACCCCTTCCTCTTATCAGACTGTATCGATGTGTATATAGGATAATTTATCGATACCACTGCCATGTATTATGGAATAATTTTCACGACCGTTATATCGATAAAAGTATTTTTAATACGCAGAGACACAAGTGTTAACAAATTCTGACCCATTTGTCCAGACCAGCAAACTAGACAGAACACACATCGAAAGCGTGGACCTACATCGATAGGAGACATCGGGTTTTCCAATATGGCGACGGTCTTATCAGGAAGGGATCACCTATTCTCGACTTCTGTCGTGAACTGCTTCTATTTAATGGAAAAACAATTCGCTTAAACGTATAGAATTTTTTCATGGAGTTTACGCACATTTTCCAGCATTCGTTCGAGAATAAATATAACAACAGTATAAATTAAACAGTTCTAAGTAATTTTTGCTATTTCGCTGAATTTTCTAGGGTAATTTTGGGGGTAGCATTGGCTTCATAACTTTTAGAGAAAACAAATTCTTCGTGAAAATCTGTTTTGAGTGATGTCATTGAGATAAACACTTCGTTCTTTAAAAAGAATCATGCATTCGAAAATTGATAAGTTCGTTGAACGTCACTATTAGATAAAATTCTACATTTAAATAAATGTTTCTATTCAATAGTTGAAAAAAAGATAACTCACATAAATTTGACTAAATGTATTTATGAAAAAATGCAAAAATTACCCTTAATTGTATCGTTTTTAGATGTCTTACAAAACATATCCACTGTTCAATAGTTTCTAAAGTAGCTCGAATAGGAAACGCTGCAAATTTTCCACAATGTATTGTTTTCAATTGATAACCCTTCTGTTCCTATTCTCTGTAGATAATCAAGAATCTATGTTTATGAAGAGGATCAAGTATAGATGTCCTAAAGTCGTAAATATAACTCTTTTAAACACTAAAACTTTACTAGTCCCTCAGTACGTAACAAGCTGATATCTAGATACCTACAATGCTACAATATACCGTACATGAAACCCGCGAGTGGAATAACTGAAATTTGACCAGATAAAATTGAACACCTTCCTATGCTTCACTTGTCCGCTTAGAAAAGATTAACTACCAAATATAGACCAAAAATATAAGGAATTAGCAAGTTCTAAAACTTTTCTGTAGAACTCAATCATATACATCTCACCTGCAAGGCAGCGTTTGTAAGAAACTTTTCGTTCGACCGGTTTTATACGATTTACTTAGCTAATTCGACTACCACGAAACATTCTTTAGACTTTTTCGGGTTGATTTACAGCTTATGATACTCACCTATAGTGTTTTACTATCGGAAAAATAATTTTAAAACCGGATCAGTAGACCCAGACCCTCCACAACCTCACAACTTAGGCTCTTCATAATATTAGTATAGATGTATTTTATATAATTTGATGTCGGTGTACAGGTGAAAGTGTCATTCCAGACGATAATTCCATAGAGATGCTCTCGAACTTTCTTTCCTCCGCCAAAAATCAAGGACTTATAAGGAAAGGAAGAGTTTGTTTGAGAGAACATTTTTATAATACATTTGGTCAAATTAGAAAACTGTGCTTTAAAACCGCTAAAAAGGATACAATTCGACAAATTTATATTTTTAACGGAATACTACTCAAAAAATGTTGATCAAATATGAACTAAGTCAGTTAAAAATTTATCCAAACAATTTTACTGAAAAACTCACTTTTTTAAATTGAAATACGCTAGAAAAACGCTACAAATTATTCCACAAAGGTTTATAATTTTTTTATCCCCCATCCTAATCACCACTTTTCTTGACTGCCAAGTCTTCAAAACGAGAAAATAGATTGATGAAATTGAAAGTCACGCCAGTTTTCAACATTTTAACGCTCGAATCAGATGAGCTCAGACTGGTATGGGACCCTAAATTACTTGGAAATGGCACCCCACTTGCTAATGTTGGTAGAAAAAATTTTTTTTTCTTTATTAGAAACATAACATAACAACTGAGCATAGCCCATCAAGTTAATTTACATAAATACAGTAACTACAGTTTGTAGAGGTAATAGCCCAATGGCAACTACTCTCGTATATGATCACTTCAAACACTTGTCACATTGTCACGCCACAAGGTCGAGAGTTTTTGTTCTATCCAGACGTCGGATGACGTTGCTGTTGTCTAATAATCGTAGAGCTTCTGGGTTCATATGTTGATGAAGCCTCTGCTCGTGTTTAGCGGCAAATAGTTTGATCACCTCACTGACTGGTTCTATCTTGAGGTCCCGATGGAGGTCGCCATTACGTACGTACCAAGGAGCGTTGACAATACTCCTTAGTACCTTGTTTTGAAATGTTTGGATTATTTTGATGTTGGTCTTAGAATTTGCTTGTAGAGAAGCAAATTTGTTATGTAGGGATAGTTTGGAGTATCTTCCAAGCAACCAATACATTTTTCGGAACTTGATGTTTAGTTCTTCTTTTTTTTTTAATGACATGCTCTTTCCATCTCAGTTTTGCATCAAGAGTCATCCCAAGATACTTTGCTGTATTGGCAAAAGGAATTTCTCTTCCGTTTAGTATAACTGGTATTTTAGTTATATGCTTGTTCGTGAAATTGATGTGAGCCGATTTCTGCTCAATGAGCTTGAGGCGCCACTTCTTTGTCTGGTAGAAAATCTTATGCAAGCAAGGCAATCGGGTTGGCTAGAAGTTAGGAGTCCATTCTAGAAAGAAACTATTGTTGACATCACTTCTAAGGCCCTTTGTGGCCCACTCGTTACAGATTTGGAATCTACGCATCCTGAAACGTAAAATGATAAAGTTTGAGAGGGGGAGGGGGTTATACTTTTTTTCTAGATTGAAGTGGCTGTCTGCGTCAAAACGTGCAACATTTTAAAGGAGGAGATAAAAATGTCAATGTAACTTTGTAACTCTCAGGTGGGATTGGAGTCCAACTTCCTACCAGTTAATTATGACTCAGAAGTTAGCATTAAATGTTGCTCTGCTCTCTCAACTAAGATCCTGCTTGGAATCCGAGCTCACCACTTAAGAGTACTGAAAGCACTATGTACAGAGGCGAATAAGCCTGGCTTTTGTTCGGGTACCTATAATCGTTAGTGGCATTGGTGTTAGGCTCAGCTCGTGTGACTATGTTACATGCTGGTTATCGTGGTCCTTTTGCTCATCATCCTCGAACTCCCAAACCACAATTGAAGTACCATCTATTGGTAGTAACACCTTCAGCGAGACATGCAGACGAGCTCTTAATAAAGTTTAAAATGTTATTGCTCGTATTTCGCCTATTGGGTCGTCGGTACAATATGGCAGGCAACTAATTTTAAAAATTACAGGTTAATTATGGATGACTAAATAATTATAGAATGACTACTGGTTTTTATGATGTTTCCATAAACCAACTCTTAGTCAGGGGTGCCCCCCATGACGCGCACCCCCCCCCCCCCCCATACTTAAAACCAGCCCCCTCCCCTGTAAGTTAGTACCCCCTCCCAAAACAAAAATGTAAAAAAATAATCGTTAGCACCCCTTATTTTATCTAAAACTAATCGCAGGCAATATTCGAGAAATGTCATTGTATTTTATACATTTTCAGATTGGAAAACAAACCATATTTCAATGAATTGCTAGGTTCATTATTATTTACGTTCTGTCTAGTGAGTAGTGATTTAATAAATTTTTGACATTTCACGTTAAACACAAAATCAACTGTTGTTTCAATCAACTTTACTCCCCAAAATTTGTTTTTGAACCCCCCCTAGAATTTCAATGACGCAGTCTGCGTCATAGCCCCCCCCCCCCCACCATGGGTATCCCTGTCTTAATGTTCATGTTACAATAAGTGAGAAGGGTGTACTTACTGCCCAATACAATGCATTAAAAACTGAATGTTGCATAATCTAGATTATTCTATTCCCGTATCCATGATCCAATCGTGTTATGTTCTTTGTATTCTTCTTCAGGAATCGGATTTGGGAAGATGATCCAGCTTCGACGACCAAATGCAACGGAAAAGGACGCTGCCTTCAAATGTGACGAATGCCCCAAGTTCTACCGATCCAAAACCTCGCTGAACCTCCACAAACGATGGGAGTGCGGGAAAGAGCCGAAATTCGCCTGCCCCTATTGCGACAAGAGATGCCACCAAAAAGGGAACCTCAAAGTCCATATTATTTCCAGACACCGTGACCGAATCAATCCCAATGACAGCCAACCTGGTCACATGAGCGAACCATCTTCCCACATGATGAATGACCCAACCAATCACATGAGTGAGCCAGCAACTCTCATGAGAGAACCAACCACATGAGTCACATGATAATGTCTTGATCAGTCAAGTGCTAATTTTGTCCGTTTGAATAAGTGGTCATTTCGGATTAACCTGATCCGTTTCTTATCAAATCCATGGTGTCTTACCGAATCAGATATCAAGTGGGCAGAGGTTCCTACAGAGAAGCTATATTTTGTTTCATAAACTGTCCTTACTTCGGAAGCAACAACTTTCACCTTGCTGGTTTCATATAAAATACTTAATGTAATTGCACGTCTTGTAAATTTTGCGAAAAATTGATTTGATGATTTTTACTCCCTTTCAATACGTAACGGCGTACGAATCATGATCATTAAAATCAACCATTTCGTTGTTTTTGAGTCATCATTTATTTTAAAAAATTGTTTCAATCTCAATTACCTTATTCAAACCGACAAAATGATTGCACATGACATCTAATCGTTCCACTCCTTATTATAAGAATAAAAGTTTTTATTGGAAATAAACTTCTTTAGGCGTTTAGGGAAAAAAACATGAAACTCGCTCTCTCTCCTACTATGATGTAAGATCAATCTTTTTTTCGAAATGAATGAAAAGAAGAGTTTGTTAAGAACGAAATATTAGTTCTATTTTTTTTTCTTTTTGATATAGGAAACTTCGTCACCAAAGTGTTTGTGAATGGTATTGTTTAGTGAATAGGTCCTTTAGCCTTTTACCTAACTATTTATGAATAGATGAGGTTGTAATGCTTATTTGACTATTACGTGCTAATGATATTATTAAATTATTCTTTTACTTGCACACAATAGACAATTCGCAAGGGCTTTTTTAAATTTTAAGGTGAAGAAAAACAAAAAAATGTTTTGCAAAAACTTTATTTAGTGGTTGTTGGGGATCAATTTTATAATAATTCTCTCCTTTCTTCCACACATTTATTATTCACAATTTATTTTTTTACCTTGAAATCTCGTACCAAAATTATGTTTATGTTCATCCCCCTTCTTATATTGAATTTATTATTGACAAAGCCAATTAGAAGATTATGCGTTGTGAACTTTGTTTCAATTATCGGGAATATGACTCAAATAACCAAGTAGGCTGTGACAGGCAAAATAATACTCTCTTTTCCTCATCAATTTCTACGCCTTTTCAACCTATTTACGTAGCTATTCTTTCTTTCATTAATTTATTAGCGGAAAATGATCTTTTCATTATGGTTAGTACCCGTTTTACCTATTTTGTTCTTTAGATCGAAAAAATCGCTACCACAATCTTACCATCCTATTTGTTACAGATATCTTCTATAACGTATATGTACGTTTTATTAATTTCTATTTCTTAGTTGATGTTTATTTGTACGCATCTTAGGTATATCAATGTATGTACTAGTACGTGCATGGCTCTTTTTCATTTTTATATTCAGTGAAATCTCTTCTTTTTTTTTATTTGAAAGACCAATAGATCTTTGATTTCTCGTCAATTGCCCACACACGTTTGACAATGAGTGTTCAAAAAATTAATATGTTCTATTATAAACCAGACATTTCGTTGAACAAAATTATTAAGTAGATTCATTATATTTAAAGACACAGAAATCCACTGTAATTTACCTTTAATGTGCTTATTTGAAATGCCTACCAAAGCGCACGTTTTCAATCACGGAATAATTCTAGATCTACGCTTAAGTTTACTGTGTATCTCAACTGTATTGTTTCTTTTCTTTGTTTAATTCATTCGAACTTACTTTTGCGCGTATGTGAGTAAGAAACGCATTTATTACTGTCCGTGTTTGTACCAGAGTTCTCCACTAACAACGTTGCGGTTGATTGGGTCGGATCGATGACATTTTATACTGAAGAAAACAAAAGAAATAGTTGTAATGATAATTTTCTATCGTGTAGATAGGGCCACCAGTAGCATTAAGTACTGTTGACATGGCAATTGAACTGTTTACCTTCGTAACGGGTAATGTAACGACAATTTAATGATTATTGTGTCGAACGCGGATTGTATTTTCCTAGTTACTCAATTTTGTTTAAAAAAAAATGTATAACAAAGGATTGGTTGCTTTTTTAGCGCTAATCTGATCCATCCGTGTTTATCCATAGTAAGAAATACTTTCATCGTCACCGTACACTAAGTTTACAAGTCTTGTGGAATAAATGATCGTTGATGTTCCTTCCATTCAACTCATAAAAGTTCGTTAACAGATCTGCCTATATTTTGTATTATTTTCTACTACGGTTCAAGATATTATCTTGATTATCTAGATATTATCTTGTTATTTCGACGGAATAGCAAATTCTTATTGTTAACTGAAAAGTGTATTATACCTACATACACCTTGAATATTCCGGCTGGTTTAAAAATGTTAATTTTCTCATAGAAGTCGTATTCATATTCCGACATTTCCGGAATTTTACAAACCGATTCATTCTAGGTTACTATGAAAGATATTCGTGGGGGGATTGTACAATATCTACATTGTGCAATGCCAGTTTATAAACAATTAGTAAAATGGAAACTTTTGAAATCATTGAACAAATTTTGGTATGTATACGATGTATATAATTATATTACGTTAATAGGTACTGGATTCTATCCAAAAAAGTGATAATAGTTATAGATGACAACGGCATTGTGTTGAACTGTAATACTCAAGATACTTAAAGTGTTAGAAACTATCATTTTGTCCTGATTGTTTTTATGGTTTTTGTTGAAAAATGTCCCATCGAAAGGTTTTTACCCTTCGGAACTTCTAATGATTCTAAATTTATCATTTCCTTTTCAGAGAGCTCCACTCTCTATGTTATTTCATATTTCCTTACCCGCTAAGCTTATGTTTCTTGTCTATTTTAGTATTTCTTCGTTTTGAGTTACTACATTTTTTTAAAGACTTGTTACTATTTTCTCAGTATTATTTGATGATCAGACTTCCAAAATTTTCATTTCTAGTCTGGAAAAAATGAAGTAAAAAAATAATAGTTATAACTATTTTATTTCGTATTGTTTTCTGTTTCGCTTCTTGTTTCAAAAATTTAAGGAAAAACTTCAATTTGCTCTCTTTATGAATTATTGACATCTTTATCTTCGATTTCATGGAATTAATTCTTAACTAATAACATCGCACTTCGACAATAGGATTTTCGTTACGAAAGACAAGATATTTTAAGTTGTTATTTCCTAGTTAGGTATAACTTGTGTTGATATTTTTTTAAATGATTACACATTAGGTACATAAGAGTAAGAAATCCTTTTTACCTGATATTTGTGGCTGCGCGACCCAGCAGTTGTATTTTCCTATACCTATAGTCTTATAATTTTATGAAGTTGGGAGTTGGCTCGTCTACCACGTTTTCCATAACAATTTAAACAAATTATTTTCGTCATTGCTAAGTGCTAAAACTAATGATTTTCACTATTATTAAACATGTATGTCCGTAATAAAATTTTAGCTGTATTAGTTTTCCATTTTCCTTTGTTTGATTAACATTTAATTCTCTAAGTTGTTGACTCGGTTGTCAAATCGTATATTCATCATTTTTTCCAATCCTTTATTTTTAAGGTACTTCCACCTGAAAATAACTTCAGTTGATTTGTTTTTGATAATGAAACAATTTTGAAAATAGTTGTTTTTTTTTTTTCAAATTTCAACGGAATAACGTATATTATCATTTTTCAAATGAATTATTCAACTTTTCCAAGATGTTTTCATATAAATATATATCTATCTATATATTCATAATTTTTTTTCCACTGAACGTCTTGATTTCTGAACGCTGGGCGGTGTGCCAATAAGTTGGTAGGGTGGTGCATTGTAATTAATCGGCCGAAATGTACCCATGACATTCGAACTTGAAAAAAAAAACTTGTTTTCTACTGGTTAATTTTAATTTATCAGTACTTCCAATGGAATGTTAAACTGCGAATTATTCACCCACATCTCAGATTCTCGCCGCTAAATTAATCCATTTCCCAACTCACCTACTTTATTAAACTTCACCCCAAGTCATGTACCCTCCACGGTTTTTAGTTATTTGTCTCGAATAATATTTTATCTGTTAAATAATTGCTTGTTCAATGTCTGCCTCAACATTAGGACGCCTCAACCTACGCCAACTCCCGACTTAACTTCCTTCAGGCGCCCTAGAATTACTCCTAGGGACTCACGCTATATTTTAAACAAATTGTACCTATAAGTAAAGCAGTCTTAATTGTATGTTTTTCTTTTCATAAACTTAACCTTGAATTCATGGTTCCTCGTAAATTCGTTCAAGACTGCTTCCTGTTCTTTGTTTATTAATTCACGTTTCATTTAAAAACAATATTATTGTTTTCTATATAATTTGACACCAATCTGATTTGTTAACGTAATCAGCTACGGGTAGTTTCGCAATTGATATTTTTGCAATCGATAATAATTTATGTGAAACAAAACAATTACAACTGTACATATATATAAAAAACATATTTCATAAGTAAACTATTTATGTATGCATAACCAAGTAGAGAGCATAGTAAATTATTTATTATTTTCAACAGGACATTATTAATTTTTACACTTTTCATTTTTCTGAAGCTTATGTATACAGATAATGTTGATATATTTATTTACAAATAAATTTTATATTGTAAAGTCGTTTTCATTCTTATTACACCTCCCTGTTATTTAAGAAAATACAATGAAACCCTATAAGAAACAGTAATATTGCAATCGAAACGGCATTTTTAAATTTTATCAAAGAATATATTTAGTGGAAATTAGCAAAAACAATACCCTTGAATCACGTACTTGAGTGTTGGAGAAATGCCTGCTTGGCGGTATCAGACTGGTTCGAAACTGTTATGTCCTTTCAAAGGATGGCTTTCTAACTATGGTTGGATTATAGATATGAACTATGTATATAAATTATTATTGTCATAACCTAGAAACTTCCGTTGATTAGTAAAGATATAACAGAGTCAGTACCAAGACTAAATCCTGGCCTGTGAAACAACCAATATACTAGACCACTGAGGTCACTCAGGAGTGAAAATGTTTAGGAAAAAGGTCAACAAATGCAAGGTAAAGTTCTTTAATGTAACTGTCGATTGTAAATCATTTAGATAATAGAGCTCAGGTCTGATACTTCTTTCAAATTTGAAAGTAATAAACGCCCACAGTTGTCCGTTCTTGATCCACAATACCTAGTACGTGTGGAAATGAGTGCTACAATTTACTGTTGCTAGAATTTTGGGAATTCTTTAGCGTTCCTCCACGTAATGGCAGGTTCTAGAAGAGCTGTGCTATTATTGCAATGCCTATGGACAAAATATCTCCTTGTACCAGGTGATCGAATCTGTGGTGCGCACTCGCTACTTTCTTAACATGTAACAAATGTTCTACTTCCCAAATTCTGCTGATTGTGATTACTACTTGGTAACATGATGCCAAAAGTAACTTTTTTAATGAAAAAAAATAGCATCTTCTGCACTATTGGTCCTTCTGATAATTGTTAAACTCAACCGCATTCTTCCCGAAGGCTGTAGATCCCCTATTTCTTTTGCTTAATTTCTACAAATAGTGTAAAATAACTATGAATAATACCTAGAAGGTCTTAACAACCTTTGATACTTCCTAAACTAGGGGTAATTTCGAGTCTACCGCCTGTAAAATTTCCCTCGTTAGGCTCTTGATTTTTTCCCCCTAATTACAGGTTTTGATGGGTTCTTCAATAGCCTTTGACAACAGTAAGTCCTATTGGTTTTTAAAGAACCGTAAATAGATAACGTACCTACCTGTTCACATTGTCGTGGTTGGTCTAAAAGTTAAATACTCGACAGTTGATTTTCATGCACCTATAAATTTTCTATGAACGCAATTTTTTTTCCTCATTCAAGTTGAGGATCTTACGCCTTAAAAATAGGTTTTGCAATGCTCCTGTAAAATCATGTCAGCAATTATGATCAACGAATAGCTGTCTACAACTTTTCTTAACATCGTCGTGGCTGAAAGAGATCCCCATGCAGCGGAAAGAGGATTCGGAATATTTTGGAAGTTGATGTTCATCACGAAGGTTGGCATCCCAGCCAATCCCTCCCGCAAGCGCATCACGTCCAACGACCACTCAGTGACTATCTGCTCCTCTAAGAGATATTTCAGGTGCCTAGGTATATTGTCGCGGTTGTATCTAGTTCTATCAATTTAATGACCAAGATTCCATCCGATACATGTTCTCACAACTGCTTTAAAGGCTGTAATTAACGAGCATTGGAGGAACCCTGAGACATGAGTACTTCTGTTACAATGTGATCTTGAAGTTGAAAATAACATTGTCGTGGCTTTTAGTTTTTAACATTGTCGTGGACATTCAAAATTACCGAAAGACTACGGCAATGTCAGAGTGCCACAACAATTTTAAAATGAAGTAATTACCTTCTTTTTTTACCAAGCTTATCATTATAGTGTACCACTACTTGGGAATCCACCTAGTTGTTCAGTGACTGCGCAACCTATGGTTTTACAGGGTAAGCAAAATGGGGGGATCAAGAATTTCAGGAGAGATGGAACAATAGAACACTATTGGACATAATAGCCACTATCTGACAGTTGTGAGCGTCCTTATAATTATGAAACGAGTTAGTGAACTCTCCGTACTGTTCTTAAATAAAAGTATTCTGTACGTTTTTCATCTAACCTTCCCTGAATTTATACGTAAATGTAATTTCACCTACTTCATTCATAAGCTGTGGCTCCTAAAACAGCTTTATTACTTGCTATCTGACTTTGAAGCATGTGTTCTATTACATAGAGATACTATTCCAGTCTTCCAAGTGGTACCATTATACTATTATTGTCGTTGTGTTATTGTTATTATATTATAAAAGACGTTATTATCTCCCTTTCAAATCTAAGGAATGATATGAAATGTTACCTGGTTCGTAAAAATAAAACACCAACACCTTCTTTCTCTAATATCATCTTGCTTTCAAGGAAAGAAATCCCCCTTTTTGGAGGAAGGAAATTAGAAAACGTAGATGAAACACTGACTTTATTATTAAACTGGCATTAAAGGTAGTGTAATCAGTAGGAAGAAAATCAACATACCACGCTACTCTTGGCAACTTTTACTGACAACATAACTGACATTGATAATTTCATTTCCTCCAGAAACATCATAAATCCTCATCAGAGCAGCTGCCGATTTTCGACTTCACTGCAACGAATCATTAGCATGACGTATCAATGAACGAAATTCTAATCATTATCAATATTCAAGAATTTTTTGGTTGGACAAATAGTGCCCTTCACAGCCTCCCAAGTATATTCAAACGATATTGGTTTACTTAGAAACCAAATGGTAATAATTCCAACTAAATTTGTAATCTCAAGGTTGGTGCACAAGAAGGTAAACAGTTCAGATCGAACAGTAAAACAGTAGTTACCGCACATCTATTATTTCAATATCTTGGTTAAGCGTAGCAGTTCTATTTCCTTCAACAACGTCTCCAATCACCCAAGCGTCCACTCCATCTATTTCCTTCATGCTTCTACAAAAAACTGGAGCCTCTTCTTTCGGCATAGCAATTAAAAGACCGCCTGAAGTTTCAATCCCTCTGCCACTTAGTAGCATAAACCTGTTGTCAATCGCCCTTTCCACAGCAGACATTCCGCACATTATAGGGAGTCTGTTAATCACAAAGGTTACAGGTTGTTTTTGATGCTTGGCTAAATTGTTTGCGTGGCCTAGAAGGCCGAAACCTGTTATATCTGTAGCAGCGTGTGCATGGTGACGTCTCATAAGGCTTGCTCCAGTTCTGTTCAATCTTATCATCGACTGAACTGCCATGAAATAAGCTTGTTGCACTTCTTCAGGAGAGATTACCTTGGACAACTTCTCCCATTTTTCACCGCCTTCTTGATACCATTGGTAAGCAAAAGTTGCGTTCTGCGTTCCAAGAGGTTTAGTGAGTACTAAAACGTCCCCAACCACTGCATTGAACGGCAAGATCACTTCTTCAGATTTCACCACAGCTGTTGCAGTACCTCCGATCAAACACCATTCACTGAAGTTTGTATCACCACCACTAACTTTGGTACCTCCTGCTTTCGCTTGATCCTTGAAACCTTTTACTATATGAGTAAAAACTACATCTCTCTCAACTTCAGTCATTTTGAACGGTATCCCAATAAGCATCAACATGTTATCACAATCTGCCACTCCCATTGCATACATATCACTCAGGACATTGGCACATGCTATCTTACCCATGATGTATGGATCATCAATCAGAGGGTAAAAGAAATCTGTTGTTTGAATCAAAGAATGTGTTTTATCTCTTAATTCTATGACTGCAGAGTCTAATCCTATTCCTACAGAAGGTAGTGGAGGTACTGATGCGGAGATATCACCACCTTCAGGAGGTCGGTGTTCATCATTCAGTCCCTCTAAAAGACTCAGTAAAATCTCTTGAGGGACCTTACATCCTCACCCCCTCAAACCTGCGAAACTTGTGAGTTTGAAGCCCTCAGGCAATGAATGGTGAATGGGATTGAAGAAATTAGCATAAAAATTGTCCTTTTCACTGGTTGCTGGAGGTTCTTCCATGATTTCTCAATTTTCGGACCAAAGTTCACAAGAGCCTGGAAAAGAGAAAATTACAATACAGGTAGAGCATTGAGAAGAGAATATTAATAGTGTAAAAAAATTACAAGTGTTCCACACAAGTGCATGTTTTTAGAACCCAGAAGCCTATTTCCACTCTAGTAAGAATTGATGGTGTAATTAGAACACAATTACACAAGATGTTTCTATGTATATTGCATGTTTTTTCTTTTTTTAAGAACGAGAGAGGATTTCACATAGTGTCATTATCAAAATCTTATAAACGCTAATTCAATGACAGAAGGCATTCCAGAAGGCATCTGGCCTCCTCCAACAATCCAAGATATGAAGTTATTAGTTCAAACCTAAGTAAGAAAGAAATTTTGTATGTGAATATGGGTTGAAATCAAATAAAATTATACCAGGAATACTCATCTAGTCTACAAAACCGCATAACAACTGTAACATTTTTCAAGATGATCAATTTACAAGTAGCTGAGTACTGATACTATGGACCCTTTGATTATCAACACCAATGAGCAGTTGTTGGTGGGACCTATGTAATGGAAACCTTCACAATTTTGAAGCTGACATCTGTCAGCTAGAGAGTAGCTCAAACAAATAGATATATTTAATAAATTGTATAGTCCAAAATCTTTCAATTACTCAGTCATACAGTCACTAATAGTTTCGATTATTGAGCATATACCAGACTCATGCTACGATTGGATGTGATCCAATCATCTTTGAATGGGAGTATGCTACCAGTGTTACTGGAATCTATTGCTATCAAGACTAGACTACTTCATTTTCTCAGTACCTAAGTTCCATCAAGAAACGACTCCAAGCATCCCGATTTCGCCCCAGATCTGAAGGTAAGGACTCATCACCAGTGTCGTTGCTTGATAATATTAATAATAAAGATAGGAAATTCTGTAAGGAGATCCAATATCGACCTATTAATACCACTCCTAACTTCATTTTCATAACATTAGACTTCAACTTCACGACTACATTCTATTAGAATGCAGAACATTTCGAGGGAACTTTTATTTGAAGATTATATCTCCATGTCCTCCGTAAACAACCTCAGTAGTGCATAATCAATTCTCTAATTGATTGATTGCAGTTTAAAAAGTAAATTTAACTGATACTATTGACAATCAGCATAATCTTTAAAGGTGGAGGTACATCAATAAGTATGAGGCAACAGGTTGCTAAATTCTGAAGAAAGTAGAAGTTGTCAAAATATAACAAGCTGGGATATGACTAGGGAATTACAAGTAAGTTAGAACAGTGCCTAATTACGTTGTGGAACACTAATTGCTGAATACGTTGCTCGAAACGGTACTTACTTGGATATGTGCCAAATGAAAATAATCAACTAAATTGCTAGAAAAAAATTGACAAAATTCAACAACGCGTGATGGATACTTATTCTTCTTCTTCTCTATTACGATTTTGCCAGGACCCTACATTTTTCAAATCCGTGGAGGAGTAGGTGGTTAGTTGCCACCCATGCATGTTTTAGGATTGATCTATATTAGCGGCCTTTAAAACTTGAAATTCTTGAACAAGATATACTTGGTCCTTGTCCATAAGCTTTCCTTTCTCTTGACTCTCAAGATCCCCTTGGATCTTGCAATGTTCTAAATTGTTTTGTTGAAGTTGTCGTTATTGAAGGAACGTTGCCTTATGTTCTAGTTTATGCGAAACAGCAGATTTATACTAACATATAAGCTACGTTGATCCGCCGTTTTGGCTGTCCCCTAAGGGAGTTTATACTTATCTCAAGTAGCGCTTAATACAGACAAACTGTAGCAAAGAAATCAAGTTTGAAAATTTTGTTCAAGATCATTTTCATGGACCTTTCCACACAAAATCACTCGTACTGCAGCCCCTCACAAATTGGCCTTCCGACCCTGCATTCTAGTGGAGAAAATACAATTAATTTTGGTTTATTATTTTCAAAGATGGACTTTGTCGACCAAGAAACAAACAACCTTTTCTATTAATTCAACAGAAACTGGATGAAAACACATGAATGTGGAATAGGATGGGAAACGCATGTACATCCCCAGATGTGAAAATTCCCTAAATTATTTAGATACCTATACCTAACAGCAAGATATATGATGGATGTACCTAGTTGAGTAACTTACTCAGTAAGGTTTAAATATCGAGCTATTACAAATTCTGCTATTTTGAAGGAAATAGGGGCCAAACTGGTTGTATTCTTGACAATATTCTTCAAATTAATGTCCATCCTAGGTTCAATTTTCCTAGATGCCATAAACTGCAGCTCTACACCACATCAAAAAGCGTATGAATGATTATCACGCAAACTTGGATTTTTCATTTTTAAACAATTTTGGTTCATGAACCTTTGTATTCAACCAAGATGAAACAAATGTCCCCTTCAAAATTTGTTGTTCTACGTTTCAAGATGGTGAAATACAAAAATCCAATTTAAAAACTCTACCTATTCACCACTGAAGTCCACCATCCGAAGCCTTTCTTTGAAACTACTGGACCAAATTTCTGAAACTTTGTCAAAAATCAAATTTGAGGTGTAGTTGACACTGAGTTCTTGGCATGAGCCTCTTTCAAACCTAAAGGGTGACAAGAAAGGGATGAAAGATTAAGATTTTGGAAAATCAAAAGCTTTCAAAATAGCACAACACCTGTGTTTTCACATTTGATATTGATAAACAACTTCAACTAATTTAATGTGTTCATTCAAACTACTTTTCATTCAACGATTCATTCTCTCTAAGGGCTAGAATTTTGAGGGAAAAAATGGAAACGCAAATGTGAATGCATTTAAACAAAGTAAAAATATCCTTGAAAACTTTGAACCAGCTGACATCATTGCAATGGACTTTTGTTTTGAAGAGTTTTGAGCTGAAGGTCCCTTGTGGCTAATTTCTTTCCTTATTTCTATTTACTGTGCTGGAATATAAATGGTGCTCTTTTTAAGGCATCTAGAATGCAATTACAACTTGTGGAAGAGCAATTTTTGTAGAAGGGTTATCTAGTACAGATATAATAAACTTTGATAAATAATTTCCAGGATTTTCATCTCCTCGTTTTAATTATAGGCTCTCTGGCTACCTATAAAATTATATTGTTTATTTCACTGCGCTAGTCATTTAAACTATAGCCTATTGTCTCCATTGAAGGCACTGTTCAGCTTCATGATCACGTCTTGTGAGAAGAACGCGAGACCAGGCTGGTGATGATTGC